>JBAMBE010001187.1:5262500-6462500 GCA_037043585.1 Drosophila mimica
AAGGCAGCCCACCCGATATGCTGCACGCTTCGTTGCCGCGACTAAAATAGGTCAGGCAACGACGACAACGACAACATAGTCGACAATAACAACAACAACAACAACAACAGCAACAATAACAACTACAACGGCAACGCCGCCATCGCCGCCTCCACAAAACGCATTTCATAACTAGGCAAATTAAGCCTAAGGCCACGACTGCAACAAGCGTCTTAACCGAGTCTTACAAGTAACGGCAATTTGGAGCTAAAGTGCTGCACTATTTGTCATAATAAACGCGCGTCGCACAAATGAAGGCTCGCGCGGGGCACGTCACTGCAGCGGTGCCACCAAAAGAAAGCGATTTCCCCCACCACTCTCGTGTGGGCAGCAGTGTGACACATTTTGTCATCATTAGCCACAGTTGCCGGCTAATAATTCCAATTTAGCCAAAAAAAAAAAATAATAATAATAAAAAACAAAATTAGCTGCATTGAGCTGAAATATGAAAAAAGGCGTTAATAACTGGCTAGTACGCGTGGCCAGGGCCAAAGTCAGAGCCAGAGCCAAAGTCCGAGCCATAAGTCGACAGCCCACGCCAGCTAAGCAACACTAGCGACAACAACAGGCACCAAGAGCAACAGCAACAGCAACAGCAACTTGCAACAGCAAGAACAACAACCACAGCAGCGGCAGCAAACATCGCATGTAACGCCTTTCAGGGCGTGGCTGGCTGCTCGCTGGGTGTTGAGGCGATGACACTGATTATAAAATGTGCATAGATAGCGTGCAAGATCGGCGACCCAATGCCAGTCAATAGCCATAGAAAACTGCCCGCCAGAGTTAAGGCCAAAAACGCATCGGAAACGCTCCGAAATAGCCATCGATATATGAAATTGCTATGCAAACAGGATGGCTAAGTGAACAGCTAAATGAACATTTCCAGCGAACTGTTGTTAATTGAAAAATTATAAAAGTAAACTGCGATTCTGGTAACAATCAGTTGCTGAACAATATTCAATTTATAATGCAAGACACATAAGATAACCAGACTTTCCAGATCAATAATTAACGTACGCTTTTGTGGGTTAACTATTTGCACCGTTAACTAAAGCAAGTATCTTTGAAGTTTTTTGTGAGCGCATCGAGTTGCACAGAACCAGAGAACCACAGAACCACAGAACTACAGAACCACAGACCCATAAACGCAATGCTAATGAAGAACCCGTGCGTGCGCTGCTTCCGCTATGGGAAGAAAGAAGCAACTTGGGCTGCCGACGAATTTCATGCGAAACAGTTATAAAAATAACTAAAGCTGCGGTCGGCCGTTGACGTTGACGCTGACGATGTGACGATTGAGTGTGTGTATTTCTGTGTGTGTGTGTGTGTGTTTGTCTGTTTGTGTGTGTGTGTTTGTGAGTAATATTGCGCTTTCCGGTACAAAAACATAAAATTTTATGTACACGACGCTGACAGCGCTAACGACAACGACAACGACAACAACAACAACGGCAGCAACTGAGACAGCAAAAAGCAACAACAAGAAAAACAACAACAACAACAACAAACAAAAAAAAAACGCTAAGCGTGCAACGCGTCGTATGCGTTACACATTACGAATCCGCTTCTGCGCCCCAACTTTGTGTTTGTGTTTGCTTTAACACATTTTTCTGTCACGCAAAATAATCATTTGCAAAATCACCCAGTGTTGACAGTCCAACGAGAGAGAAAGAGAAAGAGAGATAGACCGAGAGAGAGACAGAGTTGTGACAAGCGCAAGTAAAAGCCAGGAAGGGGACTAGCTGCGGCCGTGGCAAAGTGAAAAGTGTGTGGCGACAGCAACTGTCTCTAATCATTATATGAAAATTTATGAAATTGAATATTGCCAGCGAGAAACAAGTGGAACAGCAACAGTTGCCAGCGGCATGATGCAACACGATGGTTGCAAATTATCTTTTTGGGTCACTGCTAATTGAAAAGGTAACACAACTACATTGAGTACGCACCTTAACACGCTCCAAATAGTCCTGGAGTGCACCGTACGGATCCTCGCCATCGTCGTCTATCAGGTCCAGACTGTGGGCCAGGTCCAGATTGTCTAGTGTGGCCAATTTGAGTTCCGCCTTATCGGCAAATTGCAGCTTATGATGTTGCTGTGGTGAAGCTGCTGAAGATGAAGCTGAAGATGGTGGTGTTGCTGAAGTGTTGGCGGCGGGTGCACGGCTTAAGAATTTCTTATCAGCTGTCATGGGTGCTCCTCCTGCAGCATTGCTTCCGTATTGGCGAGTGCGCGGCATAGTTGCACAACCGGTGCTAAAAACGCTTGCAGCTGGCGCAGAAGTGGCAGATGAAGTTGCCGTTGCCGTTGCTGTTGCTGTTGCCATTGCAGTTGATGTTGCCACGGCTGCATCATCAACGTCCTCGTCGGCCGCTACATCACTTAATCCCGATTTGTAGCGCGTCGTGTCAGTTGCGATAGTCGCACTGGAGACTGACGTGTTGGTTGCTGCTGTTGTTGCTGCCGCTGTTGCTGCCGTTGCCGGCGGCGTTGTGTTGCCGTTGATAAGCGTTTGATGTTGTTGCTGCTGACTGCTGTTGCTGCTGCTGTGGCTGCCACTGCTAATTGCACTTTTCACATCGCTTGTCATGGGGTTTTGATTTGTATTGCACTGAATTTTACTAAATTTCTGGCCGCTGTTATTTTGCCGTGACGCGTTCGCTCCAATTTTTTGCTGTTGTTGCTCTGAAAGGGTAAAGAGAGGTAGAGTGTAAGAGTTGGGTTTTTTGTATTTAATTTTAGCAATTATTCTCCAGCGAGTCAAATAAAGTTGTCAATGCACACACAGACACACACACACACAGAGAGAGCTGCAATTATTGTTGCTTCAACATGTTGCTCATATTTTGCTGGCAAACACTTCATACAAATGGCGCGCCCAAAAGACACATTTTTATAATGACTTTTACAGCAAATGAAAAATTGCGTCAATTGCGCAAAAAATGTGCCAAGTCGCGGCTGCCCCATGTGGCAAGCAACGACTTTAAGCCAAATCCGCGAAAATTTCTGCGCTAATCCCCTCAAATTGTTCGCCGAATGTGTGCCATTTAAATTGTCATAAATTTTCGAAACATACTCGGCCCATGTGTGTTTGTGGACTTGGATATTTCCAATTTGTGACAGCCTGTAGTCAGTATATATATATATATATATATATATATGTGTGTGTGTGTGTGTGTGTGTGTGTTTGTGTGTTGCAAATGATTTAATTAATTTCTGACTGGCATAAAAATGGCAAGCAATTATTTACATATTTGATAATGTTGCTCACACCATTCAATGCTTATCCATGCCCTCAATTGTTCACACTGTGTATTTATGTGTGCAACACACACACCCGTTTGCCGCACCCAACACAACTGACTGCCAATGGATTTATTTCTTCTCGGATATTGTTCTTACAAACCAGAAGTGAAATACGAGTCAGTCAGCTATTCAAGGAACACGAGTCGCCCTCTTTCGTCTCAAATGTGCAAAGTGTGTAATTTCATAAGAATTCGCTTTGACAAATCAATCAAATTTATTTATTTATTGTCAATTAAAGTCAAAAATGCAAAAATTAAAAATTTAGAATAAATTAAAAAAATATTTATAAGATTAAATTAAATTAAATTCCAGTTGAGGCCAAATTCCTGAAAATATTACGGATTGAATTAAGTTTCTAATTGGTTTCCGTTGTCATATGGAAAATTGAAATTCTGAAAACCACACACAAAAGCTCTATTGAATGGGTTCAAGTGTGTGTGTGTGTGTGTGTGTGTGTAATCCATGGATAGATATATGGTTGAAATACTGCAGTTCATTGCAATTCTTCAGCCCACATGGATATGCAAATAGGCAAAAAGGTATCGCAATAAATCGCATTAAATATTCGCATAGGGGCAAAAAAGCGACTGAAGATCAAGTGAACTTTTTATTTGGCGTCTGTCCGTCAGTCGGTCAGTTGTTGTTGTCGCCAGCTCCCAATCGAATGCCAAAAGAGAACCCAGCAGGACGGAATGTGTGTATCAATTTATATATATATATATATATATATATATATATATATATATATATGTGTGTGCTTAGTATATATTTTCTTGTGGATTTTATGGGTTTGATTTTATTTTTATTTTGTTTTTATTGCGCATGCGTGCGTTCGATTGAGTTTGTTGATTAAAATGTCGCCGCCACCGTCGCGACTTGGCGACAACAACAACAGTAAATGCGACGGGCCTGTGGCAGGCTCAAAGATTTGGTTGTGTCTTGGTTGCTGCTGTTGCTGCTGGTCAGCGTTTGGCATTTAAAAATTCTGAATCGCATGCGTTACACAACAAGCACAACAAACACAACAAACACAACAAACACAACGACCCGTGGCGAGCTCGTAAATCAGCGACGCAAACGAGTCAGTCAGGCCGAAGACAGCGACAGTTGGCCACATTTTATGGGGGTCTGGGTCTGGCCGGATTCAGCTGGAAAGCGTTCCCCAATTGATCGTCTTGTGGCGATTGGCAGGCCGCCAGGCCAGGCCACGCTGGGCCAGAAAAGGCCAAAACACAGCAGAGCAGGCCCACACTGGGCTGCAGTTTTCTTCTGCCTTTTTGGCAATATATCAATTGTGCAACGCTAACGGTACATTTGGCAACTGAATGCACTGTGGCATATATGCACCTATGAGCTTATGTGTGTGTGTGTGTGTGTAAGTGAGTGTTTGTGTGTGTGTGGGAGGCGCGTCGAAAGTTCATGGGAGGTCCGCACATTTGGTTTGCCCTCCAAGTTGGCGACATACGTATTTGTGCCCAGTTGGCCAGTTTCTTGATTTAGTTGGGAATTTAATTAGCAGAAGCCGACGAGCGGAAACAAGTCTGACGGCCTTTGTTCTATTTAATGGCTGGCCATAAGCAGTTTTTTAGACTTTGCGACTCTACAAATACAAATACGAATAAAAAAAAAGCACAAACAAATTCAAACAAAAGCGAATGCGAAGCGAGAAAACAAAATATATTTGTTCTTATTTGCTTATTGACTTAAAATAAAATTGTTTACTGGGTGTGTCCGCTAAATGGCCACTGTCCGTCATACATATTGTTCGTGGGATGGGCGTGTGTTTTACTTTGTTATTATTGTTGTTGTTGTTGCTGCTGATTGATTCTGTGACTGAGGTCACTTAAACGTGATTATTTGCTCTGTGCGGGGCAGGGGAAGGTGCAATTGAACTCAAAGCAGATGTCGTGCAACAACTGCGAGAGTTTATCAAGAGTGTATTGAGTGTGGGCATGACTCAAGCAAATATGGCTAATGGCGACTCCCTCTTAGGCCTACCTCAACAACAACAACAACAATCGCAACAACAGCTGTTGTGTGGAGCAGTGCGAAAACAAAATAAATAAATAAACGTGTGCAGCAACAACAGAACAGAAGCTGCCAACTCCTTAGTAAATACAATGCAAATCGCTGAATCGGTGAATCGCTAGTGGAGGCATCCCGGCCATTATGAGGATGATGATTATGACGATGACTATCACTGGTTGAACACAGATCCGAATGAATGCCGCTCATTCTATGAGCTGACAACGTCCGTTCGCTTTGGACAACGATGATCAACAGATTGGCGCCTAAACCCGTCACACGTCAGCTGGACAAGCTGAGGGCAAGAGCCCTGTGCCCAGCTTGGCTGGAGTCGAGTCCAGTTCAGCTTGGCTTTCAGGCCACATTTGCCTATCAAAATGCGATTATATGCGTTCATGACGTCAATCGCGGTGTACGTGTTTCCTGTTTATGTTGTTGTTGTTGTTGTTGTTGTTTTGGACTGTGCAAAACTGACAACTGGCAACTGTCAATTGGCAGCGGGTGGCAATTGGGAGTTGGCTGTGGTGCGAGCCATGAGCCAAGTGAAGTGCACTTTGCTGTTGGCGACAGTGTTTTTTTCTTCTTTTTTATTACTATTTTTTTTTATTTTTAGTTTATTTGGGGGTACGCAAGTGCGTCGGGCAACTGCACCCAGCTACAGTTGGTAATAATTTTTTATGCAACTCAGTTAAATGTCGGCGCTTTTACGACATTTCCAAATGCCAGACGAATGCAGACGTACTAATAATAATAATAATAAAAAAATATTTTCTTTTATTATTAATCACAATTCGAAGTGACTTTTTTTATGACAAACTTTTCATGCCTTAAGTGGCTTTTTATTAAGCATTGAGGCATTTAATTGATTTGTAATAGAGTCGAATGTGTTCCTGTATGTGTGTCTCGGTCTGTGTTATGCAAAAGGTGTGTCCATGCGAGTGTGTGTGTGTGTGTGTGTGTGTGTCAGGCTAACGGAAATTCATGGCTCAACGTCATGCATAATTCATATGAAATTGCAGTCAATTTCTCTTGATTTTTAATGCGCCAAGCAAATAAATACTACTGCTGGCTAACATTAAATATTAATCATTTAAGAATTTTATACTACTGAAATTTCCAGAATCCGTTTAACAAATCGTTAAGGAATGATCAACAAAGTAATGTCACTAAATTATATTTAATTGATGCCATTTAGCATTTTAAGTAATTGCCCAGAAAATGATTCAGATACTTGAGATTCCGAATCTGATGTTTAATTCAACAACGGAATATTTCTCTCGATAAGTGTCTGTTGCATCAGCCAGCCGATGCAAAGGTTCAGTAACAGGAAATGACTGGACGATGTGCTGGCCGATGTGCTGACCATCAAATGTGTGTTGCCCCTTTGGGAGGCATGAGAAGTCTATCACTAGTCATAAAGCTCAATTAATAACTTATTGTTAGCTATTAGTTAGCCTAATGACTGTGTGCTCGGCTCGTGGCCGATTTTCCCACAGCAACAACATTTCCGCCCAGACACTGGCGACAACGCAACTTACCAAAGCCAAAGCTGATTAAGCAGAGCGAACAAAATAACAAAAAACAAAACAACAAAAAAAAAAACAAAAAAAAAATCCAAAAAAAAAAAAAAACTTACCATTTCCTGCCGCAAAGGCGGCGATGCGCTCCCTAACCGAGCGTCTGGGCTCGTCGTGGCCATTGCTGTTGTTGCTGTTGTTGCCGTTGCAGCTGTTCAGTTGCAGCATATGCGTCGCAGTTGCTGGCGTTGAGTCATGGCTAGGACTACGCTTCACCATTGTCGTTTTGATCACAGTCTTAAGGCGGCTGGGCGTGGTCGGACGTGCTGCTATGCTGGGCTTAGGTGTTGTTGTTGGTGTTGGCGGCGGCGTCGGCGATGTCGATATTGTTGTTGCTGCTGTCAATGTTGCTTTATCGCTGCACAGCACTTCTGTGGCAGCACCCACAAACTCTTCTGCTGTTGCTGTTGCCGTTGCTGTCGCTGTTGTCGCTGTTGATGTTGCTGTTGGCAGTGTCAACCCACACTCACTGCTTGTGGCCGTTGCTGCCACGTTCGTTGTTGTTGTTGCTGTCGTAATTGTCATTTTATTCTGCGACGACTTCGGTGAATCAATTTTCGAGTTGTTGTTTTTGTTGTTGTTGTTCGTTTGGGGCTCGGCGTCGTCGGGTAATTTACAATAATTACAGCAAGGCTTATTGTAGTTGTTGTTTTTGCTGCTGTTGTTGCTTAGTGTATTTTCCTTATTGCTATGTTGCAGTTGTTGCTGTTGATGTTGCAAGCTATTGCTAAGTCTTTGGGTTGTTTGTTGCTGTTGTTGTTGTTGTTGCTGTTGCTGCTGTTGCTGCTGCTCATTGCCACTCTGCTGGCAGTTTGTGACAGCGCAAGTTTTACTTGTAGTTGTCGTTGTTGGTGTTGCTGCTGCTAGTTCGCTGCTACGCTTGTTGCTGTAGCTGTTGCTGTTGCTGGTGTTGCTGCTGTCTTTGTAGTCCTGCCGCCATTGTTCAGGCACATTTCGTTGATTCATTAATATCAGCGCCACATTTCCGTCGTGGTCGTTGCTGCTTTTGTTGTTGCCAGAGATCTCAGCGATATCATTTGGCTCATCATCATCATAATCATTGCAATCGTAATCACTTTCGCAATCTTGGCGTCGCTTGTTGTTGTTATTGGCGTTGCTGTAGCTGTTGTAACTGGCGCGTGGCACATCATCAATATATGTAAAATCGCTATCAACGAATATATTTCTAGCGTGCAACGTATTTGCCGAAGACTTGAACTTGGGCGGCTTTAAAGTGTAGCGCCTGCGCTGCGGGCAACAGCAGAACTTGATGATTGCTCGCGGCGATGTTGGCGATAGCGTTGGCAGCGTCGGAGTCGGCGGCGTTGCAATGTCAGCCCATTTCTCAGTCAATGTCAGCTCACGAGCATTGGTCATTGTAGTACGGCCATGAAGTGTGATTCTGCAAACAGAAGACACAAAGTACAACGTAAATTAATTGCATATTTGTATCAAAGAGAGACAAACAAAGACAGAATGAGACAGAGTGAGAGAGAGAGAGAGAAAGATTGGATTATGAGAAGAGGAGGTATGGGAGTTGCACTAAAAATCAATTAACCACATTTCTCAACGCATCTCAGCTTTTCACCAGAGTTTCCTCATTCCTGCGCCGACGCTGTCTGCCTGCGCTGAAAACCAAATTCGCTGCGCACATCAGTCGAGACACACACACACACATATATATACACATATACACACAGAGAGCAGCGCCATCTGTGCGTCATGGTAGCTGCCCCTCGTTTAGGCGACAGGAGCAACAGTTGCCGACATGTTTTAATTGCAAACTGCTTTTTGCGCAACACTTTCGAATGCGGCTTAGAAGTGACCGCCAAATATGTTGGCAACCGGCAGCCAGCAGCAGATGGCAAGCAACCGCCAGTTGGCAGTTGGCAGCAACTCCGGCCACATGTCGATGCATGATTAACTGCCGCGTTAAGCTGCCAATGGCAGCGGCCTGCATCCATTTAATTGCATTCGCTGCAGCAGCAGCAAAATATTTGCCTGCAGGGCAGCCAGAGAGCAGCAGGTAGCGGTAGTGCCACGCCTGACACTTGCCTAATGCGGCGCGGTTCGAAACTTGGCTAGCGCAAGCATCCTTGGGGGTTGGCGTTGACCTTTCGAGCCGGCCGCAAAAGCTTTTGTGAAAGTGCCGCAGCAACACACTGAAATTCCTTTCACCAGCAAACAGCTATTGTGCGAGTGAGTGTGTGTGTGTGTGTGTGTGTGTGTGTGCCACGCCTCTTGTCAAATCTTTGACAAATTAATTTCAATTGTCTAATGCACTCGGCTTATCTTTCACTTTATCGATTGCCGAACGACAGCGAAAATAAATTAACAATAAATAAATTTAATTATTTCATGAAGATGTCAAATTACACACACCCACGCAACAAGACGAGATCCCATAAGCCAAGCGCCACAAAGCGCACAATTTTTTACCATGTGTGCGCCAGTCCCAGTCCCAGGGCCGAGCCCGTCTCCCCACCCCCACCCCCAATCCCAGCACCAGCCCGTACCCGTGCCGACATGGAGTGCTGCGATCTTTGCCACTAACTGGCGGCTATTTTTGAGTCTTTGCACAGCTGCACAGCGCTCTTTGTATTCATTATTATTTCTTTTTATTTATTAAATTTTTTGCCAAGGCTTTTAGTGCGCCTATGGGAATTCGGACAGCTCTAATAGGATTTTGTAAAGTCCACTGGGCTCAGCCGTACATACATATATACGTATATACATATGTAAAATAAATGCGCCATAAGCCTGCAGTGAAATTTGAAATTTGGCTATCTTTGTTTTGTGTCTTTGTGTCGCCCTATTTATCGCCAACGGGTCTCGTATTACAACTAAACTTCATTTGTTAAAGTTGAGAAATTACACAAGAAGCTGCCAATGGGCGTGCTACCAACGATTTGTCAATATTTCATTCGAGGCATGCCACAAACCGTGGAGTCTGTCTCATTTAATGACCAATAAGGCCCCAAAAACTGATTACAATCAAATGGGAGAACTGGACAGCTTTAAATTATGCTAGTTGGTGGACTACTCACAAATCTTAAGGAAAGTCCAGGGGTTACCGATCTTTTATAATTTAATCCGTTGTAAAATGTTATTATGGATCAATGATCTTGTAAAGTTTTTCTTTATTTTAGTATGGACTTTTATGTGTGTTTTACTATTTTCGATTATAAATTATTTTGAAAAATGAAAACCTGCGAATGACTGGAAAATGTTATCATACTTTTATTACTTGCCGCATTTCGAGTCTTTCTATTTTTATACACCTATTAAATGCACCTAATATACCCCTTTAAGGCAATTACCACATGAGAAATGACATAAAAAAAATACGACAAAAACTCAAAGTATGCCACAGCTGAAAACTCAAAAAAAAAAAAAAAAACCCCCCGAAAAAAGTGGCTGCTGCCTTCTTTGCCACATGTTTATATTCAATAAATCCAAATGCGGCATATAATCGTGTGCTTAAATATGATATTGTGATTTATGACTCCAATGCTTCGATCTTGTTGTTTGTTGCTGCTGCTGTTGTCACAAAGAGCACAAAATTAATATTGAAAAGCTACTAAATCCAGACTTACGCATAAATTAAAACTTAAGTGGGCTGACAGTTGTTGTTGTTTTTATACTATTTATATGCACAATATAAATGCATGAAAATAAAGGAAACAGCAACAAAAAGTGGCACTGAGCACCCTTCTCCCCATTCTCAACTCGTAATTTATGGCAACGAGAGCTGGAAAACACAATTCGCACATTTCGCAATGCATTTCAATGCACTTCGTTTGACATCGTAAATACATATTTGTCAATGCACTTCAAGACGTGTATAAAAATAAATACTAAATATATATATGTATATATGTATATACAGACATATACATCAGAGTAGCTACTATGTGTAGTTGATTGATTGAGCGCATGCGTGGCACGTACATGACTCGATTGGATTATTTATGAAGTCTAGACGCCCGATTTGGCATACTTCTAATTAGCATATGAAAAATGTGGATAATATTCGCTGGGAGCTAAGGCTGCAAAATAACGGTAGCAAAGTTCTATGAACTCGGCCCGCAGCACAATGAAAAATGAAAATAAAATATATATATATACATATATATATATATGTATATATATATATATCCAATAGATTTATAAAGGCGCACATTGCGCGGGAAAAGTTTCTTCAGCCACGGGCACATTGGCAATCAAAGCGACAGACATTAACGCTCCGGCTTCAGCTTCAGCATCGGCAACATGGCAACGTCGTCTCCGGCTCCGTCCTGAACTCGAGGCTATCCAATGCGCCGTTGGCCACGTACGTTGGCCCGTTAATGCTGCCCATTAACCCGTTGACCTCATGAATTTACTGGCTGCTGCATTGCGTGGCCGACCAGGCCAGCTGGTAATGACTCTTTTTCTCTTTCTGCCGGTTTGGCCTCTCAGGCGCTCTCTTCACGCAAAAATGCGCAGAAGCCAAACGGTTTGGGGAGCTGCCATTTGCCATTTATAACAAGTATTGGCCCAGTGCAGTGCAGTGCCGGGCAGCTGCTGTACTCGAATTTGTTGCCAATTTGCTGCGACACAACACTTTGTTGTTGTTTATCTTTTTTACTCTTGCAGCATTTTCGATGTTGTGGTAGTCGCCCAATTAATTTCCGCATTTCCCAGACAAACTTGGCAATTAATTTTGCCGTTTGCATTTCTTCAACCTTGTTGTCTGACCTTTTGGCTCAAGTGATTCACGCCAACGCCATCCGCCAACCGCTAACCGCCAACCGCTAACCGACATCTCTGCATGTCAGCCTCACCGTCAGCATCAACATCAGCATCTGCATCAGCGTCAGCGTCATTTTGGCCTAACGAGAATGGCCGTGCTCTAAGTCGGCAATTAATCAAAGCGCCTGTGGCCACAGACAAATCCTTTTGTATATATGTATGTATACACTCGGCCAGCACTCGTGCTCGTATATGGATATGGCCAAGCAAACTGACAACGCAAATGGCCAAAATGACAGCGGGCCCGATCCGCGTCATGAGTCAGCCAATGCGCAACGGTAACATTAACATGCGTTCATTGCATTTTGGGCGGCATTTCTTCCAGCCAAAACGCTCAACGACTCTGCCAGTCAACAATGCCAAAGGCCACAGACAGCGTTGGCTGTTTATTGAAATTAACTTTGTTGCCTATTTGTTACCACGCATTGGCTCAAAGCACCAAAACATCACATATCTTTATATATATACATATATATGTTTAATCTTGTTTAGTTTGCTAAGACTACGCAAAAAGACTTCTTTCATAAAGTGAATGTTTTGGCCAAATTATGTACAAACAAATCTGATGGCACCATCAACTATTCAAAAACTTGACGCTTGACAAATTCACAAACACGTCCAGATAATTTCAAAGATCAGTATAAATATTAAATAGAGAGAACGGCAGATAGTTAAAATCTACATAGAAGAATCCGCTAAGCAAGGATCGGATCGCATTTTAGCAACTAATTTTTTTTCTTCCGTTTTCAAATATTTTTTTTTAAATCATTTTGAAAATCTTATCAAAACAGATATCTGAAACTGTCAAAGGCTTTTAATTTTTAAATTTTTGGCTTTGCAACAGTTTAGACAGCTGCCGACTTTAATAACTTGGCTAACAGTGTTAACATCTGTCTGTCGCTTGGCCAGTCAGTTAATCCATTTCGATGCCAGCCAGGTTAATTGTAAAACCGCTGACAAACTGAGCCGCTGCCAACAATTGATATACGCTGCCTGGCGCTGTTGGCGCTGTTGCCGGCGCTTGCCCAGCAGCGTATTGATTTCAGGCACTTGTAGCCAGCCAGGGACAAGGACAAGGACGCCTTGTGCAAATACTTGATCCGCTACTCTCACAATTGACGGGTTGTTAGTGTTGGCTCTTTGACGCGTTTCGATAGCCATTCAACGGGCTGATTAGTGTTGGAGCCAACACACGGCGAGTGCTTCACCTGCACCTGTGTTTGAGTCCAGTTATATACATATGTGTGTATGTGTGTGTGTGTGTGTTTTTCAATTGTTGTGCCGTCTGCGAGTGCGTGGTCGGGGCTTTTGGCAAAGGCCAAGTTAATGAAAATATCATTACAGTTTAGCCCAGAGCGTAACAATAAATATCGTCTACGTTGGCTGCTTTACCGCTCACGTCTGCGCGTGTCCCACTCAGTTTATTGACACATGAAATATGATCACTTCATAGGGTGTGGCATGTACACTCTTTACGCTCCACACTGCAGCGCAAAAAAAAAAAAAAATATTATACCTGGCCTGGCCAAAGAGGCAGGCGACTCTTTTGACTCTTTTTGAGGTGCGTGCTAAGCGCGCATTACTCACCAAAGCAGCTCACCAAAAACTCAAATTCTGCAGCCATTTGCTGCCATCCCGAAGCGCGAAGCGCGAACGCTCGTCAAGATTAAGTGCCAAAAGTGCGCAATTGCTGAACAACGCTGCTGTCACTTTGACAAATGCTCAGCGCTTAGCGATTGTGACAGTTTTAGCGGATTCGTAATTAAGCATGCGCGCGCATGCATAAATAGCATAAATATCCAGTTAAAACAGTGCAAAAGACAAAGTTTCCATGGCTCTTGATTTTGGCCAAACATAGCCACAAACACTGAGACAGACATAGCCACTGCCACTACCACTGCCACACACTGTCAGTCAGGATGACAAATTGCGTACATCGGATGGGCAGCTGGCGTGGCATTTGCGCATATTAAAATGCTGGCCATGGGGTGCTGCTGAAGGTAATTAAAATAATGCAGCTAAAGATGTCAAGGACTTGCGACGCCAAGTGAATGTTAAGTGGCTACAAATGGAGCAGCCAACATGTGAGGGCATGTCACTTGCAACAATGAGTGGCACCCACATTTCATATATTGCTATCGTTTGCCAACACATTTATACTGGCAGCTGAGTGTTCACTAAGAGCACAACTTCTTCAAATTATATCTTCTTGTTCCAATGCTAGTCTTGAGTCACTGTTTGACTTAAATTTAGAAACAATTGTTTACTTTTTTTTTAAGCCTTTAAACTAAATAGATATAATTCTTTTTGGTGTCCACACTGCGTATGCGTAATTTTGTGTTTCTTATTTCGCAGTGTGACTTTTCTAAGTGCACTTCAACAACACTCGTATTGGCTTATATATACTCACATTTACACATGTGTGTGTGTGCCCCATCTGAGTTGCGAGCAAACTTCGCTCAAAACATTTGCATAACTTACCTGCAAATAAACAACAGACACATAAATTATTTTTTGGCAAAAACAAAAGTATTAAATAAAATAATAAGTACTGTTTTTTATGTTTGCATACATGCATTTAAATCTATAGCCACGCCTTGCACCATAAATTGTGGACACTTCGTTGCCACACAAGCGTTCACATACCAGTAATTAAATGCACTAAAAAAAAATATGTATATAAAACTTATTGAGATTTGAGCGCGGAATATTTGGACTGGACTCGTCTGGTCTGGACGTGTGCACTGCCGGCAACTCCATTGACAAATAAATTCGAAATTCGTTTCCCCGAAAAATGCACGCCCTGTAGGCTGTGGCAAGCGGCAACAGCGGCAACAGTAACATCCATAACACGACATTGGCTTCCTGCACAATATGCAACATTTTGCTGCATATCCGGATGTTTACAACAAAATAAACAACGGCACAGCCACTCACACACACACACACACACACACACACACACACACACACACACACACATGGAGCGCATTCATTTGAGTTTACATCAAAATCGATATTCAATGCATAAAACTTGTTACAGTTTTGTTTACTTTGAGTGCGCTTTTGTGCTTTGTGCACTGATCAAAGTCACATGGAAATTTATTATATAACCCCGTTAACAACAGCTCGACAGGCAGCATCCAATAATTGGGCGCAATCAATCAGTCTGTGAACGGTCTGATCAATTCAAATTGGAATCGATGTAGCGCTAATCTGCCCATTGACCTAGTTGACTCTTAGATCTTTCCACTAACAGCCAAGATAGATATAAATGCAACTGCAACAGCTGCTGCTGCTGCTGCTGCTGCTGTTGCAGGTTAATGCACTCGGCCACATTCTGTTTACTATTTTGTTTACTAATGAATTCCACAATGGCATGCCGCAAGTGCGTTGAGAGATCTGTTTGAAGAGCTTTTCTTGTAATTGTTCTCTAAATGATTGGGCGAGGCCTTGTCGTCATCGTCTGCGGTTACGCCATGTGGCTTTTGGGTCGTCATAATGAGGTGCCAAAGGTAAATAAGCTGCACAAACACAAATACCACCAAACATACATTTTTCTAGTCGTCTCAATTTTTGTTCAACATATTTTTACTATTCCCTGACATCTGCAGCAGCGTTCTTTAATGAGCTTTTGTAAATCTCTCATGTGCATGTTTTCCTAATTACATTTTGTGAAAGACTTTTCTGTGATGCTTTTCTTTACTTCATAAACATGTGGGAGTTTTAAATTAATGCACTCACTTGAGCTGAGATTTACTATATATCTATAAATATTAGAAATATAATCAAATTATCCAGTTCTAATAATTATTTCGTATCATTTCGAACAAGTGAATCATATAATAAATTTTACATTTTTAATAGTAATTCATCATATTTTGTCAATCATTTAACCATTAGTAATTTACAGGATATTCCTTAGTCCAGCAAAGTGTAAAATATTTTTATTTATTTTTTCACGAAATTTTGAGTTATAAATTGAGTATTATATTTTCAATCACAGCTAAGCCATCATATATAATGAGATTTTCGAGTGCTTTTCCAGATTTTCACAAGTTGAGCCTCAATAGATGGTTTTCTTTGCCACTGTGGCAACAACTCAATCATCTCATTCGCATGCTTGCCACACACAATGAAATAGGCAAAGACAAACACAGCTGTTGGCTGTTGGCTCCATTGAAGCTCACAATTGTTTAGAAATTGCTGCCCCCAAAAAAAAACCAAATTTCAATAAATACTCGTTTACGAGTTGGAGCAAACCATTTGGCATCTCTGCAAATTGGGGACGCATCAACCGAAAGCCAATTTGATGTTGTTGTTTTTTTTTATATTTTATTTATTTTTTTTTTGGGCAAAAGCACTGGTCGCTGATAGAATTGTAACAACTGTCGCTGCATAAATAAAGCGATTTTGATTTATGCTCCTTGGATGATTATGAAATTTGTAAGAACTGTGGCGCGGCGCGGTTGCACAGCCAAGGAGAACGACCAAGGAATGAGAACGAGAACGAGAACGAATGGATGCCGTGCCGCATGGATTTGCATGTCTAGCGCCAATAATTCTAAGGTGTGCACTCCGATGATATTTGAAGTGGTTGGCGGTGCGCCGAGATGTCGACATTTGATATGGCGCGAGGCAATACTACTAAAAGCAATCGCAGTCTGTAATCGCCATTTGGCAATCGACAATCGCCAATCGCCAATCGCCAATCGCCAATCTGTGGCCCATCCATCCATGTGAATGTGCGTGGAATTGTAAGTTGTTTCTGGCTTTTGCAATTGCAATTAAAAGAAACCACCAGCTGCAATCTTTGAGCATGGATTTTGTGCATGTAAGCGGCGCTTTTCAAACTTGTGCTGCTTATCAAGCAGCTTGTTGTTGTTGTTGTGATTGTTGTTGTTGTTGCTGTTGTTGTGATTGTTGTTGTTGCTGTTGCAGATGCAAGAGCTGATTGGCGCGCCGGCACGCAAATAACAAACGCACGCCCAGTTTCAGTCCCAGCGCCAAGTTCCTTACCAGTGAAAACCATTGTGACTCACAGAAGAAGAGAGCAGTCGGAGTCCACAGCCCACAGACCACAGCCCTCGGCTCACAGACAAAAGCCTCATTAGGCGTCATGGATGCTGCAGCATCATCATACATGCAATTGAGAGTGTAAGGCTCCGTCTGTGTCTCGATCTGGGCTCGTTTCAATTTCAGCGTTGGCGTTGAAAGCGCGTCGAGCACTCCTCCTTAAGTACATAGTTATAGTCATTGCAGGAGCACCCAGCCAACCAGCCAACCAGCCAGCCAGTCACTATCATCGTCATCGTGTTGCGCCCATGAAGCGAATTATGCTATTTGCGTAAATTATTGTCAAGTGCCCCGACACACTAAATCATAGATGCCAGGGGGCTGATAAGTTGAATCGGTTTTCACGCCGATCCAATTGTTTTTCGGAGTGAAATCAAAAGTTCAGTTGACCCACAAAGCGTCCAAAATTCATAATAATTTTTGCCATGGCCTATTAAAATATAATACTTTATACATGCGAGTATAGCTTGGGCCAGTTTTTTATTTTTTATTTTTATTTTTTTTTTTTTTTTGTGAAGCGCCTGCGCAGGCACAAAAACAAAGCCAAAGAACAGCGGAGCCAACTTTCTTATTAAGAATTATGTATGCGACCATAATGAAAAGCCATAAAAAATGATACTTATATGAGTGCAGTTATTTGCAATGTTCATTTAATACAGTCGAAGCGGGAGATGGAGATGCCATTTGCCGGGCTCCTCCAAAAATTTGACCCAGAATCGGGAGTCGGAGTTGCAGTAACGCGGAAGTGCTTTTTGCTGCTCTGCAGTGGTCGGTTGGCTCATTGGATTCATTGGTGCCTTTCGTCGCGTATAAATAAATTTAATGACTCAATTTGTAGTGAAAAATGTTGCGGGGTCTTAACCCATCTTGTTTGCTCAGTTCGGGATTGCATTCGTAAGCTCCACTTGCAGAGTTGGCCATAATTTTGCTTAAATTGCTGGCATCGGCGACGCCTGCGTTCCGCACACCACATTGTTATTGACTTTTTGTTGGTTTTAATCAGTGAATTTGCAGTTCGAATTAATTTATATAAATTATGTATCACAAGGGATTCGTTTGCCTTTGTTCATCGAGCATAAGGACTTAAGAACCCACAAGATATGCAAATAATTGCCAAGTCTCGCGTTGAGTGAAATTCGAAACAGGTTCAAAAAACATACTCAAAATGTCATTCGCTTTGTTTGTTTTGCTTCTTTTTTTTTGTTTATTTAATTGTATACAATATTTATCTGTCATACAACAAAATTCGCTTAATTGCGAATTGTGTTACAACCACGAGACAAAAAAAAAAACAACAACAAAAGCTTTTAAAGCTGGATTGTTTTCAGCTATTTCGAGTGCTTTTATTTTTTATGGCCAGAGCAACTGGCAAAAATAAAAACAGAAAAGTGTCAATAGGCCACAACGTATAAATTTTACTAATTAACATTTATTGTTTGCTGATATCACAATAACAACAATAAAAAAAATAGCAACAACATTAACAATGCTGCCCAGCCATAAAACGCTATTCAATTTGTTTTTAATAAAATTTTATGAGCTTGCGAATCGTTGCCGATAGGGTTTTTGCGAATATTTAAAAAAATATCAACATTGGAAACACTCAAGACTCTTAAATAAACACACTTTTTTATAGGAATGCTGGTGATTTTAAATCTTCAAACTTAAACAACGAGCCGTAGAAAGTAGTCCACATACTCAACTTTAATTCATATTTCTTATCAAAGGTATGCGAGGCAATAAAAAAGTCTAAAACTTGCCAAAAAATGTTTAAAAAAAAGTTAAATAAAACTTTTTTGAGGTTGTCTAATTTATCTTTGAATTAGAAATATCAATTTAGAAACATTTATTGAAGTTTTCTTGCTTTACACTTTCTGGAATACAACTTAGAAAACAAAGTTTAAACTTTGCTCGTTTGATCAACTTGCAACGGATTCTAAGCAATTGTTTATGGAATTTGTTCTTGTTCGTGTGTTGATAAGAACTGGGGGCATGGTCCATGCATTCCGTAATCAGCACTTACTCATTGCTCGATCCCCAGAACCAGACCCAGCACCAGCTCCAGTCGCAACTCGAGTAGATGAAGACTGGCGACTGGTAATTAACCTAGTGCATTATTGACCGTTTGATCTATACAAAAACAATATTTTTTATAACACACACACACACACACACAATTTCAAGTTATTTAAAAGAGTTGACTGAGACAGATAGTAAGGGAGTGAGAGAGATGCAGAGAAACTGAGAAGCCAAATTGACATGATTGAGGCAACGCAATGGGGCAAACGCAGTGCGTGTTGTCTGCGTGTTGTTGGCTTTGTCTTTGTCTTTGTGGCGGTTATTATTATTATTATGATTGTTATTGTTGTTGCTGCTGTAAACAAACTAATTAAAACTGACACTGACAGCTGATGACAATTTACGCAGCTGCTGCTGCTGTTGCTGCTGTTGCTGTTGCTGCTTCTGTTTCTGCTGCTTGCAAAGGGACACTGAGGCACATTCGAGCTAAGCTCGAAGTGAGCTGCGCCTTTAGTTTCTCCGCAAGAATGTCTGATGTCTGGGGCACCAATCACATTCTGAAACCCCTTCGCCCCTCAACGCCCCTAACCCATTAGCCGCATAATAAATGTCGCTGCAGTGCATTTGTTCAATTGAAATGTTGCACGCGTAATTGCGAAAAGAAAACTTCAGCTCCACTTCAAAGCATGCATTACAATCAACCAAGAAGCAGCCGACGATTTAAAATAGAAATGCAATTTAAAAGACGATCATTTAAATTAGCGGCAACTGCGCGCGGCATACAAATTGATGATTGCCACTAGCAAATGAGGCATTGGCAACATGTTGCCAACAGCTGCTGCTGCTGCTGTTGCTCTTGCTGCAACTGCTGGCAACACATGTTGCACACATTGCGCCTAGCCAAATAAATTATTCAGATCATTGCATATCAGTATGCACGACTCATAGATATCCTGCTTTCGCCAGCCAAGTCATGTCTGATGCCTCGTCTACAGTTTATTTATTTTTTAACTACAGGGTATCAAATGTGGCAGCATTCTGTGCACAGGCACACCTTAGAGCAACGTTAGCGACTTCGACGACAGTCAGTCTAGCAAAACATGCGAAACGTGGGCAAATAATTATATAGAGACCCACTTGGCATTGCTCTTGTGGTTGTTGCTATTGTTGTTGTAGTTACTGTAATTGTTGTCTATTTGGTGTTGCCTTTAGCGTAAATGCAAAACCAAAAACAAAAGCAAAAACAAAACATCAAAAAGAGCAACGAGTGCGGCAAACAAAGCGCATGTTTAACTTGAAATTGTTACACATTTTTGTTGCTATTCCGCTGCTGTTGTGGCTGTTGTTGCTGTTGCTGCAACAACAACAACCGAGTGAACCAAGCGACCAGTGACAATCATAATTTTTCATAACTCAACCGGTTTTTCGGCCAGCCCGACTGATGTTTATGTTGCTTGTTTTGTGCTAGCGGCAGTTTTTAGCTTTTTATATGCCAGCAAAATGAATGTGTGTGCGAATGTGTGTGCGAATGTGTGTGTGTGTGTGTGTGTGAGGCTGCACATGCTCACAAGTGTCGTCGATATTGGCGTCTGCGTCCGCATCTACCAGAGCTACTTACACGAAAATAAAAACCACTAAGCGGCAACCCGTATGCGCTTCATGAGCAGCGGGTGGTGCCGGGTTCAGGGAGCGTTTTCGTGCTCATTGCACAAAAGAATAATGTGGCATGTGCTCGACCTGTAATTACCAGTGGGTACACGCACTCACACACACACACACACACACACACACACACACACACACACACACACCTTATATATATATATATTTGTATCGCGTAATTAGCCGCATTTTTTATTTAATGTTGTTGCTGGTCCGCAATGAAGGCCCTTGTCTCAAGGTACGAGTATTTTGTTAATAAAACATGTTGTTTGCATAATATTGTTGCCACTTGGCTGTTGTTGTTGTTGTTGTTGCTGGGCATAGTTTTATAGATTTGTTGGACTGTCAAGGTGACTAGCGGGTTGTTAGAAACTTGAACACATATTGTAATCTAAAAACTAGCTTGTTACCAGCTTTGAAAATGCTGTCAAATTCAACAGTTTGCCATTTGTCCGTCCTTTCCACGGTGCAAGCCAATGTAAAATTAGATATTCTACTTTTTTTATTTTTTTTTTTATTTTTTGAGCTTAGCTTGCAACAATTGCTCGTGGGATTTTCAGTTATTTTGGGTTTTACTTTTAGACCGACATCTGTGAAATGCATACGACAGAGTAGTCTATAATTTTCAAACATTCAAGTGCCCATCATGCTGGCATGCCACAGCCATTTTTCTTGGCTGCCTTGTGAAAGGAAGACAACAGCAACAACAACAGCAGCAGCAGCAGCAGCAACAACAGTATTGCCAAAATGCCGAGGAACTTGGCCAGTCGAGACAAGACAACATGAAAAACTATTGCAGCTGCAATTACTCGCACTTCAAAATGCCAACATTTTGAACAAAGAGAATTTTTCGTTATGCATGATTTTTTTTGTTTTGTTTTGCAGTTGCAGTTGCAGTTGCACTGCAACAAAAACCCACAATAAAAAACGGCAATGTGGCAACATCAATCATTTTACATTTTGCATTTGCATGCAGTAGGCAACAGTAGCAGCCACAGCAACACCAGCAACAACAATAGAAATAAAACATAAATTTGTTGCAGGGTCCGTGTTGCATTTGCGGCTTCCTGTCCTTTTTTCGCTGCATGAGGGTGGCAAGCGTTTTGGAGGGCAGTTTAAGTAATGGGCGCCCAATTGTAAACAACCCACCGACCAATGCCCCTGACCACTGAGAATGCCTCAAGTCCATTCAGTACAAGGTGCAACTCTTGCATTATTTTATGGCCAACGACGCGCCGCATGAGTCACTCTCCCCATTTGAGCCCTGCATTGTCATTAAACTGATCGTTTTAGTTGTTGGCTTACATGTTTCGCTTGAGGGTTTTTCCTTTTTCCAGTTGCCTGCTTTTTGCTTTAAAGGTAAGTATTCCAAGTCACCCACACTCAGTTTTATGACAAGCCCATGCAATTTTATTGACCACATCCGCTACGATTTGGTAAGTTACTCGGCCAGTGGGTAGAAGACTGTTGCTCTGTTGTGCTCAATTGGCATTTGGCATTTGATATTTGGCCAAAATGCCCATAAAAATCACACATGGAGGTCAAGGCCTAGAATCTCGATTTTTATAGACCCGTTTGACCAGGTGCAAAATGCATGAATTCGATAACATTCTTTCGAATTTTGTGCTGCTTTCAGTCACTTTCATTGCTGGCCGATAACATTTGCAGGCACAACTTATTTTTACTACAGATACGACTTTTTGATAAGAAAAAGTAAGTTCAGAATTTTGTGTCTTTACAAAGAACCGCAAATACTCTATTCTACTACTAACTTTTGTGAATTGTTTACTTTATCTTTTAGGATTTACGAAGTGGGAACCAAAATGGGGTGTTTGATTCTTGTGTGTTTAACATTTATTATTATTATAAGTTAGTGGTGCCTGCACTGAGACCTATTCGATCCATATATTAATTAAGATTTATGTGAAAATTTCTTGTAATCGGGTATCAGCATTTGTTGTGTAGAAAATGTACTCATTTGTAAATGAGTCAAATTTACTTTACAATATTTCAGCAATTAAGAAAACACAGCCCTGTAGCACCTTCTCGTCTTCAATAAATATGTAGCTACTCTTCAAGAGGAGCAAACACCTCAGATGAGCAACACTTCCATCATTCAAAGGAATATAATAATAACAAAGACATATCGATATGGAAGCTAACCAAATTGTTGATCCATAGAAGAGCCTTTTCTTGTTATTTCTTCATTTTAGAGCTGCTGACATAACATTTCGCATGACCATGATTTATGCAAAATCCAAATGCGTACAAACGGACAGGCTTATCTCAATGAGCTGCTGCTGCTGCCTCTTCTGCTGCTGCTACCTCTGCTGCTGCCGCTGCTGCTGCTGTTGCTGCTGCCTCTGCTGCTGCTGCTGCTGTCGATGGCCATGGGGGCCTGGCTAAGCACGCAGCCAACTTTTTGGCTTATGCTTTGGCTTTGGCCATATGCGTGCAGCTTTTGCTGTAGCTACAATAACAACAGGCAACAACAATCAACAACAACAACAACAACAACAACAACAACAACAACCACGACACACCAGCGATATTGATAGGCGCAATTAATTATACGCGCCTCACACTGACAGTAAGCGTTTTGCTTTGGTCGCACCGTGGTGCCGCATTTTCGCCTCACACCACCACCACCAAAGGCTGCACCACATTGCCCCTTTTAGCTCTTCTTCTTTCTTGTTGTACGGCACGGCGCATGGCGACTCGGCCGTCGTCGCACGTATCAATGACCAAATGACATATTAGCCATCGTCTTAGTGTAAAAAGCCGCGATAACTTTGGCAGACGCACACGCAACGCAACGCCAACAATACTAACAACAACAACAGCAGCAGCAGCAACAACAACAGCAGCAGCAACAACAACAACAACAACAACAATGTCGACGTCTCTTAGAACTGGGCGGTCAGCTAATCGTTTATTGAACCCGTTTGAAAAATAATGCGCATACGCAGCGTGCACCATGCAGCGATATGTTTAGCGTTTTGTGGCAGTGGTGTGCTTGGGTTGCTTAGCCAAGTGCTGCACTTCCAACTGTGCCGCACCGTTGGCCCGCTGCTCGCGTTGAGTGCTCCAAATTACTACCAAATGGCACTGGAACCCCATAGGGCGGCACTGATTAGCAGCCCAAATATGGACAAGTGTGTGTGTGTCTGTGTGTGTTTCTGTGTGTTGTGTGTGTGTGTGTGTGTGTGTGTGTGTGTATAATAAATTTGAATGCATATATGAGGTATACGAGTAGGCTGCCTACTTTGTGCACGTTTTATTTGAAATATGAGCAGCTAAGTGACTCTATCGCCGGGATAGCAACAGGGCCAGGGACTGGGATTGGTATTGGACAGAGCAACAATGGTGTGGCGCCGTTTGCAGTGCTTCCCATGAACCTCGAGAGCAGAAGAATGCAACTCCCACGCTCCAAAGTAGCTCGTTTGGTGCATTTGTCACGTCTTTGTTGTTGTTGTTGTTGCTGCAACCATTTTTCGTTGGTTGGGTTCTAAGCGGTTATTTACGAGCGCAAAGCATGTTGGGTCTGCTTGGCATTGTAATGGTTTCCAGGAGCAAACCCCTCCCCTTCCCTGATGACAGCCAACCAAGTGATAAGACATGAGATACGAGTGCTAAGCAGAGACAGTTTCTACACATCTCAAATTTATATTCGCATTTTATTCACTTCAATTGGGTTGACGCACTTCCCCTCCATTAACGAATGTTATTGCAAATTGTCAGCAACTACTGTGCAACAGCAACAGCAACAACAGTCGAACAACATTTTGGTTGAGAGAGTGCAAAACACTTATTCCAATTGCATAGAGAAGCCTCCAGCTCCACTGATTTGCTAAACAATTACGAGTACGGGTAGGAATAAGCTCTCTGGCAGCGCTGCAAATAGGCTGAACAAGCACTTTAGATAAAAATCTTAATAGAATTGCAAGGCACATTGCAATACAAATACAACTGCAAGTAACAACACAACAACAACAACAACAACAACAGCAACAGCAACAACAACAACAACAAAACTAAATAAAGAGGGAAACAAGAATAAAAGCAATGGAGCCTCGCCAGTTGTTTGGCAGTTGAGACCTAATGATATTTATCAGCGATTCATGCAACTTCCATGGGGCATCATCATATTTACAAGTTAATATTTGCGCTAACAAGATTTGTCTGTGCAACAACAAAGCTGGCGATCAGCCCATCCAGCGAATGGAACGTCTGATCTGTCTATCTGTCTGCCAGCCTAGCAAGGAATCCCACACAAAAGGATCGCAAGACAGTCAAAGAGAGACAGAGAGAGAGAGAGGTACACACAGAGAGAGAGAGAGAGAGAGAGAGAGAGAGAGAGAGAGACAAGAGTAGACAAGCAAAATGCTTGTTAAGGCACAAAACATGCAGATTTCATTAAAGATATCGCCGACTGTTGGACTGCTGTCGTTGAAGGGCGCACAGACCAGGGCCACTTTGCATGCCACCACCATCAACGGATGTGGTTGTGCCTAGTGCCTTGTGGCATAGTGGTGCAATATGTGCCCTAACCATTCCTTGTTTCTGTCTCTTTCTTTCGTTTTTGATGAGCAAATGAAGCGCAGGACGTGTGAGTGAGTACAAGTTCTAATAAAGGACAGACTGTGACTGTGACTGCCCTGGCTAGCAGTTAAGGCCTAATAGTTGAGGTAATAAAATGGCAATTAAGTGTCTTTGTGGTTGGAGGGGAGGGGAGACGTTGTTGGCGTTGTGTGTTTGTGCGTTTGTGTGTGTGTTTCAGAGTTGGTCCACAGCCGCTGGGCATCCTTTTATGCGTAGCAATAAAAATACTTGTTTACCCATGTAAGAACAACTTTATACTTGAAAAGGAGTTCAGCATTTTCTTTTCGGCAGATTTTTTGTGGGGCTTGCCGTTGTCGTTGCCACATGGCTTGTTTATGCTTATTGTATGCATAAGTTTGTGCTATTTTATTGTTTTATAGCTTACACATGTCCAACGCACCACTCGTAGGTGGGCAGGCGTTGCACAGTATACGTTTATTGATTTTAAGTGTGAGTTTATGTTGTTGCCCCGCTCACAAAGCAGATGGACTCACGGACTCAGACTGCGACCGATGAGTGCAGCATGAGTCCGTCTAGCCAGCCATAGAATGATTTGAATGCAACGCTTTGCCTTCGTTCTTCATGTCAAGTTCATAATCAGCGCATACAATTAACAAGCTTCACTTCAGCAGTGGCAGCCGGGAGGGGGGAGAGATGCGCAGAGATGCGGAGATCGGAGAGATGATGGCTGATGGAGCCATGCTGTGCCTGGTAATGAAAAGCATCGGACGCGGGCTTCCATTCCATTTGGGGCAGCATAACAAAAGCGGCGTTAAGATTAACGCAAATCAAGCAACAGGCGGGCATATTTAGACGCGTTCTGCTTAAATGGGAAACAAGAGCGACACATTATGACTGCTGCAGACGGACAGAACAGAACAGAACAGAGATGACTTGGCAATAAAAACAATATCGTAAACAAACTACCATTTAAGGGAAAAACCGAAAGTCTACTTTAAGCCGACTTAAAAGTTATATGGTTACCCCATTTATTTATTGTGGTTATTCATATGTTATCAATACTTTTGTGAAGCGATTTTCATAGGATTTATGTACTTATATTTCCAATATTACAAACATGTTTATAAACTAACAAACCATTGGTATTTATATATATATAATATACTGATTACTTGGGCACTTATCAAAATTATCGCATCCGTGTTGGCAACGCTGGCCTTCAACTGAGATAATAAACCGGATTCACGTTCAGTTATCATTGGAGTTGATGGCATGGATAACTTATTTACTGTCAACAACTCTATGAGTTTCCTTGGAAAAATCCAATAAGTGTCAAAATATGGTCAATGTTCAATCGGAAATTGGTCAGTCAATACGTGGGCTAAATAAATTTCATTTGAACTGAAATTCATTATAAAATGCAGTTGTTTGTATTTTTGCTCATCTTTTGTGAGTCATGTCTTGGACAAAAGACAACACAAAACACAAAAACACATCACGGGGCGTATGCGTAATGTTGTTGAGCACATTTTTTGTGTTGTTTGCTTTTACAGTTGTGGCAACGTTCGAGTCAAGCTGGTTCTGATCTGCTACGGTGACAGAAGCGCCGCATTCACGTCACCTGGCGAGTCAGTCAGAGTCAGTTGCCACTTTATGGGCAGCCTTTATCTGCTCTGTCACTTATGGTTATTTAAAAGTGTTAGTTATCATTGTTGTTGTTGTTGTTGTTGTTGTTCTTGTTGTTGCTGTTGTTCTCTGTTGTCTCTGGTTTCGTGAGTTGAACGCATAAAAGTTGTTTTCACCTTTTACGCTTCAACTCGTTTAGAAATTAATGCGAATTCGATTTTGAAATGTGTATTTGACGACGTTTGACGATTTGAGTCACAGAAATTTCGCAAGAATCCGAAACAGCACCATGCAACAAGGGGCGAAAAATACTTACATATCAAGTTTTATTTTCTATATAAAGAGACTTTGGGAGCAACAGAAGCTACAGTTGCTGTAGCAACAGCTATGAGAACAACTTGTCGGCATTGGCATTGCATATTTGCATAAGAATTAGAAAACCCGCAGCGCAACAACGAGGCACGCAGATATCTTGTACGGCATGGGGCGGCCATATAAAGTCGGCGGCACACCAAAATAACTCTCGTGTCTACACCTTCAACAGCAACAACAACAACGAAGACACGAACAACACCAAACTGGCCCATCAATGCTGCCAGCGGCAACAGCAACAATATTAACAACAACAACAGCAACACAAATGGCAACATTAGCGCAAATTTCAACGGCGCACAATTTGAGTTTGATTTTGTTGTGCGACAAAAACACACAGATGAGAAAAACACGTTTGTCGCATATATTTATTTTGTTTCGGTTTTTTGGACATTTTAATATGCATATAGAAAAAACAAAACAAAAACAAAGCAAAAAACAAAAAGCACACACAGTCCAGTGTGGCAGACATTACATTAGCCAGATCTGTGGGGCCTCTGGTCTTCGGGTCTATGGTCTACGGGTCTGGCCAATGACTTCGAAAAACATGTGTTGATTAACATAAATGATTTTTGTCTGCCTCACAGCACGTTGTTGTTGTTATTGTTGTTGTTGTTTATTTCTTGTCATCTTCTGTTGCTGATGTTGGTATGTTGGTCTTATGCTATTTGTAAGAAATATTTGTATTTTGGAAGTCTTTATTGCGATTTGGTGTCAAAATGCGAATAGCAACGCTTGACATCAGAAAGCTGGTAAATATTTATTGTTTAAAAAGGCATATTTTATCATCTGGCTGGTATTTTGCAAAACGGTTTATGCGTTGTTAATGAAATCAGTTACAAACATACCTTTTTTGGTTGCAATTTTCATGCAAATCTACCAGCTTCGAGCTGCAAAGAGAAAGGTAAAGTTTCATCGTTAAGCTTGATGTCTCTATATATTTATATATATATATATATATATATATATATATATAGAAAACTTTAAATCGATGTGATAAATACTTGTCGATAAATCTAGGCAAGTGTTGAGTGTGCTTAGTATATTGATTTGCAAAATTAGTATGCAGCTTTTGTTCAACACTCGTCGAATATTTGACTAGTTGATTAGTCGCTTGATCGGGTATTCATTATGCCAAATGATATATGTCTCTGAGAAGGAAGACAGTTAGAATAGCCAGCAGCTGATTGCCAAATGTATCTTGGAGGTAGTTTTGCAATTCAATCAGCTGACATTGGCGCAGTCAACGGAACCAGACGTCATTTGAAATACAAATCGGTACACGTAGCACATCAGGTTTCTCCATGGCCAGTCAGTCAGTCAGAGATTCTGTCAGGTCGTCAGTCAGTCAGTCAGACAGTCAGTCAGTCAGTCACTCAAAAGCAGTAGAATTTCTAAACTGGTTGAGTGACACAAAAGGCTGGGAATGCTGAATGCTCGGCATATACTAAATGCAACTATAACAAATTCCAGTAGGTGCTGAACTGTTTTTACTTTCAAATGCCGCACATATTTCAAAACAACAACAACAACAACCACTGTCAGTGGTTCGATGGTCAATGGTCGTCTGTGGCTATTGGTAGCTCTGGATAATTTGCGTGTGTTAATTGAGACTAAATGACAGCAGGCAATTGCTCGACTGGAGCCGGCATCAGCCGGATGGCGGCCCTAAGTCTTTGATTAATTATGGACAGGCTGTCATAATTTACGTTGTATTGAAAGTAACCGAATAGACAAATGGACAGAGGCACACAGCTTGACAGTCTGTCTTGACTGACAGTTGTGCCTGTTAATTTGCTGTTATTGTGATGCATAAACAAAATGCATGCAACATATGTCGCCGCATCGCATGCAAGAATTCAATTAGGCATCGATGGGAAATGTTGCACAATGTTTTTGGCCTGCTTGGGAGCCTGAAAATGAAAGCTGCGCTGCTTTTTTTCCATCTGTCTGTTATTTTAACCCACAAACATCAAATGCCACTCGAGCGTTGACAAATCATCATCAGATTTACTTTTCAAGAATTAATCCGCATGCGATTCAAATAACGCCAACTCATGGCCTAATCAAAAGTAAGAGTAAAGAAATTGTTAATAACGGACTGCGTCAAGCATCATAAACAAATACAAATAATAAACACAAACACAATCAACAATGAAAACAAATAATTGTTGCCTGCGCATTAACCCATATTTTTTTGCCATAAAAAAAGAGACGACATGAGCAGAGAGAGCGAGAGAGGTAGCGAGAGGGAAAAGTGCTTGCGTGCCTGGAGCTTATTGATCAGAGCCACGTGATCGAATCAGCAACAGCAGCAGCAGCCGTGGCAGCAGCCGTGGCAGCAACAGTTGCAACTACTGACACACCTCTAGGTAAAGTAGAGAAACGGCAATGCTGCTGCAACTGTTGCAATAATGAGCAACTGCATGGAAGATAAGACAATTTGTGTGGGTGCCACAGTTGAAGTTGAAGCCACCTGCATTTGCAGCATTCGCTTTGCAATTTGAAAGCCTGCCAATCAGCTGGCAAACAATGCGATTGCTGAGCAACAAAATACACAAAAACAAAAAACAAAAACAAACGAAAAAATCAAACAACTGAAAACCGCTAAGCAGAGTGCCACAGACTTGTGGCACAGCGTGTGACTGCCAAAATATTGTGTGCACACGATTTTGTTATGCATTTCAAATGCAAATTGGTTTTGAAAGGTAATTGATCCCCGAGCTGAGGCGGCCAATGACAGAATAATTCTGTGTCTCTGACTTTCAAATGCAGCACAGGAAATACAGCAACAACAACAACAAAATATACGAGAAAAATACAAAATGCTGTTGCACACGATTTTCAAAACTGATTTTGTATGCCAAAGACCAACACATATCGACAAAAAAAACCAAAAAATCGAAAAAAGAAGAAAAAAAATTAAATAAACTCTGCACGCGCTGTGGCACATTTATAACTTTGAACTTGATGGGGGCCAGGAGATCGCGAGTCTCGAGACTGTGTTTTTATAGCCGACTCTTTTTGTGGCCTCTCGCTTTTTGGTATGACAGCGTTAATTGATTTTCGTTTTCATTAACATTTTTCCATGGTGCCCCAGCTTTTCCCTTCGCTATCGATTTTCTTTAGATTTTTTTTTTTTACTTGTACGCTTCGTTGAGAAATTTCAAACTACTTATCACAGCCAAAGAAAATGAAAAAGAATGTTCTATTTTTTGTAGCTCTTGTGGCACTGTTGCTAATCGGGTTAAACGGTTCATTACGCATGCATGCAAGCGTTACAAATTAACCCAGTTATTTATGATTATTTAGTCTCTAATTTGGGCAGTATTCAAAAATGATTTATATTCAGATGCAACAGCAGTGAATAAATGGAAAAATGGAACAACAATCCAGTCAATTGGGTGTGCAGGCACAACTAGAGAAAATCTAATCTGTCCTGACAAAGTCAACTTATCCCCCCCAAAACATCATGTAAATTGCATAATCATTGGGCAGCTGGACAGCAGCGACTTGGCCACTCTCTTAGGCCTTAGTCAGTTATTCTATGCTGGCCAAACTAGTTTACAGTTTGGCTGCATTGCTCCATTTTCCCCTGGTAATTGGCCAGGCCAATTGCAAATTGCAATTGTGTTTTGCCTGCTGCCTCTGATGGGGCAGATTGATGCCTCAGTTTGATAATGGCCAATGCCAAGGCATGCACTTTTACCGGTTGCGTGTCTGACTGCATCAGAAAGAGACACACGATGGGGAAAGATTGACAGAGAGAGGAGAGACAGAGAACGCTAAAGTGTTGATGATAATTCCCAGTAGCCAAACGGTGACGATGCTCCCACAAAAGGAGCAACAAACTGCGCCATGACTCAACTGGCTTGCCATTCCCCCCTCACCGCCCACAAAAAGGGTGGAGCGGTCACGTGCTTGGCCCCAAAAGAAGCTCTGCGCTCATCTTGACTGGTTCTTAAATCAGTGTTGTTAGTTGCATCACAAGCAGCAGTAGGAAATAACCGAACCGTGTTTATTTATGGCGGCAAACAAAAAAGAAAAACATAAAATTAGCGAAAAAACAAAGTGTTATGTGCAACAATTGCTGGCGACAATTAGCCGCATTTTGTTGTCGACACTTTTCAAGTGGTTTTCAAGCCAACACCCCGCCCCTTGCACCCATGCCTACCATGGCCAGTTGTGGCAATTGCATTGAATTCCCCAAAAAAAAAAAAAAAACGAAAATTGTGCAATAACAATTTGAGCTGCACACAAAAATGCGCCCGCAAACTGGCCAACAACAAGCAGCTAAACAAAGAGACAGCTTTAGAGCGCTAGCCAGGCCAAAACTTTTGGGGCCGGGGGCCGCTTTTATTATTGGTAGCATGTGGGCGCTGGTGTTGGCAAAAAACGCAGCATAGAAAACTACGAAAATGAATTTGTTTCACACAGTTCATTAAGAGAAACAAATAAATAAATAAAGTTCAATTGTGAAATCGATGACGATCAAAATTGTCAACACAGCGATGACAATTTCAAACATCAAACAAACAAAAAAATTAAATAACGAGTGCAATTACAACATCAACAAAGACAACAATTTATAGCCAAGCCTAATGAAGGTTAATGAACAAGAAAATGCAGCTGAAAAATTGTCAAAACTCACACATACAAATGACGAGTGGAAATGGTGGAGTGGGGGTTGCAAGCAAAGTAGATTCAGTTAATAAATCGATCGAATTTCATTAATTGTAAAAGAAAACTGGAAAGCAGTGGCAAATCCAGATGAGCCGCTGGCTTCAGCTTACGTAGACGTATATATGTATATGTATATGTAAGTATATATATCTTGAGGAAGCGTCGACAACAATCATGCGGAAAATGCGATGCTTGGCAACTTGGCAACACGGCGACAACTGCATGCCAATGAAAGGCTGCTGCCTGTCTGCAAAAAAAAATATAATAAAAAAAAAAATAAACAACCATAGACACACACACACACACACACACACACTAAAGACAAAGATGATGCGTGTGTTGCAGCTGTATTGGTGGCGAGTTAGTTATAGATACAGCTACAGCTGCAGCTAAAGATACAGATACAGATACACACACACACAGATACACTCACACTGGTGGCGGACAGTGTGCTGGCATTGTTGATTGGTAGGCTGTTAGCTGGCGACGTTAATTTCACTTTAACAAACATTTCGCTTGTCTCACTGCCGACCGCAGCCAGCAAGCAGCATGCGGCAAGCGGCAAGCGGCAAGGGGCAAGCGAGAGGCAGTCAAAGACTTTTGCGGCTGCTTTCAGGCCGATGTCTGGTTGTCTGGCTGGCTGTCTGTGACAGATCATACAGAAATGTGTTGCATTTTTAATCAAAACGATCGATCAAACGGTAGTTTTATGTTTAACTCAACCCATGGCACACTCACGTACACCACATACAGTACAGTGGGTATCATGCATATATACATATATATATATATATGTCTAGTATATGTATGTGCATTTAAACTCTCAAACATACACTGAGACAAAAATGAAAATGATTTTCTTTGCACAAATCACAAATTTTTATAATCGATGTGAAATGTTCTATGGCTTCAGTAAATATTAACTTTAATTGTAGAAAATTCAACTCAATCTACTTCTTTTCATCTTACTATAAAAATGCTTAAGATTTTTACAGAAGATTTCTCATAATTCTAGTAAGTGTTCAGCATTAAAAAAAGTTTGAATGAAGTAAACAATTTTTTTTTTTAAATAAAATAATTTAGCATTTGCTATACACATTGTTCAAAACGATGTATTATTATTTTAAAATATTATACGAATTCCGAAAAGTGTTTAAAAATGTTTGAAAAATTTGTGCATTAAAGAAAAGTTTGAATAGTTTGAAAAAATAAAAGTTTATTTAAATTAAAAATTATGTACAATGTACGCTGCACATTTTCTTCGAAAGGATGGCATTACTATGTTTAAAAATTTTATAATTCTCATTTTTTTTTCAATATGATTATTATTTTTATATTTTGTTTTTTTATTATTTTTTTTTTTTGTGTGCTGACATGTTTTTATGTATGAAGCGAACGGTTTGTCTACGCACATATGGCGCTCCGTGTCTCGCTATCCGCCCGTTTATTTGTTTGTTTGTTTGTCTGTTTATCTAACCGGGTTGTCTGTCCGTCCGTCCGGTGGCAGTTGCTGCATACGCAGCGAATGCACCGGTTGACATACGATACCCTTCCCTACCTAACCCGGCCTGCATATATGCATTTCTACTGTGCGTGTGTTGTGTGTGTGTATATGTGTGTGTGTGTGTGTGTGTGCAATTCCATTTTAATTTGATCGATCGCTGTTGAAAATATAATTTGGCAGAGTTTGCATTTAGGGAAACGAGTTCTGGGGTCGGGGGTCATGGGATATGCCATTAGCCGAATAAAAAGTATCAATTACTTTAGACTTTTGTTCAGGAAATCGGAGAATGCATCTGCCGTGAGATATTGAAATCTACTATTAGCTATAACCTTTTCTCAACCCTTAGCCCTGTCGTAGGGGTGCCACTCTTAATAAAATAACCTTGAAATTACAGAAATACAATCCCCCCAGAGAACCATTATCTCCAGCTCCAAAACCTTTTTGGGCTGCCGCCTGCATTCAACTATCTTCGCGCTGCGTGTTGTTGTCGTTTGAGTATTTACCAACATCATTACGATGAGGTTGCACATTTTCTTAAGAACTATTACAGCAACTAAACAAAATTATACAATGTATGCAGCATGAGGCAGCAATGACAGAACTTCTGTTTGTGTGTGTGTGTGTGTGTGTAACCCCGCCACGCATACTCCACCCACCCACCAGCTGAGCAAGCAGGCAACGTTTGTTAGAGATACGCGCACAACAACAAAAAAAAAAAGAAGAAAAATTAAAAAGAATAACAAAAAAATAAAAAATGTTTCTTTACATTTCTAAGAAGCATTTAATGCCCTCACACGCCGACGCCAAGCAGGCGGGGCATGCGTGTTGTTGTTGCTGTTGTTGCAAGCTTTGTTGCAGCAGCGACTGGTGCTGGGGCTGTGGCTGGGGCGCTATGCTGTTGCAAGTGTGACTATTAAATTGGCGGCGGTAATTTTAGGTTATTTCTCTCTTTTTCTGTTGCAAGTTGCAAGCCCAAACTCAAACACACGCAAAGCGTGCAGCAGCAGCACCACCACCACCACCAGCAGAAACAACAGTCTGGGCTTGGCCAGAGTCTGGACCACACAGCCAAGCCCGAGACTCACATTGCGTCGTCGAAGTCGCTTTGGGTTTGTTTGCCTTTACTGAAATTAACTCTGTTGTGCCTCTGTGTGTGTGTGTGTGTGTGATTATTTTGTTGGGAATTATGCAATCGAAGCGGCTGCGTGGCACCCGCGGCACATATGAAAAGCGAGTCTGAGAGTCTCTCAGAGAGTCTGCCTTTCGATTCTCAATTGATTTTTATGACGAACTCTTGTTTTTACGAGGCCATCCAACTAACAATCTAACCATCCCAGCCAGTCAGTGGCCAGTGGCCAGTGGCCAGTGGTCAGTGGGCCACCCAGCGTTTAATTGCCCATCGATTGTGTAATTAAAACAGGTCTTTTTCTCACAGTGCACATCGCAGCAGCAAATCTGATTAGCGACCTACGCGCCACATTTCAGAATCTTTCGCGGCATTCTTGACTGTCACACACACTGAATATTGGAACTGATGTTGCTGAAGCTATAGCTAAAGCTAAAGCTAAAGCTGTTGCTGTTGCTGTTGCAACAGCTGGAGGCTGGGGGCCTGTCCAACTGTCAGAAATTGCCCACACGCTTCGCTGCACATGTAAAGCAGCTTTGGCGACTGTCAGTTGCTGTTTATTTGTGCCGCCTAAAGACGCTGCCAGTCAGTCAGCCAACCCAAACCAACCCAACCCAACCCAAACCAAACCTAAACCAACCAAGCTAGTCAGTGGCATCCATCCACTGACAAATCAATAGGATAGAACGAACGTAGGCTGCCGATCCACAGTATACCAGACAGCCCCCAGTTCTCAGTTCTCAGTTCTCAGCTCGCAGTTCTCAGTTCTCAGGTCTCAGCCCCGGCCAAGTGTAGGCATTAAATATGCTGCTGACACTTTTAAATCTGTCACACACTGTGTTCAATGCAGCAATAAAGCAGACTATCTCTGGCCAGTGAGGCAATCACTTGATATTGCAACATAATCAAGAATCTCGGGCGTGGGCTTGCAACTAATTAAACAACTTTTTCACTGTTTGCCAAAAGAAGAGCTAAATAAACGCAGAAACGATAAACATTTTTGTACATTTGCTCAACTTTGATGAGTTAAAAAAACAAAAAAAAAAACAACCGCCCATTAAACCAAATTACGCTGAAACTGAGATAAAAGAGCGCCGCAAAGCGCTTGTTACAAACTTAATGAGATCACTTTAGCAATATAATAATAGATTTTAAAAGCGGTAGCCATAAAAGGTGGACGTGAGTTAGGCTAACACCACACAATTAATGCTAAGGTCAAGGACTGGGCACATTTAAAGCCACAACGCAAATGGGTCAGCCGTAGATTAAAATTGCCTTGAATCTAGATACTTGAGCTTTGATATATATAAGCTTAGAATACAAATATATATATACGATATTCATGCTATAGTATAATATGGTACAGTATACAATATCACAGTACGGTCAAAATTTTCCGTAGTCATAACTTTCTAGAATGTTACTGCATTTAAATTCGGGAACTCGAAATTCATGTAAATAAATAGAGGTTATATTATATATACATATGTATATATTATACATACATGTATATTATGTAAAAAGTCTTTAGTACTTTTTTACTGCATTACATCTACTCATTAAAAACAATAAGATGCAGTTTTGCTAGAAACCACAAATACTAAATACGTTTTACTCATATCATCTCTCATCTTATCTTATTATTTATACTTTGTATAGTTTTTAAGATGATTCCAATTTTTCATTGACACTTGAGTCCAATTTGCTCTCACTTCAGTAATTGGCCAAATGAGAGAATAGACCCCCACACAATTAGCTTGATTGCAAATGCAATTGCCGATTCACATTCTGGCCAAATGAGCAAAGCCTGAGAAATGTGCGATTTCGAATGCATTTCCAATCAGAAGAAAATCATTTGATTTACATTTTATGCGCCTGCTGCTTTCATTTCAATTGCGCATTCTGAATTTATTAGTGAGTTGCAAAAGCCGAATTCCAAATCTAATTTATGCGATTCGAAAAGACAAGAGCCAAGCCAACAACAACCAAGAGCCATCGACTGACTGACTGACTGACTCACTCTGTGGGCTCCAGCCAAATCCTATGCCAATGCCAATGGCTGTTTGAATACGATTCCGATGTCGAATACACCCATACGAGTGCAATTGTGAATGTGAATGCGAATTCGAATGCGAATACGAATACGAATGCAAATTTGGCGTTGTCTCGGGCCACTTGAACTTTTTGCGCCGTTTGGCAATTGATGCTGGCTGAGATAGAAAGATGCTGATGCGCAGGACGCTGTTGTCAGTCAGCTAGTTGCAACTGGCACAAGCCAAAAACAGCAACAAAAACTTGCAACTCAAACTGAAACTGAAACAGTGAACTGCAACAGATCTGCAGCTTGGACTTTGGGTCAGGCAGCATCGGCAACAACTACGAGGCTTATCTTGTCACACAGTCACAGAGTCAGATACCGAAACATCTCCGCTACGATCCGCTCTGTTGCGCCTCGGCGACGAATTGACGTATGTTTGGGGCACGCTCAAGGGACAAAAGGAGAATAGAAATGGAAATAGAGATAGAGATAGAAAGACAGAGAGAGAGAGAGAGGGCGACAAACGATGGTTAGCCGAGTCCAAGTTGATACATTGTTGGAGGAAGTGATCTCATCGTAAATTACAAATTACACAAAGTCACGATATCAATTTCAGATACACTCGTGTAGCCGTCGTTGTTACCGCTGCTGTTTGTTGTTATAATTAAATTGTCGCTGTTTTCTTTCAATTTTGTTGTTGTTGTTTTTTTTTTTTTTGCGACCCAAGTCGAACCGAAAAACAAAAATAAAGCAAATGTTTGAAATGGGAATTGATTAATGTATTTAAATTCAAATTGATTGAGCTGCGGCAACAGCTTAAAAAAAAAACCAAACACAGCTAATTGAATAAGAATTTTGGAATCGAACAAAATTTACATAATTCAAAGCCAAAAAAAAAAAAAAAAACACACAACAAAAGCAATCGTTAGCTGAGGGTCAAACACCTACACCCAAAAACAAGTTGGGGAAACTTTGCCACCAAATGGCTGCAAGAACAAGTTCATTAGGAGCACTGGGCTCTTCTCTCATCCATTACTCTTAAGATCTGTGTTGTGTGTGATGTTGCCGTTGCCAGAATGGGAATACTGGCTGGCGAAAGGTGACCCACATGCCGGGTGAAAGCCTCGGCAATAAGGCAAAGCGCCTTTAATCAGCAAATAGCAGAGCGGCGGCCTTTGCCTACATTTTCATTCAAAAAGTTCCCGGAAAGTGCATGGTCATGGCATAGGCCGACCACTAATAACCAACTCTGACCCATATATGTGCACAGGTATGTCGATCTATGCCCAATCCACCCACACATGAGCATATTTTAATTGAAATTCAATTTGCTGCCTCGTCGATTTTATTTTGGTTCTCTGGAAGCGGCTTTTGCAATTGCTCTGATCTAGTTAGTCATTTCCTGGTACCGCAGTCCGCAGGCCGTTCTCTTTGAGCGGTTAATGGCCTTTTTGGTCTCTGGCGTATTTACGCAATCGCCATCGAGCAAACAACAATTTATAACCATAACAAAACAAACTGGTCATTCCCTTAGCCCCTCCCAAGTGTCACTGCACCGACAGTTCGATCGGCTTCCGCATCTTTGGCATTAATCATAACTGCCTGCCACACGTGATGCTGATGATTTCTTTTCTTGTATTTTTTTTGACTTGTTTAACCGCCCGATTTGTTGACATTTGGCTAAGTGCATGGGTCTTAATCACAGCCACAGCTGTTTAATAGTTGCTCCCGACAAAGCGCATTGCTAAATCATATTGAAATATTTGTGGCATAAGCAAATATTATTAATTGATAAACATTGCATGCAATTGCAGCGTTGCCTAATTAATAAAGCAAATATTTTGCTATTTGCGGTACGCATAAAAGCCAGGCAAAATACAAAATTATGCAACATGCTGCACCAACGACAACAGCCACAACGACAACAGCAATAAACACTGTCATAAATTTACACATTGTCATGTGCGCAGTTTTTGCCTGTTGCTGCTTTTTTTTTGTTTTCTTTTTTTTTTGTATTTTTTTTTTGTTGATGCCAATTTTCTAACAAGTTCTGCCAACAACAATTTGTAAAATATTTGCATGCACAAGTGTTTTGGGGCTTGAAGTTATCTGTGGCATGTCCAGTGCTGTCATTTGGTTCACTTGTAGGTGGCAAGCCACCTAAAGATAAAAGGGAAAACGAGTCATGTGAGTATGTGGCAATACCCTATATTAGCTTTGTAGACAGACAAACGGAATGTGCAACTTTATGTTGCAGCTATACCACTCTCGGTTAGGGTATGCAAAAATGCTTATTTGCAGCGCTGGCGGCGTCGCAGAGTTCGAGTTATGTCACCCGGCTGGGCAGGGGCTGCACCTGGTCGGTCCACGGCTTCGTTTTTGACGTGTTGCAGACACCAACAACAGCAACAACAATGCCATGTTGCACTTGTTGTTGACGCGGCTGGTAATGTGAGACGACGACTCTGTTGGCTTTTTTTTCGGACTGCTGCATTTTGCATAGTTTATTTTAAAGCTTTGCTTGTTTTGACCTTCGGTATTTTGTAACTATGATAATTCACATGACGAGAAATGAAATACAGTAAACAAAAAAAAAAAAGAAACACAACAACAAATAAACGATCCTGGCCAGGGACAAGGTCAACTGCATATAAAAGCTGTGGTCTTTTTTTATGTGAATTACAAATCAATATAAATCGAAGAGTCATAAAAAAAAGCTGAACAGACCATAAATAAAAGCCCAATACAATGAAATGCCTGAAGATGCCACCAACAGCAATGCAACAAACTGGAATATCGTTCGGGTGAATGGCTGCCAATGCAGCTAAAGCTAAAGATGAAGCTGCCTTGAATGTGGATGTGGTGGCTCTGCTCTGTGTTGTCTGTGGTTCGGGTTCGGGTTCGGGTTGGCATGGGGTGGATGCTGAGGTAGTGGCTGATGCCTGGCTGCTGCCAGACTGCTGCTGCTGCTGCTGCCTGGCAGTGGCTGCTGCTGCTGCTGCTGCTGCTGTGGGGCCAACGCATTGATAACTGCGGCTAGATGCTGGCAAAGGCACATAAATCTTTTCACACCCATTCGCTCGGGCAGCGTTCGTTCACAAGCAGCATCTGCTGAGTATCTGAGTATCTGAGTATCTGTGTGCAAAGTGCATGTAGTTTTGAAATTTGAGCTACGCATGCGACGTGCAACCAGCTAATTACTAGACCAAACTCATGGCTGGCAAACAGTTCTCAAAAGTAAGCAAGAAAAACAAAGTGCCACGTAGTGTGATTATCACTAGTCATAATTTACAGCAACAATAACGAGAACAACAACAAACAACAACAACAACAAAAGATATTTTCTGGTTTTTTAATTGGCAAAAGCGAAACGACATGATATCATATTGTATATACTATAGGCGGTAATAATTTATTTTTAGCCAAATTGACAGCAGGTGAGAGAAGTCAAAAAAGTAAGAGCTCAGATAAAACAGTTTAGTTAAGAACGACAGCGATATATGTATATAGAGAAAGAGAGACAGAGCGAGTATTGAGTGAGAGAGAGAGCACAAATTATGTGAGCTTAATCGAGTTCTGATTTGGCTTATCAATTTTGGCACTTAATGAACGGCTGATTTGCAGCCGGGCCGCTACAGTTCAAGGTTTATTGTCATTAAAAATGCCAATGAAATTTTTCATGGTCTGCTAACTGCAATAACAAAAAAAATAAAAATAAAGGAAGCAAGCAAAACAATGAATTTCCCGCAGTTTTATTATCAATTTCACTTTTCCAAATGCATTTCAATAATGTGTATGCGTGTGTATCTTATACACATGTAAGTAAGTAGGTAAATGCAAACTCACCTTTACTTCAATCGATTGGCTTTGAACAACGCACAACGTTGCGTATGATTGACATGCCCCCAAGGCGAAACCAGGCACAACAACAGCAATGGAGAAATGTGTCGATATCAACAAAAAAAAAGAAACACGAACAACTAAACACAACTGGCCGCCTGCTGTAAAAATGAAATGCACCTTAATCCATGGAAGAAACGCTTCGAATCTGTAATGAAACCAACGAAGGCAACAATGAAAATTAATTGTAAATTGTAAATTCAATGTTTTTCAGTTGTTGTATACAACAACCCCCTCACCGCCAACAAAATCAAAAAAAAAAAAAAAAAAATGTTTACAATCTTTGCTATTTTTGTTTGGTTCAACCAACGAACAGCAAACAGCAACAGCAACAGCAACAACAGCTGCGACGACAAGGGAGCATGCGGCGTATGCGCTATTTGAGCAGTGGCCACAACAACAACAACGACAACAACCACTCTGTTGCAAGTTGTTGTAGATATTTGAAAACGCATCGTGTCGTATGGCAATCAACGCGCACAGCTGGAAACTTCTTAGTTTGTTTATACCAAATCAAAAAGCCAACAACAACAGCAACAACTTTGTGTGTGAAATACTTTTTTTTTTGGTTTCGTATATATATTTTATTACACAATATACCCTGTACCCATTATATTAAAAAAAAACAAGGGGTATGCTGATAAAAAAGTAAAATTTTTGATAAATATATATATCTAAAATAGTGTTCATTATATTAGTATATTACACGTGAGCTGTGAGTGACCATAATTTATAGGGCATCTCCAAGTCGATAAAGCTTTGCTAAAGCATTCAATGATGTGTTTTTTGTGTGATGCTGCAACTTTCTTATTGCTGCAAGCAGTACACAATTATTTGAAAGCCAACAATGCAGTAATAATAATAAAGCCATTTAAATCAATGATTAAGCCAAATACTAATCACTCCGTTTTATTAGTACTTGCTTAAGTAATTGCTAATTACCGATTGGGTTTCTAAGAATAAATACTCTGCCGCTGCCAGAGCTCTACAGAATATGACGTAGATTTGAATAACATTTATTACTGGTTAATTCGAATTAAAATTAATATAAATAAAAAGGTCAAAGGGCGAAGACTGATAAGGAAAAAACAAAAGCTAAACTTATCAGCGGATGATGAAGTTTAGTTGTTTCTCAGCTGTCTGTGAGTTCGGACACGAAATGAGATCTTTGTTACTATTCGTTGCACTCCTGCTAATCTTTGATTGCAGTACATCAATTCCAACAACAATTCCGGTCTTTAAAGATGTGATTAAAGTCCAGCTCAGCCCTCGTCTGTTGTACAGAAATAAGCAGGGCGAAATGCCGACGGGGCTTACTGAGGTGATCTTAGTGCGTAAATTGTTAGACGAACTGCAGTTTGAGCACCTGGTATATAAACTGAATCAGGTGAAATTTCTGGAGAACAAAGATCTGCTATTCGAAATGGAAACAAATCTAATGGCGCTTGAAGTGGTCAAGGCATGGAATATCCAGATTGAAGAGAATTACCTATCATCGAACAGGGGCTCAGATTTGGTTAACGATGATTTCGAGTTGACCCAAACGGAGAAGAATTTCTTTATAGAACAAACAGCGCAGTTCAGATCAAGTAAATAGTAATAAATACAAATAAAAAAAAAGCAATAATTTTTTATAAAATGTCATTTATTTTTTTTAATATTCCAAATATATGGTAGTTTTAATCAAGTATTGTTTATCTTATCGAATGTATTTATGTTTATGTATTTGTTCGTTTTGTGCTTATCAATGAATTTCTATTAATGCCAATATTTTCGGTTCATGTATAGATATTTTGTGCTATCGGAAACATTCCTCGAATGGAAATTTATTTAAAGTATCAAATGGTGAATTTTGAGTTTCTGAAACAATGCCTTGAAATCGTAGACGGCAAACAGTCACCCACATTTTTGTGTGTGCGCAATTTGAATTGCAATTTAATTCACTCGACGATGCAACGATGTGAAATTCAATATAGCAGCTTGACTTTATGAGTAATGCAATTCTACAGCCTTGACTTAATTTGCAGCGTCTCTTTTTACTTTGAAAGTTGCAACGAAAACAGTATTCATACGCTTGGCCAGCCAACAATGTGGCAGCAACAACAGCAACAAACAACCCATTTTCAGCGACACATGGCTTTTGTTTCAATGTCAAGCTATAGCTAAACTCTCCACATAGATGGTGTGAAAGAATGGGAAAAGAGAGGGAGAGAGAGAGATCGAAAGAGAGGGAGAGAGACTTAACTTGAGTTCACAATCGATTGTTGTCTCACAATAAATCACTAATGGCACCGAGCATATCTGTCTGTTTAAGGCGCCATAAATTCTTAAAAGCCAAAACCAAAAAAAAAAAACTAAAAGGTTCTAACACCTCTACCAAAACTTCAGCTAACTCTCTTGTGGACTGCACAATCGCCATCCGTTCATAATTTATGCGATCTAGAGGCAAGAGCTCTTTGATATCAAATTGTTGTTGTTGCTGCCACATGAGTTATGGCATTTTATATCCGCCAACCAAAAATTATCTTACGCTCTAAGTCCCAGATTTGTTTCTGATGTTGTTTTGTTTCGGAGTTGAATTCAGCGCACCATTTCCTGTCTGAGGCAACGCAATTAAAGTTATGCCCCAGACGCATGCCAAGCCCCAAATGGCAGGTAGAACAACTAACAAGGAATATAGGTGGAAGAGCTCACAGTTATCCAGTAGCCCAATTCATTGAATACACTCATTTAACCGCCTGACACAGGGTATAAACCCGTTTTGGTTGACGTAAGAAATCGATTAAAAATTTGCATAAAAATTATTATAATTACAATAATGAACAAAAGTCCAGTGCCAGCTAACAAATCACATAGATTAGCTCAACAAAAACCAAAATGCGTATTAACATTTCAAAGAGCCAAAAAAAAAAAAAATAAATAGAAAATCGAAATCTGCCGCTAAGCTGCTGATAATCGAAAGCAAATTGAATTAATAATAACGAGCCAATAGCTGTCCGCCATGCACAAAATAATTTTGAATTATTGTATTGGGAAAATTGTCATAATTTCAACTAATGTGCCACGAGAGCGACTTGCCGCATTGCGTATACGCCGCACTGCGCTTTCAAGTCGCTGTCACTGCTGGCGTCGCTGTCGACGTCGACGTCATCGATACGAGTTGTATTTGTGCATGTTATCGAAAAGAAATTTGTTTGTACGCATTTTGCCGTAGACGTTGTTTTTTTTTTTTTTGGCTTTTTGGCTTTTTGTATGCCAAGCATGTGCTTGTCAAATAAAATGTAAGGTTTATGTGACAGTTTGGCGATTAAAAAACTGCTTTGAAAACTGCGTTTTGATGCCAACGACGGGCAACGCGAAGAGATTAGAAACTGTCGTCAGGCCTCAGCCCCAAACAACACACAAATATTAAAAGCCAAATCGAAAAATTATATTTAAATGTAAATTAAGTGAGCCAAAAATTACCAAATATAAGTTATTTTAGTGTTTTAAGTAGTGAAAGTATTATGAGAGCCATCCGAAACCATATCCATATTGAGTAGAGTGGGTGCGAACTAAAACTTGAGAGCGCAAAACGAAACCAAACCAAACCAAACGGAAAAAAACTAATAATAATAATAATCGAATGCGTGCATAATTAAAGCATAGTTTATGGGTCTGACATGGAAAATGTAAGCTGCCGCATGCGATCCATCTATCAACACCAAAAACTGACCCCCTGACACAGTGTGACGATAGCGTTCTCCTCTTCTCTCCCTCCGTGCAACTTATATTGTTGCGTGGCACAGCAACTTATTTATGCAGGTAGCCAAATTACATGCAGACAAAGGGCATCGGTTCACATAAGGGTTGTTGAGGGTTGTCTGCGCATAAAAACCGAAAACATTTCAACTAAGCATGCCAAAAATGTTTGGCTCAAGTTTTGAGTGGTTCGGGAAAAAGAAAAAAATAAGAGAAAAATATAAATAAATTAAAGTTGAAGCAATTAAAATACGACCCCAACCAGCAGCAGCAGCAGCCGCAGCCACAGCAGCAGCAGCAACAACAACTGGCAGCTGGCATGACAATTGCGCATGCGGTTCCCGTTCCCGTTGCCGTTACCAATTCCGTTCCCATTGCTGAAATTACCACCATGATCGTCGTTCGACAATTCCTTTACAGCTGTGTTTGCTCAAACATTCATTTCGTGTGCCCAGCAAAACCAAAACAAAACAAAACAACAACAACAACAACCACAAAAACTCATTGCAAACAAAATGATCGACGATAATGCGACTGCCGACGACGACGACGACGACAAAGTCGTTTCCAGACAACGTTTGGCAGCCCCGCATTTAGCGACAATTAAGAAATCAAACCCGGCCTGCGCCTGGCAATTGTAATGGCAACCGCTTGCCAGGAGCTGCCACAGCAGCAGCAGCAGCAGCAGCAACAGTCGCAGCAGCGGTAGCCGTATGCCCCACCATCTCGTTCGTTGCATGCAGCAAGTCCCGCATTGTTGACAGGCCCAGGTTTAGACTGCATTTCTGCTTTCCACTCTAATGCAAATGTGCAATTAAATTGTTGACGTCGCCTGTCGTTTGCTGCTAATCAAAATTGTACGATCATAGGACATGGGACATGGTCCACAGACCAGACCCAGTCCAAACGAGCTGCGGTGGCCAAGAGAGCGTAACGGCAGCATCGAAGTCGAACGTTTGATGGGTTTTTGAAAAGCCGGCAATAAGTTGTAATTGACCTTTTTAACATTGCCAAAGCAAATAAATTGTGGGCGGTCGTTTGGCAAATGATTTATATCCAAAGTGGGGCATGGAAAACCAATAGGAAAGCTATAAACACAACAGCAACAATATCAGCAACAACAACAACAACAACAACAGCAGGAGGCGCAGTCAAATGTGTGTAAGACACTAAAACACTCAAATGGGCATTGAGCACAAATTGAAATACATTAAAGTTGCATAAAACCTTAAAAAATATTTCCAATTAGCAATTTGAAAATTAGTTTCACATATTTGCACAAATTAATTAACAGTTGCTTGGCGTATTTTATAGCATAATTAAATATCAATTTTATGGCCTAGACTTTAACAGCGCCAAGAGAACTTCCAAATGGGCATAGTGTAAGTATGTGTGTCTGTGTGTGTGTGTATGTGTTACATATATAGACTGCATAGTTAGACAGCCCTACCTAAAGACAGGGTGTACACAGTTGACATAGCCATAAAGCAGCACGAATCCAGCCACATATGGTTACAGTTCGGTAATTTTCATTTTGTTTTCAAGTGAAAATCTATGTATGAGCCCGAGAGATGTATATCTGTAACTGTTTGTATGTGTGTGTGTGTGCGACGCACACCAACTATAAATTGAAACGGGTGTGTCATTATTTTCAACTGAATTTTATGCCACATGCAATGCAGGGTTTTTAGAAGTTGTTGTTTATTTTTTTTTTTTTTTGCTTTTTACTTTTTGTGTGTTTTTTGCTGTTGCCTGGGTAAACGTGGGCAGGCGCAACATTTTGACAGAACAGTTAGTCAGTTAGCCTTTTTTAGACAAGGTGTTGCAAAATTCAATAGAACATTTATTGGGCAACACTTGGCAGGCAATTTATTGTAACGACATCGGACCGAGTCCAGTGAGTTGCATAAATGAGCCAGCTGTCCGCAGTAGTATCTGCATATGTATATATATACACATATATATTTGTACATGTGTTCCATCTATGTTCAGCTATGCATGTCTATCTGTATCTGCATCTGTATCTGTATCTGTATGCAAAAGCCGTAAACTAGCCAAGAACGACGCCAGGTTTGATGGCAGCTAAAAGTCGACAAAGTAACTAAAAGCTGCTAAGCTTGTGCGCAATTAGAATAGCCAAGCAGCAGGCAAGTTGCTGTTGTTTTTGTTGTTGTTGCAACATGGCTACACATGTTGCCAGTTCGACAGAGCTGGCTGCGCTTGGTTTGTTTGTTTGTGTTTGTCTGTATTTTTTTTATTTTTATTTTTATTTTTATTTTGTTATTTTTTTTTTTTTGGTTTGCCTGGCGTCTAACTAGCTAGCTATCTATATTTGAGCAGATTGCGCTGCTAACCTCATTGCAATCTTGGCCCAAGCCAATGCCGCAGTTGTTGCATACAGAGCCAAAGAGGCAACACAGACAAACTGACTGGCCAAAGTGACTAACTGACTGCAGTTGAGTGTTGCTCGTTTGGTTAGATATCACTTCTACATTTATTGCTCAAATCTGTGTGTGTGTGTGTGTGTGTGAGTAAATTGTTAACATGCAGACAAGTGTAATTTAGTTGTTAGGAGCGAGTGAGTGAATGAGTGAGAGAGAGAGAGAGAGTTGTTGCAAGAACTTTCAAGCAGCAGCAGCAGCAGCAGCCGCAAGCATTGACAACACGTTGACTCTTCAACAAATTGAAATTTAAAACGCGCCTTTTTGGCCAACAGCCAAACTGGTTGGCCAGCAAACTCAAAGAAGTTCGACTGCCTGTCGCATTTATTTAAATTGTATCTAAACCGCTCGACTGCATTCATTATTAGTCAGTTGGCGGCTTAATTAGCTGCCACACACACACACACACACACACACACACACATTCATATATACATATAGGCCTGCATATTTGTAAAGACTTTTTCGATAAGTTCTTAGTCAGGCTAATACAATGCAGTTGTTGCATGGCAGAGTGTCTGCATTATCAGCTGTTGCCAGCCGCATTGTTTGCGTGGCACCAGCTTGAAGTTGTTGTTTATAAAGCTGAAAGTCGTTAACCTTCGTTGTAACACATTCATCATCATCACTCACCTCAGCAGCAGCAGCAGCTACAGCAGCAGCAGCAGCAACAGCAACAGCAGCAGCAGCAACACGCACACTAATGCTGCAACAACTACAACAACAACTAAAACTACAAGCTCCAAGTACAACAACAATAAAGTAGTCGTTGTAGTCGTCGCAGCTGTAAAAAGAAGTCGTCTTAATCTTAAACGACGTCTCCATCCATCGCAGAAGGCAGCAGCAGCAGCAACAGCAACAACAACAACAACACAACAACAACAACAAAATCAGCTGAGCAGTGGCTGCTTTTAGCTAGTTTTTGTGTTGGTGCTTTTGTTTGCTTGCATTTGAAAACAAGCAAGGAAGTTTACTGCCAGAATGACGAAGTGAAAAATTGAGCACTGGGCACTGAATGCTGCTTTGCGCAGAGTGGAACACACGAACGGGGAAGGCAACTCCAACGCAAGTTGCAACTGCAACTGCTGCTGCTGCTGCTGCTGCTGCTGCAGCTGCTTCTCAGCTGCTGCGACACATGCAGCAAATAAGTAAACAACGAGCACTCATAACAAATTAGCTTGGCACAGAAAGTCCAAGAACTAGGCAGTCCCAGAGCCATGGCCAAGTACTCATCCAGTGTGCTGCCGGGTTAAACTGCACTAAGAAAATTCAAGTGTCGAAAGAATGCTCGACTGGTAGATACACTGCATCCAAATGTTAAGTATATTAAATTACCATACAAGCAGTTCTCAAGTGGTAAAAATTAATCAAGATCAACTTGGATGTTTCTTTGCCAATATTGATGAAATTTGAATAGTTGTTCAATAATAAGAACCTATTTATAAAGTATATATTGTATATTATAAAGTATATATTATTATATTATATTATAAATATCGATTCGATTGCATAGCAATTTGTATGTATTTTATTGCAATCTGAAATCGATATGTATCAAAATTCGCGAATCGAGGGAGTTATTGGAAAAATTAAACAAACTTGAAATTCAATGGAAGTTCTCGTAATTAAACTTGATCTGGTAAGCGAGAATTTGAAATTTACTTGATATCGTATACAAATCCCGTACACCATATCCTGTTTATTTTATTTTATTTATTTACTCTAAATTATAAGTCGATAGCTTTCGAAATATAAACAGACAGACACAAAAATATAAGGACAAAAAAATATATATACTTAATGTGGTTGTGTCTGGCTGTTAAATACTTTTGCACAATTCCAAAACCCAGTTTACCCATTTGTAATGGGTACGCCAGGGTGTATAAATGTACCACAGAACGAAAAAAAAACCTCCAAAAAAACGTATTTTTGGTTTTTCGCATAAATACAAATTTATAATTTTGAAAAAAAAAAAAAAATGTGGTCTCACTAAATGCGATTGGCATTAAATATTTGTACATTTCAAAAAATTTTAAACGTATTTTCAAAAGTGGAAAACATTAACCTAATATTTTAAAAAAAATTCAGTATCTAAAAAACAAGACAAACTGCGAGCATTTATGGTGAATGCCCATGTTAAAGTACGTAACTTTTTCCGAGTGTACAAATTGCAGCTCCGGCATTTGGGAAATCGTCATGGACGTCGACATTTTGAAAGCGTTTGAAAGTGTCACGTTTGGTGAAATGTCTAGAACTAAATATGGTGAAAATTGGGTACAGCTGCAATGCAATCATTTGACTTGACACTTTCTAAGCCACACGAGCAGACGATGTTGCCGCCGACGCCGACGCCGACACCGACGCCGCCGCACAAATGAAGAATGCAAACAGACGGACAGACAGAGTGTTTGGCTGCCACAAAAAGGTTCGGGCGGATGTTTGCCAAGAGTCAAAAACTGAAAATGATATAAAATTGCTGAGAGACTCACTCCGAGACTAACTGTAAACGAGCTACGAATGCAAGAGCATCTGAGCGTCAGTCCCGACAGCAGCCAGTCGAGTGAAATAATTAAAATTCCATGCTCATAACTTCCGCAATTAAGGCTGATAGACTGAAGGAGTCCTCTCTCGCTCTCTCTCACTCTCTCACTCTTTCTCTCGCTCTCTCTCTCTTTCTCAGGCGACAACAGGCGTCGGCAACAGCAGCTAATTTCCACGCACAGTTGACGCGATCAGCGGCGGCAACAACTTGTGTATGAGCCCTGGCCAGGGCCAACAGGAACACCAGAGCTTGCCACTTGCAACGCGTTGCAGCAACGTTGTCTGACAGCCAGCCAGGCAGACAGACGCGCAGACTGACAGAAAGGCTGGCTGTCTGTTTGCTTGGCTGGTGTGCTGTGTGCATCTTTGAGATACATGGCGAAGCCGGCCAACGCATGCCACACGGAACACGCCTGCACTAATGAAGTAATTCATTGAACCGTGCTACGCCAGCCAACGCTTACCATTAGTTTAGTGTTCGTTACGGTGCCCCCAGCGCCCAGCCCCTCCCAGCCCGCACCCACGCCCAACCCCTTGTTGAGTAAACACAACACAACACAACACAACAGTGTGTGGCAGCCCTTTTGTATTTGCCATATTGCTGTTTAAGACATGGCGCATTTAATGTTTAACCCAAGTTCAAACCGCTGCCTTTCTTTGCAGCCGGCCTTTCCTGTTGCCACATGCCGCAACTATTTGGCAAACAGCCAGCAACTGGCAGCGCTTCCTGAATCGCACATTCGATCAGTGTCTGACAGGCGTCTCGCATTCGACTTGGCCATCGGCTAATGCTGACGCTGCCATTGGTTTGACCTCGCCTTAAATACATCGAACCGGACCCCAGGCACGACCACAACAACCAACAACCAACAACAACAACAACAACAACGAGAGCCAGAGTCAGAGCCACTCCTCTTTGGGCAGCTATCAGCAGCTGACCAAGCCCAAAATGATGGCCGTTGAGAAAAATGTCTTTGATAATTAAACGGGCCAGCGGACCACTCACTCTACACTCACTCCGCACTCAGTCCCCATTCACTCTACACACAGTCAGCATTCTAACGATTGCACTTTCACGAAAAGCGCAAGAACTTTATCTGGCATGCCGCATGCCGCGAGCGGCTTGCCACGAGGCAGGCATAAAAAGTAGCAACTTAAAGCGTAGAGTGGCTGCCACTGGAGAGTGGCCAGTGGAAAAAGGCGCATCATCTTAATAGAAATACATATGCGTGCTTAGCTACACTGCAAAAAGTTTCATTGTTAAAATATAAAATTCTTGTATTAGATTCATCTCGAAGAAATTGGAATTTGGAATAGAATTTAAATGTAAAAAGTTGTTGTTTATTAAAACTGTTAACAACTGAACCAAGTAGAAAAGTGAGTCAAACTAAGATTGCACTGCAATTAAACGGAAGTGATTTTATCAATCGATTTCGATTAAAGCTGTTAAGATCATTAATAAACAAATACTTGAATCAGCAATTTTGTGTTTGTTTTACAAAATTCGCCTGAAATGCACTGATAAGAAACACTGAATGAATTTCTTGATATTTTTGCCAGTGTATATTTGTTTTGACTTGTGTATGTGTGTGTTGGTGTGTGTGTGTGTGCGAGCTGCTGTGTTGTGCATATCAAAATCCATTAGTGGCTTTTGTAGAAATAATCAACAACGACACCAAAAAAACTGCAAAACGGCAAAACTGCAAGCGGCGGCGGCGGCAGACGATGCGGAATTTCCGTCGAGTGTCCGTCGTCTCTTTTTAAGGAGTCGTCGGCGGGGGCAGGGAGGCAGCGCGGGAGGAGGTGTTGCGTCGGTTTGGTTTAGTGGTCATATCTATGCCCCGGCTAAGTGAACATTTGTAATGGTCACTCAGGCGGCCAGTGCGTCGTCTATCAGCAAACGCGTTTGTTACATTGTCCACACACAAACACACATCTGCATATATATATATATATATATATATAAATATATTTATATATATGTATATGTATATATGTGGCTGGTTATTTACCCATTTCTATAAGGCACCACAACAACATGGCTTTCGCATCTAATCATTTGTTTTCGTTGTTTATTTCAAACAGAGCGTATCGAGCGCATTTTGTAGAAGTAATTACAATTGCGGTTATTTGACGGACGTTGTAAATAAATGTGTGTGTGTGTCGAGTGTGTGTTTGTGTGTGTGTGCGAGTGTGTGTGTGTGTGCATTCAATCGCTTCAGTTAGTTGTGAGCTGGTCAGTGCTCCGCACACAGTCGCCTTGTAGTTGTGTTTGTATAAAAATTGCATTTAATTATAGATTCTATAATGAGGCAGCGCAAATAATGTTCATGCAACCATTTTTCCATACCATTTGGCTACTTGGCCGCTGGCCGCTGTCCGCTGGCGGCGATTAAATTAATCAGCGTCATGTTGCTGATTGACTTGTTGGCATGCAAATATATTTACATAGTCGCCCCTCTGCACTTGCACTGTAAATCATATTTTTTATAAATACAACTCTACATAATTTATGGTCATTGACGTCACTCGTACATTCAGTGCAAAAAAAAAAACAAAAAAAAACATGAATAATCTATCTTTCTAGCTATCTGTTGGTCGTGTACTTTAAAGACCTCAATAAACTTGTGATTGCATTCATAAAAAATCATAATGAAACAGAAAATAAAATCTCTATAGTTATCAAGCTATCTGTGCAAAGGTATCTTTCTGATTGCGTTGTTATAACAAATATTCATTCGTATTTTATCCGCCGTTTTATGCCGCTCTCCCCTCCAGAGATTTATGTGCGATTCGACCTTAACCAATTTATTATGGTATTTATAAGTGGCGACTTTTGTAGCTTTTCAGACTTCATATAAATTTTAACGATGCTCCCAACTTGATTTCTGGCCTGTCTGACTATATGTACATATGTATATCTACAACATAACGCCACAAACAATATATTTAGCTGATGAATATATATGAAAAATTTGATTGCTAGAAATTAACAACAACAACAACTACAGCATTTGTAGGCGTTCTACCATTAGTCGATCGGGTCTATACTATAATAATTTTCTAAGCAACAAGTAAAAACAACCTGGCAAATTTTGGCAATTATTCAAGGCTGACGCACATGTGGAGGAAACGACAGAATCACAAATTACATACAAATTGAAATACACAAAACGAAAGCTAATTTCGAGAGACATAGAATAATTTTTCATGGGCTGCGGCAAAAACAAATCGTATTACAAACGAAAAATATGAAATCGAGTTTTCCTTTCTATTTGGCGACCCACTTACACACATACATATCTAAGCTGAAGAAAGTTCTACCTGGTGGCTTGCCTCAGCTTCTTGTGGCAGCCCGATTTATATGCAGCATGTTTGTTTATTTGTTTTTATTTGTTTATTTGCTTATCAGTGGTGCGGCGTCTCTAATTAATTTTTGTCTCCTACTTTTTTTTTGAGTCACATAGAGAGATCCGGTCGAGGCGACTTCGGTGCCCACGTAAGCATAGCAAACTAATTAAGTCGCATATATATAACGCCAACTTTTATCAAAGCGATATAATAAAATATAAAAATAAAACAAAAACAAAAAATGCAGTCGGGAAAAATACAAAAACAAAAAACCAAATGAAACGCCGACTATCTATGAGAAAAGCAGCACACATATGCATATATTCACAAATTGTAGATAATCGACACAAGAGTCACAGAAAAATAGAAAAAGAACTGAATACTGATTATCGACCCTAATGAATGAAGCCCGGAAAGTGATAAGAGTAGCCCAAGAGTATTTAAGCCAACCACGTGTGCTGCCAACAACAAAACCAAGCAGTCGATTTGTGGGTGCGGGTGTGTGTGGATGTGTGTCAATGTGTGTATGGAATATACAAATACCCTTGCATATAATTATACCCTTTACTTAACGGAAAATTGGCAAAGTATTTTTAGCTAAAAGATTATTATTTATGGCTCATTCCACTATTCGACAATTATTTAAATTTCAAGACAGGCGATAAATTATAAATATAATTTCATTCCTAATTTGCTGTCAACAGTAAATTTGAATAAATCATAAACATTTAATTACAATAATTATTGTCATAATTTTCAAGGCATTAATATGAAATTTGATAAATGATATTCGCGGTGTATTTCTATTATTCGCAAATACTTTGAGAATGTTGTTTATTGTAGGAAAATTAACAGGCAACAACTTTATATTCTGGAGATATATCTAAGCTAATTTTCTGGAAAATGGGAAATTTTATTAAGCAGAAATAGGGTATCTATCGGAACAACACTCCTCAAGTGTAGCATTATCTTTTGGCATTTTTTTTTTAATTTTAAGAAATTTTGTATAACAATTGCTGACGCTGCTTGAACGCCCATCAATCAAAGCGCTGGAGTGTCTCACAAAAATATTTATAATAACTTGAAATTTTTTTGCGAGCGAGTAGCTTTCAGCGTTTTCAATTTCATTTAGAGGCTTTTAATTGCCGAAATCAATTCAAAAGCCAGTTGAACGCGTTAAAAGCAGCCACAGCAGCCACAAATATAAAAAAAACAACAACAACAACAAAAAGAGGAAAACAAAACAGCAACAAAAATTTTAATAATTATTAACAAGACAGCGGAGTTCATTAGCGCCGCAGGCACACGAAAATTTTTATTAAAAATAAAAATATAAATATATGTTGGGTAATTAAGACTTGTCTGCTGTATATGCAGATATAGCCGAGTACTCGCAACACAATGTGGCTACATAGGGGGGGAGGCGGAGGCGACGAAAAGGCGTCCGAAAACTTGTTCTACAACTTGTTTTTACATACCGTCTATAGACTAGAATTTCAAAATGGACTGGCGGCATGCGGCATGCGGCAGGCGAAACTCGGGCGATAATGTGTAGCCGCACCATATGCGATAATGTTGCCAGCCACATGATATAATAAAATTGGAATGTGCTGCAATTGGTCGCACACACACACACACATACATATATATAGAGTACTCTTATATATGTATATATATAAATAAACTATTGGCTTGTATTACACTTTATCAAGCCAAGAGCATGGTTCAGCTGAGCTGAGCTCCGTTTGTTTTTTTCTTGGGCCGCACAGTAAATTTCCATAAATTTACATGCTATAAATCAAATTGGAAATGTTTTCAGCCAGCAGACGACGAACTGAGTGAATGAGCTGCTCTTATCTCCATTGACTGCTGTCTGGTCTAGGGCTTGGGCCTGGCACTGGCACTGGTCTGCTTCTGTGCTGTGCTGTGCTCTGCTCTTCTTTGCTCTGCTCTGCACCGCTGCAGAAACTAAACAGTGAGCTTATCAATTCAACGTTGACAAAGTGCAATCAACTTTGCAACGCTGCCACTCTGCCACTCTGCTCTGCTCATCGTCGTCGGTTTGCTCCTCCACCCAATCGTGATGATCGCGATGGCGATGACTAAACGTGAACTGTTTGTTGGACACCCCACGCACTGCAAAAGCCGCACACAAACTGACCGCATGTTTTATTATTTGGTTAAACAAAAACACAGCCGGCTAAAATGGCAAAACGCTGACGATGAACTCATTCATTGCATGGCTCATGCAGCGGCAGGCCGCAGAGTGGCAAGCGAGAGACAACAGCACCCCAAAAATGACAGTCAGTCAGTCAGTCAGTCAGTCAGTCAATGTGTGTAGTTGACTTTGTCGCTTTTCGTTTTTATTATTATTGACTGCCTGCTAAAATGTACTTAACATGTCTAATGGACTTTTGAGCTGGCCAACAGGAACTGCTGGCTGGCTAAAGGGAAATGCAGCAACATACAACAATAAAACGTGCCAAACATCCGCAACAACAAGAACAATAACTTCAAAGTGCGGCTTCATTCCTTCGACTCAGACCGATGAGTCACACTTTAGCCGCTGATTAAAATCTAAAGAGTCTGAAAAATTTAGCGAGCGGGAATTTCCTGACTCAACGATTCTAGTGTCAGTTTGTTCTGGTTGGAGTATTATGCTAAACATTTGGGGCAGTTTTGATGACGTCAATGACGTCATCTTGAACAATCATAAAAAAAATAGCATTGTAAGACAATGGAAATGGTTTTTATATCGCTCTGTCAGTTTGTCAGTTTGTCACTTGCTTCTCGGCCAATTCAGTCGGCCCCATATGGCGCTAGTCGCTTTTGGCGCGCGGCTGCTGTTGATAGCACTTTTTAACAAAATGCACGTTTACGAAATTTTTGTTGTTTTTTTTTATTCACATTAATGTATTTTACTTTTTTAGTCAAAACAAAAACATTGAAGCGACGGCGCTCTGCGGCATATGTTAATTTTTCGCTTATTGTGTTCAAATTTACTTACGATTCAAATATTTTGTAGGAATTATTCTAAGGAATGACAGATCGCACGTACCTGGAATAAAAGAACATTAAAAAGTTATTACAAAAATATTACACAATTATCATTCATACAAGTAAAAACAGCACAGATTTTCTCATTACAAACAAATGTAAAATCCCAGCAGATTAAATGTAAACAAACAATATATTTATAAATGTGATTAAATTTCAGATCGTTCGGAAAACCGATTGTAATCTATTGAAAAGGTAAACATTAACAATATATATTTGTACAATAAATATATATATATATATATATATACATATAATCGATGAAGATAGGTAATGCAATAAAAAGATTATGAAGGCGCCACCTCAGAGCATTAATCATCCATTTAGGGGAAAATGGGCACGACAAGAGGAAGCGGTCTCGAACGTGTTCCAACCAAACCATATCTATTGATATATATTTCTATATATATATATATACATATTTTTGTATATATTGCCAATTATCAATTGCACAACACGAAAGCTGATTCACACGTTCTAGTGGAAAGACAAGCGTACACAACTTGAATTTAATAAATAAATACAATTTAAAACCAAAATAAAGAAAAAATATGTAAACAATTATTTTGTATAGGAAAGTAGCCAACTAAAAGCAAACGGGCAACAATAACAAAAAAAAAAAACCCGCTAACGACAAAAAAAAAACTTAATTAAAAATCAAAAATGTGGTGCACAAGTCAACAAACCACCCACACAGTGGCAGAGGGCAGCGACTGAGGCAGCGACAGCAAAACAACTGCACAAATTGAAAAATAACAAAAAAATAAATAATAAAAAAAAGAAAAACAAAAAAACAAGCGAATTGCACTTCAGCGTACAATAGCCATAAATATGAGATCGTATGCTAAATTAATGCTATTATAGCGTCTAAAATACTACTATGTCGAAGAAAAATGCTTAGAAACGACTAAAAGCAACAACAAAAACAACAACAGCTACAACAACAACAACAACAAAAGAGCCATATTTGAAGACCTTGTACGTGTGCTGCCTACACAACCAGTTCGCCGTTTCAGTTGATTTCAATTTTGTGCCTAGCTCTGCTCCGGTCTGGTCTGGTCTGGTCTGGCTGGCTCTGCGGACTGGCTCTGAAGCGGTGACTTTTTTGTTTCTTAGTTCATATATACATATACATACATATGTATCTAAATATATGTAGGCACTTGATTTGCATAACAAATGCAGCAGCAGCAGCAGCAGCAGCTAAAACCGCCAAGTTTGCTGGAGCATATCAAAAGAAGCTAAAAGATGGCTTGCCTAAAAAACAAAAACAAAAAAGATCGCTGCAAAATACAGTCAAGATTCGTCAAATGCACACCTAAAAAGTCAGAGCTCGTCTCGGTCAATTACGAGAGATTTCACTCCATTAAAACACACACTCTTGAGCACCCGTAAAAAGTGAATGTCTATCATTAAGAAATTGTTTTTTTTTTTTTTTGCTTTAGCTTCGCCCATTATCAATATGAAATGTTCGCAAAGCTGGCAAAACGATTTTACATTTCCGCTTTTATGCAAAATTAATTGCATTTAATTATGACCAAAAATTGGCAGCAATTGAACGCCTAGTGATTATCTCACCTGGCGAACTAAATTACCCCAAAGCCAGATACAAATTTAAGTGGTAATGAAAATAAAATAATAATACCATAATTAGACTAATAAAAAATAGCGACAAAATTTGTGGGTTTTGCGTGCCAAAAATGACAGTTAATAATGCGTGAATTTCATAAAAAAAAAAATAATAATAATTTAATAATGCCAATTTTGATGTTTTCCAAAATATCCGCCCTCGCCATTCGACATAGGTTTTGTTGTTTGTAAACATGACCCAATCAAAAACTGTGGCAACTAAACCACCAGACAGAACGACGAGAGACGTGTCAGTTTATAGACAATATTAGACAATTTAGGAATTACGCCTAAAATTATATACCTGGGCAAATTATATATGGGCATTAGTCAGCGCTTGTCGTTGATTGCGTAGCACGGTTGTTGTGATTGTTTGCATTTTCACATATATAAACAAATTACGCCGTAAACAAAAAGGCAATCGTGGCGAACACACTGACAGACAGTTGGACAGGTGACTGGAGAAGGGGGGGGGGGGGGGGGGGAGGTGGGGCATGCAGATAGTTAGTTAGTCGTATCGACTGAAGGTATGACAAATATGCATAGCCGGGCAAAAGGTTAATTATGCACAGTGGATTTTTACAATACATGGAACTAGTCGCTGTTTTCATCCGTCACTCAATTCGTCAATCATTGTGCGCTTTACTTGTACATGAAAATCGTGTTTGTAGTTTTTATTATTATTTTTCATTTTTTTTTTCATTTTGGTTTTGTTTTTCTTCATTTTTTGTTTTTTTTACATTTTCACTGCATTTTTACAGCCAAACAAATTTTTTGACAAGCAACTGACAGAAATTGACAAGCGCACGAGCAATGGACCGTCAAATGTATGGGGAGCAAATGGAAGGGGTGCGGGGCAGTGGTTGGGGGAGGTAAGACCAGTCTTAGAGCAAAAGCAGAACTCTACTGAAATGTGAAAGATGATGATTCCAGCTGTGAAAAGGTCAACATAGAGACCCAGACATTTAGCCAGCCATTTCAATGGCCCAGACATGCTGTGTGTGGTTGTCTAGCTGTCTGTCTGTCCATCAGTCTGTCTGTCAGTTTCTCTGTCCGCCTGTCTGCCTGTCGTGTGTCGTGCAGAGTTATTGCTGTTACTTGCCTCACTTTCCAATATTCGAAAGAAAAGAAGAGTGCGCAGCCTGAGAACCGATCGCAGCATTTCTCTCCCAGCCATTCAGCCCTCGAAGAGGGTCGCGCTGACGAGCTAATATTGACAAATTAAATGCACTCTAATGTGTGTTTAATCTGTGCGTTGCCCACTTGATTGGTTTCGCTTTTTACGGCGTCTACACATCCAGCCGTGAATCTTCTCCCATCAACAACAATGATCATCTTTAAAAACTAGCTGTTGCATCATTTTCACATGTTAATTACTTTTTTTTAGCATTTCTTGTTTGCTTCTCATTTTTACGTAAATCACCGATTCGAATTGGAGAAGAGCTCTGCAAATATTGAGACTCTTTCGAATGCTTGACTAAAAACTACAAATGTTGAGCAAAATGTTAAAAATAGAATGATGATTCTTAATAGCAGACAAATCGGATTAATGAAAGTCACATTTATGTAAAAGATAAATCAAATTTCGAAATCATTTTTTAATTTTAATTTTCGCTCGCGGAATACAAAAAATATTAAAGTATATCATAAAAAAAAAAAAAAAAAACACACAAGCGAGAACCAACGAAAAATATACATATATTTTTTATTAAATAAAATGTGTTTCATCAAGAATTGTGTACATTTAATTTAGTTTTATCCATCTAATAACACAAATTGCAATTTGCTACATGAACAAACAGATGTTGACAATGTTTCCAAATGCGACAGAAAATCTCGTTGCTCAAAATGCATCTGCTTGCAATTTGAGGCAACATATGTTAGTTTTCTTAGGCCCTGGAGCATAAAAAATATCCGAAAACAAAAATACACATGTACACAGAACGCATAAGAACGATGTGTGTGTGAGTGTGTGTGTGTGTTGTGTGTGTTAATACTGGCAGCCGAAGGCAAGGCAATTCAAAAGTCATTGAGGCGCAAAAGTCAAGCATAAATATTTCAAATAATGCTTGTTGGCCCCGACCGAGGCCCCACAACGCCACTGGGCAATAGCATCAGCATCAGCATCAGTATCACCATCAGCATCAGCACTAGCATCACCACTAGCAATAGCACTAAGAAAAAGCTATAGCTATAGCATTGGGTCTGGGTCTGGGTCTGGGACTGGGGCCTACACTCTGCCCTGCTCTGCTCGAGGGCAGGCAGGCAGGCGGGCAAAGTTGTGTGGCATAATTTGGTGAGAGTTCGAGTTCAACAGCTGAAAAACGGCCGCAATAACAGCAAGTTACTCTAAAAGAGAATGCCAGACTACCAGTTACCCAGCCTTATTCACGAATGCTCGTGGGAACTCTATATCAATAATAACATATATCCGAGAAACCTCTGAGCGTGATAAACTTTGCTAAAATCATATTACTCCTCAGGTTCAGATATTTCTGTCTTCCTCGGCATAACAGTTTTTGTTCTAATTGGGTTTTAACTGTTTTTTTCACCTATCCTAGCAATACATCTTAAGCCATTTTACATTTTAATATTATATATTATATTATATATTAATATATTTTAATTTCCTAATTTTATTTTGCTATATTTCTTTTCAATTTTAATTTAATTTTTCTCAATAATTTTAAGTAAATTCCTTTGTAATTTTAATTAGACTAAATTAAAAAGATGAAAGGCATAAATATAACATTCTTGGGTAAAATCAATGTATTTAAATATTTTATTTAAAAAGTAAAACATTCCGGATCTTTTTAAATACATATGAATAAGACAACACCAAAAAACAAAAATAATCAATATTTATTTATATTTATTTTTGGAACTGATGATTAAACCGAACTCATCCAAGCATCGTCTGATGATAAACGTAACGATACCCATTTTAAAAAGATGGAATGGTACAGGGTATCACAACGCAACACGAGCACATTAACTGGAAATAAGAACAACAAGAATCTACGAGTCAACGGAGTAGATTAGAGAAGAGAAGAGAGAAGTGCTGAGGAGAGCGGAGAAGAGAGGCAATTGTTGACTAGAGACGTTGCTGTAATCGTCGACGTCGACGTCGACGACGTCGCTGATGACCTCAGTTAAAAATAAATAATACTTAACATTTTTTGGAATTAGTTTGCTGTTTTTGGATAGAATATTGTTGCATCCAACCAGTTGTGTGTGTGTGTGTCTGTGTGTGTGTGTGTGTTTGAATGTGTATGTATCATGATGCTGTTTGTTTAGGTTGTAAGTTCAGGGTGGCGCTCAGTGTCGCCTCTCGTTAATGACGACAGCAACAGCGACAGCGACAACAACATCGGCATACAAATCATTTTGTCAACTAAACTTGTTCGCCAGCTATATACGATATATATGGGGTATATTTATGTAAATTCCTGTACGACATTTATCACCAGAATGAAATTGATGAACCTGCCACATAAGTGGGGAGGTGGGAGTTATAAACGTGATTTGGGACAGAGAACATCTGGCAATGATTTACAATTATAGACAAGGATTCTGTTTGCTTTCGCTTGTGCAGCGACGAGAGCAGAATCAGCTGTTTGTGGCAGCAGTTAACCGAAACAGGGCAAACAGTTATTACCATTATACATATATAATATATATATATAGATATAGATATATGTGGGCACAAGCCCATATTGTTTCAGTTTTATTTACTCGAGTTTGCCGTTAAACTAAACAACTCGCACGCACAAGTGTTTCTTAATAGGTTTATATACATGCATAAATTTATATACAAAACGGCAGAAAACCAGTTTGTACGTATACGATTATGATGGTGGTGTGTGTTGTGTGTGTTGTAAAAAAGTGCCAACTTCATATAATTGTGTTCTATATAACTACGAAATCGAAATCGAGCTGAACTCCCTCCTTATGCGTTGCACGCAGGGGGATGGATGACGCATGCATCGAAAGAGAGACCGGAAATATTTCGATGCAAATCAGAGAAGCGCAGAGCTCATTAATGCATTGTTGTTTATTTCATTAAGAAAACATCTGAGAATTGCCATCAGTGCCGTCAAAGAAAATAAACAAGTCTGGGCCAAAAAAAAAAAAACAACTCAGAAACTGAACGATATTCCTTAACAAAATGTTCGAGCTCTCATGAGATCAGGAAGAAGTGTTTACGACTTACAACGATTTACGTTGAATGATCTGACTGTGAAAAACGCTGACAATCGGAGAAAAAAAATATAAATCGAAGGAAACGCAGCAAGATAAAGTCTGCTGAGGCTATTGTTGTTGTTGTTGTTGTTGTTGTTGTCTTAAGTATGAAACGATTTGGATCACTGTCTGTGATGAAACTGGTAGGGAGAAGTAGATAACGCATGCGACTAACTAACTGCTAGCACATGCGTCGTGTATACATATATAATATAGGTTATCACCATATCAGTTCTTAGAGTGGCTCAAGCAGCCAGCACTCAGCGAGCTGACAAGATAAAGCCAGCCGACTATATGACTATCTGACTATCCGACAAGCAGACTAAACAAGGAGACACAGACCAAAACAGCCCAAAACCCAAACCCAGACCCAGACGAAAACGGAGACAGAGTCCCAGGCCAGGCACAGGCCAATTGCGATAGTGATAGTGATAGCTATCTATGTGTGTGCGTGTGTGTGTGCATGTTTGGTGCTTGTGTGGCAAATGCCGGTTCTGTTTTAAATATACCCTGGCATAATGCTTACAATGGGTATCACCACTTGTGCTGTGTGTTTGTCACGTGCAGAAAAGGAATTCTCCACATTGAATTGTTCATAGAAAATATTTACTGGGAATTGGGAATTCCATGGAAAATAATTGTTCTCCATTGAGAAATCTCCATTGAGATATTTATTCATCATTGAGAAATCTCTGTAGAGAATAGTTACTGCCTATGGGAATGTGGATGATACCTCCTTTTCTCTATGCACTGAACACGTTGAAAATGTGTGATACTAGAAAGGAAGCATTTCCGATCCCTCTACAATGTATATATATATATATAAATATTGTAAAACATTGAAAGTTTGTCTTAACCAGTAGTTATTTTGCAAGCACTAACGTTCCACACATTTATATATCGTATACGATAAACACATCAAATTTTAACACTTCATCGATAACTGCATACGCTTCACAATTATCGATATAAATAGATTTACGATAACAATCAGAGACACAATTTCCATATCTGCTAGTTGAGCTCTCTTGACTCGAGCTTTCTTACTTGTTTTCTTTTAGCAAATTAGTCGTGCACTCTTCTGCTTGCTTAACTTATTTTATTTTTTATTTTTATTTATTTATTATTTTTTGTTGTTGTTAATTTGTTTAGTCTTGGAGTGAAAGTGAGAGGTAAACGTATTCATCTAGCAACAATCTCCAACGAAATGTTTTCTAACGCTTAAGCCACAAAAAAACAAAGCTGACGTTGCATTCTAAGAAACAACTCGCATTAACTTTGCCATTTGCAGACGTTGTTGTAGTTGTTGTTGTTGTAGCACACACACAAAGAGAGAGAGAGAAAGAGAGAGAGAGAAAGAGAAAGAGCGAGAGAGAGAGGAGGAGAGGGAGAGAAAGAGAGATAAGCTAATGTTTACCCGCTGCCGTTGATAAGCAGCATGGGGTCGAGCTCTCCCACTCCTTCTCCCTCTTCTTCTACTTATTCTTCTTCTTCTGCCAAACTTACACGTACCTTTTTGACGCGCTTGCATCTGCTCGGCGGCCTCTCTATGGTGCTAGAGCGAGACGGGTTGTGGCAGAGCGAGACGAGAGAAACTAGAAACTCAGTTTCAAAAAAAAAAAACGCACAAAACAATTCTTATTTGTTACTTAAACACCAATCAAAAATTTTTACTTGCTTTTCGCTAATTTGAAATATTTGTGCAATTTCCAATGCGTTTCTTTCAAAAAAAGCACACTTTTCACTTGACGCACTTTTGACTTTTTTGTTGTTTTCAACATTTCAATTTCGATTTCAATTTCTATTTCAACATGTTTTATTTTTCTTTCCTTTTTCTTTTTTCATTCGTTTGCAGCTTATGCGAGAATTTTAGTAATCTAAAACAAAAACACACGCGACGCGCTCTCCCGCACACACATACACACACACACACACACGCACTCTCACACACACTCGCACGCAACGCAACGCAGCTGTGGAAGCGAAGCGATCAGAAAACCGATTTTTACGCACTATTTAGCTTTATATTTTCTTGAGTAATTTTTTCCTGGATTTTTCTTTTATGTTGTATGGGTTGTGGGGAGGTGTGCGAAATTCAAAAAACATAAAGGGAATTTCTTGACAATCGAAGCGTTTGTTTTGTTTGCAACTGCAATTTTAGCGCTCGCTTTTTTTTTTCTTTTTGTTTATACGAAACGCGTTCGCAGTTGTTTTGGCTGTTGCTGTTGTTTTTGTTGTTGTTGTTGTTGTTACAGCAATAACAAACGTTTTCTTTCTTAATAGACTTTTACGCTGCGCTATCGTTTCGTGTGTGTGTTTCTTGTTTATCGTATTTTCCTCGGTGTTGCTTTTGAAATTTCGTTCACGTTCTCGTCGAGATTGAACGATTGTTGTATGGTTGTTTGGGAATAATGAATGTTTGTCTCACGCTGCGCGCCGCTCATTCATAAATCGTTCGGTTCCGTTCGGTTCGAGAATCAGCGACGAAAAATTAACTGACGACCCGTCTGCACGTCTGCTTAGCTTGGCAAGCGGTTGCCGACTAACGGTTGCAATCAAACAATCGGCAGCGACGAACGCGATCGTTTCATGTTGCCATCGAACGTGTTCCACACGTACAGATGCAACCCCCCATGTTAGGCTTAACAGCGCTCTTTTAACTCAAAATTTGACTTGCTTTTTTAAAATATCGAAATGTCAATTTAAATATTAAAAATGATTTGCTATAAGTGCATATTTAAATTGCCATAATTTGATAATTTCATATAGATTTTATATAGATTTTATGCTTTCCCACTGAACATTAACATTAACCCTTGTTAACAGAGCGAGCCTTAGGCAGCTTAACCGTTTCGAAGCGCCAACTTGTTGGCAGCGGATCCAGTGAGCGCGCTCGCTTTGAAACGGTTGCCAGAATTTTTTCATCATCAACGAAAGTAAAACCAAATGGGAAAAAGTTAACCTGCGGTGTTTTCACACTTTCCAATGTGAACCACACACACTCACACACACACACAATCGGCAATAAAACACCATGCAATGATTTCCTCATCCTCAGTCCATGCATGTATGCGTGTGAGTTCGGTTCTGAGCTGTTTTGTGGTTGAGCGCATATTCTTTGCCCCCTTATGGGTTTTATGGGGTAATTCACAGCTGGCAACGCAATTGTTGCATGCATCGCTTGCTTGCTGCAGCCAGCCTCCGCAGCGTTTATCGCCGTCTTAAATCATTAGTTGTTATCAGCAAAGAGTCTTCTATCTTATGTTTACGACTGGTGTCAATTTCCAGGAAGGCATCTTGACACTTTCATCCAGCCTCAATTTAACTAGCGCCTTGTTTGATTTTGGGCTTAGCACGTTTTTCGTCAACATCTTCATTTTGATCAGAGCAACATTTGAAATCATTTCAATCCCGTGTGAAATGATTTTAAATGCTGTCATTATTTTCAACACAAACAACTTCGACTTCAGAATTATTTTATAATATCATACAAATAATCGGTAACCAATAAACTTAAATTTTTTTATTTTTCTTTACAAACCTTTTTTTTACAGGCGGTAATTATTGTTTTTGAAAAAAATTCTGATTTTCCACAATGGGATTCTTGTCAAATTTCATAAACAAAATCTGGACAAATAATCAGCAAGTGACGTTACCGCCGTCGATCATCTTTCGGGAAGGCGGGGGACTTGTGAGAAGAAAGCCGGCACGCCGCCGGAGTCTATCGAGTGCCAAAAGGAAGACCAATCGGAAACCCATGATCCGCCGGAAGACGACCTGCAGGCGTCGTCGCATCAAAAACTTCCAACAACCCAAATTGCCGCTGAAGACCAAAATCCTCCATAAGGCCATCTGCCAACGGTGCGGTTCCATGCTGTAGTTAAGCCCGATCTTAAGGAGCAGGAGGTGGAGCAGCCTGCAACAGAAGCAGCAGCAACAAGACTCTGCCCAAGTGCAAAAGCAGACTTCTAACATTTAAATTAAATTCCATGTGTAATGAGAGAACCTAATTGCATATATCAAAATTACAAACAAATATTTTATATAAAACATAGCAATTGACTTGGAAAGGGTAAGCACGCCGGAGGACTCCTAACAGAGTAGCTTCATCAGGATTAGCCCTTTCTGTACCCCACTCTCCGATAGAAGTTGCTTAGTTTTATTCGATTTTTGTTTGTTATTCGTCTCTGCGTCCGTCTCCTTTTTTATTTGTATGTGCGGCGATTCCACATCCTTATCAAAGGTGCACATCAACATCACAGTAATCCCCCCGCCCCCACATCTGGCCGGGTACGTGCCTGCGAGTGGCGGCTTTGAAATCGAAACCTCTGACGTCCCATTGTGTTGAAATCTAAGCGTTCCTCGCGTTGCATGTTGATCGATCGCCGTCTCGCGTTTTTTTCTCCCCTCTTGGATTTTTTTTTTGTTTTTTTTTTTTTTTGATTTCCAGCGAAAACAAAAAGATGCCACACTGATACATTCGAGCATATTTTGAATAGTTTTCAATGCCAATGACAGCCACGCACATTGGCCTCTGTTCCTTGGCAACTATCTGTTGCAAGATCTTTAATCCGTTTGTCCATTTGTAAACAGAAATAGTAAAGAACAAAACAAAATACATAATGTATGTATTTATGTGCTTTATTCTACCAGAATTTGACAGATCGATTATTGTATCATGTTTGAGAAATGTTGAAAGAAAAAAAACAGAATTTCAACTAAAATATTATCAACATTTGACTACTAGATAAAAGATATATATATATATCATAATTTTGTCTATGACTATGAGTATATATATTCTTGATCAGCATCACTAGCCAAGTTGTCCATTCGGTATTGAATTCTTGTTTAAAATCATTCGTTTTACCAAGAAATCCTAACTAAGCTCATTAGTTAACCCATTTATTATGCTCCAAATATTATCAACCTGGAACTAGTATATCAAAAAGCTAGCATAGGAAAAATCTGTCCGTTTTTTTAATTTATACTCAATTAATGAATAATAACGAGCGTTGCAAAGGAAAACATTCCCAGCAGTTTAGATTTAAAGTCACTACCGATATAGTGAGAAAACCTTTAACTATATAGTTTGCATAAGCGATCGTTGGAGCTGCCCGGCAATGACAACTTTTCCCCGTAATTCTGATGATGCAAAAGTATGTGTTTTATTTTTTTTATAAGTTTCCCAGTAAATATTAATATTTCATTTGGATTTTACTGCGTGTGTATGCGTCTGTGTGTGTGTGTGTGTGTGTGTGTGTGTGTGCGTGACAGCTGTAAACGCACATTTCACTATTTTGCATAAATAATGCAAATAAACGCCGATAAGCGATAGTTGTATATTAGCGCACAGCGGGCAGCTGGCCAATAAAGTCGTACGACGATTTGTTTGGGTTTTCCCCCATTTGAGCCACACCAAGTGAAAATTGCCATTAAAAGAAGGCAATGCTCGCGCACTCACTCAACGATGGCGACATCGTTCTGTTAATGGTCACACTGCCTGCCCCCGGATGATGGTGTCCTCCTCTTGGTATCCTCCGCAGTCCTGCTCTGGTGGTGCATTTGGGCCATTTGATAAGTCAAGTTTTAATGGCTATGCGCGCAGTTAACTTGATTGTAAACGACCGCAGGCGGCCGGGTAATATAAAATCGGTTTTCATTATAGCCGGGGCATGTGAAATTAATATGCCAGCCAAACAGACAGACAAACAAACAGACAGACAGACAGACAGGCAGCAGATACGCAGCAGCCAGCTACGCAAGTTAAATCTCCAAATCAAGTTCGTTGCCTAAGTCTTTTGTTTTTGTTCGCCAACCGCCGACTGCCGACTGTCGACTGCCGACTGCCGACCACCGACTGCCTGCTGTGTGTGTTTGTGGCTAAACAAAATCAAAGTCGCTTAAAGCGCTCATTAATTCCAATGGATTCTAATCGTGGCGCGCTCATTAATCCCAGCGCCACCCCACGCATGTGGCCCAAGCTTGCTGCTTGCAGCATGCAGCAGGCAGCTGGCAACTTTAAAGGATCGCCAAGTGCATTTCTATTGCCAGCGCCTCGTTTTATTGATGGGCAGCAGTTAGCTGCCGGACTTTAGTGGCAACAATTTCCATGATAAATACGCACAGCACAACTTGAGGTTGCCACAAGTGGCAACGGCTGGCTGCCTGGCTACTGCCAATGTTCTATGACTGCCCAAAAATGTGTACATTTATTTGTGTGTGCCATGAAGCAGGTAGCCAGAACTGCATTGACTGTTTGTTTGGGATCCTTCCTTGTGGTCTTCCGCTTGCGAGCCACTTGTTACTTGTTGCAAGCAAATACGACAAATATTTAAGTGCTGTTTGCCCAGCCGATAAGCCATAAAGAATAAAACACACGCACATCCTTCAAATGCCAGACAACAAACAATGACACCTTCAAAAGTCTGACTTGCGACCAGGAAGACACATTGCAGCGCAAACATAAGTATGTATATAAGCACATATACATATATATATATATACATATATATGTATACACATATGCTTACAGATCACGCTGAAAACTGTGCTATGTGTGGCTAAATTACGAACCAGGAGCAACTCACCAACAAGCACCAGCAGCAGCAGATGCCGCTATTCAAGTTATGTAAGCCCCGGGCAGGGGCCGAGGTCTCAAGGTTGCCGCCAGCATTGGGTCAAGCGAGTTGCAAGCTGTGAGCTGCTAGCTGCAAGTTGCAAACTGACCGCCGTCGTGTGAAAATCTTGTACAACATTAAACGCCAATGAGTAAATACGAACATAAATCAACATGACAAATGACTAAATATTCTGTATGCGGACAACATCACAGCAAGGAAACAAGTATCAATGCGGCAGTCGCAGCTGCTCGACGACAACATACCACGCATCTGTTATCCTTTTTTTCATTTGTGAATCCCCCTTTCCCTTAATCTATAAACGAAGTGCTGCACCGATTTCTCTTTCTGTTCATTTTGGCAGCTCTTGCTGAAATACATATTAAATATAATAATTATTTATTGAAAACGTGTTTTCTACTCTTAGTTTTTTAAATGAAAATATGCGAAATTTCATTATTCGTAAAATTTATAATTGGTAAATTCATTTTGGATTCAGTTTGTGCTAGCAAAATTTATATTTTCCTACGATCCGCTTCAAACTTATTTCCAAGGCTCTTTTCTCCAACTTTCTCCAAAATGCCCAATTTAATATTCATAGTTTGTTATTACAAGTTGGCATACCCGTTTGCCGCACTGAACACAGGGTATATCCAGCGTGCTGTACTTGCTGGCGAACACGGCTCCTGCGGTTGTTGTTTATGCTGTTGCTGTGGCTGTTGCTCTTGTTGTTGTTGTTGTTGTTATTGTTGCTGCACATTGCCATTGTTTCGGCAACGAAATCTGCATAAATGGGTCAGCTTTTTGGCAGCAGCAGCAGCAGCAGCAGCAGCAGTGGCCCATTGGCACCGGCTCAGCCTTTATGTACTTGTTACGCCCGCCTGAGGTGCATTGAAAGTTGTGCATTTTGTTTTGGTTTATTTATTTCAGCGGTGCACAGCCCGCAGCTACTGCAACAACAATAGCAAACCCAACAACAACAACAACAACAAAAGCAACGGACGTTGTTTTGTTTTGCATTTAATTTTTATTTATGGCTTGTTAGCCGCTGCTGTCTTTTGACGCCAACTCATGGCTAAAAACTGCTATCAACACCACACCAGAAGCAGGAGCAGCAACAGCAACCACATTCCAGGAAACTCATATTTCCAGAATTTATACAGAGTGCGAATCTGCTTGGGTGCTAAGTTCAGAGCCACAATGAAATGTGCAACCTATGAGCTGTTGCAAATACGCCGCTGACAACATTAAGCCCAACAACAACAGCAACAGCAGCAACAACAACAGAGCCGCTGACAGCGTCTGGTTGCAAACCATTGTGTGGAGTCATATCTATATGCAACGCGTTGACAGAAGCTATAGATACAACTAAGCAAGCCTAGGAGTTCATTCGAGTTAATAAACGCATTATTAATATTATGATTTATTTGGCATTGAAGCAGACACTTTGGAGTGGGCTTAAATGCTATGAAACATTTTTGTGTATTCTAAATTCTTATTTGTAAGCTTTAAAAAAAAGCCAGAAATTTATTTTTAGTTTGATTTCTAAATTTATGAAAATTAATGTTTACAAAATAAAAAACGTTTATCCTTAAAACAACATTCACAAAAATATTTGCCATAATTTAAATACGACTTTCGCTGGCTGCAAATAATAAAAATAAATACGAAATCATCTAGAAACTGCAGGAATCGAACATATCAAATAATATCAAATAACATTTGGATATCAGACAGAAACTCCTTATTATAATTTATAGTTTTCCCATTTCCTTCAAATAAAACCCATATTAAATTTCGATACGACTTAAATTTAAGATATAGCAGCACTTTATTGAACAATCAGCTCTCGTTAAGAAATTATTCAATTATATTTTCGTTTCCAAAAATTGATTTTGGATCCATCAATTCTAAAGCCAGGGTCATCTAAGCTAAACATAAAATATGATCTTTTTTTGGCACAATTTTAATATCGATTTTTAAACAGGCAAAAGTTGATTGCGGTTCAAATGTGGTTGTCTGAAATGACTTTAACCGCAGCCACAACACACACACTCACACACACACACACACACACACACAAACAAACATACTATTAAAAACCATTTTGAATGGCAACACAAGCAGTCGAGCGTAGATTTGAGTCGCCACAAAGTCTACCTGGTGCGGACTGCCCCCTGACTGACTATATGGCTACTATAATTATAGAGAACGCTCGATGCCGCCGTGTCACAGTTGCCACATAAATCAAATCATGGCGGAAAAGTCAGTCAGGCGGCCAAATCCAAAGTTGCCGCTTGCCATGCGCGACTTTGTTTTCTGAAATCATAATTCTGTGCCGTCAGCAGTGGCAACCAGTTTGCGGCAGTTGTTGGCATTTGCTTTTGTCTTTGCCCGTCTTTTTGCATAGATGATGATGGAGTGCCCAAGCTAGTACAGTGGTAATAACATTTGTGGCATCCGTCTTTGTAATTAGGCTCTCATAATTAGATGAAATACCTCACTTGGCTTTAGAAAGTTAGCAGATCTATGCTGATTATTAGCGCGATAACATTTAATTAGGTTTTCGCCAGACACCCTGACGTTGTGAAAGGCAGCTCCGCCCAGTTGCCCAGTTGCCCAGCTAGACCCAAGCAAAGCTACGATTTGGGCACGTCTCATTACGCTTAGCCAAATAGAAAACAGCAGCAACAGCAGCAGCAGCAGCAGCAGCAACAGCAACAGCAGCAACACTGGCTGCAACAGCAACACTGGCTGCAACCAACGCCAACACCAACTGGGCTGGTTTCCATACTGACTGTTTCCGTTTGCGAAAGAAAAAAAAACTTGTAATTCATAGCAACTGGGCTCAGCTGTTTGGCTTTATTTCTAGCGGCCTTGATCGGATGCAAGCGACGCAAAAGTGTTGCAACGTTTGTTCTGCTGATTGTTTTGTTTATTTTGCCAAAGTGTTTGTTGGCAATACAAAAATCATAAGGCTGGCAGCACGAAATACATAAATTGCAAGTCGAGAGCAACTGCACTTAACCCACTTTGCAACTAAGTTGCACTCGGCACTCGTTGCAACTCTCGCATATCTGCCACACACTGCGTGCCGCGCTTCCATCGATTCGAGTGCTATTCTCGCGATCTGGCGACTAGATTAAGCCGACTCAAGCTGTGGGCCAGTTTCTGCCTAGCAGCCACTATATAATTAGACGTCCTTGCTCAGGCCAATCCCCGAAACGGGGCTGTCAAGTGCATAAGCTGTTTACAGCTATGATTACTATTGAAAAAAGAAGGACTTCCCTGCTAATAAAATATTTTTGGAAATATTTACATATTTAGTACAAACCCATTTTTGAAAATTTAAAGTGGGTTCCTCATTGAATACTACATTATTCGAAGCGCCAACTTGTTGGCAGTGGAACCAGTGAACGAAAGTAAAACCAAATGTGAAAAAGTTAACCTGCGGTGTTTTCACACTTTCCAATGTGAACCACACACACACACACACACACACACACACACACACACACAATCGGCAATAAAACACCATGCAATGATTTCCTCATCCTCAGTCTGAGTTGTTCTGTGGTTGAGCGCATATTCTCTGCGCCCTTACGGGTTTTATGGGGCCATTCACAGCTGGCAACGCAATTGTTGCATGCATCGCTTGCTTGTTGCAGCCAGCCTCCACAGCGTTTATCGCCGTCTTAAATCATTAGTTGTTATCAGCAAAGAGTCTTCTATCTTATGTTTACGACTGGTGTCAATTTCCAGGAAGGTATCTTGACACTTTCATCCAGCCTCAATTTAAATAGCGCCTTGTTTGATTTTGGGCTTAGCACGTTTTTCGTCAACATCTTCATTTTGATCAGAGCAACATTTGAAATCATTTCAGTCCCGTGTGAAATGATTTTAAATGCTGTCATTATTTTAAACACACACAACGTCGACTTCAGACTTATTTTAGAATATCATACAAATAATCGGTACACAATAAACTTAGATTTTTTTATTTTTGCTTACAAACCTTGTTTTGCAGTCGGTAATTATTATTTTTGAAATGGGATTATTAAATTTCATGAGACGAACCTGCGGCTTCGCTATGCAGAGTCCAAATAAAAAGCATGTGACGTTCTCGCCGTCAACCATTCTTCGGGAACGCGAAATGCTGGCGAAAAGAAAGCCGGCATGCTGCCGGCGTCTAGCGAGTGGCAAGAGGAAGATCAATCGGAAACCCATGAGCCGCCGGAAGACAATCTGCTGGAGTCGTCGCATCAAAAACTGCCGACGACCCGCATTGCCGCTGAAGACTAAAGCCTCCATAAGATAATTTGCAAGCGGTATCGTTCCCTGATGTAGTTACACCCGATCTAAAGGACCCAGGAGGTGGAGAATCCTGCAACAGAAGCAGCAGCGGCAACAGCTCCTCGGACCCAGCGAGGCAAGACTCAGCCCAAGCGCAAAAGCAGACGTCTTAAATTTTAATTAAATTTATCATAGTGTATTTTTTAAATATTTACATATTTAGTGAATACTGAATGTTTTGTTGGAAAAATAATTCAAATGATAAACTCCTGAATTGCTTGTAGAGTACAAATTTCCCAATGCCACAACTTTGTCAAAGCAGCGAAATTTAAAAAAAAAACCATGGCTTGTTTTAATATTACATTCTTGTTATCGTAACCGACAGCGAAATACTATGATACCATATAAATGGACAGACAGCATGACGGAAATTGCACAAACTTTATAGTATATTGAGTTATATAGTTCCTGTTTAGTTTTCCACTCAAAACTAATGCGAAACCTGTGTGGGGCATGAGTTGCGCAAGGGATCCGCAAGAGGATGCAACAAAAGATAGACTGACTGACTAATTGACTAACTTACTGACTGAATGACTAAAATAACTAACAGACTGACGAACTGAAGGAGATCAACTGAAATATGACATCTCTTCCAACAACAAATGGCTCTTATCGCTTCCGCCAAAAACAATCCCAGGCTTTACTATATACTGATGAACTTGTTGAACTAGGTTCTTTAAACAAATACCTGATAAGAGACGTAATAATTATAGGTAAGAGTGCTCGACTATCAATTACCCTGTAGCAAAGATTGTTATAAATAAATAAATCATCTATGTCCAAACTCGCAAATTGAATAAGTGAAGGCTTATCAAGAATAAATATACTGTCTGGGGTTCTTCTTGTTAGATATATCGATCAAGCTCTAGAGAACTGTAGAACCCATTCCTTCGAGGACGAAGAATTCTTTGTAGAACTTACACATAAATTTGACAAATTTAATAACAGTGTGACGATGTGCGGAAACTGGACAGATATTGTGCGTCGTTCGACTTTGGGAAAGTATATTGGGGAACTTCTTTAGAACTTTCTAAAATATGTTTTACCCATTCTAATACCAATCCATATGACAATACAAGTAAATTTTCAGTCCATTTGACAGGCTGGACAAATATTATGCGTGGCGCCACTTGGGGAAGCGACATTAAGCGAATTCTTTAGAACCAGAGAACGCGAACGTGATAAGACATATGCGTCGAGTTGACATCATTAGCATTAAAGAATATATGTATTTAAATTTTTTTAAGACAGATTATAGATTAATTATAAATAACAAGTAAGATGCTGTAGTCGAGTTAGCTCTGACTCTTAAATTGTGGAATTTATTGCTATCGGAAATCGAAATGTATCGATAATTCAAAAACTGAGGCAGTTATCGATAAAATAAAGCAAACTTGATCTGCGCCTGGTACACGAGAACTTATATTCCAAATTTGAAGTCTCTAGCTCATATAGTCTCTGAGATCCGCGTATTCATACAGACGGACGGAAAAACCGAAGGACAGACGGACAGACGGACAGACAGACGGACATTGCTATATCGACTCGGCTGTTGATCCTGATCAAGAATATATATACTTTATGGTGTCGGAGATGCTTCCTTCTGCCAGTTACATACGTTTGCACAAAACCATTATACCCCTTTTACCCATTTTTAATGGGTTAAGGGTATAAAAATAGTCGGTACTTCTAGGAAAAATATTAAAACCGACTAGAGATTAAATGTAAATAAAAAAATATTAAAATATTATATATTATATAGTATTTATATATGTACTATAACTAGAAGCAAGCTGAAATCTGCCTATAAATTTAACAGCTAGCAACTCAGTTTCTTTAGTCTTGTCTGATCTGTGCTCATTTCAAATACTTGAATATTCAGAACAAAATGTTTCAATTTATTTGCACTGTGCTCTTATTATTTATTGCTATACAAAAAAGTGCAGGGCAAAATGTTCAAAAAGATGAGAAAATTTCATATTCAGTTCTTAAATATGCGAAAATAACAGAAATAAGCCTTCAGACCAACGATATCTGCAACAAAGTTGAGCTGGCGTACCTCGACGAGATTAGGTTTGTCTTGGAAATGTTGACTGTAAATTCGAAAACATTTGAAAGATTTATTCACAGATACGCACTGTCTAGTCAGAGAGAATTGCTGATTGAAATTTTGGGTAAACTCAATGAGTCAATTAGCAGCTGTGATGATGTGCCGGGTTTGCATCGCAGTAGTGGTATTCATCAGATCGTCGTGTCCAGCTACAGTCCGGATCCGTTTAACGTTAGTTGCGATGAGGAGACACAGGGCGGCGGTTGGACAACTGTGCTGAGGCGTCAGGATGGAAGTGTGGATTTCAATGTGGTCTGGGATGACTACAAAAATGGCTTTGGCAATTTATCTGGCGAGTTCTTCATTGGTCTCGACAAACTTCATTTCATGACCAAAGCTGTAGATCAAGAATTACTCATAACCATGGAGCACCCCAACGGAACACATGCGTTTGCAAAATATGATCAATTTGCAATCGGTAGCAAAAAGGAAGCATACAAACTAATCACGTTGGGCGAATACCTTGGAGATGCGGGTGATTCTTTGCGATATCATGAGGGTCAAAAGTTCTCCACATCGGATAACGACAACGATCAGAACACTAATGGCAATTGTGCCGAATACTTCAGGGGCGCCTGGTGGCACAATCAGTGCCATAAAAGGTAATATTTTCTTTCTGTTTCTATTAGTTAGCAATTGTATCTTAATGTATCTTTATATTTGACAGTCATCTTATGGGAATATATAATGCCACCAGCCCTGGCACAGGCATTATGTGGTCATTATTTACAGGTGACCATTCCTCATTAAAACGTGTTCAGATGATGATAAGGCCGAAAGGGAAGTGGAATAGAAGCTGAATCCCTTAGCAAAGCTTTGTTTTCGTTTACAACTAAAAATAAAATTGATTCCGACAATTCTAGAATAAACTATATTTAAACTTATAAGATAAGTAATCTTATGATATAAGTGTTGGGTACACCGACCAGCGAATAGTGGCTATATAGAAAAACTTTATTATCTTCTTGGTTATTGTTTCTGCCTGAGTCTACATTGGAATCAGTGAGCAGAGTATTAAATAAAGAAAACAGAGATTATCTGCATTAATTTTCTGCTTATTGGCTTTTGTTTGCAGCTTTATTTTGCGATAATCCATTTGATGTTTTAGATATGCTCCTTTGTCGCACTTGCAACGTTTGGATGACTTTTATCTATTGGCTAATGTGTTGCTGCCACAAGAAGATAGCTGAGAAAATCTACCACAATTCAGCTCAATACAACTTGACTGTTGATCCTGAACATGAATAAATAAATAAATAAATAATATATTAAAAACTTAAAAATAAAATTACAATTACATTATGACACTCTTATCTATGGGTTTTGGGCAATAAGATTAATTTTTATAAACCACAACTAAAGAGCATTAAACATAATTGAGGGCCTCAAATTATGACTAAAACTGCCAAAAACCATTAAGCCAAGGAAACTGTTAAAAAAATTAAAAATAAAAACAACTAATTGGACAATTTGATAAGCATCCAAATAAACGATAGAAATGGCCAAAAGAAATTATATATAAACAAGAGAGAAGGTTGCAGTCGGAGGTTACCGACAGCGAAATACTATGATACTATGTCCAAGTTTGCCTTTTCGATTGAAGTAGATAAAAGATAGTAACCCTTCTTCGGGAGTGGACGTGGTTCAATATTTTTGAAGGGTGCTACTACCAATATACCTTTCAAATTTGATGACTTAAGCTTTTAACTTGAGCGAGATATATGGGCTTATCGATTTACATCAACAGGTGTATCGGTTTAGCTAGGCCGAGTGGGCGTGGCCATCCAATTTTTATCGATCTCTTTGGGGAGCTAGCAGTAACATACCTTCAAAACTTGGTGACTCTAGCTTACATATTTTGGAAGATATGCGCATTTTAAATTTCTAGGGACGGAGTTCCTGGGGCGGCGGTTGTTGGCGTGATCCACAAAATGATATGCCAATCCTTGGAGGAGGCTACCAGCAAATTATCTTCCAAGTTTGGTTACTCTATCTTTAAAATTGTGGGAGATATGTATACGGAGTTATCGATTTGGCAACACAAATTTGCTATCGGTTCTTAAAGGCGACTACCAGTAATATACCTACCAAATTTTACGTGCCCAACTTAAAAACTGCGATGGGCTGGGGGCGTCGAAGGTGGGTGTGGCATATGCCGATCTTTGAAGGTCATCGCCAACAACCTACCAACCGAAATTGGTGACTGTATCCATAAAATTGTGAGAGATATGTGGCTTTATCGATTTGCGAACATCGATTTTATCGATTTTCTAACTCCGTAGTGGATGTAGGACCAAACCGAAGACACTTTAACTTTTGAGGGTACTTTCCAGTATACATTCCACGTTTCAAGTCTCTATCTCTAAGGGTGTCGGAGAAACACGCGTCATACAGACGGACAGACGGACGGACGGACAGACAGCATGGCGGACATTGCACAATCCCAATATACTATTTACCTTCGGTATCATAGTATAAAAACAATTGCCCACACGCAATGAACATATGACGCAGCGTAATTCACAAATCAACAAACGAATCAAAGACATTATCACATGGAAGACGCATTGGGGTGGCCCAAGTGAGGTAGCCAAATGACAGCAGGATGCAACACACCCGTCAGCCGTCAGCTGTTGATTGTTGGCTGTTAGTTGTTGGTTGTTGGTTGCTGGCTGTTGGCAGTTGGCAGTTGTTGCAATAGCCACACAGGAAACACATGCAGCAGACAGTCACAAATAAAAACACACACACACACACACACACAAATATGCATGGACGACGGCTTAATCACCTGCGGGCTGATAAACGGATAGACGTATAGAGGCAGCGCTGCCTGGGCGTGGCCAGGTGCGACGTCGACTGCCTGGCTAATTTTAATAAACAAATTTCATAGCGCCGACCCGGCTGAGTGCGCCTGAACTTTGATGTACAGTTACAGTTGTGGCATGGCATCGAAGCGAGCGCCAAGTTGTCTGCAAGTGTTGCACATCGCACAGATGCCAGCGCCGCGATACAAGCCAAAAGGCCAGCGACAAACAACAACAACAACAGCAACAACAACAACAGCTACAACAAAATCAAAAACAATGGTGGCAGCTGCTACCGCCACAAAACATAATCTCTGGCGATATCTCAGCGAGCAGCGGCATTCGTGTGGCTTCCTTGGCCTGCTCCTCCAGCAGCAGCAGCACTAGCTTTAACTGCAACTGCAACTGTCGCCCCCCCTCCGCTTCGCCACCCTCGGCCGACCCTCAGCAACTGTCTAAGTAGCTGCAGCCGCTGCCTGTTTTTCTTTCTTCTTCTTTCTTTCTTTTTTTGAAGCGCCGCCGGGGCAATGCTTTGGTTTGCTTTTTGCTTACCATTGCTGTGGCTGTTGCTGCCACTGATGTTGCTGTTGCTGTTGCCGTTGCTGTTGCTGCTGGCCTGCGTCCGTAACTAATAAAAATTTCAATTTGTACGCTAAACGGTTATTGACGTATTACCGCTTGGCCAGCCACGGCAGCAATGGCAGCCAGCAGTGGTAGCAGCAACGCCTTTAGTTATTGTTTCTTTTGGTGCATTGCAACGCCTTCGTAATGTTTTATTCATGCCACCACCAACAGTAACAGCTACAACAACAACAACCACAGATGGATGGCTTTCGCCGGCAATGCGAAAATCTTCAAATGAAAATGCAGTGTTGCCAAATCTTTGTAAGTCAATTTCAAATTGTCTGATTACTTCAGTTGTGCCCTTGACACTGTTGAGTCGAACGTCTGTCTGTCTGTCTGTCGACCAGTCTGCCTGCTGCTTGGCTGTGTGACTGCCGCACCTGTTAAAAAGTGTGGGGCAAATTCAAATTATATGCCACCAGCGTGCAGAGTTGCGCTTAATCATGTCAATTTTCATATCCGGCCGCATCTTAATTACACAACTTTGTGCACCTCAATATGCCAAATTATTGTCTATCTTTATGGTAATTATGGTAACTGGCTTAATTACATAACCAAGGCGTCTCTCACAGCGCTCCCAGCATTATAAATTCCATACAATTTGTTTTAAACAATGCCACATGGCATTAAACTGAAGTACGCCTTAATGTCAAAACCGATTTTCAAAAGTCGTATCAAAGCAACAACATCGAAATACACAAAAAACTGGCTAAAATTTGACAGCTCCGATGAGGCAAGCAGATAATGCCAAAGCTTCTCGTAATCAGCGTGGATGAATACACGATTTTTGATTTTTTTTTTTTTTTTTGGCAATGGCAATGATATTTTATTAATGAAATAAATAAATAAGATGCTAGAGTCTTTTTTAATAGTTACTTCTGACATAATTCATTTTGATTGAGTTCTCGACTAGAATATACTCTTTACTCAGATTAAATGTGATTTAACATTAGAAAATATATATTTAAGGAAAAAAAAGTGAGTACATCAATTAATATTATACTTTTGTAAATTGTAAATCGATAGACTTGACGCTTAAAAAATAATTAAAGTTATAATTACAATATTTTATCGATTTGGAAAAAGCTATAAAAAGACCAAAAGATCGTGTAATTAACAATATGTAAATTTGTGGACCAAAACTTAAATTCAAGTTAGGTGCAAGGTTGAGACCTTTTAGTCTCTCTTGCAACACTTGGCAATGGCAATTGCCTCATCTTACTGGCTACCGGGTTATGATGATTGAATCTGTGATTTATAATGCAGGAAGCAATAACTGAAATACCGTTGTGAAAATAAAAAAAAAATAAACTGGCTTTTCATTGCATTGTTGCATTGTAGGTTCATTAAGTACACTTGACCATCAAGTCGCCGGTTCATCAAAACAAAAGGATACCCAATCCTGAGTCCATTCGACTCCCACACAATTGCCAATTAAGTTGCGGCTGCTCATTTATTTTTCCATTTAATTAACTTCCTTAAACGCTTTACATGTTTTTACATAATTATTGCACTGAAACAGCAACAACAACAACAACAACAACGAAAGTAAATTAAATTAAACAATGACAACAACAACAACAACAACGATCAGTTATGTAGGTCACACAGCTCGGGCCAATAAGCAAAAAGGAGCCAACAGCGAAACGACAGACAGACTTGGCCTGACTCGACATAAAAGGCTAAACACATCCAACTGTACAATCGCATAAAGATCACGATTAAATGAGTGCGCAATTGGATCAAATTTGCGCCAAGAGTGAAGCCAAAAACTGAACGAAGCAACAAAAACACCAACAACTGTGGAGGGACACAGTCTGAGGCACTGTTCAAATGGCTCATAAAATTGCTGGTTTGTTGTTGCTGTTGCTGGTGCTGTTGCTGTTGCTGGTGCTGTTGCTGGTGCTGTTGCTGTTGCTGGTGCTGCTGCTGCTGCTGCTGCAGTGCCATGGCAGTAAAATTGAACGCGTGTGGGTTGCAATGTGACACATACTGTCATTATTACCAGGCAACAACCTCTAGCGGCATTTGCTGGCCAGGCTCATATTACCAAAGCTCAACGCGAGTTGGCGGCTCGTTACAGGAAAAGTTTGGTTTCTTTTTGGCACTGAAAGATTGGCGGCAACGGGAAGAGCATAGAAATGCTAGCATTATGCAATTGGCGACATTGCTATTTATTTTATTTTGCTTAGCAGCCAAGAAATAGTTGTCCTGGTGGGCGGTTGCACGTTGCAAACAAATCTGCATTTATAAAGATTCAACGGCTGCTGCTGCAGCAAATAGAACATGCTAAATAATTAAGTAACCAATTCTTACACTTAACTTTGGCAACACAATAAACCTATTTAAAAATTAAGGTTATAAAAAATATATGAAAATAATTAAAAAATAAATAAATATTTAAAGGTTTGTTCGCTGGTGAAAACAACGTTGACAAAACTGATGAATTGCAAGTTTGTCATAAAAACTTGCCAATTTTTAAAATTTTTTTTTTATTTGGATAGGAATTTTTTCTCTACTCATTCAAGCAAAGCAAATAAAGTAAAAAGAAATTAAAGAACTGTTGAATTTTTTTATCCAATTTTTTTATAAATAAGTCAGAAAAAGAGCAAAAGTTCGACTTTAATAACTCGCTTGTGATAGAAATGCTTAGAAAATTGCTCAAACCTGAAGATACAATTTGTGTGTCAGTGCTTTGTTTCTGCCACAACACGGAAATGAGCAAAATGCCAAGTGCCACTTCTGTAGTGCTAATTTAAAGGCAAGCCAGCTGAACAGGCACAAAAAACTGCTCTTATTTTTTACTAGTGAAAGCCAAAAGGAAGCAGCAAAGCAGAGCAGAGCACAACACAACACAACACACAACACAACAAACAACACAAATGAACAGCGAATAGCGAACAATGTACAACGAACATTGCCACTGATTAGCCAGTAGCACAGTTGGTGCAAACTTCGTGTGCACCTTGGTAAATGGCAATAAATTTTGCACTTGAAATAAAAAGTAATGCTGGAAATTGTAACATAAAGCAACTGTCACACATAAAAAAATCAAACGAGTGCTGGCCAGGTCCAAGAGCGACACCAACTGCCGTTGCCAAGTCCAAGTCCGAGTTCGAATGTGGCAGCTGTTGGAATTTGTAACAGGCGGCAGGCAGCAGGCGGCAGGCCGAAGTTGCAGCCGCTGACTGACTTGCAACTGTCACTTTTTGGCCAAGTTGCATGTCTGCGCCAATTGCTACCATTTTCATTTCGTTTGCCGCAACAGTGACAATTTTTGGCAACGTTTTGTTGCACTGTTTGTTGTTGTTGTTGTAACATTCACCCATCGGGCGTTGACTGCGTGGGCTGAGCTTAGTGAAAATTTGCAAAAATATTTGGTCAAAATGTAAAAGTTATTGCAGCCACAAATAGAGACGGCAACAACAGCAACACAGTCGTCTGGCAAATGTTAATTTACGATTTCAATTTGGCGGCCGTTGCGGCTGCCCCATAATTTATGCGCCTTAATTGAACCGGCTCATGGCTCATGGACAATGCGCCCGTCTTCTGCTCGTACAGACGGATGGTCTGTGGGAGGGGGTTGAGGGGGAGATGGAGGGGGTGTATCACCAACTTGAACTTCAAAGAGCGCACTAAGTTATGACATGAAAGTCGGTTAGTCACGTCTGCAGCATCGTCGACGGCCGCATGATGCATTTGACACACATTCGAATCCAGCTGCAATGGATGGATTCCAACTTACTGCTTGCCGTTTGCCGCTCGCTGCTTGCCACTGCCACTGCCACTGCCACTGCCGGTACCAGTGCCAGGTGCAGTGCTTGGGCTTGCAGCTCAAGGTCACGAGAGGCACAAAAGCGCTTTTGGAACTGCGTTTGGAGTTCCATTCAAAATCGCCCATGTGCCATGACGGGCAGCTTTTGTCTGTCTATCCATCATATGCGGGCGAAGCAATTTATGTGAATTTAAACTAAGTTCGTTGCCAATTCAAGGGCAACCCGGCGGCTGCTGGAGTTGGTTGCCGCTTTTTTTTGTCTCAGCTTTAAAGTAAAGCAATTTATTTCAATTAGAAACTCGTGTGTATGCATGTGTGTGTGTGTGTGTGTGTGTGTGTGTGTGCCAATCAGTAGGGGCAGAGCAGGGCAGGGCAGGGCAAACTGTTTTGAATTTTGTTTGTTATTGTGCTGTAAGCGAGCGCAATTTGAAATAAATGAGTTGAGCTCAGAGCTCATTTAAAAGTAGTTAAGCTAATGCGGATAGTTGTTGTACACTCGCAGAAAATCATATGCCCTACTTTTCACAATGAACATTTCTCTATTTGCAAAACTATAGAAAACTATAGATTAAATCATTTTTCTTATATAATACTAATACCAGGTTTAAAAAGTCAATACAATGATATATTTTATATTTGTCGGCATTTAAGAAAACAGGTTTTGAAAAATATAGAGAAAAGCTTTAAATATTACTTATATCATTATAGAAATAAATAAAATATGTTATTTTTTATTGGTAAATTTAGATATTGCTCTGAGAATACAAATATTTTGTTTACTTCTGGGACGATTCTCTGGTGGAAATTTTATTTCGAGTGGAGTCACAGTGAGTAACACCCTTTGCAATTGGCCTCATGGGTCTTAGGAAGTGTGTGTGTGTGTGTTTTCCACTGTATGACTGCTTATTGGTGTCCATAGAGGAAGTTGTGACCCAACAACTTTCGTTGCATGGCGTAACTTCCCAGTTCCCAATTCCCAATTCCCAGTGCAACGCTGCCGTCACAATACAAATCCAATACAAATTCAAAAGGCAACACCTTTCCACCTTTCGCTTGTGGCACATAGCTGCAAGTTATTCAAGCATATCAGTCGACAACTTTGCAACAATACCAATACAACAACCAGTGTTGTGAGTGCTTTCTAAAGTGCATAGCTGACACCGCAGAAAAAAAAACAAAGCAAAAAACAACAGTTATGCGAATCTCAGCTAATAAGACCCAAACAAATGTCGGCCATAATAATGCAAATTGAGCAACTGCAACTGATGATGATGCAATGCGAGACTCAAATCAACCGCAAATAACTGTAATTGAAATAGCCAATGTGTTTGTGTGTGCGTGTTTGTGTGTGTTTCGGTTTTGTTGCATTTGGTTGCCGCAGGCTTATAAGTTCGTCCTGGCAAACACAATAAAGACGCCACTGCCAAAAAAATTGGCTAAAATTTGGACTTGTCTGGTGATTTGTATTTGGTTATGGCAGGCGGATAATGGCCTCTATTATGTTCACTCGACTTGGGCAAACAGTGCGCTAAATTATTGTTATTATTTCCGCCTCGCAACAAATTGGCAGCCAAAAAAAAAAAAATAACAAAAACAAAAAAAGAAAAAAATAAGTAAGAAAGCACTGGTCGAGAGTGCCCGACTGGGAGATACCCTCTATATCCAGGCTTGCTGATTGTAGTTTTTCAATTGGAAAAACGTGGTTAACGTAATCTGTCTAACGGAAACTGGTATAGCTGATCAATAACGTATCTTGGCTTATACATATAAATTAGAAACCAATATCTGTACAATTGTGTATTTTTATTGCTATCGTAAATGGATTTGTATCGGTAATCGAAAAACGACGGATTTATCGATAAAGTGAACTACCTTCATAAACGATAACTTTCGTTTCAAATTCAAAGTCTCAACTTATTCATGCAGACATGGCTTCATCGAATCGTCTCTTGACGCTTATCAAGAATATATATATAGTTTATGGAGTCGAAGATGCTATCTTTTGTCTGTTACATACTGTTGCACAACTTAACTATACCCTTTCCACACATTTTTAATGGGTTCAGGGTATAAGCACGTCAAATATAATAGCAAAATTTGAAAAGCTTTGCGAAATTGGGCGCACGAAAATTGAACAGGCAGCAATCTTTCTCCCTCTCTTCATCTGTCTCTAACTCTCTCTCTCTCTCTCTTTCTCACTAACTCCTGTAGGCGATAGACACAGTTACATGTGTGTTTAATATTAAATGGCAAATTTTGTTGGCTCATTCGTAGCCGATACAAATCAATCATTATATTTTGAGGCAGCATAATTTGTACCCTTTTGCTTGTTTTCACTTCCTATTAAATTATATTTGGCATTTAACGAACGCCAAGTGGGCGCACCAACACCACCACTACTAGCAGCAACAACAACAACAACTACAACAACAACAACAAATTGACATAAATTACACGACAAGCGACTCCTGTTACCAGATCTCCTAATGCACCTCAAGCCCTGCGCCCACGAGCACAGCCTCTGGGGCGCCCCAAGAAGGTGCGGCTTTGACGTCTCTTTGGGTTGCATTTGACGCGCGTCTGCTGCAAACTTTACAAACTTTATAAAAAGCCTTTCTCAAAACGCCAAACGGGCGCACCACCCTCCCGCACCACCGCCACCACTTCTGTGATTGAGTAATTTCGATTGTCTTGTGGCAGAAGTTTATCAAGCCATATTATATTAACGACATGCCCGTATTGCTGCTGTATGCAACAAAAAGCAAAGAAAAAACAACAACAACAACAACAGCAAAATGCATCAGGCAAAGGCAAAAGAAAGGCAAATAATGCGAGTGTTGCACGTCATTTATGGGTGGGTCGAGGTATATATTTTTGGGTGTCGCTGCCTGATGGTGGCGCAACGTTTTTAATTATATTCCTGCAGCAGCTCCCAAAAGTTCGAGTATCAAACTGAAAGTCAGGCAACATTTATAACTGTTACAGCAGCATAAAAAATAAATTGCTTTTGACTTTTGAAAACTTACTCCACTCGAAGTCACAAACAATATTCCCCAAAAAAATAAAAAAAAGTGTTTTTGCAAATTGGGTGCATTCATGAATATTCATATAGATTCTGAGTGCTGTTATAAAAAATTAAAAGTCAATAAGTATTGAAGTTGTTTTAAATTAAAAAATATTAAAATGCTTTGCAGTCTTTGAAGATGAAATTTGCTTATGTAACACAATTATTGAAAAATCGTTTTAATACGCTCGATAATAAATCAACTTGGCAACAATCTTATTTTTCATTCTTAAGCTTATCTCAGAATTTGCCCCTTTGACACAAATTTATCAACGCACTCGTAACTCAATACTTGTCAATTATCATGAATAAATCTATAAAAAAAAAATTATCATCGATGGATTTTTTTTCAGTACTGCATTTTTGAGCTGCTGCCCTTTGCGGCTTGTGCAATTAACGGGGTCGCCTTTTGAGGCACCTGGAAACATCATACTACACACAACACACATAACATGCTGTGCACTTTTTCAACAACTGTGCCCAAGATTGCACATATCCAATTTCATGCCGATCAGTCTCCATACCACATACCTCTTAAAGCCCTTTAAAAACCATTAACAGCGCCCTGCCGAAATAACTGAAAGGCTGTCAGTCGGACGCGTAGATTGAAAGAGATTCGAGCACAAAAAAACACAGAAGCACTTAATAACATTATCAACAGTTCAGTTGCACAGTTGCACAGCTGCACAAGGTCGCTGGCAGTAAATTATTAATTAAATCATTAGTGTAATAAATTATGTATTAAATGATCCATTCAGATATGGCATACACAGCACGCATGTGTCATTAGCCAACACTATGTTTAGTAAATGTGTACATGCAGCTTAAGTGCAACAAAAAGCTGGCAATGTGCGAAAATGCTGCAATTAGCATGCAGCCAGCTGCAGCAGCAGCAGCAGCAGCAGCAGTAGCCACAGTGGCAGCAGCAGCCACAGTGGCAGCAACAGCGACAACAGCCAGGTAGCCGCATAGCTGTGAAAACACTTTCCCAATCATCAAAGTCATTCAAACGCTTTTCAACTGCACGCGCGTGCATCGGCCTTCTCTGTGTGTGTGTGTGTGAGTGTGAGTGTGTGTGTGTGTGTGTGTGTGTGTGAGTTTGTATCTTGTGGATGCATATTGTGTTGATATATTAATGATGATTTCTCGATTTTCGTTCGTGCCCATTGAATTGCATGAGTCAACACCACACACACACACACAAACACACACACACAAACACACACACAAACACATACACTGCATATCTGCTTACAACTCATGTACCTGTATCAATACATTTAGCAGTAGCTGTATCTGCCTCAATTGTGGCTCAGCTGTGCTCGTAACTCGTGTAACTTTTTGGGGGGCGGCAAATGAAGCATTTTTTTGTTTTTTTTTTTTATTTGTGTACATTTGCTTCATGTAATAAACAAATTTTATTTAATGTTTACGCAACCCATCCCTGATCTTACTTTTGTCAGGTAAATGCGAAATTTAATGTATAATAGCCAACATTTATGGCCAAGTGTTAACAATATTATGATGCAACACAACCAGTGGCATTTATTGATGAAGAACAATCAACTTGATTGTGATAAACGAGGGGAAATAGTTCAGATTGCATTAAATGAATATTCTGAATGTCAACATGTGTCAGATATTCGAATTCTTTGGGTTTTCGAATACAATTCGATAATTAGAGTGAGAGAATTAGCATTGATAAATGAATCATATTTATTCAAATATAAACAATATTTTGTTGGGTTTTTGAGCACAGTTTGATGATCAGAGTGAGTGATGAATTAATTAATCACATTCATTCAAAGCATTCAAAGCAGCTACCTGCGAAGGCCAATCAAAAATAGATTTGCAATATATAACAAATATATTATTCATTTTCAAAACGTAAATAAACATGCCCCAAATTTTGAATTGTGAATTTCTTTTGGCAATGCGAATCTTCCCTCTAAATATACTATATATGAATATACATATATATATATATATATATATATATGTATATATGTATATTGAGTGCTCGAGCGAAAGCAGACAGTGATGCGATTGTGAGTCACCTTTGGCATCGTTCCCGTCTCGGTTGAGTGATTGACAATTTATTCATATATATATAGATTTATATATATATAAATATATATATGGATACGTATTTTTTCTTAGGCATTAGCTGCGCGAGACATTTGACACTAAATGCAATTTAAAGGCAATAAAACAAAGCACAAAATGCATTTAAATAAATACTCATTATGCATGCGGCGTCATATCTCGAGAACGGCTCCAAGAGAATTGTTCGAGCTGCAAATTTGCATACAGAGACATGAGATGCAAAAAGGGAGTGCCATGTCTGCAGCAGTTCTTGGAGGCCTCGAGGTGACAACCACGACGCCAAACTCCTCGTCGTCGTCGTTGCTGACACACTGACACTGACGAAACTGGGGGCTGCGCCTAATTGATTAATTGCAAAACAACAGCAAAACACGATTTGCATTTGGATTTTTGATTCGATGGATTCGATGTGTTTTGTTTTTCCTTTTTTGTTTTTTAGAATGCAATTGGAGCTGTCAATTTGCATTTAATTCGGCAAAAATAAATTGTCGACTGACTCACGACTTGGCTGCGAATTGCGCGGCAATTTTCGATTTAAATGAATCCACAAGGCTGAGATTATTTCTAAAGATATTTAGATATCGGCATATATCGAAATTACTCACATAAAGCAATTTAGCTTACTGGCTTACGAGAAATTCAATTTGTTATAATTGATGCGTGCGATTAAAGCGCTTATATTGATTGCCATTATTCAAATGCTAATTCAAAGTGCTGGCCATTAATAATGATGATTGTCAAAAGCCGAGAGCTGACCTTTGGCTTGGCCTTGCATAAAAACAAGTCGGATAATGCAGCTGATTACAAGCCTGGCGGCAAACAGCTTACATTGTCTGCCCCAAGGCAGCAGCAGCAGCAGCAACATCAGTAGCAGCAACATCAGTAGCAGCAGCAGGAACCAACTGGACAACAACAACAACAGCAGCAGCAGCAGCTGCTGCAGCAACAACGTCAACCAAGTGTCGATGTTAACATTAAGCCAGCGACAAAATGAAGCAGATAACTGCGGTTTTTAATCAAATCAAATGCAACAACACAAACACACACACACACACACACACACAACAACAACACACACCACACAACGGTCTGCTGTAATGTAATAGGCACAACAATAAACAAGCGAATGGAAAGTGTTAAAAATCTGATTATGATGCGGTGGCGCTGTTTTTCACATGCATCCACATTTTTCTTCCCTCTGCTTTTGCATGCCAACTCGCCATTGTTGCTGTGGTTGTTGTTGTTGTTGTTGCCAGGTAAATGAACTTATAATTGGCCATATAGTACATTATTATTGACTGCCTCTGGCAGCAATAGCAGCAGCAGCAGCAGCAACAGCAGCAGCAGCAGTAGCATGCAATAAACATGCACTGTGTTTATTGTGTTGCTCTATTAGTGTTGAGATGCAACCGGGTGCAACATGTTGCAGACAAACCATTTCGCCTGGCTGGCGAATTTAATTAATATGTCGCTCAGTGTGGCGGCCAATTTTTCAGCACATTTCAATATTTATCTTTGCTGGCAAGCAGTGCAAATAAACTGATAAATATGTGCAGATATATATTTGCCGCTGTCCATTGTTGTCGATAGCCTGCACAAATACAAGAAAAGAAATGAAAGAAACAAGCAACTGCCACTGGTACTGCCACTGCCACTGCCACTGCCACTGCCCCTGCCCCATTTTTGCAATTGCAACTGCAACGCTAAGCAAATGATAATAAACTTTCACGCCCATTAATTGGCTTTGCGTGTTTTTGTTTCTTTGTTTCTGCAACTTGGCAGCCGACAAGTGGCCAAGTGGAAGATGTCGTCGCTTACCGGCGCTTGGCCAGTTTTTTGTTTTATAGCATGTAATTCGTCAGCAGAAATATTGCATATAAGTAATATTATGGTGGCAGCCATGAAGCCTGTAAAATGCGACACACTCACAAAAACAACAAACCAAAAAAAAAAAGGTCATAAAACGATTGCAAACAAAAGTAAAAACACTTTCACTGCAACCTTGGGAGCGATCTGCTATGCTATGCTCTGCTCTGCCACGTCCATCCATGTGGTGTCCATCTGCGTGTGCAACGCTTGGATTGTCTGGTCTCGCCTGGACAGTCGCCCAATTAACCACATTTGTTTTCAGGCTCGTTGCAGCGTTGGTTTTTGCTTCAAGTTTTGGTTGCGCTGTGAGTGATTTCATTTCAAGTTCGATTACGCAATTCCGATGCGGCGCAAATGTTCTGTGTGTGTGTTTTGGCCAGGCGGAAACAAAAGACTTAAGCAACAAACTTGTATTTTGCATATGTATCTGCAAGTCGCGGAAACACGGAATGGCTCTGCCTATTCAAACGAACTAAATTAACAAAATCATATATCACTGGGCACTTGAACAGCGCAGCGCAGCGACCTCCCAGCAAGTTGGCTTGCCAACTCGGCCCTTGCTTGTTGCTGGCCTGATTTATGTCTTGCACCAAATGAAATGAATTGTGTAACCCTTCTTCTTCTTCTTCTTCTTCTTATTTATTATTTCTTTTTTTTTTGTGCCAGGCCAAAAGACATGCAGCAAGTTAACGCGAATTTCTTGTTTTTGATCGTGGGCAGCAGCATCATCAGCAGCACGCAGCAGCAGCAGCAGCAGCAACAACATGTTGCAAGCAGCAGGCAGACTCTTCCATCCGATCGTCAGGGAGGTGCTGCAGATGCCGCTTATCGCTCTTGGCGCATCGCGAGCACGTTGCGGCCATAAAGCAAATCAAATTGCAACAATTGTTGGTAATATGTTAATAAATTTTTTCATCTTTTTTTTCTTCTTTTTTAAGCAGCAGCCTCACTTTCATTAAGTTGTGCGCAATTCTGAATGAGCTTCGTTTAAAGTGAATTTATTGCAAACCAAAGCAATACGTGGGTCATGCAATTTCAAAGAGTTGATAATCAGAGACAGTCCTACGCAATTTTCACTTGTATTACTCCGATTTTGATCTCCGCCTTTCCTGACTTTCAAAAAAAAATTGGAACGCTTCATTATGGATACAATGATTAAATGCGTTGCATGAGGAAGAATCGTTGAATCAAGTGTCTCCGATTTAATATTTAACTTGAGGCTTACAAGAAATGAAAAGACATCTGCACCAAAATTAAGTTGAATTCGAGATGTTTAATGTCCCTGGAAACATGTATTACGTCAAAAGCAACCACTCTTAAAATACATTTATTAAAGCTGAGCTGTGTGTGTGGCAAGAGGCAAATGAATATATGAAGCAAATCAACATTAAAAGGTTGCAGATATAATTTTCTGATGGTCTTTTTGTTTGGAAACTTTATATAAATAATAGAAATCAATAATTAACATTTATTTTTTGCTCTTTAAGCTAACAATATAATTAACATTTAATTGGTTACAAACTACCCATAATTATAGGACAAAAATACCAAAGTATATAATTTCATGATTCAATAGAATTACCAATCACGAGTCACACACATTTACATTAAAGTTCATCTATTAACGGGTCAGTACTTTGAACTGGCATAAATATTTAGCAGTTGAAAGCTAAAAAACCCGCCCGATTAGAATTGCAAAATATTTAATTGCTAATTATGCAGCAATTATAGCTAGAACATCATCGCATCATCGTTTGGCGATTTCTGTAATTACAAAAAGCTTGAAAAACTTACAAAAACAAAAGCAATGTGCACTTAATGATGCCCAACGTTGCAACAGCAACAACAACAACAATAAAAAAAAAATAAAAAACAATAAATGGCGGCAACGTATTTGTCGACAGCAAAAATTCTCATGGTTGTCAATTGGCAGCGTCAGTCAGTCAGTATTCTAACAAAACAAACTTATGAGTATTAGCCGTGAGTTTGGCATTTTAGCCAAATATGGCGCTGGATTTAAGCGGCAATTTATGTGATTTGTGAGAGATTTTGGCAAATGTTGCGCCAGTGCGCTGGTCCATTGCCAATTGACTTGTTTCGGGCTAGAGCCAACTTGAGTTACAAGCAGAGGCCTGTCCAAACTGAGCCTCAATAGAGTCCCACGACTCGTGTATGTATGTATGTATGTATGTGTCTTGCCACTGCCACTGCCACTGTGATGGGGACAGTGACTGTGACTGTGACTGCGACTGCGACTAATACAAAACTTTATGGCTTAAATCGCATTTGTTCGTCTCAGAACAAAATCAGCTTAAGGCCATACAATCACACACACACACACACACACACACACACACACACACACACACACACACACACGCACACAGTTGCATTCGTACAATACAGTAGCTCATGTGGTGCTGGCTTTTCTATTTTGAAAAGAGAAACGCACTCGCGGCAGTCATAAAGTTAAGCATTATGGCCAAGAGTTCCGTCGCGTGGGTAGCTGAAAAGCCGAAAAGCTGTCAGTTGGAGCAACAGTTGAGATTTTGTATGTTGTACATTGGCTTAGGTCAAGGCAAAAAGGTGCATTTACTGATCGCAGGCACTGTGCATCACATTGTATGCATAGGCTTGGCTTTGCTTAAGTGCGACCTTGATTCCTGTTGGGGCCACAGCCAGCCAGCCAACCAGCCAGCCAACCAGCCAACAACTTAATTTGCTCATAATGAGAATCAACTGGCTGGGCAAACAAGCGTTGCTGATTTTCCACAAAGGGCACTCGCTGCTCTTTTCGTGGTAATCCTGTAACCATGAATTATTCACCACGGCAAGAGAAAACCATTTAACAAAATGCGCAACGAGCCAACCATAATCATTGTAGAACCTTGAAGTGCATTTTTAATGCCAGTGCTTGTCTGATAAGATTAAGTCATGAAAAGGCTGCGCCCTGCCAAGTTGTTAGTAACATGCCGGCACCATCAACGCGACAGAGAGAGAGAGCGAGAGAGAGAGAGAGAGAGAGGGAGAGAGGGGGTGCGAGGGTGGAGGGAAGGGTTTTGGGTAGACATACGTACTATGTGTGTTTGCGAAAGTGCTTGGGCCGGGTCTCAAGTGTGTCTACATGACTCTCACTTTTAGGCCACAGGATTGTTGTGGCCCAATGCTAGCCAGAATGGCAAAAACCAATTTCCAGACCAAGCTAAATTGTGGCACGACAACTGCATCAACAAAAAAAAAACAACAGCAGCGACAGCAACAACAACAACAACAAGAAAGAGCAGCAATTTTAATGTACATTTAAATGTCGATTTTGCAAATTGTTGCCTGTTGTTGTTCAATTTCAATTATGTTTGTTGCGCAATGCGTTCAAATTGCACGTACTTTTTTTGTTGTTGTGTTGTTGTTGCTTTGTTGTTGTGGTAGTTAGCTGGCCAAAATAGTCATTGGCTTTTGTCTTAGCAGCAAATTGTTTCCGCCTCTTGCAACTTAATTGTCTTGAACAACATAATTTGACTACAGTTGCTATCGAGCGCACCAAGAAAATTAAAAAAACAATTTATTGCTACAAATTTATGTAAGTTAATTTCAATTTGTTGTTGAAGTTGTTAGTTATTGTTGTTGTTTGCACTCGAAAGTTGCCTGGCCTTTTCTCAACTGCTGTAACACTGCTAAAAAGGTGAATGTGAGGGGGGAGGGGGGAAGGGGGAAGACAGGCGGGTGTGAGACGACCCATAAAATTAAACAGTACAAAATGTGCCAATTCATGCAGTTTAAAACATTTGTTCGACATTTCAAAGAGGCATTTCAATGGCGCACAAAAGAAAGGCATTCATTTGCCGCAAAACGCGTCAGACAACAGACAACAGACAACAAACAACACTCAGAAAAGGTCTCAATTCGCGTCGAGGTTGTTGACCTTGTCGCTGGCAAAAGTGCGACTTACTTTGGGACCAACAATAACAATAACAACAGCATCTTTATAAAGTCAGCAATTAACTTATTTTTGCAGCTAACTAAGACAAACTGTGCCACTGATTGCAATCACCCATCGGATGTGCCACACAAGTCGCTCGCCCCGACTTGGCTGCTACCAGCACCTACTATTACTTTATATAATGGAGTTGAGTCAGCAGCACGTGCCACATAAATATGCCAGTCTCTGGCCAAAGTAAGCCAAATGCAATAGACATATGTATGTATAGATTTGTGTGAGTCAATTCGATGTTCTATGCTGGAAAATCACTGCATGCATCGCTAAGTCATCGACATGCAAAATGCTGACTAACCAACTGAGACGGCCAATGAAATGTATCCAGGCATTTGGAAAGTATTCACTGGTAAAAAAAAAAAATAAATAAAAAAAAAAAACAAGAAATAAGAAAACCGATTGCCAATGTGGTTGCCTTGTTGCTTTTTGCTGTTGCTGTTGTTGTTGCTGTTGCTGTTGTAGTTGTTGTTGCTGTTGTTGACTACGATTTCCGCGAAATGTTTGCCATGATTCACTGAACAGACTGTGGCATGTACTTGTCCTCTTGTACGAGTACTTTTGCTCGTAATTTATATGTAGATTTTTTTCTGGCATATGTTCAATTTGATTTTCAACTGTCAATATGTTTGTTAGCATTGTCATGTGATTGTGATGGAAAGTTGCGGCGATTGCAATTGCTAAGTCACTGGGAAACAACAACTGCAACAGGCTTTTGTTGCAAGTAACTGTGGGCCTAAGACACAAAATACAACAGCAACAGAAAGATGTAGATAGTCGACACAAAGTGCAGCTTGCTTTTTCTCTATACCGTGTAAAAGATTTACTTAAGAAAATTGTTACAGTCGGTAATGATTATAATGAAATATTTTTCCGATCCTGATATATGACTGAATTTGTATTTTATTTTGTTATATGTAAATTGTTTTAAATTTACACAGAATTTACAAATTTAAATTCTCTTAATTTAAACTTGAACACAGTGGTGTAACTAAATTTTCGATAGACAGAAAATATCTTAAAGTAAATCATTTTTGATTTAAAAGAGAGCCAAAGTTGAGTTCTGGAGTTGAGATATGTAGTATCTAACAGCCAATCACAATTTATTTCAAACTTGACATTTTTCTCAAGTTAAACGCAGGGTATCTTAGAGTTCAACACTGTTTTTTTTTTTTGCTACTTTGAAATATTTTTACTAATTGCACATGAACAACGTTTATCACTCTGACAACAACTGCAACATCCACACTTAAGGAGCAAAATGCTGGCATTTGTTGTTGTGGTGCAGCTGTCTCTGTCTCACTGTTTTTGTTGTTGTTGCTGAAGCTGTTACAAGGAAAACTCATAAGCATTATTATTAACAATATTATTGTTGTTGTCATCAACAACAACAGCAGCAGCAGCAGCCGCAGCAGCAGCAGCAGCAGCATCATCAACAAGCACAACAAATGGAGAAGTCGAGCTTCAACAACTTTGAGCGCTGCCTGCGCATAATCAGCAAGGCTTTTAATAATTTTTATGTTTATGTATATATTTTGTATATATGATTTCTTTTGTGCACCCACGCAGACGTCGCGACGCTTTGTCTGGGAAAGTTGTTGTAGGTGCTGTTGCTGTTGCCGTTGCAGTTGCAGTTGCAGTTGGTGTTGTTGACGGCGTTGATTTGTCGTTAAGTTTGCGTTAAGTGACCATCATTAGTTAAATATGTGCATTTTTCTTTAAGGATTTTCGCGTTTTTCTTTTGAGTTTATCTCAACCGTAATGTTGTCGTTGTTGTTGTTGCTGCTCCGCTGTTTGCTGATTTCAAATTGCCATAATTTGTTGCCAGCAGTTGTGGCGGTTATTTCAACAGCACCAACTTTCCTTTTCCATTGCAATTTCACTGAGTTGCTACCTTAAATTTTTGTGATTTGAGAATTGGCAAAAAACTAATTGAATTAGCTGGCAGCTACGAGCACATAAATTGGCATTGGCAAGTCATTAAAATGAGTTGGCCCCGTAAGTAGTTGGCTACATAGTCGTTGTTGCAGTTAGTCAAATTAAATTGAAAGACAATTAACCTGATTAGCGTGCGACTGGCAACATGTTGCCGCAACATGGCATGTTGCTACTGTACTGCGATAGCGGTACATTTGTATCATTAGGAAGTCATATACATATGTATGTATATGAACATTGCCTGTGCTCCGCTGCCAGTCGAGATCATTAATCACCAAGGCCAGCTAGCCGGGACTGCACCGCAGATACGTAATTTAGTGGCCATAAATAAAAGAAACTTCGCAAAGAGCTGTGCGAGTGAAATTGAAATGTTTAAGCGATGAGACAAATGCTCGACTTGATTTGAGCATAACTTTAGGTGATTTTATTTATTTTTTATTTTTTTAAACTTATTTTTCCTACTCTGTTTTGGCACTCGCTGAGTCTGGATTAATGACATTTTGTATTAGTTTCGATGTTGTTTATGAAAACAGCGTTCAATTCGCAATTACTGTGTGATCAGTTGATTAATGCATGCGTTGCACTAAAGTAGCTTATAGTATATATACATATATATATACATATATATAACGCTGCAGATCACCACACTGTTAAATGGCTTATGCACAGCTGTCTGTGAAACAAAAGACTTAGGCAACGAACTGGATACAAAGCGAGCTGCAGTTTTTATTGCAGCTATCGCTTATGGCTATTTGTTGTCTTTATGACAGCAATAGAACATAAAATTGAACTACCAACAACAACTACAACAACTGAAACATCACATAAATAAATTGCCTTCTGTGTTCACACATAAGAGATGAAAAGAAAAAATCGGAGAAAGTGTTGCAAGAGGGCCTCGGCAAGTCTGTGGCGTTTGCCACATTGTCAACGCTGTGGCATCTGCCAGGAAATTATAAAAATATATTATTGCTAAAGTAAAAAATGAGAAAAATGGCCGGCAGCCAAGCGGTTCAAGAAAGAAGATGCGCATGTGTTGTAATATGGCTTATAAAAATAAACTTTTAGAGCTTTGTGCCTATTTCGCAGGCTGGCATTTAATTAAAACATGTGACGGCATTTATAATGGGTGGGCGACTCACAACCAGCGCTTCATGCGTTATAAACAAAGGCACAAACAACAGCAACAGCAACAGCAACTCATGAGACAGCAGCAACAAGATCAGCAACTGAGGCGATAGCAACATTGAGAAAAGTGTGAAAGAAATGCTTCGGGCAACGAGCATCGCCCCGTCGAGCAGCGGAATTTGAAAAGAAGTGAAATTTTTGCTGTGCTCTTGTGTGTGAGAACCGCAAAGCAATTAATTTGTATAAAATACCCTATAGCCATAAAAATGAACGACAAGGGTAGCTGCAGCTGAGCTAGCTAGCACTATGATTTATAGCTAGAAAGTTGTACTTGCCATAAAACTATAAACTAAAATTTACACAATAAACATGGCTAAAATAATTTTTGAAGTCTACTGGGTCATTTTGTAACCATAATTAAAAATTGGCTGACGTTGCAATAAAGCAATAATAAATCAACTTTTTATTGTTGTATTTTGTAGAGTATCAATTAGTCAATCATCCGCTAAAAACACTTTTGGCTGCTTTTTTGTCTTTCAGTTTTTTTTTTTTTCTTGCCAACTTGGTAGCGGATAGCATTTTATAAATTAGAGCAACACTTGCTGCGCTGCTAGCGGCTACTGTTGTTGCTGCCGCTGCTTTTGTTGCTGGTTGTTGTGGTTGCCGTTACCGCCTTGATGCCGCACCTTGCATGCGAAAAATATTTTCACGCCTCGGGCCAGGCAACATGCGAAAAACTAATTTCGGCGCACACGTCGTACGTCTTGGTTTTTGGTGGCTGGAACACTCTAACGCTCCATGCCGGAAGATGTTTCAATTTTTTTATTTATTTAGTTTTTTGAAAAATCGCAACAATTAAGTGATTCAGGTGGCCTGATTTCTACAACTAACTAAAAATGCACACAGTCTGCGACAGGCTGAATGTGGTGTCTTTGGGTCAACTTCGCTGCTGCGCCATTTGGGATGACATCATTTCATTCAATCAATTTTGTCTGTTCGACCGCCTGTACAGGTATTTGCATAATTTGTCCAAAATTGGAATCAAACATAAATCGTTTAATGTTCATTTTGTGTGTGCTGGTCACAAACGTAACGCTGACAAATCAATCAATCGACGGATACGGTATTGGGAGGGGGGCGGGGGGTTGACATTTGACAGATAGTAGTTTTAGTAGTAGTAGAGAGATATTTACAGCTAAGCTGAGTTGTCGCTTAGAAGCTGGTTTAGTCACGACCTGAAACGTTCTCAACGTTTCACTGCTCCAAAACAAATGATTTAGGCAACGAACTTGGGGCCGCACTCGAACATAATTGATGGACAGATTTGTGCCTAAATAAAGAAAACAACAACAGCAGGTGAAATTTTCATCATTATTAATGATGATGACTTTTGACGCCGCCGCAAATATTTGACCAACACTAGACAGCCACAGACCACGAGACACACTGCGCCAGTACCCGGGGGACACAGACCCAACTAAGCTCAGTTCTACCCAACCCAGCCAGATGTGTAAGCTGACCCACTAAGCTATTGCCAACAGGCTGTTGAATATTTTTTGTCCAAAATGCTATTTTTCCAAGTGCAAAATTTAAATGAAATGCTGCATGTTGCGGCCTGCGGCTACCCAAACACCAAACAACACCAGCACCTCACAATGATGGTAATAATTTAGTAATTGTAAAGCCTTGTGCAATTTCATAAATTCAAATTTTTCTACCCAGTGGCCAAAGTTGCCACAGTTGCCACACATTACCGCATAATCATCATAATTTTTCATGATTTTGCATGATATTTCATTTCATTTCATTTGGTGCACTTGTTAATCTAGTGGCAACCATTAACGAAGTGAATTTGGTGAGCTGCATAAAATGGCACATTAAAACACATTTCAATTTGGACAGTTTCATGATGACGATGACGATGACGATGACTTCATTAGCGAACTCGTTTTGCCAGCCAGCTAGCCAACTAGCCAGCTAGTCAGCCAACCGGCAAAAGTGTTTCTCGCTCTCTTGATTAATGCCAGCCAATGACGGGATCGATGCCAAGGCACCGTTTCAACTACATACACACATGCATATATATACACATACATATATATATATAGTTGGAACTCAACTTTCATGTTTTCATCCCCACCTCCGCCATCCAGTTGTCAATTATGATCATCTTGAGCCAAGCTCACATGATCGCCTTGCCAGAATTATTATGTAAGTTTTTGGCATATTTAAATGATTTATGGCCAGCGGCATTGGCCATCGGCCGTTCAGTCTGCTACTCTTGGCTTTAACTTTTTGTCTAAGATGTTAACGTCAGAGTCGAAGTTGGAGTCGAAGTCGAAGTCGAAGTCAGCGTCGGCGTTGGCATCGTTGACTTCCTGTCCATGACAGACATTTGAAGAGAACTTTTCATATGCGGGACTTGAACTTTTGGGGGCGCTAAGTTGCAGCCATTTGTTATCGCTGGGTAAAAGTTGCAAGACTCTGAAATATTTTACAGTTGTGTGTCATGAACTTTAATGTTTATCATGTTTTTGTTGTAATGGTTGTTGTTGTTGTTTTTTGTTGTTGTTTTGTTGTTGTTGTTGTTGCTATTGGAAATGCAATTCCATTGCGCCTGCCGATACGTTTAAATGTGAGCAGTTCATGGGAACAACATTCGAGAAAGTCGTTATTATTGTTGTTAATGCTGTTGTTGCCCGTGTTGCTATTGCTATTGCTGTTGCTATTGCTGTTGATGTAGATGTTGCCGGCTGGTTGTTGGTGCCAAAGCTCGAAGACGTGCTGAGGTCGCGTCAAGCATCAAATGCCAGGCAACCCCTAACACATAATTACACGTGCAAAATCTTATGTCTGACATTTTTGGGTTAACGCGACAAAACATCTCAACGACGGTTTCGACTTAATTGTCATGTGTTGCAATTAACAACACGTTTAATAACTCAATCAACATCGGCGAAACATGGCTATCCCAAACTGACCCTCATCAATATAATATGCAATAATAATTATCAGCCATCGATGGAAGTAGCTCCAATGCGATTTATAATTATTGCCATTTATGAAAGTGTAAAACAAACAACGCCACACTTACATACATGTCAACATATGTATGTACACACATCCGTTGTTGTTTTTGTTATTGTTGGTATTGTTGTTTCTGCCATAGACGAGGCGTGTGAACTTGATCAGCCGCAAAATACGCAACGCCAGGCATCAGACAGAGTGCAAACAACCGCAGCATCCACATTAGTAAGATATTAATTTAAAATACAACAAATTATTTCAAATCGAAAAAGCAAACGAAACTTAAATGCTCTTTAATGTTTTAAAATTTGCTTGCATACTACCTTTTTATAACATCTCTACAAATAAAAAAATTTAACATTGTTTTCTTTTATATTTTATTTAGGTTAAGATAAAAAAATAGTTGACCGTTTCATAGTACAAAAAAAAATCTTAAATAACAAAATTTCATTTAACAAAACGAAAAATACTTACTCTAGTTAAAAATAGCAAAAAAAAAGGTCCAATTTGTTTTGTCAAAGTTCAGCAATTTAGTTTTTTTACATATGTTTTATTTGATGATCCTATATTTCTGACAATTTTCCTAGTCAGACTCATAGACAACAGCCAATAATGTAGTGCAACAAATAAATTTCTCACAGGTTTGTAATTTAAGCCCGACACCAAAAACATCAACAAATTCGTTCAAGTCGACCACAAGTTAATTGCAACGTTTGAATGCGATAGTTTTGTGGGTTTTTTTTTTTACTTTAATATTTCAATTAGTTATAGAAAAGGCAAGAAGAAAGGCGGAAAGAGGAGCACTGAATCTGGTACAAGAGACTGGGCCAAGGAAGAAAGTGCAAGCGCCATGTGGACAAAAGGTCTGTTTGCTTAACCCCGTCGAGTATTGGTAAATTTATGAACATAAAGCTGCACTTATGCGTGCGGCTTATATGCAATAAAGGTAACTTAGTGCCAACAGTGTCATAAAGGCCGATGCCACATAAACAGCAATAACAACAACAGTAACAGAGTAACAGCAACAGTGATCAGAGGGTAAAGAGCGAAATGTGAATTCAATAAGCGAATTTATGTGCAAAGACTAAAAAAGCGTAACAGGCAGGCGACCAGCCGGGCATATTGCCAAAAGCGAAAATAAAATTAATAATCAAAAGAATTTCACTTTTCACGCAACGGCAGAAGACAACAACAACAACAACAAATAACATCATCATCATCGTCTGCCATGTCACCCACAAAATGCGAACGCAGTTGCATAAATTTATTGAAATTTGCATTTCGGTTTTCGATGCTGACGCTTTTGTTGTTGCTGCTGCTGCTGCTGTTGTTGTTGTTGTTGGTCTGTCCGAGGTTTGGCCTACAAAAAAAATATGGCATCGATTGATCGCAACGCAAGATATTTCAATTAGCGTAAATACATTTTTGTCGTTGTTCGATCGGACATGGAGACAAACAGACACGCAGACAGACAAACGGACGGACCGGACAGTCATATTGGGGGACGAGCCACAAAAGAGAAATCGAAAATCTTTGCAGTCGCTTAAAAAACAGCAACTGATGCGTAAATGAAGTTACGATTTTGTCGTTATTTCAAATGGCCAACGATAATGTCAACACTCGATCTATGCAAATTTCCCATAGACAACTTCGTTAGCGGAGTTTAGTTGTCTGCTTTTTTTTTTTTCTTTTTTATATTACTATTGCAAATCATTATCTTGGTGCAAGCCAGAGATTTACTGTTGTGCTCAAGCTGCCGTTGTTAGGAAGACTCACAAATAGTTTAAGTTTAGGCAAAAAGCCAATTTAAATGGCCACAATTGTCAAAATGTTTTTATGTTTTAAATTTGGCGGTTAACGGTTGCGCGAGCCTGACAAATGCTGCCAGCTATGTGACAGCGAACAAATTGTTATAGCGGAATTCCCTTTTTAATATGATGCAAGTCGCAAACATTATACAAATTGGCTTTTGTGGCTTCAAGAGTGCGGATTAAGGATCTTCGGGCGTAATAGTCACACGCATTTGCTTCACACCCCGCAATATGACCATATCCAAATCCTTGCCGTCCGCCAACGCATCATAGACATCCGAGGAGTTCTTGATCTCCTTCTTGTTAATATGCGTGACAATGTCGCCAGGTTGCAGACCACCACTGCAAAGAGGAATTAGAGTTAAATTAGTCGGACTTGAAATACACTGTACCCTGTGCTGATGCTTACATATGCGCCGGGGAGCCCACAATTACCTTCCAGACGAGAACGCCGTGCGACAGAGTTTCGGGCATATTTTGCGTTCGCGACTTTAGCTCGAAGAGAATGTCCGGCGTAAGGGTGAGCATGGTGATGCCCATGTAGCGTTTGACCGGATAGCCTGTCTTGTAGGCGGAGCCCTTTTTGCGACGTGCCGCAGCGCGTTCGAGGAACACCTTCACATAATCAATGGGTATGGCGAAACTGATGCCAGCCGTCACCTTCATCGAGTTGACGCCAATGGCCTCGCCATCCAGATTCACAAGCGGGCCGCCCGAATTGCCGAAGGTGATGGCCGCATCCGTTTGTAAATAATTGATGTCACGATTGCGTAGTCCGAGCTCTTGGGAGGCACGCTGCGTGGAGCTGATGACGCCCGCCGTCACCGTATTGCTCAGCGCCAGCGGACTGCCTAGGGCGACAACCCATTCGCCAGAGCGCAGGGTGCTGCTCTTGCCCAGCTTCATCACGGATAGATTTGTCACCTGAATGCGCAGTGTTGCGAGATCTGACGTTTGATCCACATCCTCTATGGTCGCGGGAAATGTGCGGCCGTCGGACAAGCGGACCTGAACCATTGTGTTGGGCTTATTGATCACAACGTGGGCATTTGTCAAAATCAAGCCATTCTGTTCGATCACAAATCCAGAGCCGTTCGATGCGGTAATGGGCTGGCCACTGAAATAGTCAAAGTGGCGCGTATCCTTGATCTCAATGTAGACCACAGAATCGGCACAGCTGGCGACCACATCGGCAATAAAGTTGAAATCACGCCGATGATTGGTCAACGTTTTTGCCGAAACCCTTGGCATCCGTTCCTCCCGGTGGACCACGATTGTGCTGGCCAGTGCACCCAGTGAGAAGGGCACAAGGAAGCGAATGGCGCTGCGCCAACTGAAGCGCTTATTTCCATTATTGTTATTGTTGTTGCTACTATTATGATTATAATTTGTATTGCGGCTGGCGTTGTCGGTGTGTGTACTGTTGCATGTTGCACTTTGGGATCTATGGAGGCAGTAGTAAAGCGTGGGTGCACTATATCGCTTGAGGAACGTCTCCAGTCTTGTGATGCTGCGCAGCGCCATTAATTTTTGTGTAATTGCGTACAAAAATGTAGTTGTTACTGTTATTTAATTTGTGCTTCCATTTGTCATCTGAACGCGCAGCTGTTTGACACACATCATATACATCTAGCTGCCTGCTGCGTCACTCTGCAGCTTCTGTTTACAATCTATCGATGTTAGCGATATACTGCAATATATATCGTACAACTGTCTAAACAAGTAACTACTTGTACTACTTTGTTTGACCAACTCTCAAAAGAGTTTAAGTTCTAAAGATTAAGTAAAAAAACTCGAAATGTCAGAGTAAAGAGTAAAGAGTATTACTTGTGTAAGCGAACACATTACTTTGTTGATAAACTATCGCAAAGTCATCAGGCTGTCGACTATTGCTGACGTGTGTGGGCCATCAAACGATGTTTTGCTTATCGCTTTGGCATTGTGAGACGCTCGCTCGCTCGATTACAGTTCCAACACAGTTGAAGCAGTGTAACAACAATGGGACAAAATTAGTTGTAAAATAACGAATACAAATTAATTGCAAAAGGAAAATGTCACAAATAATATAGTCAAAACACAAAAACGCACGCTCGCCATCATGGAGGTTTTCCAAACCGATACGCATTACATTTTCGTGAAACGGGACAAGAGTCTCTGGTGGAATCGCAAAACATCCGAATTTACAATAAAGCCAGGTAAAAACGGAGATGAATCATTCAGCTATTGCAAGGCAGCAGCTGTTTTCGCAATTAGTTGTTGTTGCAGTTGTTGTTGCTGTAGTTACAGTGTCATTTTGGCATTATCAGCATTTCACTCACGTTTCTGCTCTTGAAAACTGGAACGGACGCTTTGCGTTCCGAGCAGCCACACTTAACAGTTTATAAATAGTACATGTAACATATATGTGTGTGTGTGTGTTTTTGAGCTGCTCTAGTTTTTGCGTTGAATGTCAAGGCTGTGTGTTGGTAGGAGGGGAGGAGGAGGTCAGGAAGTGCAGCTTCTGTTACCCATTCGATGTGTCTGATTACGATTTGTATTGTTTGTTCCGATTTGTTTTTGTTGCGTCCTTTTTTGCGATTAATTGTTGCACTTTGCTGTCCATTAAGTACTCGATAGTGGTAACTTCTCGATTGCGGACTTTAAAATAGGTAGCTCCTATTTAATATGTACTTATTATATTATATTGTGATATTCAAGCGACTACTGTACCTAAATTAAGTATTCCATTTGCGTTACATCTTTATTTATATATCTGTCAACGGCGCTCGTTTACTTTATTTATATCGGCTATTACTTGGACAAAATGTAATTTTGATTGTCCTTCGTCCTGTCGTCCATTAAATGTTTTGTCTGTCCAGCAATGAGCGTACCCTTTTTTTTTATTAAATTTAGTATTTTAAGTTGTCCAAATCACAAATCAAATCCAACAGTTTACGTGACTCATAAAGTGGCCGTGACTTTTGACTTTGCTGTGGAGCAAAGTTTGCTTTGTCGTAAATGCATACATAAATCTCATTCGAGTTCAAAGCCATTGTTTTTCCACCAACATTTGGTGTTACGCTGAAAATGGGTTTTTTGCCCTTTTTTTTGTCCTGGCTAAACAAAGAAGTCACCATAATAAAACAAATTTGATTATCGTTATTTTCAAATTTTATTTATGGCCAACCAAGACTTGCCTTGCTTCCGTCTTAAGTTTTGCAGATATTTTATTGTATGTTTCAAGTGATAAGCTTGTATCTGGTCGTAAACCAGATAAACTTGACAATTTGATAAGATTAGCAGGAAATTGCTTTGTTCTGAGCAAATTAGTCGCAATTTTGATTAGACTTTTCTCATTGCTGCAAATGATTGTCATCTCAGTTGACTGGCAGCATAAAAACTCAATTACTGGACTTATTAATATTTTAAATCATCACAATTGCAAATGTCGCATTCAGATAAAAACGCTTTTTATATAGAACAAATGACGGACACATTAAATCTCATATTATTAGTTTATAGCATTATAGTCTTATCAGTGGATGTTTTGTGGTAAGTCTTGAGCCAATTGTTTACACTGTTGATTAAGGGGCGTTTGCACAATACATGAGTAAGGCGGCATTGCTGCATAGTAAATCAATTGTTCATAAGGGCCAGCAAATAACAAACGGTCATTATCATTAGACGGCAATAAACGCAATAATGGCCACATGACAGCTCCTGGTCATTAGGCTGGCTCATTAAGAGGGCAGCATTAGGCGCACAACTTGACTTAATTCTGTATGCACAATGTAAATTGTATTTTGCAGGATGGGACCTGAGCTCTGTGGATGATATCGAGTGTATTGGTATTACACATGGCATTGTGGGCGTCATTTCGCTACAAAATGTCTATGAGCCACATTTGGTGGTTGTTAAGGAGGCAACGGCCGTGGGAGTCCTATATCCGCCTCATTTGGTATACAAGATCAAATCAATTTGTATACTCAGTGCCGATGAGCCGGACACTGAGCTGTCCAACTGCACCAAGCATACAAAGTAAGTTTTATTGCCTGCAGAATATGAACACTCAAATTATTAATATCCTTTACCACTCTCAGGAGCAATAACTCCTCGCCAACTCACAGCGCCTCCTCAAGAAACAACAACAATGCGAGCGCCAGAGCGGCTCCCCAGACTTTCACGAAGAGCACAAAAATCTTTGATGGCATGAATAAGACCTGGGGTGCGGTCAAGAGCGCTGGCAGCTCAATCAAGGCCACCACACAGCAGGCGGCCAATTTGGCCACCAAACAGGTGAAGAGTTCGGTGGGCATACGGGAGCCCAGGCACATCGAGCGACGCGTTACGGAGGAGCTGCACAAGATATTCGATGACACGGACAGTTTCTACTTCAGTTTCGACTGCGACTTAACCAATAATTTGCAGAGGCACCAGGTCGGGGAGGATAATGCATCACCACAGCCAGATGAGAGGTTCTTCTGGAACATGCACATGATCCGAGACATACTCAAAATGAATGTAATTTTACAATAGATATTCTCCCTATCTGCGTATTTTCACATATTATATTTGACAGGATAAGACATGGATACTGCCCGTCATTCAAGGTTTTATGCAAGTGGAAGCGTGCGTTATAGGCAATGACTGCTTCACGTTGGCATTGGTTTCGCGACGATCCCGTCATCGTGCGGGCACCAGGTAAACCTCATTGAAATGAGGCATTTCAATGTTGCCAGCAAATAATTATGATTTTACACTTGCAGATACAAGCGACGCGGAGTGGATGAGAAGGGCAACTGTGCCAATTATGTGGAGACGGAGCAGATACTCTCATTTCGACACCATCAGTTGTCGTTTACGCAGGTGCGCGGCTCAGTGCCCGTTTACTGGAGTCAGCCCGGCTACAAGTATCGTCCACCGCCACGAATGGATCGGGGCGTGGCCGAAACACAACAGGCCTTTGAGCTGCACTTTACCAAAGAGCTGAATATTTATGAGCGCGTGTGCATTGTCAATTTGGTGGAGCAGAACGGGAAGGAGAAACTGATTGGCGATTCCTATGCAGAGCATGTGATAAAATACAACAACGAACACCTTATCTATGTCACATTCGATTTTCACGACTATTGGTGAGTGGTCAAATCTGCAATTTTACTCTAGTATATATACTAATTTTAAATAAATCCATTAGTCGCGGCATGCGCTTTGAGAATGTCTCGGCACTGATTGATGCTATCGGTCCTGAGGCAGGCGCCATGGGATTTCATTGGCGAGATCAGCGCGGCATGATTTGCAATCAGAAGTCCGTCTTTCGGGTAAACTGTATGGATTGCTTGGATCGCACGAATGTGGTGCAAACGGCAATTGGCAAAGCAGTGCTGGAATCGCAGCTGATTAAACTGGGACTCTCGACGCCCTACTCCTCAATACCGGAGCAACTTAAGACGCCATTTATGGTTTTGTGGGCAAACAATGGTGACATTATAAGCCGACAATATGCCGGCACCAATGCTCTGAAGGTTAACAATTGAAAATATCACAACTAGCAACTGTATGTTATCTAATCAATGATTGTATCCATTTACTCCAGGGTGACTATACACGCACGGGTGAACGCAAGATCAGCGGCATGATGAAGGATGGCATGAACTCGGCCAATCGGTTCGTAGCATATCATTTTGTCAATAGCACAATGCTGTCTGTCTCTTTATTATTTCCGCACACACTTTATCTGTTAACATTGTTTTTCGTTATCTAATTACCATAATTGTACATAATTGCAGTTCATAATATTGCCTGGGTTTAAGTAGCTTTCGTCATCATCATATCAATCAAGATTGCAACACCAATTTCAAATGTTTATAAACTTTACTAACGCCGCATGCTTTTTCCAGTTATTTTTTCTAACAAATTCGATATATTCCAATTTGTAATTTGCTCAAGCTTCCAACAGTTTTTGTACACTTCACCCAAAGATAAAAAGAGTTGCGGATACGAATCCAACGCATTGCATACCCTTAAATTTGAACCCATGCTCTTACAATTGGGTGAATGGTATGCCAGAACACTTACTAAGCCATCGGCAGACTATATATCAATTAATCCCGTACATATATGTGACTCTTAGCTAATCTTAGACCCACTTCTTCGTAGCTTTTTCATACAAAACTTTGCTGACTCGTTCCGTCAGTGCATTATCGATCTGATGCAGGGCGAACTGCAGCAGGCATCTGAATTGCGAGAAGATGAAGTCCTTGACACCATTCTGAACATACTTAGACCAGAGACACCTCCACCCTTGCGTGGCTTTTACAGTGCGGGCGTCCTGGGACCTGAGCTCAAGTTGCTTGAGTCGATTGTCACTAGCAGGTGCGCAAATAGACGCTAACTGAAGCCCTTTCAGGAAGATTAACCCGATGATCAAACAACCAATAAAATTAATTCAAACAGTTACAGTTTTAAGTTGCGTTTCTAATTTCTTAATTTGTAAGAGGTATATATTATTCGTCATTCGATTTGCAATATAATTTCACCATCACCTACACTTTGCTTCTATGCATGTTTAGTTTTCTTGCACACTCTTCGGGTTTTAATACATCATCATATTCTGGTTGCAGCTATTATCTGGCACGTTTCAAGGACTCATATCGCCAGGCCACCATTGACCTTATGCTGGGTAATCAAGTTTCCTCGGAGTCACTTAGTGCTTTGGGCGGCCAAACTGCTCCCGAAGAAGTGGATGGCGAAAGTGCTGAGCATGCGAAAATGTTGGTGGAGGATTGTCGCCGTTTGTTGCTTAGCTCCGAACAGTATCCGGTAGGCGCTTGGGGACTAATCGATGCCGATCCCAGGTAAGTATCATAAATATGTATTACTGTGTCCGCAAATGCTAATCACATTGTTTTTAGCACTGGCGACGTTAACGAAACTGAGGTGGACTCCATTTTGCTGCTTACCGACGATTGCTATATGGTGGCCGAATACGATTCTCATCTGGATAAGATTGTGCGCTTCAAGAAGGTGCCTCTGACGCAGATGCGTCTCGTCGAGCTGGGCATGTATCAGCAAACGAAAATCTTTCAGGGTTCTGCGCCGGCGCAGCTCTGTTTGCGCCTCAACTATTGTGTCGATAATCAAGATGGATACTTTCACATGTTCCGCTCGGCCAATTTACGGTTCTTTAACAATGCGGCATATGTTATAAAGACGCCAGAAGAGTTAAGCGAATCGATGAAATCGATTGCGGAAATGTTTCGAATTGCTCTAGATAACGCTGGTAATCCGGATGTGGAATTCATCGTTGGTGGAGTGTTGCAGCGTCGCAAGAGTAAGCTGCCATTGCTGGATGTGCCAAAGGGCATGCCCCGTAACCTATCCGAATCTCAGTTGGTGCAGATTAGTTCCAAGGCGCTGTCCAACGTTGCCGGACAGTTCTCAAAGTTAGGCCAGACCTTTAAGAAGCCCCCAAGCGCCACACAGCCTGGCAACGTTGCTGCCACACTCAATCCCCAAGTTATGCGGCAGTCAGAGGGCACCGATTTGGACCTCTGCCAGGAAGCCGAGAAGGCAGTCTTCACAGTTGGCGGCATTCCGCGTGCAAACAGCACCAGCAGCACGGATACCGAGGAGCATGACAATAGCCTGTATGAACCCGATGTTGACTCGGATGCTGAGATTGCCTTGGACAAACCCAACTACAACGAGAATACTTTTCTGCCCTCAGTGGGCATCGTTATGGGCACACAATTGGAGCAGCCCAGCTCCTCAAATAATATGCAAAAGCTGGAGCAAAAGGATAGCTTGTGTAAAACCGCTGAAGATGTGCTAACTATTTCGATAACAACGGTAACGGATAATGTTTGCTTGCCCAATGGCCTGCTGGAGAATGCTCCGCCTATGCGGCCAATTACGCCAAATCCGCTAATTTGCATTGAGGCCGACGAAGCACAGGAGTTGGACGTGGAAGGGGGTTTGGTAATACCTCAGTCAAGGTCGGTATTCTACACATAGTCTACATTTGTAGTTGTGTTTTTTATCATTACATGTACAGGTTTTTAGTTGTCCCTTAGCTAATATCCTTGTACTAGAAATTATAATTGTATTTGTGTTCTTATGTAAATGTTTATGTTATGTTGCAGTTATTTCAAATATAGTTTTAAAAATAGTAAGTATTATGTATGTACGATTACCCTTATATGTTCAATTCCTCCCATACATACGAATAGTGTTTATTATATAAGCATGTGGTGTTATTTTGCAAATATTTATTTATACAATCCAAATCCTTACGAAACGAGTGCTCAAAATATAAATCTATATGGCAAAAGATTTGCGAGTTTTTTTTTACAATTTGTTTGACTCGTTTTTAGTGATGGTACCACAGACATGCGCCTTCCGCTGGGCCAACCAGTTAACTTTGAGGCCAACAAGCTAAAAAATATAACCAAGCCATTCTCCAAATTGGCCAAAGGCATGCAGAACATTGGCATGAATCTGGATCCACGGAAAATAGCCAACAAGGTAAGTAAGCTAAGCATTTATATTATAATCATAATAATTCAAAATATCTCTTTACTCACAGACGGGCGTGCTGAGTCCTACGAGCGTGTCAGCTGAGAATTCTCCTCCAGAACGTGACCCAGGCAGTCGGGATACTTTGCTGGAATTGTGGGCAGCTGAGAAATGCAAATCGAAGCTAATAGCTCTGTAAACGAATAGACGCTTCAACTTATTAACTTATATATTTATAAATTAGTGCAGTGATATAAATATTTAATTAGGCGCAAAGAGATTATTCTAGCTGTTTTATGTGGCACCTCCATTATTGGGAAACTTATATTTACTTATATTACTTATACTACGGTAAACTCGTAATTGCAGCACATATAAAATAACGGGTACATTCAACTGTACTCGATATTGATTACAATGTTTGTGATTGTTATCGTTTATGTAGTGAGTTTAATTGTGAGTGTCTCATTTATTTGTACACAATGTATGTTTAGGGAAGTAAATTATGTGTAAATCAAAAGCAATATTAATGATTTAAAGTAAAATTATATTACCAATACTATATACAAATAATTATTTACTCAGATGTAGCAAATAGTTACACATGTGTTATACAGTTTGCTATGCCTTATTATATTAATCACCAATTGCTTAGATTTTATCGTTCAATTCGAATGATATCAAAAACATACACGAATGTCAGATTAGGGACAACTAACATAACACACCAAACTAAACAACAACAAAAAGACAAGAACAAACAAAAGACTTGGCCATTGCGTAAATTTCATATTTTTACACTAAACACAAAAGATAGCAATTAACATTTAGTAGCTTCAAATTAGTATAAGAACACCAATAATTTTTTAAAAACCACATAAAAAGGAATTTGAAAATCCAACGAATATACAGACAAATTATACACAGTACGATTAATCGATTATAAAATATTTTATCAAATATATTTATATTTTATGTAGCTCTAATATATAATACCAAGATGTAGTAATATGTATTTATGTGCATATGTGCCACCGATTACTTAGATATTAATGCGTTTATTAGCTTCAAATATATTTTTAACATATAGAAGCCACGAATTATATTAGTTTTCAATTTAAGTGCTTACACCCTTAGGATAATTAGGAATCATTTTCAAGTTTTTAATCCAGTGTTGGTGTCTAAATTATATAATTACTTTATGTATTTTAACTAGATCGTTAGTTTTCACAAATATTCTGATGACAAGGGTCAATTACGAATCTTGCTGTGTTCCTCATAATCGCGAATTAAATAAGGACTGGTAGGAAATTAAGTTGTAAGGAAAACGACATGGTGTGATTAAAATCAGATCATTTTTACAGCACTTCTGACAAAATCCTTGCCAATCGCTGATAACTGCTCTCATTTTTTGTAACTTGACTTATGGTGCCACACAATCCCATCCAATCGAAACAAAGCGTGTCAGTGGCAAGTGCTGTCCCGTTGTTTGATGGCCCTTGTTTACATAAGTGATAAAAAATTGCAGACAAACCACCACCAACAAGCTGGCCATCAGAACGAAACGTCGCTCCGTTGTGGAAATCAAAAATCCATTAAAATACCACAGAAGCGGACCACATAACGCTGCCAATCAGCTTATGTATACATAAAGTCTGTACGGCTCTATTGATATTGGAGTTTTATTTATGCGAACTTTGCCCCCGACCATTGCGGGCACAGGCACCAGCGAAAGCGCCCCATATTGAACTTTTGGCACGCCAGCTGATAAGAGCCACACGCCGTTGAAAATATATATATATATACATATATTTTTTTTTTTTTCTTACTGTTTTGACCAAGCTTCCAATATCATGCTAATGTTGCCACACAGTTGCATCAATTGTTTTTCAATCAAAGTGCCATCAATCTTTTTGAATGTTTGTTTAATTAACGCACAGGCCGCACTGGTCTACCTTGTCCAACAGGAGCAACAGCAGCAGCATCAGCAGCAATAAGGATGACAACAACAACAACAACAACAACAGCTCAACATAAATAAGTATAGATATTTCATGCCAATCCATTTGACCCCCGGTCACGCTTGATTCCCAGCTATCCTGAACGGCACTGATGCAGTTATTTGCCCTTGCCGCATCCCTCGAAATCCAGTCCAGCTTCAGTTTGCCATTTTTCTTTCGCATTTCACTTCTTAACTTTGTCCATGTCTTTTGCGTCCATTAAGTGTGTCTGTGCTAAGACTTGGAAATTGTCTTTTGAATGTTTCAATTACACGCCTTCTTAAGCACAGCTTCTCTTTCAAATTGAAGCAACGCTTGAGCCACCAACAGCTACCCAGTTTTCAGTTTGGGCCACTGGCCTCGCTTGTCGTGCCGTCAGTATTTTGGCTTTTATGCGCCAATAAAGTGAAATACACAGATAGTCGAAGAATTTACTGCCTTCAATCTATCGTGTGTGTAAGTGTGTGCGTGTGTGCGTGTGTGCGTGTGTGTGTGTGTGTGTATGAGTGTATCCGCTTTCCGCTCCCCTCTTCGCTTTTGCACCCGCCTGCCATTTTCGTTAAACACTTTTGCCTTAAACCATTAATTTCCTATACGTTCGAGCTGTACGTGCTGGTAGCCCGGTCCCGGCCGGAGTCTATAGAAAAGTTAATTTTATTGCTAAAAGCGGGTTAAGTGCTTGACGCACAGCTGAGTGCCTCTATTATATTATAAAGCGCAGAGCCGGCTGCTGCCACCGGGTCTTCGATAGAAATCGAATTTGCTTTATGGCATGTATGCTAATTTTATGTCTAGTTAACATTCGCCTTGGGATTGCAGCATTGTGGATGCCTTTGGAGCACATTTACTGTGATTGACTTTTCATTTACAGTTCATCCCAAAAGGCAGATAACTAGTTGGTAATATGCCATAAAAGTTATCATCAGTAATTAAAATTAATTTTGTGCCTTACTTTGATATATATTTCTGCTTATTCACTAGCTATTTAGAATGTTTCCTCTATTTAACACTTTACTCGTCAAACGCCAGCTCAAATCAAACATTAAAATAAATGCATACAATTTGCGCAAGTCTATAAATTTCAATGTGAATAAATGAATCGTAAGAACCATAAAATCAAATGATACATAAACGAAATCAATGCCAGCCTGTGTGTCAAACAAGACCTTAAGGTCAAAGTGCACAATGTGTGAGTGAAATACGAGGCGGCAAGTTTATGACCACAGACCAACTAGCTCGACACTACCAAGCAAATGAAATAGAAAATTGCGATTTTAGAAAAGTAAGCCAAAAGTTGTATTGTGAAATTTTATACATAATTGAATTTATGGTCGCACACACTTAAATAGGCAATCTGTGCATACAATTACCCACGCATATAGACGGCTGAGGTTAGAGCAGATCAGCGATATTCGGTGGCATGACACGAAGCGTAGACTTGGCCCATTGGCCTGTGGCTATTGCACCACACGCCAAACAATCGGAAACCGAATGTCATCTTCAATTTCAAATTCAATTATAAAACAAATTGGTTTGAGCGCAAATAAATGCACACACACACACACACACACACACACACACACAAGCACACACATCGAGGGATAGATATGTACGGGTCGGTGGGGGGAAACTGGTCGACACACTCGAGGCAACATCAAACGGCAAATCCATTCATCCACTTTGCAATTGTGTCCAGTAGATCCAGTGAAATAAATGTAATGAAATGTTAACAAATGACAACAGGCTGGCAAACAAGCAAGCAAAAACCGCAAGGGTGGCTCGCTCAGCATCCGGCCTGACCACACAGCCAATACACAAGCAAACACACACACACACTCACACACTCTCACACACACACACTCACACACACTCACACACACGCACACACAGGCAACGTGTATCGAATTAGTTTGATGAGATTTATTGGCTCAAGTCCCACTTGACCAACGGCAGCGACTGGCCAGACAATTATGGATTAGTACCATTTGTTTTTGGCCAGCCAAGTGACTGGTCTGTTAGACTTTGATACCACTCATTCCCATTCACAATCACACACTCACATCGTCATGCGGATGACGATGATGCTAATGACGATTCTATGGCATTATATGGCACCGATTTTCATTGCCTCTCGGCTTGGGTCGGTTTCTCTCTATTACCTAAACGTATCGGATTACCATGTGCGCTAGTCGAACCCAGACCCAGAACCAAAGTCAGACACATACCCCCAAGTCCGTAATTCAAGTTCATTCCTGGACCGTTCGGCATCACGCACGTCGGTTGTCAACGCCGGTCCCTTGCAGGTCCTTTGGGGAAATTTGTCAGAGCATCAGCAGCGTTAAGGTGCCAATTAAGGGCTTTTTAGTATCAATTACAAAATCGCACGTTTCCACACCTTTATCAAGCTCGAGTAGGTGGGTCGATGTGTGTGCGTGTGTATTTATCAATGTATATCCATCCAGTGATAGGATGAGGGGGGAGCCCTCTGGTATTACGTGGTCGATGTGACATGCTGGTCAGCACTCGATTGGGGTTCGCCCTGTGGTCCTGGGGCATCTTTTGCGAAATTGTTTTGTGCCATTGTTTTTATTTTCGCTCCTTTCAGTTTTGTCCTTTTCTGTCACTCCACATTTGACAGCGTCATTTTACCAGTGATTTATTGTTCCATTGCCAACAAATTGGGTTTGTCATTAAAGTAGTTAGATTGCTCAAATCGTAGTCGACAGTTTTCCAAAACATGTTTTGCTACTCGCTCTGAATAGTATTTCAATTTGAATTCGATGAGCCGTGAATTCCGAAAATAAAATATCTAAATACATACATATATATAAAATTCACAGAAATTAATATTAATGTATTAATATCAATTATTTTCAATATTTGTAGTATTTTTATCACTTCTATTAAAAAATGAAGTTGAAGAAGAAGACGGACATATTTATTTAGTTTTTAAATGTTCTGATATATTACAAAATTTGGGATTCCCCAACAATATGAATAGAGAAGTTATAACTATGCTTTAAAGTTTGATTGTTGAAATTGTTAATAACAATCTTAATAAATGTCCCTGCAGCGAGTATAGGTCTGTCTTTTGCATATAAAGGAATACTGTCGATCGCACATGTTGTTGTTCATTTGATAGGTAGATGACCACAGCCACAAATGAACACAGTGCTCACGGCCAGGATAGTCTGGTTGACCCTTGGACCAGTCGGTGAATGGCAATGGCAATCCATTTGCTAAGGACATGAACTTGTGAGTTGAGACAAAATCGTTGCCTGCTATCCAAAATTTGTCATCATAGCCATTCTTTAGTAGATACTGTGAAATGGCATTCATCTCATCGGCCGATTCGATTGTGGCTAAATCGCCACCATATTCACGGCATAAATGTGCTGATTCGATCCAGCTAGCTTTTTTAGATAGTCCTATGAAGTAGTAGCTCTCACCGATCCTGAAGTAATTCTGTGCATCGGCGCCCGCGCACTTAACTATTCAAATGGCAAATATAAATGAAATGACTAATTTAGAATTCACTTTCAAATATTACCCTTCAAATCATTTGAGTTTGGATAGTTGAAGTCAAAAGCCATAGCACTGCAGAGGCAGACTGTGAGGAGAGCAACTCGAAAATATGTCATTGTAAAATGCTGATGTAGCGACAACTGACGATGTCAAATTGAAGAGCTGCTTTATATGTCAACATTTTCGAATCAACTAAGATTATTTAAAAGAAAATTAAAAAAATCTCGTGCCAATTCTTAGGCGCAATATCTTATTGTGCTCTTTCTTTCCTATCTTATCTTAAAGAAAACAAAAGAAACTTACATTCTTCGTACAAGGGAGTTGTTAATTAAAATATCGTTGTTTGACTTAATTAAAGAGTTCACTTTTGGAGCGAAGAACCCAATAACCTTAAATGCGTTTCAATTAATTAATTGATTAGCGTTTTGTTAGTGTACAAAGTGCTCAATACGAGGACGATCAGGTTGATCAACCGACTGACTAGAAGGTGAGCTACATTGGGAATCAAACATAAAATGAAGCCTTCTACAAGATCTATGCCCGATATACAGCAAAAAACTCGGGATAATCAATAGGCTTACCCTAAGATGGGTCCCGAGCCACACAGACATAGTGGGGAACAAAGCGGCCGATATGCAAGCAAGATTGGGGCAGAGAGACCCCTAACAGGGCCTGAACCATATTGTGGCATTGGAATACGGCAATACGGCAGGAACTTAAAAACGAAGAAAGACAGAGGAGACAGCGGAGCTGGGCAGAGACACCAGGGCTCCGACAAGCCAGAAGGGGGCACAATATATCTATTGGGTCGCAGTGAACATACCTCCAACTTAATAATAATACAGCAAAAAAGCGATATGTCGTGTTTTTTAAACAACATTCAGATTTTTCTCATTCCCTTCTCTTGGAAGTATCTCCCAAGGATCTGTGGTAGTTACAAGTACCCCTGTACCCCTACAAATAAAATATTAAACTGATATTTTACCAAACTTTAAATAACCATTATATTCTAATTTCAACATAATATTTATTTGGAGCCCGATTGCTTAACTTGTAACATGGAAACAAGATGGAAATGTAATAAATAATAATTTCAAATTGCTTTATTGAAGTTTTTCAGTAAAATGATTATTTATGTGAGAGTATTTTATAATTAACACTTTAAAAGTAATTGTTCTTTTGGGTTTTAGCAATTCCTAAAACATTTGGAATGAGTTGCTGCTACTTGTCTACTATGCTGACATTGTCTCTGTGGTCTGTGAAAATGTTCAGGTTGGCGCCCCGCAGCAGCTTTAGTCACACTTTCACACACACACACACACTTTCACACATACACACACACACACACACACACACATATATATATATATATATATATATGTCTGCGGCTTGTGCCTTTTAAAAATCTTTGGCAGCTTCAAACCCAGCGGCATCAAATCAGCATTCAGTGTCATCCGCTTTCAGTTAGTTTCGTGTAATCCACACCTAAATTCCACGGCAGCGTGTCTGAAGTTGCACCCAATTTCGACTCGTATTACAAATTAAAATGTGCCGCAACCCACGAGCTCGCACACAAACGCATGTGTACATTTAGACTTATATGGCATTTGGAGCAAGGAGCACTTTAAACTGATTAGCTGGCACCTAGTAGCTTCGCTTCCTTTGCCCTTTCTCCGGCACTCTCCGCGTCCCTTTCACTTTTCTGTTCCACTGCGCTGCGACTGCCACGGGTCAATGAGATGCTAAGCATATGACAGGAATTGAAAAAGGGTGTCGCACAACCTTCAAAAGATTTTTACACTTTTAAACAGGCCACGGAAGGATTTACAAGGAATTTTTTAGCTGTTGCTTTGTGGCTTTGACATTTCAAGGGATTGATGGATTTTACTTTTACGGCAAGCGACCAGCCGCCAGACTCACAGTTCACTGAGTTTTATATTCTGCTATTGATTTATTTTCTCGCATTTGTAATCTAGTTTTTTTGTTGTAAGTTTTTCTTTATTCAAAAAAAAAAAAAATAAAATAAAAATAAAAAATACTACGCCCAAAACTGTCAACAGTTGAGTCTCAAAATGGTTCGCCATGCATCATGTTGCCGCTTATGATTAATCGCTGGTAATTATGTTGATTAATTGCCTTATTAGAGGTGCTAGTTTCTGGGCGTGAGAAGTGAGCGGTGAGCGGTGAGCGGCGACTGCCGTAGATCATGTTTTTGGGAGCGTGTTGTGATTTAGTGAGTAGTAGTAGGGAAAGTGCCTTAAAATAGCCAAGTTATACCCCAACCCCTCTACTTGCAAGCGCTCATCCCCTTAAGTCATTCTTTAATTACCAGAAAACCATTTGGCGCAAATGTTTTCCTCTGTTCGCTCGTCCGCATGGCAAACAAAAAAGCAACTTCGACTCCGGCTATTTCTTGGTGCTGCTACTGCTGCTGCTGCTGCTGCTTTTCCTGGTCAAGCCGTAATATTTCATTACATGCTGCGCTTAAGTTCTTTTTTGTTTTGCCATTTCGACGGGCACTTAAATTTAAGCGTGCTCAAATCCCCAAAGACCACAAGCCCAACATAAACAAACTAACCGAATGAATGCAACTCTGAATGCTGCGCGGCATCCGCCGGGAATACAATTGGGTGGCAGGAGCAGTGGCAGGAGCAGTGGCAGTAGCAGGGGCCGCGCCTGGCTGGTAACCGCAATCATAAAAATAATAACCACATTATTGTGTTTAATAATGAAAAATATCATTTTCGGCATAACTTTTGGCTTTTGTTTGTGCTACAGCCACCCCCCAAAGAATGGATGCCCGCATTTTGGTTGGCTGCTATTTGGGCGGAGCAACCCTTAAATTCGCTTAAATATTAACCGTTGGAACATATTTTCTAAATTATGTTCACTTACTTGCTGGTCCGCTCATGGCGTGGGGGAGTCTTTTCACATTGAGTGCCTTTTGCTTAATTTGTGGGCGCCGGCAGCCATCAAAAGGGGTGTGTTTCACAGCGTCTTGAGTGCAGAGGATGAGCTGTGGGCCACCCTCAGACAGACTTTGTTGTTTTTATTGGCATGTTGACTTTTGAAATTAGTTTTTAATATGCGCAAATACTTTGCATATTTGGCTCAAGTGATCGACACCGGGACACACAAACTTGGGCACACAAATCTGTTTCGGCTTCGTCGACAATTTGAGCGCAATTGAGCCATATGCCCTTATCGGCTAAAAAGGAAAAAACGCAAATATTTGTAAACAACCGAAATGCAATCTAAAAAATTGTTTAACCCCTCCACCAAAGAAAGCATAACACACACAAAAAAAAAAACAAAATAAAAAAAAAACAAAACAGGAAAATCTCTGCATATTGACATCAATTAAAGTGCATCAAGTCGACACTCAAACAAACAACGTAATTCACAACAAATGTGTGTTGAGAGTCGTGCAACTCGTCCTGGCAACAGCAACTATTTATTGCCTACCCCTGCGGGCGGCAAAAAGGTTCAAAATGCGGCAACAGCAGCCGCAGCATCCCAGTCGGAGGTCCGGATTTTACCCTTGTTTCCGCTTCTGCTCCTGAGGCGACAAGCGGCGGCTTCCGAGTGTGTTGAATATCGCCTTGGGCGGGGTTTTTTGGGCGGTGCCGTGGAGGTCAACTGAAATAGTTCTATAATGAACAAAAACACATTGTAAATTGTCCTGCTTGCATTGTAAATGGGCATAAGTGTGCGACGAGACCCTTTAAATGGCCTGCACTCAGCGAAATCCCTATATCAATTCTTCAGATTAAGAATACAAATGGGCAGTTTTCCAAAGGTAAACTAAACTAACTGTTTACAGTTAAATTTCAATTATTAAATTAAAATTATTTTTAACTGACCCATTTTCAATCAGCTTAACTTAAAGTATATTTAATCAAAGTTATTTCGATTTCAAATTTAGCTACAAGATGTTTTTCAGTGTACTTACTTGTGTTTTGCTCCATTTTGGCATGCAAACAAAATGGAGCCGGAAATGTCTTGCAACCTTGCCTAATGTAATGGGCAAATTAGCAAAAACCAGCCCAGCAATTTAAAACAAAATGAGTCTGGCAAATGTCCTTAACTGCGCTGCCTTTTACTCTATTACAAACTTGTCCCCAGACAATTCAATTTTACTACCACAGTCAAAGGATGTCTGCCCTCTGTGTATATATGTATGTATATATCTACGAGTACGCGGAAATGCAGGCAAATGCCAACGGTTTTGGGTATGCCACGCACAAATCACGGCTTCTCTCCGGCGCTCCGGACTCCGTCCTCAACCCCCGATGACATGCAAAACTGCCGCCACAGCTAATTTAATAATTTATCATTTTGCTGCAGGGCAACAACAAAAGATTATTTAAATTCGCGTAATACGCACCCGGGTAGATCGGATCGATTTGAGAGCAGGCGACTTGAAGTACGTTTTGTGTAGTCTGAGCCGTGTTCGGGGTCGGGGTCGGGGGTTGTGCAACACAATAAATGATGTGTTGGCCCGCTGGCAATGCAGGGCAATAATTTAAAAATGCTCACATCCGAAAAGTGACTGTGGGATGGGTTTGCTTCGCGTGTACAATTATGTATTTCAAATTAAATGATGTGGCAGGATTCAGATTTTTCACAAAATCTTCACTATTCTAATTGGCGCATCTAATGGCGAAGGCAGCGAATTGTAAACTTTATATATGTATATGTATATATATGTATGTATAGATTGGTTGACAGCACCCGAGAGTGAATAACCCTTTTGAGAGCAGCACTCGAAACAAATTTGTTTACGCACAGTTGGGAAATATTTTGATTTATATAGACAGGCAGTCACTCGAAAGGATCCCCAACCCAGTACAACATATACATATGTGTACACATGGATTTGTAATCCTTTCGTGCCCAATTCAATTGTTCGATTTGACAAATTGATTTTCACTTCAACCGGTTCGCTCTGATTGCTTTGGCTTTGGACTTGTTTGCTTTGGGAATTGACAATTTTTTTCTTCTGCTGATTTTCGAATGTTGTTGTTGATGTGTCTATTTCGCATTTTGGCCACAAACGCGTAAATATTTATTTAGTTTTAGACAGTGAAAATCTCGTCTCGCTTTGACCGCACTGTCGCCCACAATTTAGATGTACGGAAATGGCTGCTTGGTTTTGACTTGGTCAAATGCTCTTTAGGCCCGACTCGATTACGAGATGCTAACAGCATCGCCAGAAGTTGTTGAAATTTATGTGCCATTGGGCGAAACTGTGACCAAAAAACTAATTGCTTTTCCAAATAGAGTCCGCTGCAGTTTGCGGCAACACCAAAATGGCTGCCTCGTATAGTTAGCAACTTGGCCTTTTGTTATAGCCATGTGATGTTTTCTTTTTGTTGGTTTACAAATAAATGCACTGAGCTTAACGACTTATCGTTTGTTAAGCGAAGTGTATTTATTTGTAAATAAGAAATAAATAAACAAGGAATTTTTATAAATTTAAACTTATTCCATTACTTTTGGACAACATTTTAATTTATAAGTGTTGCACAGATTTATGAGACCATTTTGTATTATTATTAATATTATCACTTATCGTGAAGTCATTGACAGAAATATTGTTTAACTTTTCAAGGACGATTGTCAGCAACTAGAAATTTGAATACTTTTGATAAATATCACTCATTTTTTGCAGTGCAATAATTTTGCTAGTCATATTTTTTACGCCCGGACATACTAAGCTCGCCATTGTTTTCCAACTAAACGAGGCAATTGCAGGTTGTGTCCATGGCCCCATCTACCACCCATTTACCGCTTTTCTGCTTCGGTTTCCATTTTGGGCTCCCATCCCCCTTTAAGGGGCCGGCGAATATAAATTGCGGCTTTATCAAAGCGCACGTCAAATCTCGTTTAAATTAATGAGTTTGAGCGTTGTTTTTTAGCGCGTTGTTGGCGCCACTGCATAGTTTCAAATTCCGTTTATTTATGCGTCATAAATTGCCTTCAAAAAGAGATCGTTGCAGCGCTGCAGGAAGTGGAGCTGAGGTAGCAGCCAGCATCTACTAGCAGTCAGTCATCCAGGACGCAGGAAGCAACGCCGCCAGGCAGAGGCACTAAAATTATGAAACATTGTTTGCCACTTTGCGCTGAAGGCTGATATCGATTAGAGCGGGAAAGGGGCACAACAAGGGCTGCCAAGTGGCAAGTGTAAAATGAGGAGGCGTTAAGTAGTCATAAGCTTGGGCCATGCTGCCGCACTTAAGAAGAAGAAGAACAAGCAGGAGCAGCAAAAGCAGCCGCAGCCCCGGTCCGCCTCGAGTTAATTAAAATGTTTATCGTGGCGAAGTGTTGATGCCAGCCAGCAAACACCAACAACAGGCCCAAGTCGAGCCGGTTGCAAAGTTATTAAACTTATTGTGGCGTGTAATTAGCTGACGAGCTGTCAACAATATAAGCTCCAGCAATGGCTCCAACGTGCCTCAAGCCACAGGCCGTAAGGATCATTTTACAGGCGCGTGCTTTGTTTGCCTGCCAAATTGTCGGCTGATAAATCAATCGTTCCTCTTGGGTTGAGGGGGTGCTCCAGGGTAGGCGGTGGTGGGACCCTTTGAGCAAAATCCTTGCCAGTTGCTTATTTAATTGACTTGTGAGCATTGTCGCATCCGATTTCCCCGCCGGGCCTCGCTGGCCCATAACAAATTTAATAATTTGCCGTGCCGTGTGTAAATTGCGGTTCCTATTACAACGGCGCCTGCCCAACTACGGATTGGATGGCACAGGATGTGCCGTAGCAAATGACGTAGCAATTATGTCACGGCTTTCCGGGCTGGCGGCTCCTTTTAACATGCATTCCAAGGATTCGTGTTACATTTTCTTTTTTAATAGCCTCATGAATGCCAGTTCTAAAACACATATTATTATCTACAATATGAAAGTTGTGTGTATTTAACGACCTTTTTAAATTGATTTCATTTTATTTATTTTACTAAACTATTTTATATATTATCAAACTCCCCTTGTTCTACAGTTAATTATCTTTAAATTATCTCAAATTGGTAGCGGAACCTATGAAAAAGATTGCGATAGTATTATTAAGGATCTAAATAAGAGATAAAACTATACATATATTAAAATAAATTGTCAAAATATTTATTATTATTAATTAGCTTTTATCCTTATTTTTTAAAGACTTGAAATACACATCCCATGATTTAAGTTTAGGCACATAGAGAATAATTTCATATTTCAGTAATTTAATAAATCATATATTAATATAAATTGGAAAATATGTGATTATTGAACTTTTATGCTATTTCATTAAGCTCACTTAATGTTAAAATTGGAGTTGTTAATATTTACTTTACCCGACTTAAGATTAATTGAAAATGTATTATTTTTAAGTCTGATTCCAATGCAAGCTTGTCTGCTTATTGCAATTGTTTTGCCATTAATTAATTTAGTTGGCTGGCTGCGAAAAAAGTTTGCAGCCTTAATTGAAAAATGAGCCTAAGCTGTTAATTAGCATATTGCCTGCCTCGTGGCGAGGTGGTGGCTGCCGTGGAGCGGAGAGTGCCTCATTTGCAATTAGCAGCATAAATGAATCAATTACTCATACTTGAGGCGTGAAATAAAAAGTTTTCGTCGCCCCAAAAACTTTTGCTTCAGCTGTTGTCCTGCAAATGGTGTCCTTGAAGTGACCGCTGCTGCAACTCTAATTGGGCACAAACACACATGTGCTGGCGACCTGGCTAGTGGACAACTGTACAGTTGTACTGCTGTTAAGCCGCTTGGAGGCCGCAACCATGCGTCAAATGGCAAATTGTTTTATTACAGTTTGCAGCAACTTTACCTATGTTGTTGTTGTCCAGTTTTTCTTTTTTCCTGTCTTTCCGCCCACCCAACGGCACACACTCAATTAAAACTCAAGACCCTTCATAATGCATGCGCCTTTTAGTCTTGATGTTTTAACCTTTTCTTTTTTTTTTGTGTGTTTGCCGCTTGGCAGAAAAAAGGATTATTTTGATTTTTTTTCGGCACATTTCTGCCATGTTTTTCGGTGCTCTGCAAGAGGAAGACGGTGGAGGGGGGAGGGGGCTGTCGTCTAAAAGTGTGTAAAGTTTAAAGAGCCTTAAGGGATTATGCGCGCAAATGTGTTGAAATTCGGGCTCTAATGAAAGAGAACGCAAGTGGCAAAAGGGACCGGAATGTTTTGTGCAGTGGTTTATGGGTATTTATAGATAAGAAGGTAGCTTGGAGCTAGTTGAATGCCCAAAACTCAACGTCTCCCTATCGACTGACCACTTATTAGTGTCCGGCTTGGTGTATCCCGTGCCCACTGTGCCGTGTCCGCCACGCCAGCTGTGACAGGGATAAGTGAGCATAAGCCACAAAGGACGCTGGCCTTTCCATTGAGTAAGGATTTGAGGATATTTTGAGCGGGACCTTAGTCGAGCTGTAACAACTAATTTTCTTTTAAGAATTTCGTAATTTCCATGTAATTACATTTATTTGTTTGCTCAGCAGTGACTCGCTGACATTTCTGTACCCTTTGAAGTTTGTTTGCCCAATGCCAAACTCTGTCAACCTTCTTCATTCAAGTGGCAGCAGCTCAAGTGGCCGACTCGACATTTATTTGTTTACATTTTTGACGCGTGCTCAAATTTGCTTGTTTGTGCAGCTTGACAAGTACACTGGGCCAGTAGTTAAATAACTGTCAACTCTAGATCATATGAACATATTTAAGATCACTTACGATCACAGCTCGTCTCATTCTCCTGGTCAACACTTAACAATTCAGCTCACCAATTTTAATATTTTCAACTGAAAGAATCTAATCTTAGGAAGATGCTACAAAGCACTTGATACACAAAATTCCTTGGGGCTTTGGGCTACACTCAGATCTCGCAACACCCATTATAGACAACAACAATAGCAAGACAGCAAAAACAAAAGGCAATCAAAAAAGGCCAAGCTGGGCCAACACGAAAAACAAGAAACCCAAAATAAGAAAAATAAAAAACTCATAGAAAAAAACAAAAAAAAAAAAAAAAAACTTGCAGCTAAGTTTCGAGTTTTTATTGTACTTCCTTGCGACTGTGTTGAGGGTAAATTATACTACGTGAGTGCACATGCTGAATTTCCCAAACTCTACTTAGTCCTCATCAGAAGTGGCTGACTGGATGGCTGACTGGCTGGGTGTCTGCCCTGGTGGTGCGTTACCAGAATCAGATATATAAAATACATTTAAAAAAGTAAACTCGTTGGTATTAAAAAGCGGAAAGACAAAGCCAAGTGTAACTAAGTAGAATGGGGCATGGGCAAGATGTGAGGCTGCAGATGGCTGCTAAGTAGACAAAATCGACAAATGCAACTGACTCTGTGGCAAGTGGCTTACAGCTGATGCCGTCGCATTGACTATGTTAATTTGGTTGCTACACAAACGAGATTGATTTCGGCATCCGCACACTTGACTTGAGTCGATTTAAAATTTTGCACCACAACAGCATGAAATATTCAAATGGCATTCAGTCGCACACACAGTTCGATTTGTTTCGAGTGGCTCAAACAACTAGCTAGGAAGCATCGAAAGGATCTGAAGAGCAGCAGCCAATGGCATCGATGGCATCGATAGCATCGACAGGAGCCGCATCTGTTGGCCTTAAGTGCGGTTTGCAAATGTCAATTGGCCGTTTGGCCAGGAGCGAACCGGTAACAGGCTGCATTTTAATTTTATTTTGCCATGCCTTGGCAACCCTGGTCCGATGGGAGATTCTGAGAGATTGGCAAACGGCAAACGCCATCGATCTCGTTTTCTTATTTACATTAAAAGCTGTTTGCATTCACTTAAAAGGATAAGCAATGTCCTTTTAATGGGTTTCAAATTGAATAAAGGATTAAGTTGTTAGTTTTAAATTGAATTGCGTGCGTTCGACTGAGAGGCTAAGGCTGAAGTCTTCCTTACCCATACTATACTACTCCCAATTCCCATACCAGCCCAAAATGTTAGGGTTAGCTTACATTCATTCACGCTGACAATTTCACGCCGCATCCAGCCAAATTCGCAAATAACGACTGCAGGAAAAACCAATAGACGGAATGACCAAAAACCCATGTACTAATTAGCAACGGCTTGCACATTACCAACGCCACGATGATGATGATAATAATAATAATAGTCCTGGCAACGTTGCGCTAAACTACACGCTATGTGGCAGCCATAATTCTCGGGGTTGCCAGTTAGCAGCCAACGCCAATTATTTGGCAATTTTGTCAAATCAAATGGATGCGCTGAATTGTCATAACGACCACATGTGAGCATTTCAGTTGCAAAGTCGCAGGTGTTGCGTCTTTTTTGCTCATTTCCTGTCAGCGTTAAACTTTAACGAGCACATTAACTGAACCAGCTAACAATAGCAATAGCAACAGCAGTTCGTGGCCTGAAACTCGGTATCACACTCAGAGAAAAATTTGCAGCGCAAGTAATGTGATTAGGTTTAAATTATAATCTAAAGTATACATATTTCGAAATAAAATAATTAAATTGATAATAATTTGAGTAATGTTAACGTTTATAAAATAATAAATAATAATAATATATATATATTTTTTTTAACTTAGCTAACCTATATTCATCATCCTAAGGCCTTCAGTTCGTGAAATGCTTGCTTTAATTTACAAGCTTACAAATTTACAATTTTATATCACATATTTTATCTTTCACTTTTATTTTCAAATACGTAATTTTTTCTAGAGATTAAATACACTTTTTTTTTAAGTGCATACCTACAAATACTTAAGTGATACAAAGAGGTCTCAGCTCAGAGGACACCGCATGCTGTGTTGGTAGCTGATAATTAAGTAGTTGCCGGTTGGGTTGCTCATTTTAAAACTGCCACGAGGAGGCGACCCGTAGCTTAGTTGTTGTCTGGTTTATATGAAAACAAATTTGCTCATTATGCGCAGGACACGAAACCAAAGACATTTGCAAATGTCCTGAGCGCCACTTGCTGAAGAATTGCCTATTTATTTTTGCGTCTAGCTGCTTAGTTTATTTGAAGTGCCCGACTAGGTAAACAGCCGCAGGGCAAGCTGAATGTGGATGGGGTGGATGGTGGATAAGGTGACGGAGATGGGAGATGGGGTAGCCGCAGCTCTTTGTCTGGTCGCATTTGTATGCGGAGTTGAACTGGATAGTTCTGTGCCAGTCCCCTGGGTGTCCGTGTGTGATTGAGAAAAATCTAGCGCAACAAATGAAAGCGAGACATGAAAGGTGCAATTGAGAACCAAATGCGGATGGGATGGAGTTTGGGCAGACAGACAGATGATACTGTTTGTTAGCCAGTAATTGTGTACGGGACTGGCCAGCCGGTAATGAGTTGGTTTTTTGGGGGGGGCTATAATGAATAAATAGGCAACATTGGTGCAAACCCTTGATGATGTCTTTGCCAAATGTAGCATAAACTTTCTGATTGAGTCAGTATTGTGGAGCAGCTGTTTGCTACTCTATGTTTACCATCCAGCAAATACATTTGTAAAAGTCTTCAAAGCCAAGTTGATGGCGCCAGTGACTTGCCACTTCTTCTTGTCCTCTCCTACTGCAGACAAGTTGCTTTATAATTGCTCCAAATGCCTTAGCTTATAATTAAAGTAGTTTGTTTGCTGTCTGCTGACGACTGGCTTTTTGCTTTTGTTGGCGGGAAACTTTGCTGTGGCAAACTCAAACAAGCGGCAAAGGGGCAAGTACTCTGTGTCTGTGTCTGGTTGCCATTTAATTATGCCTGCCTTTTGTTTTGATTCGCTTGTGTAATGTCGGCTTAAATATGAGACACACATAAGCGGATTTTCCACAAAGGGTAGCAATGACATAAACAATCCACGCTCACTCCCAAAGCAAAACACTCGAATTGCTGATAGTTTTATGTTTGTAGCTGACAACGGCGCCAACGGGATGGGTTGTTTCTGGGGGGAGTTGGGTGAAGGGTGAACACTCTTCCAAACTTGCGAACAAAAGCCGGCCGCGTGGCACTTTGTGGGTCCAAAAACTGCAACTGTAACCGATGTGCCAGCGGCGCTCATCTAAGTATGCCTCTGCGGGACCAACCCGCTCCCAATTGACCGACGTTGGTGGACGAGCGCACGCCCACAGTATAAACAACTCAATTTGAATGCATTTAACCGCGTAATTGAGGCACGTGTGGCACGCTACGCGTGCGCTATTTGTGGCTAAAGTAACCCGGGGCGCTCCATTCCCTCCCCGGCCCAGTTCCACTCCGTCAACCCTCTGCTGTTAAGCACGGCAAATTGCAAACCAATTGGCATGCAACTGGTCGGTCCACAGGCTGCACAGAAATTAGTGCGTAAATGTTTTCTCACCAAATAAAAAGGCAGCCTCCCATTGTCGGAGCACAGTTTAGCTTTGTGCCCCATTTCGTTGCGCTTGCCGGCGAATTAACTGCGAATTAGTTGGGCAGACGACGAGTCACGGACACGCGTTTAATTTACGTTGAATTCGCAATGCTTTTCACGGCCGCTCGTTTGTGCTTGCCACTTGACAGGTGGCAGAGCTGGCCCAGGCCCAGCTAAGCGATGATGATGAATTACGGGGAGTTGCACAGCGTCTGCTTGGCCTCGTGTCGCTTAGCGGAAAAAAGCTAATGGGGCTAAATGTTATTCCAATTGCCCTCTAAAGTGCGCTACGAAAATGGCAGAAGTGATCTCTTCGCTGTAGTAGCTTTGCTGGCCTCCATTCATCGTTCGATGCTTCTCTTGCCGATGCTTTTATTGAGCTTGCCACTTGCTTGCAGTTAATTGACCATTAAAATATTTAATGTTATTTTGCAGCAACAAAGGCAGCTTACAGTTTTATTGCCCATTTCAAATACTAATAGCAATTGCGTGGCAGCAACAAACCAAAAAGTGTTACATTCCAGTTCTTTTTGTCAGCTTCAATATTACATGAGCACAAATTGCAATTTAATCCACAGATGTCAGCATTGCGATCAGTGCCTGCCTCATGACTGCCTCCTGTCTGCCTGGTTGCCTGCCTGGTTGCCTGCCTTGTTGCTTGCCGCAACCCTAGCCCTTGCTTGGAAATGCACGTGACAAGCTCAACCGAAAACTCAACCCCTCAGTCTCAGTCACTGCCGGAGTATCAGACTCGTTCTCATTCAGCTACACTCAGAAAAAAAATCAGTAGCAATTAGAAAATTTACACATTTTTGGCAAAGGCAGCCCACTTTATTTGTCACCAACTGGTTTTCTAATGTGGCACATTAGGTTTCTCTAAATATTCGAATTTTTTCTCAGTGTAGTAGCTGGCTGCTGAGCGTCCCACGACCGTGTCAAGTTGAAAAATGGTATTAAAGTCACATTGACAATCATCAAAATGTGATTCGCTTGCAAAACAACAATGGTAACTCAGCCACCCCGCTGCCGTCGCTGCCGCTTCAGTTAGACTCAAGACACATGTGGCATGCCCGTTCAGCCCCGCTCCCCGGTGACACTTTAGCGTGTGTCCTGCCCCCGACGCGCTGCTCTTCATCAAATGCGCTGCGCAAATCTGTCATATAGCCTGGCCAAAGTGCCTCTTGGGAGCTTGTTTATGTCAAGCGCTGGTCATAATTTATATCGCCGCACATATGCAAGCATTTTGCAAATGTGGGCGGTGGGCGGTGGGTGGTAGGCGTGGCAAGGCAGTAAACTTTTAATTGCCGCACAAGATGCTCGCCGCGAGCAGCCGCAAATAGCAAACTAAATGAACTAAACTAAGTCGCACGCTGATCTACCACTCCCAATTAGACAACTCACTTGCCAAGCAAGTCCTTCTCCTCACCCCCTCCTCCTCACTCCTCCACCCAGTTGGGTTTATCAGTCCGCCGCCTGCAGCCAGTCAGTCGCGAAATTGTCGCCAGCGTCGTCATCTCAGCGCGGCAATCCAAATTCAATTAAACAAACACAATAAGTTTCGATAAAGCTGCGCTGATAAGCACAGCAAACTAAATATTCGCAGAAAATGTGCTGCATTCATATTATACAGAGAGAGATAGAAATAGAGAAAGAGAGAGAGAGAGCGAGAGAAAGGGAAGGGACTGAGACTGGGTGTGACAAAACTTGTCTGAGGGGCGGTCTGTAGAAAAGTCAATGGTGCAGATTAAATGTTGCTACACACACACACTGCACACACATACTGCACACACACACTGCTCACACACACACACACAGACACACACGCACTCAAAATGAAGTATGCGTAATCTGCAGCAATTCAGGCGCAAAAAAAGGTTCTCGTAAAATACGTAAACACAAAAAGAAAGATACACAAAGCAGCAGAAGACGAAAACAAATTGGAATCCAAAATAAGTCGCATAAAATAAAATTCAAAGTAGTTTGGGCAAAAGACCAAACCAAAAAAAAAAAAAAATAAACAAAATAAACAAAATAAAAATACGCCGACAGAGAAACGGAGACAAGCTTGGGCAAAACAACTTAATTGCGTGAGTGTCGCGTTTTGATTCTGCAACTGGAAGGGGCAACTGTCATGCTGCCACAGCTACCCATTGCCTCTCTTGTTGTTGTTGTTGCTGTTGTTCGTGCCTTTGCCTTTGGTGGTGGTGCGAAATGCTTAAAATGGGATTTGCTTAACTCGTATTATGGTCCGCATTGGAAAGCAATTGTCTTGGATTTGCGTCGCCCAGGACGAGGCCAGGGCAAGGCTTTGGATAAGAGTAAGAGTAAGGGTATTACTTTAAGTGGGCAGGCGTCTCGTTAATTTATCGTTTCAGTGATTTGTCTGTGGATGAGAAGATGTTTTTGTGCGTGCCCCAGACATATTACAATAAATTGTATTTAGTGGCTTATCGAAGGGTGTTCAAGTGCAACTCTAATGATCAGAGATCAAAAAGCAAAGTAATAAATTAAGTTATTTTTATTTTACTTAACTGATTAATTACAAATATATTTTCAACAATTATTGTGCATCTTTAAGGGAGGAATTTAACCAGCTAGACTCGAGTTGCACTACAAATTCGATTGTGCAACTAAAATCAGCATTTAATTGTATGCAAATTCGAGCTTGCTTCGTAGCACTCGCACTTTAGAGAATTTAGTGCGAAATTCACTGGCATGTATGTAGCTGAATAATTTAGTGGCTTACATTTACAGAAATTAACGCATATACTCACGCTCACACACACACACACACACAAACACACACACACATACAAATACACACACACGACAGCGAGTTCATGCATAATATGCACACATGGGTGTGCATCAAATGGGATTTGTGCGACTAATTGCAAAGTACTTAAGCAAAGCTTAAAACAAATGTAAAAGCAAATTTTTAATATATTATTAATGCAAATGTCCCTTTTACTGGCAAAGAAAAAAACCAAGGCACATCCTTTGGTTTTGGGCGTGGCAAATGCAATCAAATGTGCGAAATTTCGCTCCGACTGCGCAGCGCGTGTCGCGTGGCTTTTCACACAGAGCTCAACGTTAACTGGAGAGGGGAGGTGGCGTAATAGATATAAAAGGATTTCCGCCGTATCCTTGCTCAGTGACTCTGTTTGTTTGTTTACACGTCGCTGTCAACGGCACTCTTAGTCAATCCGCATCCGCATCCGCATCCGCATCCGCATACGAATCGGCATTGGCCATCCGGCTCAGTTGCTGCTCCTGGAGCTGGCCATGCGTGGATTTCTGTTTCAATTATGCTGTCCACCAATAGCGGGGAACAATGCCAAGGAGCACCACTCACAGAGAGTGAGTAGTTATTACAATATCAATGGGCCCGAGGTGTGTGCCCGTGAATTTATTCATTTGCTTGTCTCTGTTTTGACAACTTCGCCCCGACTTCATGCCTCGTGTTGCATTGTATCACACAAATCGGATTAAGAAATTTCGTATTCGTTTGCCACATAATTGAATAGCTGCGAGTGTGTGAGTGTTTGAGTGTTTGAGTGCTGCACGCAGCAAATGAGAAGCAAATTTAAAATTTTACACTTGACTTAGCATTGTTGTCCTGTCATTTCACACGCCTGCCACAGAGTCCTTCCAGCCTGCCACTCTGTCTGCCTGTCTGCCCCGTTTATCTGTGTGCGTCACAGCGATAAATTGTTTTTTGCCCTCTCCTCATACAAACGCATTTAAATACCATAATCTCTGTTTATAAATATATATATACATATATATATATATACATATGTATATATATATATATTGTTTTTTTTTCGTTTTGTTAATATTTAAAATGTTTATTTCTTTTCATTTCATATGTATGACATTTTTGGTTTGGGTTTTTGACTTTTGATTTTGCTTGCCACTTAGGTGCTAAAAATAGTTACATACTCATAAGTACTTAGTTATAAAATAATTACATATTCATAAGTGCTTAGTTATATAATGCTAGATATGTCAAATTTGACCTTGCAACATCTTTGGGCGTCGTTTGCTGTATTCAATTTAAGCGCTACAATACCATATAAATTAAGTACTATTTCTACAATAACTATTTACAGGCGAAACTATAAAACACATTTAAAGCGATTTGATATTTACAATGCATCGGCCTCCGGCCCCATTCGTGCCTCGGTTCCAGCGGTCCTGGCTCGTTTCTCGAAGAGTTGCAACAAACGCTGTTGCATCTTGCAATTTTATGAGTGCGAGTGACTCAAGTGGTGTGCGCCCAGGGGATGGAAGTAGGGTCCGTAGGGTGGGTACGGGACGCCGTGCGGATAGAGCAGGCTGCTGGCATAGGCGCCGGGTCCAAACGAACCGCCCGCTGGTGGCAGAGTCGGACTGTTTACATCCATGCCAGGATTTTGCTTTTTCCACTTGGTACGCCGATTCTGGAACCAGATTTTCACCTGCCAATAAACGGAAACTTAGCATTATGAGGAAGATTTTGTTGAAGTTAATCTCTTACCTGTGTCTCTGTCAGGCTGAGACTGAGCGCCAAATTTAAACGCTCGCAGACGCTCAAATAGCGCGTCGTCTTGAACTTATTCTCCAGGGAGACCAGTTGCTCGTAGGTGAATGCGGTGCGAGCGCGTCGTGGCTTGGAGCCACCACCACCGCCACCGGATTTGCCATCGCCATTGCGACTGCCGCCCTTTTTGGAGTCCGTTTCGCTGCTGGGATCGTCGATGTCGCTGCCATCGTCACACATATCGTCCTGATCCATGTCATTGAGATCCTGGGCTGCAAAGACCAGAGCAATCGAAATAAGCAAGATTTTTTTTTTTTTTTTTTGCATAAGCCAAACAGCATCATCATCAATCAAGTGAATGGTAATACCCAAAGGGCCAGCGACAGATTTGTAAGCGGAAATCAATCACCTCGCATCGGTCGCAACATTGTCAGTTAATTGGAATCTTGGGCACATGTTGGCGCACATGTGAATAGGGACCGAGATCGTTGGGAACGTGCAACAACAACAACAACTACAGAATTGATTGCAATGATGCGGCAATCAAAATTCAATTAACGCACCCACTGTCCACCCGGACAGACAGTCAGTCAATCTGTCAGTCAGTCAGCTACAATTGTGACTATTGTCCAATGTCCGGCACATGGCAAATACCCCAGTTGCCATCTAGATGAAATCGATAGCGATAATAAATTGTGCTGTAAGCAAATTATGAGGATTTCCGCTTCCCATTTTGATGCAGAATCACCAAAACAGCGTGGCTCCCTCAGTGGGCTTGTCTGGCTATAATCAAAGGTAGACAAACAAATCATTTTGCTGTAAAATGCATGTAACTGGTAATTAATCAACATGATTGGCCATGTTTGCATGTAATTAGCCCGGCCGTGGCTGGCTAAAAGTGCGTCACAGACAGCGGACCAATTAAACAGAAAATTAACATGAACGCTTCATTTAATATTTAACGATTTTACCGGCCGCCGTCGAATGTCCTTTCAAATCGCCTCTCGACTGTCGACTGTCGCCTGTCGACTGTCGCACTGGTAATTGGCTGTGGAGTGTTTGCAGCCACTTTGATATGCATTGATGGCACATTAGATGCTCGAATATATCTCATCAATACCAATTGACTGGTTCCGACGACTGCTTCTGACCACAATTGGTTTGAGTCAATTGAATTAACAGCCCGGAACTCCGCCAGACGTTTAATGCGTTGGCAAACAAACGCGAAAAAGTCGAATGGTCCGCAGACAGTACGGGTGCGGGTGCAGGTGCAGGTGGGGCAGGGGGGATTGGAGCGAGTATTGTGTGCTATCCTAAAAGGGTGTGTTTGCACCCTATAAATAGCCAGCCGCAACCGCAGCTGGTTAATAAGCGCTGCAGCTACAAACTGCAACCGGTGGATGCAGCAACTGAGGTGGTGGTGGTGGCGCTGTTTAATTACGGCAACTAACCATCTGTGCAGTGCAACATGGCGTATGCGTGTTGAATGGCAGCAAAAACACGTAATTGGTTAGTTCGGGAAACGACGTTTTTCAACATTTGCGACTAATTCAAGGTTGGTTAAGTTAAAAAATATATATCATGGCTAATGCGTGCGGTAAGAAATGCAGTGAAGTGCAGAAGCAGATAACAAAATGGAACTCCTTGCAACTTTAAATATCTATTCTGCATACATCGCGTTAGTTATGAGTAACTGTTAATAGTCGACTTTTTAATAATTCTCGAAAATCAGATAAAAATAAAAAAAGAAGGATGGAATCTTACTCTTGCAACCTTGGAGAACCTTTTTTGCATAAGTGAATATCTAATTAACAGTTAACATGAATACAGGTATAAAATAACTTTTTATAGTGATTATTGAAATGAGTTAGAGTTCAAGAAAATGCCAAGCCAAAAAGCTACAAACAGCTTTATTTGCTTAAATATCTGCTAAGAATGAATCAAGTTTCATTTTAGTCAATACGTTAGAATAAACTATATATATTATTAATCAATCAGATGCTTGAAATTCTATATTGCATACATAACTTCAGGTTTGAGTTTGAGAATAAATTAATACAACTAGAAATTTAAGGTATTATATATAGTATATATAATATATTCATTTTCATATATATATATAATATATTTATTTTCAGCTCATCGTTTTATCAGAAATGGCAATGGCATATAGAACTCTCCCCCTCTTATCAGTTGCATACCAGTTGTTTAATAACTGCAGTTAATTATAATTACGCCAAAAGCACTTCATAAGCAATTTTGATGATATGGCGCGTCGAAGATAAAGGGACGTTTATGAAAGCGCAAAGGCACAGACAAGGCTCAATTACCAACACACACACACACACACACAAGTGCAAACATATACACACAGCACACACACACACATACAGAGACACGCACACATTCGCACTCATGACCGGCTCGATGGTGCAATTTAAAAGCCAAGCTCGGCAACCCCTCGAGTCCAACAACAATTTAAATTAAAGAGCAAGCGAGACAGGCAGAAAGTAAAACACAAAAGAAGCCAAAAACTATTCTCATCGCACCGCCGCATAAGTACCCTAATAAATACATTGATGGCAAACGACCAGAATTTTGTATTGAAATATTTGCAAGGGACTCTATGATAAATAAATTATAATTATCTAAGATGAACTGACGCTTTTGTTACCAATGTTGTTGTTGAGCTGATGTATACGTCGTAAAGGTATCTGCCATAACAGATATGACAACGTACAATTTGAAGCCATAAACTTAATTATGAAATCCGAGTGTTAATTACCACAGCCATCGCATAATTTACCGTCACACACACACACACACACACACACAAACATGCAGAAACACATACTTGTTGGGGAGCTTTTACAAAATAGCTTTTAAATTTGGGTTCTGCATGGGGCTCCATTGTCGCAATCATTATAAACGCATACGCCGGGCCAATGCGACCCCGGGGAGCATTTGTCGTCTCATTTTGCCATTTTCATAAAATAATAAATGAGTTGCTGATGGCGGACATAAAAAGAAGCTGAGGCGAGTCAACGAAAATTGTCGCTTAACTTTACGGAATTTACAGACACGCACACAACTCTGCTCCCCAGAGCACCAGCAGCTGGACCAGAAAAGTATGGCACACCAATACATGCATACAAAATATGCTATATACACATGCATTGCCATTGGCGTGGGTGCGAGCGAGAGCGCTAGAGTCAGCGCCAAATTGAGTGCTGAAAAGAATAAAAGTTTTCGCAGCCATTTTACTTTTTTTCAGGGGTTGGTTGCCAACAGTTTCGTTTGCTCCCTGCTTGCTGACGCTTGCCACCCACATTTAAATGTTGCCACATAACCATTTTATTCGACCCAACTCCAGCATCATCATCCTCACCCCTCACCCCTCTCTCTCTCTCTCTCTCGTATTTCAACTATGCTCAGTGCGCCCACTTAGTTATCGCATGTTTTTTCATATGGCTTTTGGGGCGCATTTCTGTTGCTGGCCAAGTATTATGCCAGGATAGGCAAATGTGTGTAGCTAGTTTCTACTGCTACCAGTATCTATGTTGCTTTTATTTTCTGCGCTACCCCATCAGACATTGTTTGCATATACATGTACATACATATATATACATAAATGTATGTATTTTGTTTTGTGGCTTTCAGCGCTGCTTTTAGTGCATTTGGTAGTTGTGTGCTTTTGGCTCAGTTTTGTTTTGCATTTTAAATGAAATGCAAATTGCTGTGCGCCCAGCGATCAGCCCAAAATGAATGGCGCCTCAGAGAGTTGCAAGCTGACAATCTGACAAATGCAGCGTATGCGTAATATTTATAAAATATTTAACGGCCTGCACGCAATGCATTCAAATCGATCGAATAATGCGAGAAAGGTTGAATGTGGCAAGGTGTCATAATATCTAATTAGTCACAAAGACAAAAGGCCGCATAATTACGCTGACATAAACTGAAGCGACCAGTAGCAACATTAGCACCTCCCAGGCCATAAAATTAAGTGGCGAAGCGAAGGGGCACTCTCAATGTAAATGTCTGTCTGTGGCTGACTGTGTGTGTGTGTGTATGTGTGTGAGTGTGCGTATGTGTGCAGTACAGAGCCATTGAAGCGGCTAATGAATGTGCGGTAATTAAGTACCTTGCTAATTAATGACTACAGCATCACCCGGCAACGAGCAGAACAACAACCGGCTGCAAACACTGCGTTTACGTGATGCGCACAAGTTTGCCGTCTGTTTTGCTGTCCGTTTGCTGTAAACTTGAACTGACTGAATTAACTTCCAGCAACAATAACACGAACAATGGCAACAGCAACAACAACAACAGCAGCAGCAGCAGCAGCAGCAGCATCGACATAATCATTGCCAGCATCATTATCCTGGTTGGTCTATCCGTGTCCTGTTAGCCCCTCCGCTGTGTGCTGTGCGCTGTGTGGTTGTTGCCGGCGCTGGGGGTCGTTGGCGCGGCCATTCAGTCTGTTTTATTAGCAGTTATGTTCGAGTACTGCGACGCCACAGCCAGCAGAAACCACCACCTTCGTGTCCACTTCCAACACCATTGATGAAGTTAATTGTGTTTTATTAACACAAACACAAGTTCACAAACAGCAAACAGTAATGCAAACTGCCAGCAACAACAACAACAACAACAACAAAAACAAGCATCAGCAAAGGCACCAGCAATGGCCGATAATTTGTTGCTGATAATGTTGTTGTTGCTGTTGTTGCTGTTGTAGCCGTTGTTGGTGTTGTTGTTGTGGTCAGCGCCATTTTCACTGTTTATAATTTCGTACATAAGCGCTTACCGAAGTGGCCAATAAAGCGAGTGTGCAGGTTTGTGTGTATGTGTGTATGTGTTAGTGTGCATGTGTTTGTGTGAGTGCAACTGGCAATTTTATTCGAACTAAATGAATGTGGCTGATGATTTTCAGTGATAAATGTCGATTAAAGACAACCACACCAGCAATTCTGATGCAGACCAAAGATAACTAAGCAAAAATTTGATTAGCCTATAATTATAATAATTATGATTTCCAAAACTTATAAAAAATTTTATCTTATAATCAATAATCACAATATAGTGAAATCATTTAGATGAGCACAGTAAAACGATCATGTTCATTTTTAAATTTTGAGTCATAAATCTTTGACAAGTATCTATTTTAAAGATACAAGAATATCTAAAGATTTATTTTTAAGAATATGACAGAAAGCTCTTCTCTTTCAACCTAAGATTAAAAATATGTGTTTACTAATTTCAGATTGTTGTTTGATGAATTCAAAAGAAATTGCGATTTGGCAAATAAATTGTATATTTAAGTTTACAAGTCAAAAATGAAATCTGTTTTAGTTTAGCTTTTCAAAACAAGATTTACATTTCTTAAAATCTACAACACAATAGAAATTTAATTAAAAAATCCTGATCTAAAATCATTTCATAATCAAATCATGAACAGTTTTTATAGAAACCGATTTCCCAATTGCAAAACTTGAATTTTTGTGTGCCCAGGTTCTACGTGCATAATACATTGTCCCTCCTCACCACATTATTCCTTCACACCCTCTTGACTTTTCTACCATCGTTTATTTTGGCGCTTTGTAGCAGCTTAGCAGTCCTGCCCAACTGATGCTTCTTCCTCACCCGTCGCCACAGTACTAAGTTCACCACAACAACTTCAATCAAATTTGCAAATTTTTATTTGAGCAATTTCTTTGCAACAAGCCAAGCATGAAAATCAATTAATTTTCAGCAAAATGTTAGCCAACAGCAAGCAAAAAAAAAAAAAAATGAATAAAAAAATAGGAAAAAGCAATCGGATCCACGCGCAGCACACAAAAAGCTGGCAAAAAGAAATATCGAAAAATTCCACAGAGCAATTGCTTTTCCCAATTAAAACATCAATCAATCAATTAAAACAAATTCCAAGTGAAAATCCCTCTTGAATATGAGTGTAGCTAGCAGTCTAAACAAGTTGCGTGCCCCACTCGCATTGTTGGCGGCATTTGCCTGGTGAATGTACTCAAAATATAAACGCTTTCATAGTCCATACCCACACATACACACTCCCTAAGTGTGCGTATGTGTGTGTGGGTGTGGGTGTGGGTGTGCGTGTATGGGGAACAGTACGTGACTTGCGCCTGAAAGCAGGCAACATAAAATCTCTGTACTTTCAAAATGGCAGCTTCACCTCTGGTGCGGGGATTGGGGGACTGGGGGTATGTGCAAAACAACCAGAAACAAAATCTAAATCAAAATATACCAAAATCTACAGGCGGCAGTTTAACTTCAGCCCCACCCACAATCACACACACACACACACACACACACAAACGTGCAAATGTGGAGTACAAAAAAAGGCGGTGGAATAAAGTTGGCAGTTGGGAAGAACAAGTTGAAAGCAAAAACGGTTTTCAATTTTTGCTCTATATAAATAGAGGCACTCACACATACATATGTATATAGATATATATATATATTATATATTTTGAGTAGTGAACCCGATTTCAAGCAAATCATGCTAAACGATGTTAGTTTGCTATGCGTCGTCCAGTTATGTAAGGAATGCATGTTTAGGTATGTTCAGCGGGTACTCACCAGACATATCCTCGCTGTGCTCATCATCCAGATGCTCGTGCATGTCCTCATCTCTCTCGTAGCCCCACGGACGGGAATGTCCAAAGGGTGCGGCTGTTGCTGGCAATTTGTTGCCCGTAAACTTATTGGGATCCAATATGTTCTCCACGGAGAAGGCCAAGCGTTTGGTGGCCTCTCTATCGCTGGCTCCACTGGTGGATGCAGTGCTCGCATTGTTCGCACTGTTGGGCACCGAACGCGTCAGATCCACGGGACACACCTGTATTTTTGGAGTGGGGCACAAGTAGGAGCAATTTTATAGTAATATTTTCATATATTTTAATTGTGTTTTTTAGGATAATTAGTCAAACTGGGAAGGATATCAATTTAAAAATGTATAGTTGAGGATGGGAGAGTAGACTTACCGACGGTGTGCTGTGCGAGCCGGAGCCATCGTTGCTGTCCTCATCGTTGCCATCGACATTGAGCTCTTCGCTGGTGTCGCTGCGCGCATAATTAGCAGCCGCGATCTGGCGAGAAGTGGCAGCTGCAGCAGCTGCCGCTGCCGCCAATCCGCCCAGTTGTATTCTGAAGCCATAATCGCTCAAGTCGCGACCATTGGGCGAGGCGGAGGTGGAGCTGGTCGAGGCTGCGGCGGATGTGCTGGGCGCTTGGCTTTGACTTTGGGTGGAGCGGGCGGCAACCGCTGCCACCAGCTTAATGCGCTCCAAGTCCATGTCATTCGCCGATGTGGGACTAATTCTGCCCATCACTGGATGTGGAACAGCGCTCAAGTGCAGCTGGAGCGACGAGGAAGACATCAATTGTGGAGGTGGTGGCGGTGGCGGCGGTTGTGGAAGCTGTGCTTGCTGCTGCTGCTGCTGTGGCTGTTGCTGTTGGTGCTGTTGCAGTGGTGGGAGCGCGGAATGTGCCGGATTTGCTGGTGCTGTGGGAGATTCCATTTGCGGCTCGGAATGTGGTGTCTGGTTGTTGCCGTTGACTATGGGCGTGGCTGTGCTGGGCGATATAGGCGGCGACAATGGCGAGGTAGCAGGCGAAGGTGGTGCAGTGGTGGTGTTGCTGCTACTCCCATTAGGCAATGCGGCAGGTGCGCGCAGATGAAAAACAGCAGCTGCTGGATGATGTGGATGTGGATGAGACTGTGCAGGATGATGATGATGATGATGATGCATATGTTGCTGCTGCTGTTGCTGTTGCTGGTGGTGATGTTGTGCGGCAGCGGCTAGAAATTGTGGATTCTGCAGCAAGTGCGGATGCTGTTGCAGTAGCGCTGCATGTGGATGCTGCAGTGGCTCTGGTCGTGCCAAATGACGAACTGCATTCAATTCGAGTAGCTTCCGCTGCTGCGCTGGCAAGGGAAAGACGCCGAGACCAACTGGCGGCGATTGGGATCGTCTCGCACTGTTCTTGTTCAAGCTGCTGCTGTTGTTGTTGTTATGGTTGATCTTCTCCTTGTCGGCCTCGTCGTGGTTGGGACTCAGGCGACTGAGCATGCCAGATTCGCTGGTCATTTGCTTCAAGCGCTCAATGGAATTGCGCAGATCCTGCTCCTGCTTGGCCGCCTGTTCACTGGCGCTGATTATGAACTTTGGTATTTTGGCGGGCGGCGGGGCATTGATGCTTGTTGCTGTGTTGGTGGCACTGCTGGAAACAGACACTAGCTCAGCGGATACATTGCTGCCCACGTTGGCCAGCTCGGGCGAGGTGTTGGACTTGGGTGAATCGGGATTCGAGTTGGGACTCATCAGACCGCCGACGGCTGTGGGCTCTGCCCCAATGCTATCACTTGGCTTTTGCACTGGCGATTGCAGCATCACCATATCGCTGATTGCACTTGTCTCTCTCTCACTCTCTCTCTCTCTATCTCTATCTCTCTCTTTGTGTCACTATACAAAGCTGGAGTTCAATTCAATTCACTGCAATTCACTTCAATAATTGACTTAAGATTCACTTGTTCAGTTTTAGTTTAGTTTTGGGTTTGTTGCGCGGCGTGTTGTTGTCACCTTGATTGCAACCAATCGACTGTCACTGATGCCGGCGCGTATCGCTCAATATCTGAAGCTGATGCTGATGATGATGATTGCTGTTGTTGTTGTTGTTGTTGTTTCGCTTATCGCGTTGCTTTTGAGCATAATCCACGCGCGCGACACTCTGCACGCAGCCGGGGCAGAAGCGGAAATGGAAATGGAATCGCTGCTGCTCGACAGAGTTTGAGGGTTGCGCTGCGCCGTCGAGTGAGTCGTGAGCAGTGAGTAGTGAGTCCAGATGCTGTGAATGCCGCTGGCCCGTGGCAAGTCAACTAAATGGAAAGTGAACAAATCTGTTGCGGCGTCTGTCTTTTTTGCTGTTGCTGCGGTGATGCTGGCGCTGGTGCTGCTAGTGGTGGTGGTGGCTATGGTGGTGGTTGCTGCCTTTGAGTGAATCCAAAATACGCTCCTGCTCTTACGGTTATGCTCTCTGCATTTCTCTCAGCTGCTTGTGCTGCACACGCCCCCAGCTGTTAGTTTGAGTGATTTGCGTAATTTGAGTGGCCTGGCTCCTCCTTTTGGATTGCGCTGCGGCAGGAGCTAATCTCTACTAGCATCTAATGATTTAATTTGCCCTGTACTCGTTAGCAGGCGTAATGGTCTGTTCTTGGGTCTTAGCCGCATTGAGCGATTCCACATCAAGCTAAACAGGCGAACGGCACATAACATTATACAAACGCTATCTTGCTCTCTCATGCTTCACTTAACCAATTCACTAGCTCTCTCCCTCTCTCTTTCTCTCGCACACCGCTTAGCCGTTTTACATAGTTTTTTTTTTTTTTTTTTTGTTTCACTCAGTTGAATTGCCACCCATAAATGCTCTCGAGGATGTGAGTAATTGTCAAATTATTTAGCGCAAAATTTGTTTGCTTATTCGCTTCGTTGGCTCCGAAATGGATCTCAGCTTTTTATATTTGAAATGTGTGCTCTTTTATATATGATATATATATATATATATATATATATATATGTATATATTGTGTGTATAGTGTTGTTGTTGCTCCTTGCCTTATGACTGGTTTGTTCTTAGTCATATATGCATGAACGCTTTATGCTCTTGTGGCTGGCAACGGGCAACAAAAGATGACAGCAGCCACAGCGACATTTTTCGTTGCCAATTTTGATTACGCTGAATTGAATTTGGGCAAAATGTTGGTGCTTAATCATTTTGCTAATTAGTTGTTAATATATGCAAATAACAATTGTCAGCATAGGCTAACAAGTTAGTAAAGAGCTCATCTTTAGCCTTGGTCCGTGTCTAGTTGACAATTTCTGTTGTTGTTCTATAGAAAAGCTCAAAAACATCAGAGGGAGACGCACTACACTCTTCTCTTCGTCCTGTCTCCCTGTTGTTCTCTCTCTCGCTCTCTCTCTTTGTCTCGCTCTCTATGCAGCTGTCTGTGTGTGTGTGTGTGTGTCTCTTCTCCGTTTGCAGAATGTTTTAAATTGAACAAAAATTTATATGCGCTTTGCACAGACAATTTAATATCGCATCCAATTTGCGGTTTATACGCATCGTAGCAGTGGCCCGCTTGGGTGAAGAAAGAGACAACAAGAGCAAGGAGAGTGGGAGAGGGAGCGATGGCTAAGTGGATAGCCTGCTGTTTGCCTGGTTGGTTGGCTGCTTGGCTGGCTACTGGTCGTGCTGATGGTCGGGTTTGAGCACACAATGGGGCGTATAAGTGACATCGTTAAGTGGACGCAGGACGGCGAGGACGCTGCTTAATGAACTTCAACGGCATCTGCCCCACCCCCCCATCCGCTCCACGCTGCTCATGATCCTCCTTATGTCCTTGTCGGATGTTAGCTGTCGGCATTTTTAAGCGTATTTTTCTTACACTCGTTTCGTTACGTTTCGTTTTTCTTTTTATTGACTTTTCCGTTTGCATTTTCCTTAGCAGAGCCGTTCGCTGCGCAGCCAGCGCCGGCGGAGCTGTGCGCTCGTTAGCGCTGCTCGGCATCGCTCCTCTATAATTAACCACAAAATGAGGGGAGACGGCATTCATAATGAGCAGCTTGTTATGCCATTTTCGTTTTAATTACTTTTAAGATGCTTGTTACCAACACCAGTGCGGCAGCTGGCGAGCCCGGCGCTTTAATTGGTCCATTGATGAAGCTGAGTGTGTGATCTGTATGTGTATGTGAATGTCTGTGTGTGTTCGTATATATGTAAGACACTGTGCAAATTGGCTGTGCGTTTCGCTCAGTTTACTTTACGGGCCATCGAGCTAAGAAGCTTTGTTTGCCTCGCTGACGATGCGTGGCAAGAAAGTAGGCTATTAAATTTATGTTGAAGTTGGCAATAATGCGCATTTACAATGTACGGCACATTTTGTGACAGTGTATTAAGCGCTTTACCCTTTTACATGCAAAATTAAATGATGCGCATACGCACGGTAAAACCGCAAATTATTTTAATTGCCTGTCTCGTCATTATTCATTATTTAAGTACGGCCAAACAGACGACGCACACACAGTATATATGCGAGGACATGTGTGTGTGTGTGTGTGTGCATCTGTGTGGAGTGCTATGTACAGCACACACTCAAACACACACACACCCACACACACACACACACAGACAGTGCGAGTGATTTGGGCAGCCCGCCAGACACACACAAGCCGCTGTTTACATAGACATGAAACTTTTGCGCGAGAAATTGCTGTCGCTTGCCGCATTTGCATGTGTCTGCCAATCGTTCTCTCTCTTTCTCTCCCTTTCTCTCTCTCTCTCTCTCTCGTACACTTTCTCTGTCTGCTGCTAGGTATTACTGTCCCTGTCGCTCATTTAATTAGTGAAAATACGTATTAAATGAGCAGCTCTTGTTAAAATAAATAGTGCATGCAACGACAGCAGTTGCCTCTCCTCGGCCAGCACTTTTTGCATTGGCTTTCGACGAGGGGCTGCGAGGGGCTGCGAAGGGTCTGCGCAGGGCTTACATGCAGCTAATTAAAAGGCGAACGAGCATAAGGAAAATCGATAATCGGCTAAAAGCCGCTGACCTCGCGACAAGCGTTCTTAAAACAACAACAAAAAATTACAATTGCGGTCAGCTGTGTAATTATGCGCTAATTAAATTATTTTCCATTTAAATCGCCACAATGGGAAATACGCATTTTCTGTTTTTCGCAATTTTCACGTGCCTAAGCTGTGCGATTTTGTTGAATATATGTGAATATTTGTATATTTAATGATGTGCAATGGCTAGGTGCGAGCGAGATGCCACACGCTCAATGTCATTTCTCTCTGTCTCGCTCTCTCTCACAGTTTATTCTCTGTTTATTCGGCCATTTTGTTGTTTGCACTCCACTTTCCGTGCGCCCCACGTTAATTTGTTTGACTAATTAAACTAATGAGCGTTCAAAGTTAATACATAAATTAGTCAGCCAGTCGAGTCCAAGCCAACCAGTGGAATGAGGGGGCTGATTAAGTTGGGCGGGGGGATGGGAGTGGCTCAGCAGTGAGGAGCAGCTGTGTTTGACTAAGCTCATTGCAATTTTGATTGCGGTTTTCCAATTAATTTCCAATGGCTTTCTGGTTAAGCGATTTATGAATTTGATTGCATTGAAATTTCCCAAATATGTGGAATGAATATTTCGAATAATAGATGCAATTATTTAGTTGTGTGTACAATTTAAAACCAATCATTCAATTGTATTAAACTTTTAGATATAATGGAATAAATAAAATTAACAAATTTTAACAAATTAAGTGAATCCAACTAAAATTATATATTTATTGCCGAAAAGTCTTGAAGCTACTATAGATTAAACTTATACGAAAAGTCTGGAAGCTATATATTAAACTTATATATATTATATATTAATATTATATATTAATTTGCAAAAATTATATCTTACTTTCACTCTATTGTGGATTTTTAAAATTTTTTTCATAGTTATTTTAAGGGCCGTTGTCAAATAGTATTTATGCATCAATCAAGATCGTTTGCTCGTTCGTTCTGACCGAAGCTTGTTGCTGCTTTTGGAGGTTTCAACATGCAAATTAAATATGCTGCGCTAAATCCTTCATCAATTTGCAGCTCATTTCATATGCCAACGGTTTTGGCTGGGTCTGAGTCTGGGCCTGCTTCTCGTACATGCGGAAACACCGAAACGCTGCACCGATTGCCGCCGGCCAGCAGAATGTTGGCCGACAGAGCTGATTTGCTGGACTAAAACTAGTTTGCATTCAGCTTGTAATTAGAAAATTTCTATGCAGCACGAGGTGCGCGAAGCTGGTGAAATGAAAACAAAAACAGAAACGTGCTAATTGCAAATTAATTATGCACGATATTGAATTTGCACTAAACGCAAAGCGGAAGTGCTATCCAGCTGCCCAGCGGGCAAAATGGCGAGCAAAGCGAGTGTAATAAAAAAAAGGCGCTAAGTGGCCTCGACGACGTGATTTGCATGAAATGCAATTAGATTTTAGGCAAATGAATGCCTGGTTTCGCGTTGCTGTTGTTGCTGTTGTTGCTGTTGTTTGTGGGTGGTGCGCTAATGGCTGACACACTTAAGCAACAACACTAAAAGCAGCATAAACAACAACAACAATAATAACAAGCGCTTGCGCTGTCGCCGTAGCTAAAGCAGCAGCAGAAGTGTAAGCTGTAGCAGAGGCAGCAACAGCAGCAGCAAAGGAGAAGGCAGCAGCATATAAACAGCTGAAGTGTTAATTGCCATAAATGCTTGTCATTGTAGCGGTAAACGACAGTAGATATCTGCCACGTAGCCAGTGCGCCAGCGCCCACACACACACACACACACACAGGCATACTAACAGAGCGAGACGCGCTTTGCTTGAAACTGAGCAGCTCACATCTGAGCATTGCACTCAAATGAATGAAATGAACTGCTAAATTATGCACGCGATTTAACCCTCATTTCGCTGGCCACACTGCCACCCTGCCACACCGCCACCCCCTCTCATGAACGGCAACCCCACTTGCTGCGCTCACGACGCAGCCGCTCTGCTCGTTGCTCTCAGCTGGCCGAGTTCACTCAAAGACTGCTGGCATTGGCCACGCCTCCAGTCTCTGCCCGCAGTGACAGCCAATGAGCGTCGCTCGGTTGACTGCAAAGTAATGCGCTCATAATTGAGAGAGACGCTTTGCGCTCACTTTTTGTCAAGTGACTTTTTCCAATATGGCCGCCAGTGGCGCTCACTCACTCAAGCTGCTGAGTGAAAGAGCGAAAGAATGACAAAGCAAGAGAGGGAGAGAGAGAGAGAGGGAGAGTGGAAGTGGAAGTGAGGGAGAATGAGAAATTGGTTTTTGGCCCTCTCTCACTGTGAGGCCCAGGCAACTATTTCAGACTTTTGCACCTTTTATTTGGCCATTTGTGTGTAATTTCGGAAAATGTTGGCGACATTATTCCCGCCTGCCTCGCCACGTTCGGGCTTAGGGCTGAGTTTTGGGGTCGCACGCTTAAGTGTCCTCCAGGGTACTTACTTCGTTAGCAGAAGTTTCTCGCCTCGTTCCATTGTTGTTGCGGTTGCCGTTGCCGTTGCTGCTGCTTCTGCTTCTGCTTTTGCTGCTGCTTTTGCTGCTTGTCGGTTTGCGGATATGTCTCTTATTTTCATAACTGTAAATTGCTTTAGATATTAAGTCTGCTCTCTGCTGACTGCCATGCATTGTGGCCTTGGTCGGGGAAGGTGTTCCCACACGACAGGGGAGCGAATGACAGCTGTGCACTCTGCAAGTGCGTTTTTCTAATAAAGCTCATGTAGCCAGAATATTTCGAGAACTTCTTGGGTTATTTGTAGTTGCCACATGCGTGTTTGTGTGTGTGTGTGTGTGTGTGTGTGTGTGACTGAGTGTTTGGTATTTGGATTTGCATTATGCTTGTTGCTGCAGCTGCTTATCAAAGTTTGTCAGCTCATGATATCCTAAGTACTTCAGGCTCCATTGCAAAGCAATTTAAATTTTGACTTTGCAAACTTATGAACAACAGCTCAGGTTACGTTTGCTAAATAAATCAACGCATTTTTTTTGCAGAGATCGCTTCTTAATTAGAGCACAGCAGTTTTGGAGCAAATTTTTGTTTGCAAATAAATATAATTTGTTTTATAATTTATGTTATGTTATGTTTATGTTATAGTTTGAAAGTTTAATACAAGACGAGTCTAATGCATCTAAAGTTCTGCTGAATATAACCTAATAGTGTTTTCCTTCTTCCTTCTTAATTTAATTAAAAAAATAAAAATTTGTAATTTATTTTGAAACTTGTAGAAAAGTAGTTTTTCAGATTTAATGTAAGTCTTATGCATCTCAAATTCCTTCTGAATATTAAATTACATATTATATTTTGTAATATATTATGAATATTATATTATATTTCAAAAACTGTTCAAAAGTAATATTTAAAATTCAACGTGAGTCTAATGCAAATACAATTTAATATTCTCGATGTATGATTCTAATATTTGTGACATTGTTCGCATTTAAAAGCTACAAAGCAAATATTGTATCTATATTTTCTTGAAAACACAAATAAGCACGTTAATAAACAAAAAGGAAACGCAAAATAAATATTTTAATATGCGCAAAATTGAGACATAAATTAAAGGCACATAATGCTCATTAAAAAGCCGTAAACGATGTGCCAACAAAGCCAGAGTGGAACCGAGTTGAACAAAAAGAAAAGACAGCAACCGTAATAACGCAGCAATACACACTCACTTAAACACAACCACACACACACACACACACACACACTCGCACACACACACACATTTCGTGGCATTAGACGGTTGGCAGCAGATCAAAGAGCAATGGGCAAAAACATTTTGCTCATAATTTAATCGTTTCGAAATCTGAAATTAAATCATTTTGAAGCCGACTGCTTAGGAAAATCAAAATAAACTACGCGCAGCGACCGCAGAACCACAAACGAATCCAACACACAAATGCTAATTGGCAAACTAAGCGAGCGACAGAGAGAGAAAGAGAGAGAGAGACAGTCACATACTGAGTGAACAAGTGAGAGAGAGAGAGCGAGAGGGAGCTAGCCACCCACAGTGGCGGCGCTAAGTAGGCGGCGCATAGTTGCATTGGAGAGATTGAGAGCGAAAGAGGGCATCTGTTATTTTGTGTGTGACATTTTTTAGTGCGCGCGCAATTTAAGTCGAAATTTATGTGGAGCCCAAACAAAACAAGAGCATTCAAAATTCACAAAAAAAAATATATGTATGTATGTATAACTCAATGTGTTAAACGGCACATGTTATTTAAAAGCGTATTTAATATTTGTTTATTATTTTCCTCTTTTTTGCAGGGGGAGTTCAGCTCAGCCCATTTGTCTTCGCTCAAGCGTGGAATATTTTTGGCATAAAGAAATTTGTTAATTTGTTTTTGGCTGTGAAATTAATGGTTAAATGACCACACATACACACACTCACACACACACACTCACACACACACACACACACCGCCGCAAAATAAAGCTGAAAAACTACCAATATATATAAAATCGTTTTGTCCGCTTATGTATGTGTGTGTTTGTGTGTGTGTATCTGTGTGCTGCACAATACATACGCATAAAATATTTAGCACTGCTCACACGAGCTTAGATTGCATAATGCATATTTTATGAATGTTTTCGTGCTCTGCTCAATTTTGTGTTTGTTTGTTTTTTGCTTTCTGTGCCGAGAAGCGCCACAAAAAAGTGTTGAAAAATAAAAATCAAGTGCGGCGCTGCGCTAAAAAAAAATACGCCCATTTTAAAGCCAATGCGGCAACAAAAGGAGGCAAGCACTACAACAACAACAACGACAACAACAACAACTAGAATAACACAATAACAGCACACAAAAATATTGTGTACTCGTACAATGTACAAAAGAGCAAAGTCGCCTTCATTGTTGCCAGTCAGGATTTAGGATTTGACCCGCTGTTTACCCTTTTCCCCGCCTGCCCGTTTGCCTGTTTGACTTCCCCGACTCGCCTGACTGCCTGAGCAGCATTCAACACCCAGCCGAGTGACTCGCCGCCTCGCAGGGTTGCTCCATCACATCCAATGCAATTGCCAACGCAGTTGGCAACTCTGATGTCAATCCATCATTTGTTTTTGGCTTTTGCCACATGATTTGTTTATTTGGATAGTATTTGACGTGGCATATTAGTCGACATAAAACCGAATTGCCCTTTTTGATGGCTGCCCATTGCCATAAATAAATGATTTTCAAATCAGACACTGCGAACTGAGCTCGCACTTCATTTTGAAAGTGTTCAGTATTAATGATTATCAGTCGTCCAGTGGAATAGTTGGACTCCCAAGTGCCTGAATAGCTCAATGCTATAAATAAATCATAAACATATGATTGCTGAATTAGTCTTGAAATTTAAAGATTAGTCGAATTACTGTTAACTGAAGTGTGTATACATATGTATGTATGTCAGGATATTACTTTTTTTAATCTACAAGGTAAACAACTATGACTTTAATTACACTCTAAATTCTCTTTTTTTTCAAGGGAAGAAATTGAGAATTTATTTCAATGTTTTGGTTAATGTTTTGACTGGAAATTGATTCGCAAAAACTAATATTTGGACAGAGACTATTCAAATATGAAAATGCCGTTTTATTAAATTATTGTTTTCCCTTTTTTTGGAGCAGTATAAAATCAAAAACAATTTTTTCAAATGATTAAAATCTCACAAAAAGTCAATTTCATTAGGTATTTTAAAATTTATTGTGTATGCATAAATAAACAAGTGTAACAAAATTTGATATGAATAGCATTTAATGTGCATTGCTAATGAAAATTGCATAAAGTCTTTTCGCGGATTTTTTTGCACTCGTTCGAATTGGTCAAATTATAGTCATATTATATATTTTATTACTATGGTGATTGATCAATCTAAGGTGCACAGCTGGTACTCTGTTTTTCACCTGAGACTCTTCCGTTTGTGATTGAAATTTATGGCTTACTTTTTATGACAATATAAAGAAACAACTTCCTTTAATAAGTTCTAAAACTTGTTGTCTGCTCTGTCAATAGGCCGTGAATGGAAATGTAAATGTGAATGGGAATAGGAATGGGAATGGGAATGGGAATGTGAATGAGTTGCGCCGGGAATGCTGCATAAGTGTCAGTGTCATATGACAAGAGGCGCCCCTGAGCAAAACCCGAGAAAGCTTGGGGCTGCCTTTTTATAGAAATTAAATGACTTCAGACAAAATATGAAACATAAACTCAACACTTCAATAACGAACGGGAACAATGTGTCATGCCACAGTAACAACAAGAAGAAGAACAACAACAACAACAATAGCTCATCATAAATCGCAGACCACATTTGTTGCTCTGGTTCCAGAGATGCGAAGACTTTTTAACACTTTCGTTGCGACAATGCGGCGACGGCAGCCGACATGTTAACATATTTTTAGTGTCATTTTAAAAATTTAAATTGTCGTAATCGTAAATTAATTTCATGGCACATAAAAACACAAAACAACATAAAAGCAGCCACACAAACAGAAACAGAAAAAAACCAATCCGAAACGTAATCAATGTCTACGTTGAGTTTTCCCCAAATTTGTGTTTTATAACACAACTGATCCAGATACAGATAGATTTGAATTTGACATTTTATTGGCAATGGAATGAGCACCAGTTGGCTTTGCTGTTCGTATATTGCAAATTCTGAAATAAAAACGAAAGCAATTTAAATAAATTTGAGAGAAATAACATTGTTGTCTGTGCCAAATTAATGTGTCGAAATGCATGTAAAATTTAGAAAAATACATTAAAAAGTCATAAAAACATTATATTCATCTGTATCCTAATTAGCTGTGCAAATTATTATTTTTTTCTCATTTTCTCATTTTGCCGGCCTGCAAGCGATATTTGTGTCAACGCCTCGCAATAATTAGTCGCAAAATAAAAACATTGCAAATGTGTTTGCGAATGCTAAATTTTGATACATAAACATACTTAATAGGAGGCTGGCACAATTAGAGGTATTCCCATTGGGCCTGAGGCAGGAAATGGCAATATTTGCATCTGGTAATTGTCTCTCCTTCTTTGAACCTACATTCAGTGTGCAAAGGTGTCAATTAAATGGTGACAAAAATTATGTTATTTATATCCGGTTGAATTGAAAACTTACAACATTATTTTTATTAAATGGAGTTGAAGTTGAAGTTGAGTTAATTATGATAAGAGCGGTTCGAAGTCGAAACTGAAAAGCATATCAAAAACTTGTTGAAGCACCATCTTGCTGGATGTCTTACAAAGAACTGGTGTACACAGGCAAAATACCAGATGTTGTTAGTAAATTCAATTAATACTGTGGTTAAAACATCTCCACAACCCATAACCACGGTTTGGATATAGAGTGATCAACAGTATTTGTAATAATTTCTATATTTGATTGAAACCAAACTGAAAATGCTGCAACGAACACAAATAGATTAAAACGGCACATTTAACTGGAAATTAGAGAAAACTTATTTTTTTACCATTAATCTTGCAAAGTGCCAAGTATTGGAATAAGTGTATTATAGACAAATTAATTATTGTATATTCTTTTTATACCCTTAACCCATTAAAAATGGGTAAAAAGGGTATAATGGTTTTGTGCAAATGTATGTAACAGGCAGAAGGAAGCATCTCCGACCCCATAAAGTATATATATTCTTGATCAGGATCAACAGCCGAGTCGATATAGCTCTGTCCGTCTGTCCGTCCGTCTGTCCGTCTGTCCGTCCGTCCGTCCGTCTGTATGAACACGCGGATCTCAGAGACTATAAGAGCTAGAGACTTCAAATTTGAAATATAGGTTCTCGTATACCAGGCGCAGAACAAGTTTGCTTTATTTTATCGATAACTGCTTCAGTTTCGGAATTATCGATACATTTAGATTTCCGATAGCAATAAATTCCACGATTTAAGAGGCAGAGGGTTTTAATTTATACATAATATGCTTATACATATTATTGATCAGTTGCCAAAATTTCATTAAGTTCGGATAAGAAACACCAAAGTTATAGTCGAAAATATATTTTCATATTGATCTTCTTGTTGTCAGCAGCCGGAAGCATTTTCTGTATGCATAAATAGGCGAGCGCATGTGTGAGAAAGAGATGGCATGATGATCGACGCTAGTGTCAATATATTTGTGTGTATTCTGCAGAGCCCCGATAAGTACTGTTTCGTGTACGCATGTATGTCTGTATGTATGTATGTATATGCTTGTGAGTAAAGACTGTAAGAAATGCACTTGCAGAACTGAACATTTGAGTGCAAATCATTTTAAAGGGAAATTATCCAATAAAACTAGAATATATTTAACAACTGGGTTAAGGGTATATCGTAGTCGAGCCAACTCGACTACAGCATCTTACTTGTTTTTTCTAAAATTATGATTATTAATTAATAATTATTTAAGTTACTTAATTAACAATAAATAAACCTCATCGATCGGCAGTCAAATCTATTTATATTTTCATAAATATATTAATCATAATTGTCCCATCAGCAGCTCTCTGAATCTGAGCCACCAAATCGGGCGGCTATTTATGTGGCTTGGCTGAATGTTAACGTTATTTATGATAAATTAATGCCATAAATGCAACTTGTAAATCTGTCACGCGTCACACTAAATCATTGTGGCATAAGTAATATGCAGTTTAGCTGCGCCCAGCTGAAGGCACACAACACCCGCACGTTGCAGCTCGCCCTCCCCTCTTTCATTGTCACACACACACACACACACACACGTTTGGAAAAGAAAGCAACAAGATGCAGACGATGCTGCTACAAAATCAACAGATGCTTCAACAGTGGCAAAGAGCAGAGCCCAACACTCGAGTGTGCCTCGAAAGGAGGGAGTGTGAAATTATGTGCGCTACCGCAAGTGAAACGCCCAGGAGGAGCAGAGAGACAGACTGGGAGACAGATTGAGAGACAGAGAGTTGGGATGGGCTGTGCCGCGGCTAATCTATGACGGAAAACATGTAATCGGAGCCGTGTCTGTCTGTCAGAGACGTGGAAATAGCGCGACATTCCACTTGGCTGGGCATCAAATTAAACCTTTGGCTCCATTCGCAGCTCATAGATACATTTGTATCTGCTGCTCTGATTCCCAAAGGCTGCACTTAAGTGCTTTGGGTGGCCGCTTAATACACGACCCCGCGCCCAATTAAAATCACAATCAACATTTTACAACAAAATGCTGTACAAATTAATTATGCCGCCGACGTTTCCAACTGCGAGCTGCGAAACTTTCAACTGGCAACTTGCATCGCTCATGCTGCGGCTCATTGGCAGCGCACCGAGAACAGGGTGAGGGGTGCGGAGTGCGGGGTGCTTGGTGACATGGGAATCGGTATGGGAGTCGAATAGGGCAGTCTTCTCTCCAGAGAGGCGGCACTTTCTTTTTATGAGTGCGGGCCTCTGCTGCCTAATAAGTGAAGCGTGAACTAATTGAAATTTGTTGCGCTGACATTTTGTACAAGTTCTGCTTACAGCTAAAAGAGGGGCAGCGGCAGCGGCAGGGGCAGAGTCAGAGTCTGCTGCTGCTGTTGCTTCTGCTGCTGTTTCTGCTGCTGTTGTCGATCGTCTTCAGCTAATTAGTGCGCTTCCCGTTGCAGTTATTGTCTAATTTTAATTAATTTATCACAAACATAAAATGGCGCAACTCCAGACATTGCTCTCACTCCCCACCATCCCCAACCCACACTCCCAACCCCTCCCAACAAATCACTCACACGCCTCGTTGAGGCTCCCGAGTCCATTGCTATTGATAGCAGCTATAGCATGTAGCATGTAGCACAATCCGCACCCCCGTCGCATAAATTTCCACATGAGATTCTTGGCATTGCTCGGCAATCAAATGAAATTTATGACGAGTTCTGAGATCTCGGACTCCATTCGTGTGTTTGTGTGTTGACATTGTCAACAGTCAAGCAAACAAACAAGCGAAAATATACTCAACTGCCAGTTCGGGGGCCACCACCAAATGACATTTCTAATGTCACTTTGATTGTGTAATTTAGATTTTATGGCCTCCATTCGGCGCAAGATGTTTGCCTTGCAGCCGAAGCGTGCAACAAAACCAGACAACTGACAACAGACAACAACAGGTAGAGGCAGAGGGCGGAGGACAGAGGACAGAGGATTGCCTCAGCTGGATATGTGTTGCATGTTCACATATCATTTCACTCTCTACAACGAGCGGAAGTTGTTGGATTTTATGCGAGTGTTGATGGTACAGCGAACACCAACTTAAACTATACGATTTTAATTATGAAAGAAATGGGCGAAAATAAACTGATTATTTTCAAAATGGAGTGACTTCAACTTGTTTCATTTCAATTGTTGTGGTATCTGAAAAAACTGCAATACTTGTTTGCCTGCAATTTGTTGAAGAGTTTTTAAAATTTTGATAATTATATGTAAATTAATTTAGATTTAATAGCATTTATTTTTTTTTTAAACTCGAAACCTTATTAGCTGAAACGTACTGAAGCACAATAATAATTGTAAGAATAGATTCAATGTGGGTACAGCTATGATGATATCCTAATTGTAAATTAGTTTATTTCTAATACTTATTTTTTAAGACCAAGCCGTTTTAGCTGAAACACACTAAGAGACAATTCTAATTATAATAAGTACATTTTTTTTAACAGATACTGTCTCCTACTAATCAGTTTTTCCTTTAGCCAAATAGCTTTCTGTCTTATCAGATATAAATAATCCCACCAATTATTATTCTTTAAGTCACTCTATAGCTGTGCAAGATTCCTCATTGAATCGAATTGCCCACTGAAAAGGCACAGTTCCCGGACGGAACCAAGCGCCACACAGAAGACCTACCGGGAACTATCACGGCACTTTGCGCCAACTAACTAGGCATAAAATTTGCGTGGCGCGGTGCTTTTTTGGGGTCTGGCTGTGGTGGAGTGTCGGCTTTATCTTTGATCCTGTCAAAGAGGCGAAAATAAATTGCTCAATTATGAAATATTAAGTGCGTGCGACGACAAGAGGAGCGGCGAGTAGCGCTGCTCTCCCAGGCGCATGTTAATTACTCATTTGTTGATTGTCGGCTGTGGTTAATGAAGTATCCAACTAATTAGATTTTGAGACAAGCCCGGAGTGCGCATGTCGTCAAGCGTTCTCCAAGGAATCCGCATTGAAAAATGCCGCCGCGGAAATGGAAAATAGCTCACAATACTCTGCGTAGGCTGATTTCCTTGAATGCACCAAATATGTATGTATATGTGTGTATTTAGCTGTGCCAGCTGGGGACTTGGGACTGCTATTGACGGGGAAACAATTTATTCCCTTTCACTCTGACACTTTGACATAATGTCGCTATATACGTATATCGTGCATATATCGTTCTCTCTTTGTTTATCTATCCTTCTCATATTATGTGTAGTTTCTGGCGGGTGCTGAAATTAGTCGCATTCATCTTTTGACAGTTGAAACTCATCGCACTGGCGGCTAATTAGATTATTTGTCAGGCTGCTTGTTGAATGGCCTTAGCATCAAATTTTAAGGCATGCTTTCTCCATATAGTCGACGGAAACAATTTGGATGCGAATAATAATTAGTTTAACATGATATGGGAAATTCAACGAGGGTGTTGCATGAACTTCAAAATTTAAGTTATTACTGAGTCTATTAATTATGAGCGCACCTTTTTGATAAATACTTGTTATGCTATGCATTTGGCAGCCAAACATTCTTATTAATATTCATTTAGTTAAATTGATATTTTTAAAAATACGTTATGAGAATGTCAGTAGCGATTTCCGTTCGATATATTGTGGTGGTCCGCTGATGATAATTGGATTATTTCCACGTTTCAAACCATACCACATCTAAACGAAGCTCACTCCACACTGAACGAAAGAAACTGTTAAACGGGTGGTGGTGCCATCTATCGGCCTTAGCTTATATTCATATACTTATCAGCGGCATTTTTCATAGCATACCTTAAGGTGCTTTCGTTATATAGCGAACAGCTTTTGTTAGTGATGATTTCTTTTCTATAGATATTTCGATTCGATTGTTAATATTTAGTTATAAAATTATCTATGATTTCTGAAAGACAAAGTGTCGAATCTTATTTGATATCTTTGATTAGGATGAGTTAATTTTGTAATTAAATTAAATTAATGTTTACTAATGTTTTTCCTAGGCCAAAATACGTAGATGTGGGATTAAGCAGAATTGAACTGTTTGTCTCAGCTTTATGATATATAGGATTGAATCATTAAGATAATAAAACTATTTGTGTTTTTTTTTATTATTTCGATTTATTTCCAATTGCGCTGCGGATGAGTATTTTTATATTTGGTCGGATTCCTTTCACCTGTGAACTCAAAAATATGTTTATGGAGAAAAATCGTATGTTCTTTATAAAAACTAGCTCTAATATGGCCAAATCCTCTGGTCTTATTCAGCTCTATCGAACTGCATTTAAGGATTATATGGTTATAATCCTTAATCCTTTATTGTACTTTGCTAGAGCTAGTGCTTGTGATTCCTAAAAGTATGCCGCAATTTTTATTTGTTTCAGTGTTGAATGCTTGGTGCTGAAAGTCAACTGAGAACTAATTTTAAGGGTTGCTGCAACTGTGACAACCCAGATTCGGATCAAGTTTATCCTAATATATATTTTTGTAGTTACTTAAATACTTTTTGATTTTTAAGAACTTCTTATACAAAACTAGTGAGAAATAGAGAAAAATGGAAAAATATGGATACATTTGTTATAAATGGATTTATTTTGCATGAACTTTTATAATGTAAATACATAAAAAAATAAATTGCAAATTGTTAAATTTTTATTAAATAGGTATAAATGATAGATAAGAAATAAAAATTTGTTTTGTATTTCACATTATGATTCATTTTTATACTGGAACGGGAACGGGAACGAGAACATGAACGGGAACCGTGTTCCTTTGCATTCTATCTCCACAGTCAAACGAAAGGAAATTCCGCTTGAAGTTTTCAGCCAGGCGCACAGAATCGTCGAGCAGAGTGGAAATCGCATTCCAATGCGCGTCATCAGCCAGCTGAATCATGCGGCGGCAATGTTGCGAGTATTTTAAAAGCGAAAGTCTGACTCTGTGTGCGTGTGTGTGTGTGTGTGTGAATGCGAGGGGTGTGTTCTCTTCAAATATGTCAGTTACTTAGGGGTGGGTTTTTTTTTACGTACAGGGACGTCGCTGTGTCGACAGTGTCGTATACAGTTTGCTGCGACGCCACTGCAAAATGCTCACAGCTGACTCGCAGGCGAGGAACCGCGAGTCGCTACTCTGCCCGCCCAGTGGGTGGGTCGCACGCAACCTTTACGCCGTCCAGATAGTCCAATAATGAGCATCTGGGTGTGGCACTCAACACCACCGAGCTCGAATCGTCCGACGACGACGACTGGCTCTTTGCATTTTTCCGCAAGAGCCAAAATTCAAACCAAAGAACCTCTGCACAACCAGCAGTAGCAGTAGGAATAACACGGGGTCGCTGCTGTGGGTGCGGCGCATTCAAAACCGACACGTGTCCATCAGCGCTTTAACCCTTCTTAAGGTAACGCCCGCCCAAGGATTACCAGGCGAACAGCACCGTTAGCTGGCATCGCTGCTGCCGAGCGGGCAATGCGCATGTCGCTGGGGCGTGCTCAAGGGGGCGGAGTAAAGGCCGAGCGTCCGCCCGGTTTTGCGCCCAGCTGGCTGCGGGGTCTGGGTCTGGGTTTGGTTTGACGTTAGCACTGACATCACCACTGAATTTGTTCGCGTTGCATAACACAAGACGCACAACGGGCGAGAGCAGTGCAGCCGATGGCCCAAACCGGTTAACAGTTACGTCGTAACTATGATCAGCCTTAGTGTAGCAGGCGAACAGCTCGAACAGGGCTGCCATTCATTACTACGTTGTTACATTGTCAAATTAGGGGTTGCTCGATTGCAGTCTCTCAATTTGCTTGTCTGTCTCTGTCTCTGTCTGTCTGTGTGTGTGTGTGTGTGTTTGTTTGTTAACGCCTCAAGGTCGCCACTGCTTGCTTGCACGCCCCTTGTCCTTGTGTGTCCTTGTTCACACACTCACATGCTCAGCAGCTCACACATGTGTCCCTCTGACTTGTGTGGACGTCTTATGTGCGTGTGAGTTGTGTCAAACTCGCACACAGACACACCTTTGCCTGTTCACACACTTGCACACATTCTTTCGTGGTAGATTTTGGAATAGGCGCACATGAAACGGAGCGAGCATCGCGGCGTTCCAAGGACAAACACACATAAGCGAGCAGTCCAAATAATGTGTGTGTGTTTTTACGCACACACAACATTTGCATATTATGTGTGTGCTCACGCAGATGTGTGTACACACTCTCTCATACACACACACACTCACATACTCACATACTTGCGTGTATTAGGGGTGGTTCACTCGTGAACTCATCAGGTATGTGTGAAAGCTTCGCTTGAGCTTTAGCCAGCATTAAAGCTCGTTTGTGGTTGGAGTCCTGGATAAGCATTGTTTTAAAATAAAATGTTTTTTACTAGGTATTTAGCCAAGTAATCCGTTTGTTAAATTTTCTTAAGCATGGCCTAAAAGTATTGCCATCAGCCATATTGTGTTGCTCTTTATAAAAGCAGACCAAGTGCCGCAACTGCGATCTAAGCCAATAACTAAATTAAATATGCATTAATTGGCTTAAAGATAAATAAATAAACGCATAACAAATGCAACTAATCGAAGCAGAATTTAATAATTATGTGAATATTCATATAAATTGCACTAAGCAGCTGAAATGTGTGTATACAAATATATATTTATTGTGTATCTACTTATATCACACATGCTGCAATTATCTGGCTCAATCATATTAGCCATTTGTTGAATTGCTTTGCCCGATAAGCTTGCGCAAACATAAGCGGTTTTTGTAGTAACAACAATGCGAATTGTGTGCCGGCCAACACTTTAAACAATGAAAACTGCCATCTAAAAAAAGATAGTAGATGGAAGAGAGACGAGAGACGTGAGACGAGAGACGAGAGACAAGAGGTGAGGACACACCCTGAACTGGTGGTTCGTTCAAATGATGGCAGCTCACTTGTCATTGTGTTGCTGATGTTGCTGCTCGAAATTGCTTTTATAATCGTATATGAGAGAGTCCGAGTAGCACTCAAAATCGCACAAAGCAACAATAACATGAGAATGACAACTTCATAGGTAGCACGAAGTTGGCTAAGTTGGCTAACTTATCATTGCGTGTTGTCAACAAACTGGCGACAAAGCTTATCTCAGATGGACAAACACAAATGTTGCAGACAAAGTCCTTTGTCCTCCACACTGCAGGCGAACTCAGCAGTCAGTCAGTCACTCAGCCAGTTGCTCAGTGAAACAGTCAATCAGTCAAAGGGGTGTTGAGCGCTCCAAGAGAAGAGATCGAGATCATATCGAGTAGCATCTATGTATATGCGGATACTACTAGAGCAGCTGTTTGCATTTTGAAACTTTGACAAAGTAATTAAAGTGGCCAAGTGGCTTTTAAGTGGCCAGCAACTGTCTTCAACTGAAAGTCATAAAATTTATTGTCGTTTCGCTTCGAGCGTCGCGTCTATCACGGCACACACACATTGTGCGCAGATCCGTGGTCGCTTGACTCGTCCTCGTTTGTCGCTTATCTAAAGTCAAAACAATTTTCATATATTTTCCAGGCAACAGCAAAAATAGTAGAGACACCACTGCGACATGGCGTGCTTTCAGTGTAGTCTGACACGCCATTCCGCAATTAGCATGGCGTACAAACTAATTTGCGCCACGGGATGCGTCCTGCACCCACATGTTAATTAACAGCTATACGGCCGGACAGTCAGTCGATCAGTTAGTTCGTCAGGTCAGTCAGACAACAGTCGGGTTGTCGCACCATCATTTGTACTTAAGTTGAATTTTATTTTGTGAACAATTATGCTAATTTGTTAAATAAATAGGCACGCACTGCGCAACGCTTGCAAAATGGCCGTCATTCAAGTTAAGTTTTATTATGAGCTTTTTTTTATTTTATTGCCAGCTCGCTCGCACACACACACACACACACACACACACACACACACACACAGACAGGTTCAGGTTGCGAAGAGACACTCAAATGGCCGCTCCAATTAAGCAAGTTTCCGTTTGCCATTTAATTACTCTAATACGCTATGAACGATTCAACCACCCGGCGACACTCAAATGATTTTCCACGTATTTGTGCGCGTGCCAAGCATGGAAATTAGTTTGTAGTACTTTTGCTTGGGCTCCCAATCCCAATCCCACCCCACCACAGAGCACCACGGCGGTGTCTAGGCCACACCTCAAAAATTGGCTGCGCCATTTGTTTCAAGCAGCGCCGCCATTGCTGGCAAGTTATCAGAGCTCTTTGACATCCACATTCATTTGTCAAGCTGTCGGCCGAATCTGTGCCAGCTCCAAATGAAATAGAAATAGAAATGGAAATAGAAATATAAATATAGATAGAAAAACATCTTGCGTACTGAATTTAATTAGTTTTAACCTTACACATCTCAATGCTGATCATGAACACAAATTTTCAAATTAAAAACTTTTGATTCTTCGACTGTCAACTGAAGTTGAAATAATTTCATAAATATGCAAATTATGTATAAAAAAAAATCCAATCAGAGTTGTTATCAAGTGGAATATGACGATATTGACTGGCACAAGGACACAAGTTGCATAACAACATAAATACACACACAAGCACACACACACAGCGAAAAGAGACGCAACTGAGACTGAAATCAAAGTGGAATCCAGCCAGTAAGTTGCACAAAAACAAAAACAAAAAAAAAAACAGCCAAAAGGGACGCTCAATGTATTGGATGAAGCTGCAAACAAAATGTGAAAAGTCAGCAACAAAACAGTATCAAAAGTTTTCCCTCTCACCAACATGCTGTTGTTGCTTTTAATGTTGTTGTTGCTGCTTTTGTTGTTGTTGCTGCTGGAACTGGGGGGCTGCTGCCTTTTATCTTTTGAGTGGGTGGCCTGTAGTTGCAAGTGGTGCGGTATCTGATGTCTCTTGGTAAGCAAACATTTTTGATTGCAACATTTCGCACCACAGGCAACGACAGAAGCAGCATGCAACATACCCATAAAACAACAACAAATGCAACACAAACGAAAAATGTTAATGCTAATTTTAATATTTTTCGTGACGTGGCTCACTTTGAATTCAACGCTGCTGTCGTCGCCGCTTTTGTTGTCTAATTTATACACACACACACACACACATTCACCTACACACACACTCTCACACACACACACACACATGAGTGTATTAGTTGTAGTTTTTCGCCAGGAGCGACAAGTAATTTTACTTGGCCAAATAAATTGCACAAAGTTTTTGCAGCATTCATTTGCCTTTGCTGTCTCCTGTCTGCAGCCACGCCCCCCTACTCCAACAGCCCATTTTACTTTGAGCTCTTTGCAGCATGCATGTTCTATTCGTGGGTGTGGCATGTGTTTTCTTTGAGCTTATTGGCCACAATTTACGTTTTATTTGCTCTCATTTGCACAAGTAGTCTTGGCCATTAGTCAGCGCCAGCGGAAATACATTTAATAACAATCTGATAATCCTGCCATAAATCCTAATTAACATATTTATGATTTAGCCAAAGAGCTGTTTTGCCTATCAAATGTGATTATCTCTGTTGCACCATGCATAATTGGAATGCAAAGCCATGATATATAAGCTTATAAATATATTTATATATGTATATCTGACAGACATTGGATATTGACAGGCTCATTCGCAAAGGTTATCCAATGGAGGGGTGTGGGGAGTGGCGGCAGATTGCGTAACTGACAAAACAAATAAACTTTGCTACCTTTTTATACGGAAAGATGCCGTCTCAGCTCCACCCCTGTGGCTGCCACATTCATATTTGGTATGCATAAGCAGTAATAGTCGCACACCTTGCCGCATATTATGTGGCAGGCAGTCGGAGATATTTTTCCATATTTTACACCGCCCAGGCACAAGTTTTGCCACAACTTGTCGTGACATTTCTTTCCTATGCGCTGTGGCCCTCTCTTTCTAGCAATTTCAAATTTAATTCGCCATTTTGTGGCAGGCAAAGCCACCCAAGTGAGCAAATTCAGCAATCCACCAAAACCACCCACCCAGCCAGCAACACAGCAACCCGGCCACCCAACCACTCACTCCACCGCCATCTTGTGGTTTCCTTTTCAGTTCCTGCTGTGGTTGTTGTTGTTGTTGTTGTTGTTGTTGTTGTTGTCGTTGTTGCATCTGCTGTTTTGCTTGCTTTTTATTACATTTGCTGCTTCTGCTTTTGCTTCCTGCATAAAAATGTTGAAATTCCTGAAGACATTTTACTTTGCAATTTCCTTACGAGTCGTTAAACATTTCCAGGCTATGCTAGCAACAACAAAAACAACAAAAAACAACAACAACAACAAGCACAACGACAACAGCAAAAGTTAACGAAAACTAATTTAAAAATTCAAATTTGCTTTCCGTTTTTATATGCGCCGCAAACTGTACATTTATATGACTGTGTGTATGTGCGAATATGTGTGTGTGTGTGTGTGTGTGTGTGTGTGTGTGTGTGTGTGGGTATGCATTTTTGCCGGTAGTGTTTGTGGTATTTTGTGTTCTGGTAATTTGTATACTTGTGGGTTTATTGTTGATCTTCTTGTCGTGCTGATTTCTCCTCTTTACGCTTCAGGGTTTTAGTCTTTCATATATATTTTTTTTCTGTGCATCATAATCGAAATATGGAAATTCAAACAGTGTTTATGAGTATCTATTGTACTTATAGAATTAGAAGAACTTAATCTTCATTAATTTATATATTATTGAAGAAAATTGTGCTCTCCTATTTAATACATAACACATATTTTCCAATTACTTGGCAAACAACCCTAATGGAATGCTAGTTGGATTGTTTATTCTTATTGGTGTCTCGCCAATTAAATTGAAATTCAATATTGTGCTGCTAATGCAAAATCGTGTCGAATGAAGTTAATGATCCCTGAAATATATGCAAACATTTTGCAAATATCCGACCCGTAAATAAACAACACCCAACAAGAGAGATTGAGGCGCACAGCTTCCATCGTATGTTCATCATAAAATAATGCAAATTTTAGATCATTAATATCAATCAAATGATTGATAACACAAACACACACACAGACACACACACACACACTCTATGGATTTTAACCACTAACATCGTATGCGACTTGAGTGGCAAATTCCAGCTTGTTGTGCGGCACCCCTTTCGGGTGGATCGCCTCCTAATAAATCCGCTGACAATTGTTACATTAATGTCAATAAGCCGCAGACACAGCAATTTTCGAGCATTTACATGGCGCGCTACATTTGTATCTCATTTCGGGCATAGGCTTGAACCCGCCCCCCGGCACACACCCCTTTGCCACAATATTTATCTCGTTGCTGCATAAACATTTCAATTTTCCGTTGATGTCGGCAATGAGGATAACGATGAGGTTGAGACAGATAATGCTTTTTGGCAACGTTGACGTTAACGTTGGCTTTATTACTTTGACACTTTGCCTGCTGCTCGGATTTTGGCAGCAACACCAACAACACCAACAACACCGACCGACTCCCAGCAATCTATCAAAGTGTTGGATGTCTTCACTCACATATTTTATTTGTGCTTGGTCATCAATCAATTTTATTCCACTTAACGATATTATTTGACTCTAACAACGGGTAAAAGGGCATTTGTCCAAAAAAAAAATATGATGATTTCTGCAATTGACATGCGCTTAAATCAATAATTGTCAGGTGTTTTATTACATAAATGCAATATAAAGTAAAATAAATTAAAACTGCAATTCACTTTCAGCAATTAGGAGTTATTTCAATACTATTGTTTTACTTAAATGTGCAAAGTCACTGAGTGACTTAAATACTAAGAGTATTGGATCAAATTACTTATAACAATGTTGTTAATATTTACAATGTTTGACTGCAGGTTAAGTGCATAAATTTAAGTTAACAACTATAGAATAAAGACTTTAATCAATATTTGTGCATATACATATGTCATAATCACATAATGTGTTCCGTTAAGTGCAATGTCGGCCAATTTGCCACAAATTATAGGCCAATTAACCCATCAGTTAGACAAACAAGGGGCCTGCGTTAATGCGTTCAGTCGCATTCAAGCTGCGCACGTAATTGCAATTATCAAATTAAGACGAGCTGCCAGCAAACATTGCGAGAGGCAAATAAAAAAGTTTAAAATGCAAAAGTTGAATAAATACATATGTATAATTATAGAGCATAATTGAAGCACGGCGCCTGTAATATAATTAAGCTGCTGACCGAAGTTGACCCGCGCGACTGACAGCAGGATGGCTGACAAACTGACAGGCGCATAGGCTCGTGGGCAGTTTAATTAATATGTTGGCATTGCGGGATGCAACACAAATATGAACGGGGCACACCCAATAAAAAGGTATCCCCCCACACATCCCTCTTTCTATGTGGCCAGTTCACTTAATTTTCCACTGACGTGGGTCCTGCCTCACGACTAGCTGCACTTCTAATGTGCGTGGCTCGCACTCGTCATAGCTTATTGAACACACATTCAGATAAGGGACGTAAGGGGAGTAACCCCTCGATTTATCTACCTGAGTGGCAAGAGCACGAGCCAAAAGGCAACAATTCTAAGCACATTTTCGGCACATTTGTGCGGTTTGACATTTTTATAGTTTTGATCAAATTGCTCTAATTCGTAAAGTTATAAAACTGGCCGCGACTTTGGCACTCTGTTAAAAATTTCCGACATTTAAGTTGTTTTATTGCCGAATGGCGGTCAATGAACCAAAAGTTTCCAAAAAGGATGACACATGCGTGCTAATCTCTAATTTGCTAGACGATCGTTGGCGTACACACACACACACATACATACATACATACATACTCATAGCTAAAGGTATACCCCTTGGCACTCGTTTTTATACACACATACATACATATATTAGTATACATAGAGAGCCAGCGGGTCGCAACGAAGTTGACAGGACCTTATGCCAGGACTCGTAGCGTTTTAATTGCCGAAACTCTGCATGTTTCGAATTTCGGTATCTAAAGTTGTTTTTCTCATTTTAATGGCGCTATTTTCATTAGGCAAATGTGTGTCCGCATTTCTTTTTTTGTTTTTTTTTTTTGCTTTTTAGATAAAACAAAAAAAAAAATTGGGCTGCTCATTAGCATATAAAATGTATGGACGGGCAGCGAATTGTCCTTTTTAATGTGTGTATACACATTTATTGCATATTCATCATTTTAATTGCTTGTTTTTATATTAAATGACTCGATAAGGCTTTTAAGGTTATTAGGTGGAGACGCCACATGTCCTGTGACGCCAAAGAGGTTGTCTCCAGCAGTCATTCAAATAAATTGTGACTTTTGCAATTAGATAGAGGGTTTCTTTTTGTAAGGATTACTGTAAATCAGATATGATTGACAATTGCCACACAACTGAAACATTCAAAAGGTTTTAGTTTTATTATTATGCAATCTTATTATTACAACAGGGAACTTGTATCAACCAAATATACCCGCTTGCGCATTGTACTCAGCGTATACAAAAGAAAAGGACGTGACTGAAGTGATGCAAAAGAAGGTGCAGGGCATGATTACTTTTGCTTTTGTTTCTGTTTGTGATGCTGTGAAGTCAAGAAAGCGTAGAGCAGAAAGAGCAAAGAAATTACTTTGCCAACGAATGAATGGATATGAATAAACAAGTGATCAATGCAATGAAAATGATTGTCTGTGCATTGTAGCATCCGGCGCTTTACAATTGAGCGCACAAAGTGTGGCATTAAGAGCGATGTGGAAAGCAAACCTTCAGTAGAGAGGAGGGGGACACCCACAAACAATATATATATAAGAAATGACTTAGGTTCAAAGGCTGCAACGATTTTAATGAGGAGAAGTAATAACAAGTGCAAATAGCCCGAATAGAAAAATAACTTTTCGAATGACAACGTTATATGTGCTGAAAATATACAGAATTTATAAAAAATATTCTTCATTTTCAAGTCGAATTAATCACCCACTATTTAAGCTATTTCAGAACTCAAGAGGGGCAAGGACCGCAAGGACACCCACATCTGCGCTTGCAGCAATCGCAATCAGGACCAGCGTCAGGACTAAGATTGCTTGTATCGCTTAACTGAAATGGCGCAGGCTTGGCCAGAACGCATTCCTGGGTAGCTCCAAGGACTACTGCGAATAATACTAAAACTTTAAGGTTGAACATTATAATCGGTTAAAGGTGTTCCCCGATCGAATGTATTACAACTGATTAACTTTGCAGAAACTGAGTGACTTCTTATAGGGGAAACACTTGACATGCTACTGTTTGTGCAGTTGTCTTGGCAGATATTTTTGTAATATGCAATAAATATATATATGCAATTTTTAAATATATATTTTTCGATGCTTTCTTTTCCTAACTTATCCATTTCAGTTCGACATTGCAATGGAGTAGATTAATAAATAATTAAGTTTTAAAAATTATAAGCAGGCAACAAACCAAATTGCGAACTCTATCGGCATTTCTGTCAGTTTACTTGAGCCGACTGCTTCTGATTTAAATATTAAAAATTATAGTGACAATTGTATAAGAATATTCATTACTGCTGTTATTTGGGCACAGGGTATCGACCAGTCACTCACTCCCGACTGGGCACCATTTATATTAATCATTCTGTAGAGGTTAACCTCAAGACTCTAAATCATTATTTGTTTTGTTTATAAAAATATTGTTCAGGTGTTTTAAAAAATTATATACTTAACGCATATTAAGATTAAAAGCTGAGCCAATGAATTATTATTTATTATTATTATTATAATTTTAACCTGATCAAACTTAATTTTTGAATAAACCTAAACTTTGTCTTTCAGCTAGACACTTAATAAAAAGTCTTTCAACCTGATTAAATTAACTAAACCAAATTTAAATATAAGTATAGCATCATATATAAGCACAGCCAAGTGAGTCTCATCTGAATCTAAACATTAGCATATAAAATATTATTATTTGTACAGTTGCTTGCGTGCTAAGCAAACAATAAGCAAATATTTATATTTATGGGCTAACATTACAAAGTTGAGGTGCGTCAGCCAAGTGAGTAAATATAAATATTAATTATGACCATAGGCAGAACATTTCAATTTGACTGAGGGATAAACTTGCTCTGAGCAGCATCCGCTCTGCATCAGCTGTGCAAAAGCCGTTAAGCCAGTTGAATGCTGCTTGTAACATAAAAAATGACACGCCAAAAAAGAAGCAACAATTTACTCAAAATAATACCAAAAATGCGAGATACGCCCATAAATAATTATGACACCTTTTCGGCGGTTGGAAATTACACGCAGCAGTCATTAGCTCATTAACATTAGAAGCGCTGCGAGCTGCGAGTTGCACGGACTGCGATGCCACAATAACCAAAGTCAAACAACGCCATTAACCCTTTCCGAGGGGAAACCCACTTCCCCCGCGGCGGTTACTGATGATGCTGCTGCAGTTGTTGTTGTTGTTGTTGTTTCTCTTGCTGTTGGCTTAGTAAGTAATAATAAAATAATAAGCAAAAAGTGTCATCATTTGGAGGTTGAAGGGCGGTTGGCGCTGGCGCAAATCCTGACGGATTTCGTATGTAATTACTTCAATTAAACCATCTGTGACAATTGCCGCAGCCAAACATGAAATTCAACTTTCCTTTTAAAATTCCCAATTGAGTTGAGGCGCATTATCCTGGCAAGCAACCCCCAGGAGTCGGTAACTCAACGCTCTTTTTACCTTTACATTTGCGACGTTGTTGCCTCTTGCTACCGTTGCTTTTATACTGTCTGTTGTTGTTGTTGTTGTTGGTGTTGTTGTCTGTTTTAATGGGGTGACATTTATGGCACTTTATCAACTCAAAAGTCAATAATGCCAGCCAAGCATCTTACTTAAATGTGGCTTAAAAAAAAAACAACAACAACGAATATGACGAGGAATAAAAAACTGTTGAGAAAATTGTAATGCGATAAAAATGAAATTTTAAAATTTATGCCGCTTATTGTCAATTCCTTGGGCCTGTAACTCAAGACTTAAGGCGGCTAATGCTCCCCTGGAACGCAACGTGGGCGCCAACAAAGTTTGTTATGACAACTGAAAGACATTTGAAGAGTGCGCACAAGTGTGGAGATGCCACCAGGCGACGACGACGACGACGACGACGAGGACGATGAGGACGAATACGAAATTGTTGCAGAGCATTAGGCAAATGGATCCCGCAGGATTAGCAACCCAAGCATCCACCTCAATCCAAACGAAAATTTTTGGGGTGCCGCGTCTTAAGCAGCCATTTGTTGACAGTTAGGCGCTGGCTTGGGAATATCGCCTGAAACTTTGTGTAATTAGGAGTATTATTTGCGAGACGGCGAAGCAGATCTTTGACTTGCCTGCCCCGGACTCTGACTCTGACGCTGCTGACGCTGCTGACAACTTGATTACGTTTCAACAACATTGTAAAAGTTAATTGCCAGCGTTGCGTTAAAGCCTGATGAGCATTTATCACCCTCTCTCCCTCTCCCTCTCTCTCTCTCTCACTCTCTATCTCTCTCTCTCACTTATGCCGCGTCGCAAAACATCAACAACTTCTTTAGGCTTGCGTGTCGCGACGTGTCGTGGCGGAGCCATGCAAAAAACGGGGCATTCATTAGGCCCGCCACGTAGAGTCTTGTTACCACATTTTTCAATTATAGCACATTTCCTGCCTTTGGCTTTTGGCCTTTTAACGTGTGCGCTGACTTTATGCCTTCTTCTTCTCTTCACTATTTTTTGTTGTTTGTTTTTTGTTTTGTGCAAATGAAGAATTATTGCATTTTAATTTGGCAACCGCTGCGCAATGTGGCAAAACATGTGCAGGTGGTGCATTGATGCAGTGGTGCATTGGTTCGATGGATGTCTGTGGTCTTATCCTTATCGTGGCAGCAATTTAAACGCTGTTAGCACACGGCAAATTCCAGCTCTAATGAAGTGCAGTTCAAAGTTCAAACCGCCGGCTAATTAGCTGCTGCCGCCAGCGAATGGGTCACTTCATTAAAATGAGTGCCCTCCGAGCGGAAACCACGGGAAAAACAAAAGCAGCTCGCATTCTCTCAGCTTGGCTCAGTCTGCTGTTCAGCTAGCCAGTTAGTCTGTTAGCCCCACGGGCTGTTCCACAAAAATTTATTGTAAAAAGCCGCTAATGAATTATTTACTGACCATTTTGCTGTCCAGCATGTCCTTCATGTCCTTGCTTGATGCCTGGCTTGGGGTGGGGTTGATACGTTAACTCCGACTTCTCCACGCATAACTCAACCAGTTCACACCCTTAATTAACTGCCTGCGTGCGTGCGTGTTACCACATTTAACAACATGCCCCGCATCGGGCCCAAAACTGACTGTTGGCCAACTTGTTTATGTTTCCAAAGTGGCCAAAATTGCGTGTGTGCCGGGTTTTATTTTTTTTTTTTGGTTCTATGACTTACGAGTATATTGAAGGAAATTGCCTAACCAAAATTATGTTCATTAAGCATTTAATAAGCGTGACAAAGCTTGTTCCGGTTCTAATAAAAAATGATACATACTTATTTTCAAGCGGATTATATAAAGTTCAAATCAAATACAACTTAAATATTCATATCATATCAAATTAATACTTTTATTTTAACACACATACAATTGATGCTCGCATCTCTCATTTACGAGAAATCAGTCTGAATATCAACGATTGTATTCGGGTCTATCCATCAATCATACGGATATGAATAACCATTTTAATCATTCCGAATTACGCAGAAGAGCGCACATGATGAATTGCATATTATGACGGCGTATCCTTGTTATCCTGCGAGTGCTTTTACGGAGTACGATGTCTATATAGGTGCGGGAATAAGCGTATTCACTTGACAATCACTTTTGTTTTATTGCGATTTGCCAGCCCTGACTCAGTCAACAACAACAACAACAACAACGAAAACAACCGCACACCGAAGAACAACAGGAAAAATTTCCACTTGGGATAACTTGTGAGCAATTGCAACTGCAATGCGGCTGCGGCTGCGGCTGCGGCTGCGGCTGTGGCTGCGACTCTGTGGATGTGGCAAAAGACAATGAGCGGTGCCTGCCAAATTGTTGTGGTGCAAAAATGCGGGCATATGTGTGGGCAAAGAGCCAATCGACAACACCAGAACAACGCAGCCATCAAGGAGCAAGTGCAGCAGCAGCAGCAAGGCCAACAACAACGGACCATTTACCAAGAAAATGAAAATTTATTGTCAGAAAATGAAGAAAAGCGCTTGGCAGCTGCAGCTTTAGTCTGCTCTGCGGTTAGTGTTAGTTAGGTAGAGCAGCAAACTAACAAGGCAATCAAGGTGATTCTTTGTTGTTGTTTTCAGTCTCTTCTATCTTTCTCTATCTCTATCCAAGGGAGCAGCTATTATGGGGTTTTCTTATGTCTAAGCGAAGAGTTCCTGTTTCTGTTTCTGTTTCTGGTCGTACAGCAATTGTTTAGCTGCATTTGCTTTGTCATTGAAATTGCTGTCGATTTGTAGCTCAATGGACGTCGAAGAAGCTCGGGAGAGGTGATACTTGGCTGGTGTTTCGTTGGCAAAGGAAAGCCAGTGGCTAATGGAAAATATGCTCGCAAATGCCGAAAATGATAATGGCCAAACATTTAATGCACGTTATTGCTGGCCAGGAACAAAAAGGCAATTTGCGTTTTGGATTTGTTCAGGCCACGCCAATCCAATCCCAGCATTCCCCCGTCGCACTGCTGTTCCTCTCCAGCACCAGCACCAGCACCAGGACCAGTACCACCCCATTGACACGCCAGAGTCGAGAGCTAATGCAGTGAAATATTTATTGAAATTGTCTGGTCCCTGGGGGGCAATGCGGCGTTGTCAGTAACTGCTATTAGCCGGGGTCTTTAGCCAACTTGCGGCAGGGAATTGGATGGGATATCTGTATTTTGGCTCCGACGCGTCGACGAGTCCGTTTGCCCTGGCCCTGGTTTGACTGCCCAAAATGGCGCCGAGCCAAATGGTCGGAGAGTGCGAGACCACAATTTACGAGTCTCTGTTTGGCACTTTTAGCATTATTGCCCGGGCGCATGTTTTTGCCAGGGCGCATAAACAGCCCAAAGTAGGGCAAAAAGTTCGCACAGTTCTTCAGTTCTGGCTCACACACACTTGATTATAAATAACACACATTAATGCAATTAACAAACAACAAAAAGGCTCGCGCATTCACCTGAAAACAAGAGTGGAACCCACGAGCCGTGAGCAGAGAGACGAGAGTCCTTAGCTCAAGGACCACTTCAGAAAAAAACAGAGAAACATATTTTCCCCGCCACGATTTTGTTTGTGTTCTGTGTTTGCTCAAAATATTGGTACTAATATCTGGCTAAACGCTTGCCGCAATTATGCGAGCGCAACCCGAAACGGATATGGATACTTGTAGAGCCCGCCGCAGGTCCTGTTGGTCCTGCCACGTGCCGCGCATGCGAAACTGCAACATGCGAGTAATTATCACACGCTTGTGGGCGCGTGCACCAGCAAAACGGCAACCCTGTCAACCATTCAATTCGTTTGAGTTGTTGTGCGTCGCTGCCTACAAATTGTTGCAATGTAATAAATGGGCGTGGCGTAGCCCAGTGCCGTGTACCCGATGACAGGCAACAGCAGGAACAACAATAACAGCCAATGGATTCTTCGATTTGGCACGCGGCAAACGCGTCAAAAAGCCGTTGATTACGGAGGTTATGTTGTCTAATGGTTCAGTTGTTTGGTTTTAAGCTCTTAATGGGCACTTGATGCTTTGGTGACCATACGCAGAAAGCAGGCTAAGTGGCTGTGTTCCCTCTGCGAAACAGAACCATTTACGCATCGAGTGGAAAGCTCGTAGATTATCGCATCACAGCAGATTTCCTTTCAAAATACTTTATGCTTTTTCTTCGAAGATGTGAAAATGGAAAAAAATGTCTATAAGCTCTTCTTTGCATGCTTAAAGTCTTTTTTTCATGAAGTAGTCTGCTTAGGTACTGATTTGCATTTAAGTTGCAACAAAACAAGTCATGTCACAAATCAATAGACATGACAAAGGTCCCCTGGAAATTGTCTCTCAAAATAAGAGCAAAACTATTCTCATTGGCTTTAAAAAAATATTTAACAGATATAAAAATTATTTGAATGTATCAAATTAGTTTAAAATGTAGCTCTTTTAGGAAATTCGATCATATTTAGTACTTTGTTAAACATCGTTGTTGGGCAGCTTTGCACAAGTATAAAACTCTCAGAAAGCTTAATTATTCCTCAAACTAGATTTGTACGTTAAAAATTCTAAAATAATATATACTTATTTTTTTTTAAGCTATTCTTTAAGGTTTCGATAATATTAACTGTGACACAAATTTATGATTTATGATTTATAATGATAATTTTAAAATAATTACGTATTGATCTAGTCTGATTTTCTGTACAAGCGAAACATTTAAAATGATATGCATCATATCTAAATATATATATAAATATAACATAATATATTTAAATTATTTTTATACTGGTATGATGTAATATTCATTTATTCATTTATTTTATTTTTTTGTATTTGGAGCTTGATGAAATAGAACGACGGACTTACTTATTTTTGGTTTATTTTATCCATTTATACACAAAAATTTTGACCAAACCATCGATTTTCATTATGATTCATAGAGTATAAAATGTTAATTGCAATAACCCATCATGTGTAACTGGAATTGACGCTGCTGAAAACGCGCTCTAATTAAAATTGATCAACATGAATTGTAATCCGGCCAAAAAAATAAAAATATTCGTACCTGCCCGAAAAAATGCCATTAGATTCAAATGTCAGCCAGAGAGATGAGTTGTGTTGAGTTTTGGTGCTGTTTCGAGGCTTCTTGATGGCTTCTGGGCTTGCATAGAAATGGGCATGTGTCATGAATATGAATTATTATTGGTTCGTCAAGCTCAAAAAAAAAGAAACAAACTGGAGTTAAAAAAATATACAAAAATTGAGCTTTGCACATAAATGGAAAAAAATAGCTATGCAAAATATGGTTTTCATGCATGTCAACGAACCAGCAGCCAAATGAATATGGAATGCGGTGGAGGTGGCAATAGTAGAAAAACCACTGAAATTTACTAAATAATTTGTGGCTCCTGTCGCAGTTCAACCCCATACGGGCAGCATGCTGGCCAGCTGCTTTATCATCTTGTTACATGTTTCAATTTGACGTCTATCAAGAGCATTCACCTGGACTAGGCCTCGTGACTGGCTCTGTACTGTGTGTGTCCATATCCAGGCTGGTGCAGGTGCAGGTGCAGGTACATAAATCAAATCCGTTTCGTCGCAGACCGCTCAGCATCCTCCCAGGCCTCCCGTTCCATGTGTTTCATATTATGTCTAACATTTTCTAGCTTCTCACTCATTTTTTTTTTTTTTTTTTGTTCGCTGTTGTGCGCCCAACTGTCAGCGAAAATTTTGAAAAATGGCAAAATGCCATTGATGAAGGTAAGCTGGTAAAAGCCCCAAAAGCTTGTCTGCCAACCAGAGCAATGGCGCAATGCAGTCGCCCAAATCAAAGCAAAGCCAAATGAAAAAAAATAAACAAATAAAAAGCAACGTTGTGCCCCAAAAATAAAAATCACACGTTGAGCAGGTGGGTGGACGTGTCGGCTTACAATTTTCCAAAGCGAAAAGTCGTGTAAAAAACTTTTGTTGCTCGTCCTCTTTACACTTATTAATTTAGGAATATGTCCGACCGTGCTACCAGTCAAAGGACTACTAATGAAAGACCCACACAGCTAGCTGGCTAGGTAATATATGGTAATTTGTGCTAACGCATCCGGCGAATGCGTACCAAAAACTATCCACTGCCAGCCAATAAAACAATGAACATTTGACTCAAAGCCTGCAAAGGCAAATGAATTGAGAAAGCCGCCAAAATAACAAAAAAAAAAAGTTGTGCTTAAGGCCAAATAATAATCCCTAGAAGGGTAGCTGTTTTGTACCCTGTTAATATTACTGTCGTTATCACCAGGTAGAGTAAGACATAAGTTGCCTATGTAATTAAATGAGTCATTACCAATGCAAATAATTCACTATTTTATTTGTAAATTTAAAATTTCATTCATGAATTTTATTATTCAAATTAATATTAATTTTTCATGTATTTTCCGGCAACTTTTGTTAAGGCAAAATGATTTTGGATATGGGATACTCCATTGGAGCAAGAAGCAGAAATGCTAAAATTATTTCTTCAATAACCTGTCTGATTTCAAATATGCAATTTTAATAAAAATAAAATAAATTTAAATAAAGCGATAAAAAAATCCTTCATTGAATAAACTGAAGAGAAAACTGACTAAAAAGTATCTGGCTGTCATGGCGACTTGTTCGCAGCATTCTTGCCGTGTTTTTGTTGGCATCGGCTATTATGCGGCAGATGCATTGTTTACTAGACCTCGGGGCTACCTTTGCAAATTTTTTAATGGATTTGAGCCAACAAAAAACCACAACTCGGCGCATTGAAGTGAAGTATTCGCACTCGCGATCCGCTGGCTGGTTTTAAGCGCGTGTGGGTCGTAATACAGACACTGCCAGGACCCGTCTGGGTGTCATGGAAAATGTTGTTACCCGGACATCCTTCTGACTGCTGTTGTCAATTTGGTCAAAGTGGTTTTTCAGTTGCTTTAGCGCGAAAAAAGGTGCACAATCAGCGCCGAGAAATGGGGGTGGGGTTTGGTGCCACATTTGTAGAATGCTGGCAAAATTGCACTTGTGCGGCGTTTTAATCACTTAGGCAACGACGCCTACATTGGCCCTATCTGGGCGTCTCCTCTAGGCGTCTTATTCTTATTACTTAATGACAGCGAAAAGTGGCAGCCTCAACGCTTCGAGAGCTGCACGGCTCAGCGCCAGTCGACAAGTGGTGTTCAGGACTTGTAGCTATTGTCCTTGCTGCTGCGAACATAGTTTCCTTTGGACAGCCATCTCATTAGACTAAAACGCGCAGCCCACACACTCGAGTGGTTGTGTGTGTGTGTGTGGGTGTGTGTGTGTGTGTGTGCTTATGTGTGTCGAGCAAAGCCTTTTGTTTAACGCATTTCGCTGTGATCGAAATTTGCATTTGGCTGCTCCATTGAAGCGCTAACAATTGAAGGCAACCCGAATCCTGCCCAGCTGTGCCTTTTCTACCCTGCTTTGTGCGCTTTGTTTAAGTGTTCCAAGTGCACCAAAAGGCGCACAAATATCTTTTGATTCCTTTCTGGGCGGGCGCGCGCCTTCGAATCGAACAAAAAGGCGCACACTTTTCTGAATGCTGCCTCGCTTTTGATAGCTTTTATTTATCATTAGGATATGTGCGCTGCTGCCAGGACTTGCTGCTGCTGCCAGGACTTGCTGCTGCCTGTCATCAATCAAAAAGTGCGCAAAAATCAAAATGTCATTTGTGTGTGGACCTGCGCCTTTGTGCCTGCCATTTCGCCGCATGATTTGCAGCTTTTGTAGTCAAATCTCGGGGGAAGAATTGGTTTCAATACTAGGGGAAATGCTTTCATAAATCGCCCCATTTGCACAGCAAGTACTGAGTACTTATTTAGGCAGGTGCGTCAACCAAAATACATATAACCAACTGTGAATTATGTATATATATGTATGTATGCAGGCTTATCCACAACACTATCAAAATACAGATGCAGCACAGCATGAAGCTTTGATTGTAAGTCGAAGAAAGGCAAGATTAATTATAACATGGAACATCTTTTTGTGCAGTAAGGAACAATTTATAGTGTTCTCAAATATACAACTACATTCGACCAGTGAATTATCTGCAAAATGTACAATCACTGATAATTAATAGAAACTATAGAAACAACCCCTAAAGATGCTTTCAAATTCAATTCATTACAGTGCAGAAGTAGGCAAACAGTGGAACGTGTGGCAACCGCAAGACATATATAACAACTTTACACGTAATAGCGACATAAGTCAGCCAGCAAAGGATGTCCAGACATATGTCGCTAACTGCCACTGGGGTGGCTCATTCAGCAACCAGCCAACCAGCCAACCAACAAACCGCCCACGCAATCAAATAATTCGAAATCATTAGGTTTTCTTTTTTTTCTTCCAGGGATGGGCCATTTTTTTGCTGCTATCCAATCGTATGCTGTCCGGGCTGCTTCGATTGACACATTTAGTTTAACTTGCTGTTCATTATAATCCACTCTAAGCTTGCTACGGGCCACTGCATGTTGCATGAATGTAAGTCGAGTATTCCCTGAAGCACTCGAAGCACCAGCCAAGCAGGCAAGAAGCTCATCATCACCAACAGCACCAGTGTCCCCCGAGCACAACTCTATTATTAAATGCACTTTTAATCTTGGCTGCCCCTCTCTCTCTCCCTCTCTCTCTCTGCCTCTCTATCGCCCACTCAACCTCCCATTCGATGTTCGCTTTCAATGATTTTTCCATTTTGCACCCTCAAACAGCGACCGATTATCACCCTTAAATGGTACTTTACACACACAAAGAATGTCATGCATTGAATGGAATTGAACTGTTACCCCGAACACAGCCCCGCAACCCGAATCCGAATCCAACTCCAACCAACAACCAGCAAACCTGAAAGGTAGTCCTAGTTGCACTCAGCAGTCGCAGCGCTACCAACGGATGATCCTAGCTGGTGTTAATATGTGTATGTGTGTGTGAGTTGTTTTTTTATTCATGCTGATATAATTTAAAACGTGGTCAGGGAAATGTTACTACAACAATGGAATATCTCGTAGATTAGTTTGCTTTGTACACATTTGCTTAACTTTTGTACTGATTTTTCAGCTTCAGCTGGGGGATACTTGTTAGCTGGTTTTAAAGAGGAGAACGATAAAAGAGTTAGTATCTATATATACTAATGTCCTCGAAATAGTAGATAAGAAAATGACCTTTTTAAAAGCTTCCTTTTGTTTGAGCAACGGTAGCTATTTAAAATGAAGTGAACTTCCAAATGAGTCCTTGTCGACATGTGATGACTTTTTCATTGGCCCATCTACAAGCCACTTTCCAATGGGGCCTGTCATTTCGTATTAGCAAGGAAATGACAAAACTTGTCTTGCCATTAAATGTCAACTAACTGCCTCGCATCCTGTTTGGTGTCGATTAAATGAACGCTCTCCCGCTGCTCAACGCAGTCCAATCAGACAAACCCCTACCCCTAAAGGGAGACGCCGCATCGACCTCACCCCGAGCACAGCGGGCACAATTACACGCCGCAGACCCTAAAAACATTGCACAAATAACAACAAACAACTAGAAACCGAACACACAAAATTGTGCCTGATGGCCGTACAGAGATGGATGGATGGCAGGCAAAAAAAAAAAAAAACGAATATAAAAACCAACCCTGCTGAAGTCCTCTGTACTGTGTTCCCTGTACGGTGGGGTACTCTTAAAGAGCACATAATTGGTCTGTAATCTATTTTTGACAGATTGAATTTCGCTTTTATCTTGATTTTGTTTTGACTGACTCCGTTGCTGCTGCTGCTGCTGATGATGCTTCTGCGGCTCCGGCAGTAGTCGTAATTGGGTTGTACTATGTGCCTGCTCAACCCACCCAAAGACCCACTTGCAGGTTGAGGGGGGTTGCTCTTTGCTGTTTGCTGCTTGCTGCTTGCTGCTTGCTGTAGCTATTGTTGTCGTTGCTGAAGTAAAGATTTGCTAAATGGTCGAAGTGGGTTTGGTGTATAGTTTAATATGATAAGTGGGTTGCTTGTTGGATTCGGGTTTGGGTTTGTGCTCAGAATTTGGGATCTGCGCTTGGGGACGCTAGGCGGCATCTGCAATCGGTTAAATGGCAATTGATGTGTTGGAAAATTGGTAATTTTAAACCGCACAGATTTTTACGTTCAGATAAATACCCTTTGCGAAAAAAAGAAGAGAAAAAGTGTTGGCATCTTTCGTGGCAAGTTTCTCGAATATTGTTCATGGCACAGCTCAAGTGTTTTGATTACTTATTATAATAAATTATATTATCATACAAAGGGACAGTATGCTCTTGGGAATTATGCAATCATATTTTGGTTCTGCCTTAATTTAACTGCCAACAAAGAGTGTCAGTTAAAATGACAGCAGTAAAACATTGCAGATAATTTTTGCATTTCAATTTCGCACTTGGACGCGTTTGGTTGCGCTTGTGATTTGATATTGTGCGGCCGGAAAAAGTGACAACTAAATGGAGCCAGAGTTCCGTTTTTTTTTTGTTTTCCTGGTTTTGGTAGAGTAAATTACACACCGCATGCAACCCATTTAACTTGCCGTTTAACAGCCACCCTTAACCCTTACCCTTGTCCGCCTAACCCTTACAAAAGTCAATTTCCGAAAATTGTTTGCCATGTCGCATAACCTGTCATTTTCACACCATACACACCTCTACCTCTCCGCCTCATACGACATTGAAATTTTTGTGTCATTTATTTATTCATTTGCAATTCCATTCAATGTTTTCGCTGGGCGTTTAATAAAATGTGCGCTTGCGGCAGTTTCATATAAATATGGTTTGTTCCTTCGCCACGGGGTCGCCATTAAGGCGCTGCTATGATACCCACTTGCTGTTAACCGGGACGCAGGAGCTGTCAGCGTCAACAAACAAACAAACAAACACATAAACTTGCAATGCACGTTTGTTTTGTTCCCTCAACAAATGTTGTTTCAATCAGGCGACTGCTGCGGAACAAAACTTTGTTCAATTTTTTGCAATTAAAATGATTTTGTTCACATGACACCCAACTGAGTCTCAGCTGCTTTGCAGCACTTGCCTGGGAATGGGGATATGCAACAGACCCAGCAACTGAAATGGTAGAGCGAACCAACATTTGCTACCGTTTTAATGACGCCCTTTCAGTGGTTGGCACGGCATCAATTCAACAAATGAATATACCCATAATGAAGATATTGTTGAAGTTGGTTGCAAAAGTAGCAACTCTGTAGAAAACAAACTTTGTAAAAGAATTTTAAGTGCATATTTGATTTTGTGATTTTGAAAAAAGTCTGAATATTGCTATTCGGTATATATACGATATGAAAGATAGAAAGCACATATCTGGAAGTCGTTCGGATCGAACCGTATTCAAAACGAAGTTATGTTCTATTTTCGATTCTGGTACGAAAAGTATACAAATTTCGGTGCACATCCCGTTATATTTTCAAACTATTTCTACAGTATCCGGCTTAGTTATTAGTGCCTTGATTTGTCGTACAGTACCGATACGTAATGTTGGAAATAATAAGAGAATACGTTCCAGTAGAGCGCAGTCGGCTTTGACCAACTGATAACAGATGGTAAAGGCCTTCTCACATTCGTTTTTGTTTTTGGGAGAAATAACATCAGTTCCTTTATTTGGGCTTAAAAATAAATGTTAAATTTAGGCTATAATTCCGATTCTAAATTTCAATCAGTAGATATATGGTTCCGATCCCGGCTCTGTTTCGGTTTGAAATGCTGATTACAGGGAAAAAATTCGATCAATATGCACTGATTAAATCATATTTTATCATTCTAAGAGCACTCATAAAATTACTATGTCAACAATGATTTTCTATATAACAAGATTTTCATAATATTGATGATGTAATGATGTACTAGAAAAACCTTTAATATAAATCAGGCCATTGTTGGACGTTGTACAAAGCTTATGTAAAGTTTTCGCTTTGGGCATAGCAATTGCCGCAAATTGACTTTAATTTGAGTTCCGTGACAAATCAAAGTGCACACCTATGTAACTAGTCAGAACTCACTTATCCGGCTTTTATGACAACAGGCAGGATTCAAAACAGCAACAACAACAACAACCACAAGCAAACAGTAACAGGAGCATATTGCATGCTGAGCTAACTTCGTTGCGAGGACATTCAGCAGGATTGCAAACGGCACAAAGGGGTCTATCGTTGCTTTATTTGGCTGCGGGCTAAATGACATTAAATTACATAACGACTATAACATGATGAAAAGGGAGTGAGAGAATGGCAGGGGGAGGAGGAAGAGGAGGAGGAGGAGGCAGAGCGACTGGCAAACAATCAACGCACGGAATGTGGTGCTGCGATTTGGAAAATGTTGCACAGTAGTCGCTGCCAAAGTGTTTTTACAACAGCTTGCACGGTGTATCCTGTGCACGTCCTGTGGCAGCATAACTCGTTGCTCAACATTGTTGACTTCCTGTTTTTACCCAGAAACGGAGCCTACAAAAAGCCGCTGGCTCCGTAATTTGTAGGTACACTCAACACGGCGGCAAACAATGAGGCGCATCAAATAACATTTGCAGCAAGGCCTGCCGCTTCGCGAATCCTGACGCCCAACTGCCAACAGCCGAGTGCATTTTTATTGTCATTCAATTGGATTCGAATTTACAGCGACGGCGGCAGTTCGTGTGACAATTGACGCCTCACAAACAGGAAGTTTCCTGCTTCTTCCTCCCGGCTCCCCGACTCCCCGCTGCACGCCTCCTCGGTGATCGCCAACGAAATATGAGCTGAGCTCACATTTGATTAGCCCTCGACTTGATCTTCGGTTCACAGTTCTTGGCCTCAATAAGCGCAAATTCGATTGATGTTAATTACAATTGTAGATTCTGCAAGTGTATATGTGTGTGTGTGCGTGTGTGTGTGTGTTTGTGTGTGAGTGTTTGCTTTCCTTTTGTGTAATTTGAGTTCAGTGTTTGTGCATTGTTTGCGTTATTGCATTAATTCACTACAATATGGTGCGTAATGAGCCTGAATTTGATTACGACATTGTACCCGTGCAGGACTCACCGAATCCTGAGTGCCTCTTTGTGTTAATAGTTGTAATTATACGAACATGTTAAATAGCTTAGCCTCATGTTGCACATTCAAAAGGAGTCATGTGACTCATCATTTGAGAACCTTGGAAGTTCGGCCATAATCAATGGGCTTCTGATTTGGGCGCAACCTGACAATTTAAATTCCAATTGGAGGCTTACTAAATAAATATAATTTATTAAAAATTATATTAAAATTTATTTATTTTTTTAATACCAACTAATGTGTAGACTGATAATATAGAAAAACTTTAAATTATGGCATGGGAAAAACACAGAAAATTCTCCATTAGACCAAAAGCAAAATATACGAAATATTTATATCAAAGATATTTAATTTTAAATGAATTAGAGATTACATTCAGAACACTAAGATATATAGCTTTAAATATACATCAATTATAAATATGACCAAAAATGTAAGAAATATATATATCAAAGATATTTAATTTTAACAATGAATTAGAGATTACAATCCGAACACTAAGATATATAGCTTTAAATATACATAAAATATGGTATATACTCTCAAATATGCTTTATGGAAAATAGCTTAAAATTTCTATACCAATTTATTTTAAGTCTACAAGTATTATAAATCGATTTGAATTTCAATTTTCGCCATATAAAATAGGTTATGCTGCTAGTTCGAAATCGTGATAAATATCTTGGAATACTCTTGGAATCTTGATGTAATTTTACCCATCTGAAAAGCAGTAAGTCCGTCTGTCATAAAATAAGCAGAATAGTTGCATTAAACAGGAAAATCAACAAGCCATAAGGTCGAAATAAATTGCCGGCAGAGCCATAAAAAACGGACAGCAGCAGGACGGCAGACGGACAACAAATGCAAGTTGATTAATGCACCTCAAACACAACAACAATAAAAAGCGAAATGAACAAGCCACAACGCAGCGCTGATGAGTCTATTACAGACAATAACAACAAAAGAAACAGCAACTGACGCAATTGCAATTGCCCATAGATACACACAGGCACACAAACACACACACACGCACACACACAGCTATAACCACCCCTCCAAGCAATCCTGCGCACCAACAAAAAGAGGCACGCGTTCTACGCACTAAAACACTAAAATACTGTCCATAAAAAAAAGCGCCAACCGCAATGGTTAAAAAATAAAGTACATAAGGAGGCAGTCATAAAAGTAAGCACTGCAAAAAAAAAAAAATTGGCAACGTTATTAGGCTGACCAACACACACACACACACACACAGAGAGATTGTCAGGGATAATGTGTGAGCAGTCGGATGCGAGTTGTGAAATAAAAATAAATGTGCTAAATGGATAATAAAATACAGAGGGCGACAGTCATAATGGCCACTCAGACACTCGACAACCAACAGAGCTGACATTACGCAAAAAACAACAAACCTATTTTTTAAGCGTAATTTAACTGGTGTGGCCATTGTACTTAATTGAACTGTCACACACACAAAGCAACTACACATACTCGTAGATAGACATAATGGCCCACAACAGGCAATGGACATTTGGAGTTTTTTTTATTGTTGCATGTGACATTTGTGGCAAGGCAGCAAATCGCGTATTCCGTTTGTAGTCGCGTATTAGCTATTAGCCGAAAAACTCAGATTTGGTCAACAATGTTGCTTTTACCTTCTAACAGTGTATATATTTGCGAATATATATGTATGTGTAAAGTAGCAACAGAGACTGCCAAAACAACAGCCAAGCTTGCGCTAAGCTGCTGCACTTCATGCCCAAAAAAGGTTGCAATTAAAATAAGTACTTCGCCGCTTGGCTGCCACGTTGCTCGCTGATTTGAATGTGCATGTATGTGTTTGTGTGTGTGTGTGTGTGTGTGTGTGTGTGTATATACAACAGCAACACCCAAAAAAGTTACTCAATGCTTCAACACATACAAACGGCTATTTGGATATAAGCATGTATATATGGGTATATAAGCACATTGTGTTCGCAAGCTAATTAAGAAATTACTGCAGGCAAAACAGCACCCACACACAGCACCCCCTGCCAGCCCCAGCACCACCCAAACCGCGCTGACGCCACCGCCATAACCGAAAAGCCATTCAATATAAGTATGTATGAGAGCGAAAAATGATATTAACAAAAAAAAGAACAAAAACAAGGCCGATCCGAAACTCATTGGCATAAGCCGAAGCATCAATGAGCTGCATCAAGTGAACAATCAACAAATGTCAATATTTAAATTGACTATGTTGCAATGAATTAACTAATTACTAACTAAAATTAACTTATAGCTAGGAGCTTCCTTAATTACTAATAATTTCCTTTAATAACCTATCGTAAAATTAATATGCATTATTAAATGATTGAGTTTCTTTGACTTTCGTATTTATGATCTAATAGCATGTAAATTTATTTATTTTGTTTAGGCCACATTCCATAATTTTCGCTTAAGTCTAAGCTTGGGTTACAGCTAGTTGTCTTAAAGTAAATTGTAAATTGCCGAATATTTCTTGCAAATTTACTATCTAAACTCATATGCTGCTCCGCAAGGATGTCGCCCTACTCAAAAAAAAGGCACTCACATAATCCAGCAACCAGACACACGCCGACTCCCACTCAGACAATTCACTTTACATATGAGCAAATGTGCTCCAGAGCAACCAAAAAAAAAAAAAAGAAATAAAAATAAGCCCAAAGGAGCAAACAAAAAACCAAAACTGAAATTATGAGAAGCAGTCAAAAAGCAAGCATTCAAAGTGCCCCCTACTCATCCCGACAGGCGGGCGGGCAATTTTCATAATTTCTCTACAATTTTCAACCATTTTATGAAATGAATTGCAATTTTTACTCTCTTCATTTTTTTTTTTTTTTGGCTCGCATTTCCTTCGACAAACAAAAAACCGACCAAAAAAATGAAAAAAGCGAGAAAAAGTAAGTAAAGCCATCAAATCCATTCATGCGCTTAAATAAAATGCTCAAGCACTTGACTGCATCCATAGAAAAAAGTCTGGTGGGCGCAGTCGAAAAAATGAAATGAAATAAAATAAAATATGCTGCGACAGGGAAGAGTATCGCACATAAAAGGCAGTCTAATTTGTTCAGATGGCATCTACGTAAATCAAATATCACAATAGAGTAAGTACATATACATATATATATATATATAAATAGAGTGAGTACCCTTAATATTTATATAACAAATGAAATCCAAGGCCATTGTTAAAATTTTGTCTCGATTATGGTTAACAAATGAATATCATGTGCATAAAATCCTCAATTTAGATAGTTAAACAGCTAAACATTGCAACAGATTTAAATAACTTAAAATTGATTGGTATTAAAAACATTTTCTTGACAATGCAAATAATTGTTTTTCAAATGAGCATTAAAATAAATGGTTTCAGTGTCTGTCTGTCGAGTGAAATACAACACCTCGAACAATTAGCTTTTATTCAAAACATGCATCTAACAAATATGTGTGTGAAATGCACAAATGTGCATTTTGCAACAAAACACACATGAATCCTTCTGGTTATTCAAACTATGTAGCAATCGCTTGTAGCGCATAACCGAAACCATTTATGCATTTTTATTGCCATTTATTCGCAGCGCACAATTTACAATTTATTTTTGCAATTTAACACGCCGCGCAATGCAGCCGTGGGGACTGCGAGCGCGGCTGCATAGACAAAATGCACAGTAAACATAAGAAATATAAAAAAACATCAACATTCAACGCGCCTGGTGCGACTTCACAACAACAACAACAACATCAACAAAAGTGCACAATAAATGGTAACTTAAATCGCACAACAACAAACAGCATCAGCTGCAAACAACCGCCATCAATTGTTGTTGTCGCCTGCAAACATGCCACGATATCTACAGTTTAATTCATAAGTGTAAATATGCAAATGCATATATAAATATATATATATATATATATATATATATATATATATATATATACGTATTTGTATGTGTGCGTTGGCAATTAACGTAAATAAGCATTTCAAGCCATCCCCTTTGGGGAATAGCACTTCCAAAGCCCATTTGAAAATAGCTGAAATACAAATAAAATTGTTTATTTCAAATGCCAGCAAATTGCCATGCGAAATCGAATTCACGACTGCAAATACGGTCCAAACAGTATTCGGATTTACATCTGCGTACCAGGAAGAGCAATAACATAGTAATAGCAGAGGCAATAGCAGAACACTTAAATTGCAAAAGCAATAGCGTAGCAAGAGCAACAACACTTCCATTGGATTCGCTGTAGCCGTAGCAATAGCAGGAAGAGCAGGAGCAAAGCGGGAGCATAGCAGCCGAACAGCAGCTTATGCTATTGCTAAATCAACCGCTTATATGATTTGCTCCGTGTAACTACTAAGTGAGCTGCTACATAGTCTGCTATTAATATACCGTTAGGTACATTTTTATACTATGATCCGCCTACCTAAACCGATACACCTGCTGGTGTAAATCGATATGACCATATATTTCACACAATTTTGAAGCTTAAGTCACCAAATTTGAAAGGTATTTTGCTAGTAACACCCTTCGTAAATCTTATGTTATGCCCATATGCCGATTTTCGGACTATAATTTTGACTTATGTTTCGACCCAAAATTACGTTTTCAACTTTAAATGTACGATTAATCTAGAGGCCAAACTATGATTAAAACGCCCTTGCTTTTGAAAATGCGTTGAGTTTTGACGAAGTTATGGCGCTTTGAAGGTTCGACCTATGCTCATATGCCGATTTTCGATTTTCGGACTATATTTTTGACTTATGTTTCGACCCAAAATTACGTTTTCAACTTTAAATGTACGATTAATCTAGAGGCCAAACTATGATTAAAACGCCCTTGCTTTTGAAAATGCGTTGAGTTTTGACGAAGTTATGGCATTTTGAAGGTTCGACCTATGCCCATATGCCGATTTTCGATTTTCGGACTATAATTTTGACTTATGTTTCGACCCAAAATTACGTTTTCAACTTTAAATGTACGATTGATCTAGAGGCCAAACTATGATTAAAACGCCCTTGCTTTTGAAAATGCGTTGAGTTTTGACGAAGTTATGACATTTTGAAGGTTCGACCTATGCCCATATGCCGATTTTCGATTTTCGGACTATAATTTTGACTTATGTTTCGACCCAAAATTACGTTTTCAACTTTAAATGTACGATTGATCTAGAGGCCAAACTATGATTAAAACGCCCTTGCTTTTGAAAATGCGTTGAGTTTTGACGAAGTTATGGCATTTTGAAGGTTCGACCTATGCCCATATGCCGATTTTCGATTTTCGGACTATAATTTTGACTTATGTTTCGACCCAAAATTACGTTTTCAACTTTAAATGTACGATTGATCTAGAGGCCAAACTATAATTAAAACGCCCTTGCTTTTGAAAATGCGTTGAGTTTTGACGAAGTTATGGCATTTTGAAGGTTCGACCTATGCCCATATGCCGATTTTCAATTTGCGGACTATAATTTTGACTTATGTTTCGACCCAAAATTACGTTTTCAACTTTAAATGTACGATTGATCTAGAGGCCAAACTATGACTAAAACGCCCTTGCGTTGAGTTTTGACGAAGTTATGGCATTTTGAGGTTCGACCTATCCCATATGCCGATTTTCGATTTTCGGACTATAATTTTGACTTATGTTTCGACCCAAAATTACGTTTTCAACTTTAAATGTACAATTGATCTAGAGGCCAAACTATGATTAAAACGCCCTTGCTTTTGAAAATGCGTTGAGTTTTGACGAAGTTATCGCATTTTGAAGGTTCGACCTATGCCCATATGCCGATTTTCGATTTTCGGACTAAAACTTTGACTTATGTTTCGACCCAAAATTACGTTTTCAACTTTAAATGTAAGATTGATCTAGAGGCCAAACTATGATTAAAACGCCCTTGCTTTTGAAAATGCGTTGAGTTTTGACGAAGTTATGGCATTTTGAAGGTTCGACCTATGCCCATATGCCGATTTTCGATTTTCGGACTATAATTTTGACTTATGTTTCGACCCAAAATTACGTTTTCAACTTTAAATGTACGATTGATCTAGAGGCCAAACTATGATTAAAACGCCCTTGCTTTTGAAAATGCGTTGAGTTTTGACGAAGTTATGGCATTTTGAAGGTTCGACCTATGCCCATATGCCGATTTTCGATTTTCGGACTATAATTTTGACTTATGTTTCGACCCAAAATTACGTTTTCAACTTTAAATGTACGATTATCTAGAGGCCAAACTATGATTAAAACGCCCTTGCTTTTGAAAATGCGTTGAGTTTTGACGAAGTTATGGCATTTTGAAGGTTCGACTATGCCATATGCCGATTTTCGCGGACTATAATTTGATTATGTTTCACCCAAAATTACGTTTTCAACTTTAAATGTACGATTATCTGAGGCCAAACTATGATTAAAACGCCCTTGCTTTTGAAAATGCGTTGAGTTTTGACGAAGTTATCGCATTTTGAAGGTTCGACCTATGCCCATATGCCGATTTTCGATTTTCGGACTAAAACTTTGACTTATGTTTCGACCCAAAATTACGTTTTCAACTTTAAATGTACGATTGATCTAGAGGCCAAACTATGATTAAAACGCCCTTGCTTTTGAAAATGCGTTGAGTTTTGACGAAGTTATGGCATTTTGAAGGTTCGACCTATGCCCATATGCCGATTTTCGATTTTCGGACTATAATTTGGACTTATGTTTCGACCCAAAATTACGTTTTCAACTTTAAATGTACGATTGATCTAGAGGCCAAACTATGATTAAAACGCCCTTGCTTTTGAAAATGCGTTGAGTTTTGACGAAGTTATGGCATTTTGAAGGTTCGACCTATGCCCATATGCCGATTTTCAATTTGCGGACTATAATTTTGACTTATGTTTCGACCCAAAATTACGTTTTCAACTTTAAATGTACGATTGATCTAGAGGCCAAACTATGACTAAAACGCCCTTGCTTTTGAAAATGCGTTGAGTTTTGACGAAGTTATGGCATTTTTAAGGTTCGACCTATACCCATATGCCGATTTTCGATTTTCGGACTATAATTTTGACTTATGTTTCGACCCAAAATTACGTTTTCAACTTTAAATGTACAATTGATCTAGAGGCCAAACTATGATTAAAACGCCCTTGCTTTTGAAAATGCGTTGAGTTTTGACGAAGTTATGGCATTTTGAAGGTTCGACCTATGCTCATATGCCGATTTTCGATTTTCGGACTAAAACTTTGGCTTATGTTTCGACCCAAAATTACGTTTTCAACTTTAAATGTAAGATTGATCTAGAGGCCAAACTATGATTAAAACGCCCTTGCTTTTGAAAATGCGTTGAGTTTTGACGAAGTTATGGCATTTTGAAGGTTCGACCTATGCCCATATGCTGATTTTCGATTTTCGGACTATAATTTTGACTTATGTTTCGACCCAAAATTACGTTTTCAACTTTAAATGTACGATTAATCTAGAGGCCAAACTATGATAAAAACGCCCTTGCTTTTGAAAATGCGTTGAGTTTTGATGAAGTTATGGCATTTTGAAGGTTCGACCTATGCCCATGTGCCGATTTTCGATTTTCGGCCTATAATTTTGACTTATGTTTCGACCCAAAATTACGTTTTCAACTTTAAATGTACGATTGATCTAGATGCCAAACTATGATTAAAACGCCCTTGCTTTTGAAAATGCGTTGAGTTTTGACGAAGTTGTGGCATTTTGAAGGTTCGACCTATGCCCATATGCCGATTTTCGATTTTCTGACTATAATTTTGACTTATGTTTCGACCCAAAATTACGTTTTCAACTTTAAATGTACGATTGATCTAGAGGCCAAACTATGATTAAAACGCCCTTGCTTTTGAAAATGCGTTGAGTTTTGACGAAGTTATGGAATTTTTAAGGTTCGACCATGCCCATTGCCGATTTTCGATGCTTAATTTTGACTTATGTTTCGACCAAAATTACGTTTTCAACTTTAAATGTACGATTGATCTAGAGGCCAAACTATGATTAAAACGCCCTTGCTTTTGAAAATGCGTTGAATTTTGACGAAGTTATGGCATTTTGAAGGTTCGACCTATGCCCATATGCCGATTTTCGATTTTCGGACTATAATTTTGACTTATGCTTCGACCCAAAATTACGTTTTCAACTTTAAATGTACGATTGATCTAGAGGCCAAACTATGATTAAAACGCCCTTGCTTTTGAAAATGCGTTGAGTTTTGACGAAGTTATGGCATTTTGAAGGTTCGACCTATGCCCATGTGCCGATTTTCGATTTTCGGACTATAATTTTGACTTATGCTTCGACCCAAAATTACGTTTTCAACTTTAAATGTACGATTGATCTAGAGGCCAAACTATGATTAAAAGGCCCTTGCTTTTGAAAATGCGTTGAGTTTTGACGAAGTTATGGTATTTTGAAGGTTCGACCTGCCAAACTATGATTAAAAGGCCCTTGCTTTTGAAAATGCGTTGAGTTTTATGAAGTTATGGTATTTTGAAGGTTCGACCTATGCCCATGTGCCGATTTTCGATTTTCGGACTATAATTTTGACTTATGTTTCGACCCAAAATTACGTTTTCAACTTTAAATGTACGATTGATCTAGATGCCAAACTATGATTAAAACGCCCTTGCTTTTGAAAATGCGTTGAGTTTTGACGAAGTTATGGCATTTTGAAGGTTCGACCTATGCCCATATGCCGATTTTCGATTTTCGGACTATAATTTTGACTTATGTTTCGACCCAAAATTACGTTTTCAACTTTAAATGTACGATTGATCTAGAGGCCAAACTATGATTAAAACGCCCTTGCTTTTGAAAATGCGTTGAGTTTTGTCGAAGTTATGGCGTTTTTAAGGTCCTACCTCTGCCGTCTGCGGCCTTAGAAAACCTAAATTCGCATATCTTCCATAATTTATAAGCTAGATGCACCAAATTTTGAAAGTTTGTTATTTGTATATTGCTAGTAAAACCCTTTAAAAATGTGGAAAAAATTTTTTTGGACTATGTCACTTTGAAGGAAGACTATTAGGAACCTTCTCTTTAATTTTTTTCAACTACGCCCACTCTCGCCCCGAAAATCTCGAAAAGCATATATCTTCCGTAATTTAAGAGCTACAGTTGACAAACTTCGAAGAAGGGTTACTATCTTATATCTACCTCAATCTGAAAGGCAAACTTGGACAGTATATCTTGGCTGCGCACAAATTATGGTATCATAGTGTTTCGCTGTCGGTTCACATGATTAATTAAACAATTTATTTACTCACCAGGTTTTAAATTTTAATCTATGATGAAAAAGTAAAAGAATGTATATTTTAAATTACATAATATTTTATTGGTTTTTATTCATAATGTTTATTTTTATATAAGCATATTTTTGTGTATTTTCTTTTGATCTTATTTTAAATTTAGGTTGCGCTGTGTTTTTAATACATTGAAGTAATGATTTAACTAGTTATTTGGTAATTGCTTGATATAGTACATACAAATACATACATATCTATATAGGCCAGTTGTTTATTAACCATGGCTTATACAGTGTACATCGATTATTTATGTTTTTATTATTTATATATATATATGTATATTTAATTGCCTGCTTAAGGAAACCAACGGCTTATTATTGTTACGATTATCACACATAACTATGTGATATTTTAACATACATTTGACCAGCAATGATAAATTAAAGCAAATTAAAACAGTATTATATTAAGTAAGCTGCAAACGGATATTTACAATAAATTAAATCTATAAAACGGCTTAAAAGTTATTGAGCAAGTGGGGCATTTACAATGAGAACGCTGAGAGAGTGGGGGGAAGGTAGGGTATAAGTTTAAATATGTATAAGTAGTTTATGCCAAGCTGCAGAGCTTGAGATTGAAGTACCCTAACCCCCACAGCGAGCCCCTACATAAGTACATCTATATATATATATATATATATATATATATACATATATATATAGGTATATGTACAAAAGCTTTAGGAACAAACTATTCAAAACTTTACAGCTTTTCAACGATTATGTTTATGAGGCACAGTGAGCCGTCCTCCATTTTATTTTATTTTTTTCTCGCTTTTTTTTTTTGTTGCCTTTGTGGATAGCATTGAAACCAATTGATGTGCACTTAGCCGCTGATCCTTTTGGCAAACTTTTCAATAGAAATTTACAATGCAACTGGGAGTGGGCGGCGTGGGCGGGCAGCCCACTCACTGGACCAGCTGCTCAGTAGGAGTGCGCCTTGTGGATTATCGATTTATCCACAGCAGCAGACTGGCTCGCGCCTGACTCGTTGCGTTCCACGCAATTATTGTTGTTGTTGTTGTTGCTGTTGTTTTTTGTGCGCAGCTCAAAAGTGCTTGAGGAGGAAGGCGGCGGATTCGGAATTGCTGGCAGCGTTGAGCCGGCGCAGTTATTTGCGAGCATTTGCTGCTGATGCTGCTCCGAATCGAGCTCCTCGTCGGCCTCCACATCGATGGCCGCATCGTCCTCGTCTGTGCCCGTGGCCTGCGGCTCCTGCTCGCCATCGGAGTCCGTTTCAAGAGAGCTGAGTCTCAACTGGAGCGCAGGTATTCGCTGCTGCATTGACAGCATCCCCGTTGGCAGTGGCGGCTTCAGCAGCGTCATTGGCGCCGCCAGGCAACCCACGTTCTATACCAGCGACGACAGCGGCGGTCGCGGAGGGCTGGTGTTGCGGGCAACGGCCGATGCATAATACTGCATCGGATGATGATGCGGTGGCGGTGGTGGCACGAATCCAGCCGTTGTTCCGTCATGATAGAGGACAGGCACACGTACCAGACGCTGGGCAGCATGTGCCATGTTGGCCATGTTGGCGGCTTCCAGCTCGGCGGCCAGCTGGCGTTTCCATTTGTTGCGCCGATTCTGAAACCAGATCTTCACCTGCGTCTCAGTGAGACGCAGTGAGGCTGCGAGTCCCGCACGCTCCGATGAGCTGAGGTAGCGTTTCATGTCAAACGTGGACTCCAGTTGGAATACCTGGGCACGTGAAAAGACCGTACGCGTTTTCTTCTTACGTTTGGAATTGCTGCCGTCGCCGTGCGGCGATGAACTGTCGGATGGACCATCGGTGCCATCGTCCTCCTCAATGATTTCCTCGCCATCATCGTCCGACTCGTTGGAACTGGTGGGCAACATGTAGCCGGCGCTCGTATGAGAGCCCGACAGATGATGTCCATGATGCGAGAGCCCGCCGGCGCTGCTGCTGCTTGTGGGCGTGCTAGGCTGATGTGGATGCTGTAAATGCTGCTGCTGGGCAGCATGTGGATGCTGTTGCTGCTGCTGCTGGTAGAGTGGGTGATGTGTGCTGTGGTGCGATCCAGCCAAGCCGGGCGGTGGTGATTTGCTGGCGTGCCCATTGCCCGCATTGTTGCTATTCGCATTGGCAGTGCTGTTGTTGTTGTCGTTGTTGTTGTTGTTGCTGTTGTTGTTGTTGTTGCCGCTGCTGGGACTTAGGGATGTGGGCGATGGTGGATTTTCCGTGGTGTTTGTAGAGGAACTGTCTGCAGAGAGTCAAAAGTGAGAGAGAGAGCAAAAGAGAGAGAGAGAGCGCATGAGTGACAGAGCATGACTCGAATATATAGAGAGAGATGGAGAGATAGAGAGAGAGAGAGAGCGCTTGGCCTGAGCAATATTTTTTAGTTAATTTAACTGCCTGCCTGCATGTGTGTATGTGTGTATGTGTGTTTGTGTGTGTGGGTTGGCGTATTTCCGCGTGTGAGCATGGTGGCGAGGGTGGTAACTCTAAGGGTTGTTTAAGATGCCACTTGTGTCTGTGTGTTTGCGTGCTGCTGCACAGATTTAAGCTGCAACACTTAACCTCACACTTGCCTTCGTCTTGTTTCTTCTTTTCTTTTGTTATTATATTTTGTGTGTGTGTATGTGTGTGTGTGTGTGTATGTGTGTGTGTGTGTGTTTGTGCCTGCAATCGAGTTATCGCGCAGACGCGGAGAGCGATTGTCCTCGCCACACCCCACTCCCCCCAACCCCGCAATATGTATGTCTACATACAATTCTGAGTACTGGTATGTGTGTGTGTGTGCGTGTGTGTGTGTGTTAAATTACCATTTAAAATGGCTGTCAGTAAGGTGAGCAATTCTATTTTTATTGAGCTTTTAGTTTGGAACCTATTTGAAAAGTTTAAATTGCCGTAATTTGCTCCATATGCATTTAACGAGCCACCTCCTATGCCCCTCACCCAAATCATACAGGAACAATTTGTTTGCTTCAAACTCGACTAGAAAACTATGCGCTGAATTAGTTAAATTCCGGGAAGCCTCACGGGGTGCAAAACTTAAGGCCAATTTACATGAGCAAATGCAATTGCATTGACTTCTAATGCCACAGACCCAATCAAGTGGGCTTTAAGCAGCATACTACCCCATAGTAGCCTCCTCCTGGCCCGCTAGTGGCAAGTACATCGCGCACTTAATACCCAACAAAGCGTAGGCGAGCTTGTCAAACACTTTGTTTGTACCACGTTCCCCGCATTCGTAACTCGATACTCGATTACAAATTGCAATTAATTGAAAATGGCGATTACTGCAACCGTGTGTTTCCGAATAGCGGACCCTCTCTATGCAAAACCCATCCCCAACTCGTGTACATTTGTGGGGGTCATTTGTACATTTGTGTTGCCTGCCTCTGGGCGCACTTAGTGTGAAATGCATTGCTCGAATTCTTGTGTGCATTAGCCAAGTTTGCGCCACCAACTATGCAAATTAAATGTAATGCTTTAAAGAATGCCTGCCAATGCACATTCCTTACTTAAGAATTCTAGTTATTTCCGTAGCCCTCTTAGGGGAATTAGCTAAGCTGCGAATACCGGCAGTAAAATGCGATTGAGAATGAATGAATGACATGAAATTAAGCGACATAAATAAATAATTAAATGTACTTTTAAAACTACTGCTTCAACCAGGTCTAACAGCTAATTAATCATCTGCTATTGTATCTATTGTTATAATAATTTATCTTGCATCTAGACACTTTCATAAATGCTTCAGCTTTCGAAAATCTTTGTAACTTTAATAACTTGATTGTATTCGAGCAAAAAGGGAACTTACCATGTGTTGGACTATGGAAGGGCATTCGCTGTGGTGCCCAGGGCCAGCCAGGTGGGCATAGAGCAGCATAACGTCCAGCCAGAGCGCCCCATTGGGAGATGAAACCCAATCTGAAAATAAATAGCAACAACAACGATGCAAAAGCAAAGATTAGTGAATGCCATAAATTATGCAGCTTTATAATTGCCGTAATTTCAGCAGTTCGGTATTTAGACCATTAAAATGAACATTTAATATATATAGCCTGAAGCCGACGGCAAAAAAGTTGCCAGCAAACTGAGATAAGCTAGAAAAGTATCAAAGAAAAAGCGACCCTTAAATGCTAAGCAACCCCACACCAGATAACCGCCATAACTGACAACAGCTGCTGCGAATTTAGCTCCCCCAGATAACTCACTTAATATAATATACATATAAAATATATATATATATGTTTCTATGTATGCCTGTGTGTGTGTGTGTGTAACCTTGTTAGGTTGCTTGCTTAAAAGCATCTTTATAAATACATTTATTTATTTATGTTAGACGCGGCAAAGTTTGCAAGACGAGAAACACTTTCTGGCGTTTACGTTATAATGTGTTCCATATATGAGTTTATATATATATATATATATATATATGTGTGTGTGTGTGTGTGTTTGTGTTCGCGGGGGGGTGGTTTTGGGGGCTTATTGTGCTAAATCAAAGTTTTCAAGTCAAATCATTCAGGCGGAAGCTAATGCGAGAGGTAATTGGAAGAAAGCTGCTTTTGTTTTCCGAGGGGTAGCACAGCTGTGGAAGGGGGGCTGGTGGAGAGTTATTGCTTGGTTGTGGCACTTAAGAGCTTTTCTTGTAGCCACCGCACAACCACCACGACGACGACCACCACCACTCAAGCAGTCCGGCTGGGCAATTTGATTGATTTATTGATATGTTTAAAAGTCTCTCCGGTGTTCTTAAGCTTCCCACGCACTCAATGAACTTTGCTGTTTAACAGGTACCAGCCGGGACCAGCCGCAGTCACAGTTGCTGCCACAGTTGCAGTTGCAGTTGCACTGCAGCACATTCCCACCAGTCTAAAATACCAATCGCTGACACAACACGAACCCAAGTTTTGTTGCTGCGTTTGCTTTTGGTATTGTTTGGTTCGGTTTGTTTTCGTGCTTGTTAAACCCTTTGACCGTTTTGCAAGTGACCCGTGGAAAAGCAGCAGACTGTGATTTCATTTCGAACACAGCCACCCCCCAAAAAGTCGCCCAACCACCCTCCAGACAGACAATATGCTGGCCAAGTTGTGTGTGACATTAACATTTAGCTGACCTCTTTCGCAGCGGCCAAGGTGCAGGTGTGTAAATCAATAGTTGTCAAGCTCTCTCTCACTCTCTCTCTCTCTGACTATCTCTGTCTATATCTGTATCACTCTTACTCTCGCCATGGCTCTTTTACGTTTTGTAAGTAATGTTTTTTTTCAATTAAATTTACCTTTTGCCCCCGCCCGCTGCTAAATTATGAACCACTCCCTCTGCAAGCGACGCTTCAAAGGCTTCCCCAACTGGCTAACTGGCTACTTGGCTGCTTGACAAACTGACGGCTCAAATCACTTCTAATGGGCTTCATGTTTACAACGTCAATTGAGAGAAAGCCGCTTTTGCTCTCCTCCAAAAGATGACGCCCTAGCAACTTCTCAAATTACAGCCAACCAGCCAACCAAAAGAAACAAAAAAATGAAAATAAAAAAAACGAGAAGAAATTACCTCAATTACTGCGCGAAAATTGTGCTCGTTGAATGCTGTCAACGGAAGGGGCCCCAATGAATTGCAAACAGCTTGTAGCTATTTGCTTTACTAATTATCCAAATCAAAGGCGCCCGAGCCCCAGCCCCAGACCCAGCCCCAGACCCAGCCCAAGTCCGAGGCATTTGTTTTCCGCCCAGCAATGAAATAAATACAACATTCCATCGCCCGCGGCTGCCACAGATTCGCAGCACGTCTCTATCTCTGTTTTCATTGGTGTCACTTTGTGGCGGAAGTGGATGACCATGTTTAAAATTCAACGGAGTGGGTGCGCCACAGCAAACCGCCCCCGGACCTGTCAGAAGTCAACGCGGAGCGACCCAACGGCCCCCATCCCCCAAGCCTCTTCTCCAGCCAACAAATGCCTGTTCCAGCCAAAGTTGATGCATGGCTGTTATTTCTCGTTTAATGAATTGTTTGCGGTTCTTGCTTTGGGTTTCTTCCATGTCGCTGTCATAATTCTTCTTGGGGGCCTTTTGTGCCAGGATAAAAGTGTGCTATGCAATTGAGTTGTTCAACATGGCGTTCTACATGGGTTCTACGCCTCATGTAGCTATTTTACTGAAAGGTCCTTGCAGACTTGGGTCTAGTTTGGGTCTTTGATGTTTTGCATGTTTAGGCATGGGTAGAAGGTTCCAACTCAATGTGATATTACGGATGAGTTTCAAAGAAAAAAAGTTTTTTCAAAAGGTAATTAAATAAACCCTATTCACTATTTTAATTAATGAAAATAAAAGTAACCAATTGCACAAATATTTGTAAAACCCCTTTTCAAACTTATGAAACGCAAAACAAATAAAACCATGTCTAAGAAAGAATAGTCTCAGAACAAGAGCGTAAGAATAAGATTTAATATAACGAACAGTTTGTATTTAAAATGTATTAAAGTCTAAATTTAAATCAGCATTTTACCAAAATGCATGGATGTCCTTTATTATTTCCATTTACTTTTCATTTGAGTATATTGCATATTTAACTCAATAATTTCCTTAGTTAGTGGCGCAGAAGCCGAAACACTTCAATTGCTTCATAAGCTTAACTTCTTCAAGTGCCCGCAGATTTCAACACTTCAATGGTCTTTGCTTAGATTATTCGACCCGACAGCTGCCTTAACCAGGTCAGCGAAGCCACTTAAGTGAAAACCGCCTCAAAATCATATCACATGCAAAACGACAATTGTCGCACAAAAAATTAATTTAAATAAATACATTTAAATGTTAACAATGAGTTCGTGTGTGTGTGTGTGTGTGTGTGTGTATGTTGTGTGTGTGTGCACAGTCCTAAACCGCTTAGGATTCGCTCATGTATAAAAGATTTGCACACGCTAATTGGCTGCATGAAGGCCCCGAAATCGGTAAACATGCATTGCCTAACCACATTATATTTGGTATTTATGACATTTTGAACGGGTGTCAGCGGTGCGGGCACTCGACCCGACCACAAAGTACCCAAAATATTGAGCAGTAGCTCACAGTTGACTGGACAGGAGAGGGAGCTGAAGCAGAATCAGTAGCTAACCCGGTTGGCTTACTTTTGTCATTAAACGGGATTAGCATGAAAATATTGCCAAATATATATGTATGTAGTATGTACAATATTATATTTGATGGCATGGAGCGGCTTAGGCGGCTAAGACTGCCACTTGAAAAATGGTGACATTTGTGGCGGGCGCAAAATTAGTTTTTTGGTTGCGCCACAGGAAGTCGCACAAATGACACGCGCCCAAAGGAGCCCAAAGCAAAGCCAAAGTCAAACCTCAAATCTAGATGTGAAATCAGTGCATGATGCACTGCGAATATGTTTTCATTAAATGGGAACAAAGTATGCCCGACATTAAATCTAGATAAAAATCGTCACAAATCGCAGACCATTTCACCACTAAATGCCGCTCCAGTTAATCCCTTTTGTGATATCTAATCTATCACAAAACCACGCGCAATGCAATGGGACTGAAATTGGATTGTAATTACTGCAGTATATAATTATATTGTCATGGCGTTCATTCTCGTTATCCTTGCACAAGAACAAAAAAAATACATATATAAATATATGTGTATATAGGAAGAGTAAAAAGAGCAGCACAATAGACACTCACACATACTACTAAATAGGACATACGCTTCCTGGACTTGAGCACCCCTTCCGCGAGCTGAGTAGTCCCTTTGTTGGGCGCACTCACAAGCGTATCAGGTTACAGTTACAGCGCTTAGCTGCGTTCTTTGCTGCGCCATAATTAAACCGCAGTTGAAGAGCAACGCAACTTCGACAGTAGCTGACCACTAATTAAAAAACGTAATGCCAATGTCAAAATACGCGTTTCTATAAAAAATGTAAAAAAAACAAGGTAACCCAGGTGAAAGTCGCATTTGGGTATGCGTATTTGTATTAAACGATCACTCAGCGTTTTTGGGTGCGCTTGCATTAATCATTCGAGGGAAAGAGAGAAAGAGCAACTCCAACTTCGATGATCAAGTGATAAGCCCGTCACATAGCCAGCCACACGTCAGCTGTAAGCGCCAAACAGCAGGAGTCAACACTTGGCTAAAGAGCGAGGGCGATCCTCGCTCTTAATTGGGGTAACCAGCACGCGACCCTCGCGAGGGGACTCCCTTATCGCTGCCTCGATCGGAGAGCGCATGCGTAAATGAAATGAAAATGATCATTATTAAAACACAAAAAGAAAAAAATAAAGGAAACGCACAGGAAAGCTGACAAGAACCAAAAACCAACAAAAAAAAGACTGTCTGCTTTGCATGTGTCCGACGAGCGAAGTCGAGGAGTCCAGCTCACAACAAAAAACATAATAAATAATAAAAAAAAAGTGCAACATTTTTTTAATTCAACACATGCCTTAATCGAGCAATTCGAAATTTGATCACTCGACTCATGTCGTTTTTATGCCCATTTAAATGCCGGCTAAGTGGGGTTAGCAGGACCCCCTTTACTTTTCATACATATAAACTTATTGATGAGCTGCATTCTCAAATGTAGGTGGCCCTCTCACACACACACAAACACACACACACATATGTAGGTCAGTTCAGTGAGGGTTCATTCATTCATTCATTATGTACAAAGTTGTATTCATAAATTTTTGCATGCCGGAATATTTCCATCCATCAAGTTATGCATTGAATTTCAATTGCAAATGTTGCGAAATTTGATATTTTTCGTAAATTGCATAGCCAAATTAAAGTAACCGGTATCGATTTATAATAGTATTCATTATGTCCCGAATGGTCAGTTTGATGCGAAAGCGATACGATTAAAATATATTTTATTGTGCAAAACAAGAGGAACTGACCTCTCAAATTTTCTGACTCATTATTTACTAATGGCAAAATATTAAAATTGTATATCAGATAAAGTATTTATTCATTTCTTTATTAAATTTCTGCAGGTTTCAAAATTAATAATTTTAATAAAAAATCTGTATTCTGAATGAAACAGATCCCAATAAATCATCATAAACAATAGAATAAATGGTAAATTTACTTCACTTGAAAACAATAATAATTAATAATTTTAATTAAAAAACGTATTTTGAATGAAACAGATTACAATAAATCATCATAAACAGTAGAATAAATGGTAAATTTACTTCACTTGAAGACAATAATAATTAATAAATTTTATAAAAAAATCGTGTTCTGAATGAAATAGATCACAATAAATCATCATAAGCAATTAAATAAATGGTAAATTTACTTTACTTGCAGACAATACGCTACTTAAGAATGTGCATTTGAAACCTCATCAATTGGGTAAATTATAAATAATATTAAGTAAGGCATCCTTTTGCATCCTTTTTATCGCCAGCCACTCATCTCGGCACCCACTTAGGGTGTCCTGTGACAATCGCTTTTAGATCTAGCAGCATTTCCATTAAAATTTCTATCTTAGCAATCAGCTCAAACAACAACTTCGACTACTCCTCGTTGTTGGACAATGATGGACACAGTCTGCGTGTGTTTTTCCACCGAACAGATTTGCGTCACCTTCAGAAATTTCGAACCCAATGCTATTGTTTTTGAATACCTTAGGGATTACACAAAATTTGCTCAATATTTTCAAGGAGCAAGGAATCGAAACAAAATCAGGTGAAATTGTAGCCGCTTAGAATCATTGAAAAATAAGGGAACGCTTGACTTTTTGGTTGGATGAGAAAACAAAGAGCAAAGGGAAAACTCTCGGCTCTTAAGCCGGGTCTAAACAGCTCTACAAGTGCACCTAAGTAGCTGTCGAACACTTGAAACAGTGGAAAACTCACCTTGAGAGCATGGCCGCATCCTGTGGTCCGCCCGCGCCGCCTCCGTGCGGCAATTGTGGCATGGGCGTAATCAGCGCTGTGGCGCCATTCTTTCTCGCCGGCTCGCTGCGACTCAATATGCTGGAGATGGAGAAGCTGGTGAAACCGTTGGAACCGGTGCTGGCCTTGTTGCCATTGCTGCTCGCATTGCTATCATTGCTGTTGGCGCCAACGGACACCGCTGCCGCTGCCACTGCAGCGGCTGCCGCTGAGGCACATGTGCTATTGTGGTTCACCATCTTGCTGTTGTTGTTATTCAAACTGTGGCCAAGCTCCTCGCTGGCACTGCCATTGCGCTCCAGTTCCGGAGACTTGGGTGCCATTGCGGCCAGTGCGGGCGGTGAACCCAATCGATCGGCCAAATGTGCGGGCGCCACAGCATGTTGCAGCAGCGCAGGATGCTGTGCCGCATGAGCCGGATGCAGATGTCCGAAACTGTGTAGGGCATGATGCAGCGCGACAGGATGGCCACTGAGCGAGCTGAGATGATGCTGCAGATGATGATGGAGCACCGCCGGCGGCACAGCGCCATTGGGACTGTGATGATAGTGTGGCATCGCAAGGGCTGACGTTGATGTGGGCGTGCCGGCGGTCGTATTGGGCGTGGAGCGGTGCGTAGGCGTCGCTGGTGGCGAACTCCCATCAATGGAGCGCGCCAGGGGACTCTCCCGACCATTGCTCATGCCGGCGGCACCTAACGGACTCGGCTCCGGACTGGACACCACACTGATATCAACTTCCGCCTCAGACGAAGACATTTCGCACAAAATCACTTTTTCTATTCACTTCAACTATAAATATTTGCAATTGTTGCACAATGTTTTCTAATTGTTTCGATTTTAGACACTGGGCCAGGTGGTCACTTGCCTCACTGGGTGCGAGTTGAGCACTGAATGACGAGCATCTAGCACAGGATTTTAATTTGCTCAGGTGGCAACCGGGACGTCTGCACCGTTTGATCAACGATTCGCATTTAAATTCAAATGTTTGCTTTTAACAGGCGCAAAGTCCTCGACGCGTCTGCCTGCCTCTCGACCTCTCTCTCTCTGTGTCTCTCTCTCTGTCTCTCTCACTCACTCTCTCACACACACACATATACAGCAAAGCGATCGTTTAGTAATTTTATTGTTTAAGTCTCTGGATTTTTAACCCCCGGTCGTATCGTATCGTATCGTATCGTATCGTCTCGTAGAGCGTGTGCGCCGACTGCCTGCTGCGGCGCTCAACTGAAACTGAAACTGAAAATGTGCTAAACACAACTGAACTCAGCTCGGATGGTTGGTTGGTTGCCTGCCTCTGTTGGCTGTGAAATTCTTTTGGTCGTTGCGCTAAATGGTTTTCCGCAAGTTTACACACACACACACACACACACACACACACACACACCCAGAGGGTGAAGCAGAGATAGCTATTCCATTAAGATGGGAGGGTGTCTGCAGGCATGTATATATAACAGTGTGTGTGTGTGTGTGTGTGTGTGTGTGTGTGTGTGTGTGTGTGTGCTTGTGTCTCTGGCTCTGGCGCTCTTTCTTTGCATCATGCGCGCTCTTTCTCACAGGGGTGGCTCGCTCAGCGCTCTTTTCTTCGGTCTGTTTCCATTTCCATTCCATTTTCCGAGTTGAGTTTCTGTTCGCTTATTTCGACAATTGCGCTGCAACCGCATCGACAGACACTTTGCGTACATTTTTCTTCTTTTTTTTTTGTCGCTCTTCGTAAAATTGTGACAATAAAAATTAAAAAAAAAATGCAAAAAAAAGTTACGAGCAGCAAGTTTCAATCTGAGCCTGAAACACTTGGCAATTGAAACAAGTCTAAGTGGGGCGCGCTTAGCCTTCGTGCACCTAAACGAATGTGCGTGGTGTGTGTGTGTGTGTGTGTGTGTGTGTGTGTGTGTTGGGGCATCCATTGAAATGCCAATATAAAATCAATCAATTGGCACCCAACAAGGGTCAAGTGCTGCTCTGTGTGCAGTTCCATTGCTCCAAAGTGTGCAAAACATCTTAATTGATAGCAGTTGAAAGGTTCCGTTCGGGTGAATTGAGCTGCGTATTAGGAAAGGCTTAAGTTGAACAGTTACTTAGCCATGTTTAGAAATCAGAACAAGCCATTTATCTCTAATGCGAATGGCACACAACTAATATAAGTAGCTACAAAGCACCGTTCAAAACATAAATATAGATAATCCGTAATAATTATGATTTTTAAACACTACTCACAAATATTTTATATAAATCTTTAAATTCTTTACTCATTAATTTGATATATTTTAGCTGATTAATTAATTAAGTAAATAAAGTTGAATGATAAAATCAAGATTTATTATTTATTTAAATTTGTATCTTCTTATATCCAATTTATATTGAAACCTCAGCGCATATCTGTGAAACCAATATAACATCACAGCGGATTGAAATCACGGCACGCTCATGTTCCATTCCAAAATGTTTCCGGTTTGCGAACAACCCCCACGGAGCACAGAGGCAGCCATTTTTACAAAAGCTGAGCAAACTTTGCAGACAAACGAGAGCGAGAGGAGGCGAGAGAGAGACACACAGAGAGAGAGAGAGAGAAAGAGAGTGCAGTAAATTGAATTTTTAAATGCTTTCGACTGAGACGACCACGAGGCATTCAAAAAGTGTTGCAAACAATTTGCTCAAGACAAAAAGAACGTTATGCGAGGCAATTGCACACAGAGTAAACTGACAACTGAGAGAGGCACTGCTATTAAAAGAGAGAGAGACAGACTGAGCAAGAAAGAGAGAGAGAAAGAGTTTGTTTGTGTTGAGCGATACTCAATATGTTGAGAGTGGGCGTGTCGCTGGGCAGCCAATGGGAACTGTACGCGGCCACCACTAACGCTCAGCTGACACCGCCGGCAAATAACTAAAAACATTTGCCACCAAGACGGCAACCGAGGCACAGAAAAATGCGTAGAAATTCATGCGCAATTACATTTATCCTGTTTGGAAGATTGCTTTGTCAAAGTGCGTCTGGAAGTGCTGCCAGCCACCGCAAACTTTGGCGCTGTCTCTTCCTCCCTCCTCCCCATAAAATGTGTGTGTGTGTGTGTGTGTGTGACGAGGGGAGGGGTGCTAAGAGTTTTTCCACCTGCTGTCATTGCAGCGTTACACATTTTTATATAATTTCCCTCTACGCATTGCTTGTTTTTGATTCGTTTTCATGTTAGATTCCGCAATAAGAACATCCCGTAGAAAAGCAGCCCGAAACGATTTCAGAGAGTGAAGCTCCGACGACGTTTAGTTCAAGAGGTGTTGACACTTAGGCGCTGTCCCACTTTAATTTGAGCTGAATGCACAAATGGAAATCGCGTTACTTCTGTTACACAGGGGGTTGGCTGGGCCTGGATCTGGGCCTGGGCAGTGGCAATAATACCATCTGTGTGTCTGTGTGTGTGTGTGTGTGAAACAATTTCATTTCTGTTTTCATTTTCGATTTTGAGATCAGATTTGATTGGAGTTTTGTTGGGTCTACTGCAACCATTGTTAGCTGGCATTAATTACGCAAATTGAAATTGGCACTTCAAAAAAGGGTGCAAACGCTAATTTCAATGGATGCGTCAACAAATTAATATCTAACCAAACACATGAACTTGATGAATGTGTTGCGCTTACACACAAAACTAGCTAAGGCCAAAATACCCAACCTTAATTCGCAATCCCGAACTGAAACTGAAATTTCAGCCCCTTTGCTCTCAGACTGCCCAGGCACATTAAGCTCAATCCCTGACCGCTGGCCAGGGGGCAAAGCCAAGCCACAAAAATTCTGAAAGCAAACGGCCAAAGCTCTTTTACTTGGAACATTTAAAAGAAATAACAAACTGTTCAACTGTCGGACAAAACGATTCTACAACAAATTGCACTGCAATAAAAGAGTGTGTATATATGTATAAAATGTGTGTATGTGTGTGTGTGTGTGTGTGTGTGGCTGAGTGAGGGAGAGAGCAGTTGCTGTGTTAGTGCGAAAGCGAGGAGTAAAACCAAAGCCAAATCCAAGAGCAATGCAGACAAGCTGCAAAGCTTTTCGATGTTCTGTGCTTGTTGTATAAATATAGATATATATAAATGTGTATATGTATATATACAAGTCACATCTGTGTGAGAGTGTGTGTGTGTGTGTGTGGCAATGGCAAACAGGAAAAACAAGTCTTAATTGACGTACGAGCAAAGTGGGAGTTGCAATTTTCATTGACTCCACTTTAGCTGGCAGTTGGGCGCCAACTTTGCTCGCCTGGCTTGGATTCAGTTGGAGTGGGTTGTTTTTGCATAGCAACGCTGTGGTACCGCTCGGGATTCAGATGGCTTTGATCGGCCTACGACAGCAACTCTTCTGACCCTGTTGGCATCTAAGTACACGATAAACACACACACACACACATGCATGCATAGAGTTGATGCCTCAGGCTGGCCAGGCTTGCTCGACTTAACTGCAATTAATTTGGCAATTGACGTTGTTCAATGCTGTTAACGGCATAGCACTGGGCGCAATAACAACATAAATTCAAGAGTATTTTGTCGAACGCTCTGGCGGCTCCTGTGGCACGTCCATAACGGACGCTCCATTTCGTTATCGGACACATTAGGCAAATGGCTACGGCTTTTGTTTGCTATTAACATTTCTATAATAGGCGAAAAGCATGCCAAACAATAAACTGCATGGAATAGCATGGTATGGTTAAAAGCAAATGGAGTTGTATTCCCCTCTCGTCCACAGCTTGCGTCTATTTTGGCTATAAGTCGTGTAAATTCGTGACGCGCTTTTGGGTTTGGCTTTTGTTTCCATTCAAATGCAGACAATGGCTGAATAAAATATATGTAACCCTCCCACATATACACAGAGAGAGAGAGAGAGAGTGAAAGAGAGAGGGAAAATTTGAGAGTGGGAAAACAAGGTAAGAATGTCTTTAGAAATATATATATACAGAAACACACGCAACCTGCGCACTCCCCTCTCGCTGCGCTCATAAATAACGCTTTAGACTTTGATTTAAATAAATTGTATTACGAACGCTCATATTTTATCATTTCAACAGTTTCGCGTGGTCCGCGATTCGAATCGAATTTCTTGTGCGTTTTTCAAATGACTTCCTTTTTTAATGCCAGGACAACGACATCCTGCCTGATTGAGTGCTATCCCAGTATCATAAATTGTATGCCACATAAATGCATCAAGTCGTTAAACTGCTTTTCGGCGACAGACATCCTAAGTGTGCATATAAAAATAAAATTACAAGGCTCTGACCTCATTTCGCTGTCTGGTCTGAAAGCTGATGCTGCTGCTAATGCTCAGAGGTATTTTAAGATAATATATATATATTTATTTTAAATCTTAAATCATAATTAGTGTGTCGTTTAATATATTATGTCTAATTATAATCTGTGTAAGGTCGAACATTGCAAAATAAATGCCTTGCTGAAATATACAAATCAAGTCTATAATGATTGCCAGTTTTTGAGTAACATAGAAATATTTGTATTTGTATCTCCCTATATACAAACAAATTATGCTGCTCAGGATTTTCTTAAGACGGATATTGCATTAAATGACATTTAAGTCGAATTCGAGAGCTCGAAATATTATGTTTTTGTAGAATAAAATATAACTCCAGAAATGTAGAATAATCAATTCAAAGTCAAACCTAAAACTGTTATGAAAAGAAAAATATGTCTGGAAAACGAATAATTAAGATGCATGTTTTTTAAAAACCAAAATTTGTTCACTTATAAAATTATATGAATCAAATAAAACCAAATTAAAAATTTGTTTAAAACCTACAAAAACATAATATTTCGAACTCAAAACTAAAACTTAGATCCCAGCATATTTACTTCGGTCTACAACGGTTTTTAATCATCAGCCTGGCTTAAATAACTGTTATTCTTTATTTTGCTTTTCATTTTTATTCAGTTCTAAACTAATTCAGTTTTAAACTAATTTTCTGAGACCACACTAAAAATGTATTGAAAACTGCAAAGTTTTTTCGACAACAGGATATGAAATTGTACATTAAATATTCGTTCAATTTAATATGCAAGGATTATGCAGAACTGTTAGTTAAGTGATAAAATTTATGGGTTAACATTCCAAATCATGAAGCCAAATGAAGTAGAAATAAATACATAATTCAAACAATGGCAAAACATTTTCGTTCGTTAACAACTACTGATATAATTTTTACAAAAAAATATAGAAAAGCAGAAACGGACAAAGAATGTCGGTCATCAACTAAGGCACCGCCAACAGTATAAAATTACCAATTTATTATAGCCACACAAGCAGTATAGAGATAGAGGTGGAGGAAGAGGGACAGCAAGGGGAGCAGGAGAGTCACAGTAGGGAATCAATTTGAACAAAGCGGAGCAACTGGGATGAGCAAACGTCGACCGATTGTTTATTGATTGAATTGAATCCCATTTTCTGAATATGCTTTTGGAGGTGCATTTAAAAAAAAAGAGAGAGCTCCTCAAAAAGAACGAGTGAAAATGCGTGATCTGCACCCATAAAACAGGATATGTAATTATGGCCAGGACAGCTTTTAATTATTACCTGATGTATAATTAATAATAATTAATTCCATTTGTATGCAAACTTTATGAATTGCATGTGATGGGATTTTATTGTCAGTGTATTTTCACGGTCTTGAGAATGGAATAACAATCTTATTTGAATATTCATTCTTATTAAAAAAAAAACTTTAGAAAAGAAACTTTTAAGTAAGTGTCAGATAAAATGTACTGGACTGCCTTGAATATGACACATACGTCATGTTGACTTAAATTTGCAGAAGCATTTAAGTATTTGTAATTTTTCTCATTGTGTGATTATAATTTTTTGATTTGAGGCACTCCTTGTCCTCAACTGAACCCTACCCTTAATCGTATACCCCTACTTGGTGCGCTCTTTTGTGTACCGCCTAATTTTGCAACTGAATGCGTCGCAGCAAATGGAACACAGGCGACTACGCAGAGCAAGGTTCCACTTGAAAATCGATCGCGGATTAATGCGATTAACTTACAGTTGATTTCAGCATAAAGGGAGCATGAAGAGATGCATTGAATGAAAATGAAAATAAGTAGGAAAAGTTTCAAATTCAACTGCAAAGGGATCCTTTGCGATACCAAAAGAGACGGCGGCTCGAAAAAGCAACCCTGCGAAAATCGTGCTAAAGTCCTTAATGCCGCTAGGATGCGCGTATTCGCATAGGCACAAAGACAACAAACAAACAGCCGACAGACAACAAACAGCAGCTAAGACTTAATTATTTTATAAGGCACACCAACAACAGCAACAACAACAGCAACAGCAACAGAAACAATAACAACAGCAGCGCAGCGGGCGGGATGTGGACCGCCTACTGAGCGAGTCCTGCCGATTTGCGGTTATTTCTTACTGTACATGTGCGCGTGTATGTGTGTGTGTGTGTGTGTGTGTGTGTGTACAAGCATATCTAAATTGCCTTTGCAGACGCGTTGAGTCCCTGCTGAAGGAAATATCAATTTGTCGCCACATCATAAAAGGCAGCGCAATAAAATTACACCCATCTTGCCTCTACCCAGTTGGGGTTGCGTCTATATCTTTGTCAAATCCCACATTCAATTTGGCACTGCTTTGTGCGCAAAATCCCCAAAGGAATCAGTTCGTCCGGTTCGCGGCACCACCCACAGAAATCCCCGCCAAGAAGCACAATAACAAAGCTGGGCTGGGCTGGCAACAAAAAAAAAAAAAACAGACACAAAGAAGAAGTACACATCGTAAATGGCAAATGCAATTCGCGTATTTTATGACGCTCCACGTTGATGGCAACGGCGACTGCGATGGCGCAAAAGTGCTTCACATCCACCCAGCAGCGAGCACATTGAAACAATGGACCCGAACCCGATGATAGTGAGTTCCACAATGCCAGCATAAGCTGACCGATAATAAGAGACAAGCAAAATAATAAAATAAATAATGAGGAACAATTCAATTATTTTTTGGGCGAGTGTTAAAAGCCACACACCAACCCAATCACAACCACAGAACAGAGAACATGAAGTGCTCCTGGCTAATGATGATGCATTATGGCTGAATATACACAGACATGTCTTTAGCGTCATTCGCTAGTTACATTACCCCCGTCTATGGCCCTTAAAGATTATGAATCGAATTTTATGTAACTTAAACCCAACGACACTTTAATCTACTGGTTAATTGGTTAGCTTCTGAACAACAGAGCATCGGACAACTAGTGAATAAAAACAACATTTTCAACTTCGGCAGACGGCCCGAAGTGCCTTTAATTGTAGTTTGTCGCATTCAATCGCCAGATTGAGCAGCTGAGATGTTGCAGGACCATCAAGGAGGCACGGTGCGCGAAGCTCGTCATGTAGGCAATTTGCAGCCCCATCATTCATAGCAAGTTCAATGATCTCAAGGAGCTGTTCAAAGTGGTCGGCGGTGAACCTCAAAGGACCTATCTATTTATGATTGATATTGTTGATCATGGCTCCGAAATATTGCTACTAGCGTTTAAGGTGCGCAATCCAACTCACGATCCTCGCCAGATTATACAGGTGTATGGGTTCTACTGTGCTGTTGACCCTCACCATTGATGCATTATTTGGAAAACAGGAGGAGTCTGCTTGCGATAAACTGTGGAGTAATCACGAGGATCAGATTGGCTGAGCGTTGTCTTCGTCCCACAGTTCAATCGCATAAGCTCCCAACTGCTGTTGTCGCTGTTGTAAGGTCATTTTAGAATTAAAAGAGGAGATTCCACATGCGAACCGAACTTTCCCTAAACTAAACAGGAGCGATACCATTGTTAACAAATGCCAACTTGCAGAGATATTAGCAAGTGTAGCAATTACACCATCAAAGACCACATGAAGCATAAAACGATTCTAGGCTTTAAGCCAATCTCAAACGATCCATGCGATCTGTTTGTGTTCAATTTTAACTTTATCATCTTGTAGAGGATTTTAGCTCTGTAGATCCTTGTTTTGACAGCAACATCTGCGAACGTGTTTCAAGTTGGATTGCTTCAATTTACAATTACAATTCCAAAACACTCAAATTCATTTACGATGCATTTTGAAAAGGCAGCCATTTTTGATCTCTTCCATCTGTTTGGTTAATTTTTTGTTTGTTTCATATTTAAAGTTCGGCATATCTTGGTCCCAATTATCTGATGAATCTCAACTTGCAATGCAAAACGTGCCCAGCTGGATATCGGGACGGGGCAAGACTTATCAAACTGAAAACATGGCAATTTTTAATTGAGGCAACGCTACCAAACAATGCGGCATGCGGAGCGGCGTATGTAAATGCAATTTAATTGTAATCCAATTTGTAGCCAACACACACAAACACACACACACAATAAGCAGCCGTGCGTCGGTAGCAATGCCTCTGATACCTACCCGGGGCGCATTAGATCGGCTTAAGATTAGACTAACATTTACCCTTCCATGCAAGGCAAAAATTATTACTGTCTAAAAAGACGTGGCTATGGCAAGTCTGAGTCGGCTGGCGCCGGTTTAAGCCAAGATCATCATCAAAGCCATGCAACTACCGGTCAAATAATTATGTGCTCAGATTTGGCTAGTGATTGCTACCGATCGCGATTGACCCAGTTGTGCCGACCAAGTGGCCAATTGAAAGTGTGCGTTTTGTTGGCCAAACATCAGAGCTGTGCACTTTGCCAAAAGTGCAGCAATGGCAAATGTAACAAATATAAATGCCCAATGTTTGTGAGCAGCATGAGACCGCCCCTAATTTTAGCCGTGAGATTTTTATCAATCAGAGGCGGTCTCTGGCTGTAATCAGGCGTAAAATTTACAGCAAACAACGCGAAATCAAAGTGGTTGAAAGCCTTCCGTCACGTGCACGCACTCCTAATGTCAAGGATACGAGCACATCAATGGTATGGGCGAGGGTAAATAGTTTATGTCTGGTATTTATACACTTTATGGTTTCTGACGTGCCGTGATTTGTATAAAACTTGTTAAGCGAACCCCGTTCCCATTCCCATTCCCATTTCCATTCCCAAACCCACTCCCATTCCCTAATGCAAATGCAGCCCGTTCCATTAAAGCGAGCCCTTCTCAGTGGCGGCAGTCGCCCAACATTGCTTTCAATGCCTCCTCATCAGCCCATGCCCGGATTCATTCTGGTAATAAAGTTGCTCAAGTGTATTTCATTGCCATATGTTCTGCTGGGGCGAGCATATGTATGTGTGTGTGTGTGTGCCTGTGTGTGTGTGACTGTGTGTGGCTTTTGTTATCACATAGGATTAGGCATAATGAAGTGTTTTAATGCGTTTAGGCCGCACACACAAATATTATAAGCACACGGCACATCGGTGGCTGAAGTAGTAGTTTCGCAAGTTGCACAATAAAAAGCCCTCGAGCTAAATGTAATTAAAATGTTTACAAGTATCTGTTAATTTCCAACTTATATGAGAGCAGAATATTACTTGAACTGAACCCAAACATGAGTTATTCTGCTCATACAAAGTAGAGGTACTAAAATTTAAAAACTAAGAAAAAAACACATTTCATATGCTTTTATAATAAATAGTTCCTATTTCAGAGACGTGTGTACTCAACTATGACAAGTGAAAACTATCTATGTTAAGTGTAGACACATCTAGTATGTTCTAAAAAAAAACCCAAGAGTTCAAGATCATTATTATTATTATTTCTAAGTAAAAATTGTATGTTTCATTGTGGATTCATTTACTTCTTGTGCGAAAAATAAGCAGTAAAGCGAAAAAGATTTTTTTTTGTTTTTAAAATTTGTAATATCTATTGCTGTTTTTGCATGTGATAATTTATTGAATATTTGTAATTTCGATGAACACTAAATAATACTCCAAGTTCAAATTTTTAGAGCTATTGCTGCATTCGATATGATGAATCTGAAATCTAAGGATAACGAGCACCTAGTTTTGGTAACTGGAAACTACTCATAGTTAGGTGAAGCATTTATATTTAAAAAAAAAATCCTATTTCTGTTTTCGGATATCAATTTTGAATCATTATAATACCTATAAGCTATAATACTATATATTAATAATATTCTAATATTAATACTCTAATATTAATACTCTAATATTAATACTCTAATATTCTAATATTAATACTCTAAGTTCGTATTGCTTGGCCAACACAAACTGTAAGCAACTCATAGGTAAAAGTATATATATTTTTTTTAAGACCTATTTCTGTTTTCGTTTATCATGAATATTGAGCACTAAGTAATACTAAAAAAAACTGTAGATAATTCATAGGTGGGTGGGGCATCTCCATTAGACAAGCGCTGAAGAACAACTGGAACAGTGTTAAAACTTTTTCGTCACTCGCAACATTCTATGAGCAGCCTTTTGTGCGAGTATATAAATTGTTCACCTTATTTGGCTTTCAGCATTTTTGGGCACATTTGGACTGTGGGCGTGGTGTGGAAAACCATTAAAGAAATTACATGCTGCTCGCTCCCGACTCCCATTGCGAGTGTCGAGTGCGGTGCGCGGGATACTGAATGCAATCGCATTGATGTTAAAAAAAAAAAAAAAAAAAAGCAGAAATGAAACGCGACGACTATAGCGCTTAACTGTCGTGTTGGGCGTATATAAAAGGGGGGAGGGGGTAGAGTGGGGGGCGTGTCATAGCATGGTGTATGGGCGGCGGTGTTGACGCTTTTTGTGGACATCAAAACATCAAAGTGATTGAATTGTTGCGATTGCTTTCAGAAAAGTGTGCAATGTCTGAAAACAATTTGAATTGAATTGAAATTAAATTAAAATTGCCGGCAGTTGAGTATAAGCTGCAGTTAGAGAGCATTTATAAACTATGCTTAAAAAAAAGAAGCAATCTTCATTTGGTTTTATTTATTCGTCTTTAGAAATATATTCATTATTTTCTTTGGATTATTATTCATATGCATTTGCTTTTTGTTTGCATACGAATCGAAGGCAAACAATTTCCAATTGTCATAAATAAAAATTATATACATATATATATATACAAAACAAATATAAACAATATAAATATACAATACATTTGCCACAGACTCGACCTGAATCCATAGAATACAATGTCTGCTGTTGGGTGAGCAATTGTTTGCCAGCGATTGCCATTAAAATTTAAATCACTGCAATTATTATTAATGGTCGAAAGCGCTTTTTATAAATGTACGCAAATTGTTGCGCAAATTGTGCAATGGCCCTCGGCAACAATTACAACAAAAGCCATTCAAACCAACAATGCTAATTGGTAAAGCAAACATAAATCAATGGCAATAATTTTCACGCCATTTTAATGTTCAACAGCAACATCGCAAAGAAAGAAAAAAGAAAAAAAAAAAACAATGGCGCTTTTGAGACAAACATATATATTAAATATATATTCTCGTTTTTTATGGCTCTGTCAAAGAGCAAAAAGCTTTATGATATAGCTGTGCAATGAGGATAAAATGCTGGCATATACATAAATACATATATGCATATCTTACAGGCTCCTTATAAGGCTTACGATAAATCAGATGATTGAGTTGATTCTCAGGTGAGATATGCACACCTTTGATTCTATCAGATTTGTCAATTAAGTGAACTTTTCAGTTGAGCATTGCAATACAGTTGAGTTGTCAGCTAAAGCGGCTTTTAGGCCTTTTTAATTGGCATTCAGTTACAGTCATTACACACTTTTCGCCAATTAATGCAACGGAATAATTGCAACGAAGCTTAACAGGTATTTGCAATGAAATAAATGTCAAATAGCAACAGTGCAATTTATGGAGTGATTGTTGGCTGGAGAAAGCACAAAGAATTCCGGCAGACGGGCCATTTAATGGAAGCGGATTCTCACGCATAAGGGGAAAATGGGTCATAATGCGATACCTTAAGGAAGATTTAATAGATCCACAAAGGATCGCCGCACACTTTTTTTCTTAATTAACTGGCAGTGTGCTCAAGTTTCAGTACAAAGTGTTAAAAGAACAGCAAAAAATGAAAAACACAGCTATCTTTCGGAACGATATGAATCACATTAGCTAGATTTGCATCAGGATTACGCGTTTGTGGCAGAAGTAAGTGCAAAAACGAGGCCCTCTCTCACCTCTCTGCCCTAATCCCGATGGTGCTGTGACAATTGTCACGAATCAAGAGCACGCCGGCCTCGAAATCTAGGCCAATCTCGGCACTCGAGCGTCAACAAAAGGTAAGCAGATTTGTGCTAATATGACGGCATCTGCTCGACAATGGCCCTCAGGCAAGCAGAGTCTGAGACCGAGCGGCACCTGAGTCCTCACGGTGCGTGTGAACGGCGACAACGCCTCAATAGAGTCCTTGAGCCTGCACGCGATCCTTATTCGCAAGATAAACAAAACACATACACAACACAATTGCGAAAATGGCAGGATAAGGCCTAAGCTTCAAGTGCTGCTTGTTCAAATTATGCAAATCTCTTCAAATCCAGCGGGCGGGCCGAGGATTGCAAACGATAGGAGCAGACTTTGGCGTGCGCCGATCATCGAACTTCGCAGACAAAGCGACGTGCATTTTAATTGGTTAACATATGTATGTATGTATGCCAGGCTCAACAGCCAGAATTAGTGCAGATCTCAGAGTTTGAAAAAAATTTTGGAAAAATTCGCAGAAAAATGCAAAGGACAGCTAACGAATTGTTGCACAAAATTACTTAGCCTAGTAATACAGATGAACAATAAAACTTAAAATAGTAAGAGTTCTAACTTTCTAAAAGAATACAAATTTTAAAATGTATCTTATGTTTTCTCTAAACAATAAAATAGATATGGTTGGATTTACTTAAGTTTTAGTTTTATATTAAATATGATATTCATGCATTATGTGTCATAAGTAGCTATAGTATTTTAAAAGTACCTTAAACGTTTCTTTACCTATTCCAAATACTTTTTCGCATCCTTCCTTCATTACTTCTATCATCATTGGCAATTTCCGCCGCATTATTGGCCTAACTGTTTACTGTTGTCTCCTAGGCATATGGCTGCTGCACCAAAGCATGCTCTGAAGTCTGAGTTCATTTCATCATTAAGTATTAACTTAAAAAAATGTATAGCAGTAAACGTAGCATTTTGCTCATGGCTCTTCAAGTCCCCAGGAAAAGAATTTATTTTTTCAATTATTTCAGTTTACCATGTTAATATCCCATACCCCATATTCATTGAGTTTGTTTAGTTCCTTGTGAAAATCGGGTCGTAAATGTGCCCCTAAAAGTATGCTTTGTTTGCTTGAAGCCGTTTAGCCAATGCAGCAACCTAAATTCGTGTCACGGTTCGTGCAAATGATATTCTACTAGCGATCATATTTTTGTTTGTTTAATTGTAACTAGATTTATGTATTTCATACAATTAAGAACAAAATCTTTACTGGGCGCTTTTTTTATGGATCACCATCAAATTTATTTTTAAAGTGAGTTATGTTACAATTAAGAAAAACATTTACCATTTTTAAGCTAAGCAGTTTACTCTTAGCAATGAATGCTGATTAATTGAAGCGCTGCAAATATCTTGCCAACATTTTCCATATGCAAAAATGATGCGTTGCTTGACAGCTGCCATTGTTTTTCTCGAGTATGGAAATGTATGAAGATTTGGAATGGGTGATGGCAACATTGTTATTCTGCCAGTTGGCACCGTTCTTACCACAAACCAAAGACCAAAGCCAAGCAAACACAATTCTCTTCTGCAGTGCGATTTGCTTTGTTAGCCGTTTGCATGTGTGGACCGCTTTTGTTATTTTTGTTGATACGGCTAAGGCTCAGGCATCAGCTATTTGGGCATTACTAGATTAAGAAACAAAGCTACAACAACAACAATATGTGTGTATGTCTGAAGTATGTGTGCTGTCCAACGTTTTATGGCTCATTACCATTGTATGGGGTGCGGGGTGCGTGATAAATATTTTGCTACAATTTCCATTATGTTTTGCTTGAAAAATAGGTCTTTGTTTGTAGTATGTGAAGTTTTTGAAGCAAATATATCTTAGTGGATCTTGGCATTAAGGCACGCGGCATACACTTTGAACTCGATAAGAATAATCAGATTGCTCATTTATGCACAAATTATACATTCATACATATGCCTTTTTTTGTATTATGGTTTTTTTTTAAATGACAATCAAAATTTAAAGTCAATATTCTTAGTCTATCGATGCTGCTTTCGATAAGAATGTGTCGTCGATAGCTTTGCTAGAGATGCCAACCGAGCGAAAAGCTTTCGTCGTTTGTTTTGTTTTTGTATTTGCCATTTCATGATTTGTCTTGTGCCGGTTCGTTATTCATTCATCGTTCGCCTTAGGTCAATGACAGTTTATCGGTTATTAATTTGCACCTAACTTATATATAAATAAATCTTAGCTAAAACATGTCGTTTATTGGACGTGCATTGCTGCGTAATGTAAGTATTTTTTTGAGGGTGCAGCACAGATTTTAAAAAGATGCACATTTTGATTACGTAATTGATGACATGATTATTTTGTATTCATTGCAGGTGCCGCTGCTGGGCAAAGGCATTGTTGGCGGCCAGTGCAAACAGACAACGGCTCGTCTGTTGCATCAGAGTGAGTATGCATGAAAATTGCTGTGTTCTTCCAGTGATTGATTGACAAGTTTTCCTTCCTTCTACTCGGCAGCTGCTCCACTGTGCGCCGTGCGTGTGCAACAGCCTGCTCCGGATTTTAGGGGATTGGCTGTGGTCGGCAATGATTTCCAGGAGATCAAACTGGAAGACTATAGAGGCAAATATCTGGTGCTGTTTTTCTACCCATTAGACTTGTAAGCCACTCTAATCGTGCACTGATTAGCAACAGTTGCTTTAATATATTTCTTTGGATCTACTCCGACAGCACCTTTGTTTGTCCAACGGAAATAGTAGCATTTAGCGAACGCATTCAGGAGTTCCAGGATATCAATACCGAAGTCGTAGGCGTCTCGGTGGACTCGCATTTTAGCCATTTGACCTGGTGCAATGTGGATCGCAAGAATGGCGGCGTTGGCAAGTTGAATTATCCACTGCTTTCGGACATTACCAAAAAGATATCCGCTGATTATGATGTGCTGCTCGACAACGAAGGCATCTCGCTGCGCGGCACATTCATAATTGATCCGAAGGGCGTCTTGCGTCAGTACTCGATCAACGATTTGCCCGTAGGCAGATCCGTCGATGAGGTCTTGCGTCTAATCAAGGCCTTCCAGTTTGTCGAGCAGCACGGCGAGGTGTGCCCAGCCAACTGGAATCCAAAGACTAACCCAGCTACCATCAAGCCCGATGTGGATGAATCCAAGCAATACTTCAGCAAGCATGGCTAAGATTCCTCTTAAAAGAAAAACACCTTCAACATTCAACACAAAAAAAGACCCAAAAAATAAAACGCTAAGGCCACAAAATATTTTGTCAATCCTTTAAAGCATAAAATACAAATTACGTTGTTACATGGTTAATTATGGTATTAGGTTTTAGGTTTATAGAAGTGTCGGAGTCTAAAAGTATTGTGTGGAGCGTGTAGTAAAGATCAGTTGGATGGCGGCGGAGGCGGTGGCGGCTGTGACAAGCCCAGTGAAGGCGGTGGCGCACACGGCGGTGGTGGTGGCGGTGCATAGCCTGTGCCCCAGCCCGGATAGCCACTGGCCCACGGTGGCATTGGTGGTGCACTGGTACCAGGCGGCGGCGGTATTAACGGCGGCAATGTACCCGGTATGGGCGGATTCATGGACTCGGCGGCCGGCGGTGGCGGCTGCGGTGCACTCATCCAGTTCATCAACGGTGGTGGCATCGGTGGCGGTGCCTGCGTCACTGACGGTGCTGGCACATATGGCGACATGCCCATGCCATGATCCATGCCCATTTGATGCTCATGCGGTGGTCCTCCCCAGCCACCACCACCACCACCATTACCACCACCACCATTTCCGCTGCCGCCCATGTCGCGCTGATGATCCCGTGGCGAGGCGTTTGTCGGCGACTGTATGGCCTGCATCTGCGATGGCTTCTTATCGAAGATGCTGTAGCTGGCGCGATGCAGCTGTGGGGCAACAGGCGTCTCGGGCTTAGAGGCCGACGGCGGAGGTCCCTCACCAAGCTCTGCCATCAGACTCATGTACTCCTCATCTATCTTGTTCTGGGAATCCTCACAGGCCATGCCCGGTGCACCGGAGCCCGGACGCTTGTTGCGACAATCCTTGGTCAAGTGGCCAGTGCCGCCACATGAGGTGCACACAATGGTGTTGGTGATGATCGGCTTATCGGGGCACTGCCAGGACTTGTGATCCGTTGAGCCGCAGGTGCAGCGCTGAATGTCATTCTCGCGCAACGTGCCATTGAGCTGAGCAAGTTCGCGGAGCTGCATGCGCCGCAGATCGTTGTGGCCCTCGGGCACCTCGATGCCCTGCCGGATGACGTCCTTGATCTTGTCGACGGCCTTCCGAACCGCCTCAGGATTTGGCGCTGTGATGAACGCGTGAAGCGGCTCATCTTCACCAGGCAAGGGCTGGCCATCTTTGCGGCCCACTTTGCCCTCCTTCACCGATCCCTTGCCGCGAATAATGATCTTGGCGCCGGTGTCCTTCTCCATGGCCTTGAGCGTGTTGCCACGTGGCCCAATCAGCAGGCCGACAAAGTTAATGTCTGGATGCTGTTCCTGCGGAATCAGTACCTTGTCGCTGACGCGCGTAACCGGAGGCCTACGACAGATAAGAGATTAGCATCGGGATAAATAGAAGTCTGCTAAAGATTTACTTGTAATCAGCTGGCGGCTTGAATTCAGGATTAACAGCTTGCATCTTGACAATCAGCTGATGACGCTGCTCCTCCAGGCGCTTGCGATAGCGAAACTCGCGCGTATTCAGACGCTTGCCATCAGAACTGTAAATGGGCTCCGGTGAGGGTGATCTGGGAATGAGCGAAACAAACGAGAAGATGGCGGCTTTGAAATGGATGTGCTCAGTGAGTCGCACACGGTATACAATTGGCTAAACTTAATGAAATCTTATTGTAGGTACTACATTATTGTATTGTATTTAATATCGATTATATGATAGATCCTGTAATAATTTGCAAATCATCATTCATTAATCATTAGCATCATTAGCAAGTTATAATTAGAAAAATTCGCTGGTGAATTAAGAAAAGAAGAATTTTGATTAATTCATTCAATAATTTAATTGGATTTCAGTTTGTGGCTGGGTCTGCTGTTGCTTGGGAGCACCCTTCTGTAAAATGTACCTCATATTTCTGCAAAGCGTTCATTTAAGTATGGGACGCTCACGGCTTTGTGGAAGAGAAGAAATTGGCATTATTATAAAGTAAAATCTGATTTGATTATTGCCAGCCAGACGCTTACACTTCTCGGTCGCCGAATCTAAAACGCAGTCTCACATCAAACGAAAACCCTTCAAAAGTTTTACATTATTAATTAAGACTAGCATTAGTTAATAAACGAAAACAATATATAAAAATATTGTCTATAAAAGAACACCATAAGTTAAGTTAGCCCCCAACATTACCGACAGCGAGGTGCAATCAGCAGATTGTGTGAATGACCTTTGAACCGTGGAGTCTGGTCGTTAAACTACAAATTATTTTCAGAGAAATTTAAAAGCATTTACAATCGCAACCATCAAAAGATGAAATGGTAAACAAAAAATAAAAAGTGGCCGCTCTTTTCGAATTTAGACACGATTCCAATTGCAAATACTTATCATTTTTTACAACTTACTTTTTACAAAAATACATTATTATTAACTATACACATGCTCTTCATTATATGCGAGCGACCACTGTGTTAAAATAAAACTAAAAATATTCCAATGCCGTTAAACAATCAATTTGCAATTGATATAAAGTTCTAAATGAAAAATGATATTTTTGTTTCATGTCTTGACTGAGCAGACGCTGCTGCTTTAAACCTGTACACATATCACCATGACGTTGAACGTGTTGTGTGATTCCACAGCCCATAAATCGGGTATCCATGTCCGGAATCGAGCTCACTTTGGTTTCTTGGGGGAAGATTATGATAATAAACAGTTTCAAACCTTTCTTCCGGTGTCTGCGTGATGCCCAAATCGCCTGTGCGCAGCTTGCGGCTAATCTCCTCGATTTGAAATTGAACTGTAATTAAAAGTCGTTAGAAAAGAAGAAAGAAAATCGAGCGCAACCTCGATATTAGTAAATGTTAAATGCCATTTGCTGTACGAGAGAATGAGAGAGTTGGAGAAATAGTTATATATTGATATATATATATATATATCATTAAGTGATGGGGCTATGGGGAGACCGTAACATATTTTCTCTATTTGTGTTTCCATTTTACAGAAGACAGCGCCGACGCGTGCCTAAACTAACTGAAAATTTGTGAGCGTTACAATTAATTAAGATTGATTATTGTTCGATTGATTTGGTTGTTGATTAGTTTGGTTCACGGATTTCTCTTGGGCTATACGATAAGGTTATATTATCAAAGCCTGTTTGGAACTCGTGTCGTTTAGTGTCACACGCCGGAATCCCTTCAAAAAGAGAACGAGAAATTATTATTGTTTGCTCAATGCAATTTTGTTGTTGGTTTACGCTTGTGCTCGCACACGTCCCGGCCGTCTGAATTGGACGTCTAAACTGTGGGTGGGTGTAACTGTAACGCTTACTGTGATCTCTTTGGGATCTCTGTGATCTCCCCGCGACTATATTGTGGCTGTGTTTGTTTTGCTCATTAGTTGTCATTAGACTTAGGGCTAGTCTTAACTCTAACTTAGTTATATACTAACTACTAATTACTAAGGATTCAATTGAAATACCTAAGTAGGCCTCCTGCTGGGCCGGATCCAGTGTTGAGGGTAAAATTGTCGGCATGCCCGGTATAAATGTCTTGTCCTTTTCGGTTCCGCCCCAACGAGACTTTCGCTTTCGCTTACGCTCAGCCGCATCCACTGAAAGAAAAGAAATGTAAATAATAATAATATTAATCATTTGTGTACAAAAAAAATACATACTTGAGTTCTCAGAGAATCCATTGCTCATTGAATCATTGCTGTTCTGACTGTTGAATAGTGCTGCAAAGCTCTTGTTGCCGCCCACATTGCTCATCAGATCCTGTATGGTCTGTGAGAGATCGAAACGTGAATTATTCTCCTCCCGAATGGACTCCAGCTGCGGGTGCTGATGGTGGCGCTCAAAAAGCGATGGTATCCGCGACTCCGGCTCATGCAGTGAGTTCCGATTGTTTGTGTCAAATGGGTTCACATAGGCGCGTTCCCGACTGCTCCGCTCCCGACTGCTCCGTTCGCGGCTATTCCGATGCGATTCGTTGCTGCGTTCGTTGCGACGCCTGTCATAGCTGCGACTGTTCGAGCGACGCCTGCGACTACTGCGATCGTAATCATCCCCACGAGCTCCGCCGCCACGTGAACCACTGCGTCTGGAGCGTGAGTCGCGATCACGATCGCGTCTACGATCCCGATCCTTGCTGCGCGAACGTTTCTTACGCCTGTCCGAGTCATCGTGGTTGCGCGAGCGACTGCGATGCGAACGGGAATCCCGATCCCGTTCACGCTCCCGGTCTCTATCCCTGTCACGCTCGCGACTGTCGCGGCGACGACTCTCGCGATCCTTGCTACCACGATCACGATCTCTGGAAATTAATAAATTAATTACTTGATTGGCAACGAGGAAATCATTCAAGTTGTTTTTCTCTCTAATACACTCACCTGCGCTTCTTTTCGCGTTCCCTATCCTTGTCCTTGTCCCTGCCCCGATCCCTGGAACGGGAACGTTCCTTGTCGGCGCCACGACTTCGATAATCGTTGTCGTTGCTGCCGTTGGCTTCTTTCTCTCTGCCTGCCCCAGCGGGCAGCGATAGTTGCAGCAGTTCTGGTGGCGTTGCACTCATTGCGATACAATTTATATTATTTAGACAGTGAGACACAGATTTATGTACGCTTTACATAAAATTACAAATTATTTTCATCACCATGCCACAAACACACGCTCACCAATACCAATGCAATCACTTCCAAGTACAATATCGTGGCAAGCTTTGACAGTTGAATGCAACGTACAGCTGTAAATTTGTGCTAATTATGCTATTATTATGCTTATTTGCAATGTTACTTGTTTTGGTCAAGTATTTTTCACAAATTCCACATACGAAGCAAGCTATTACATGAAAAAACCGATTGTGGAAATTGCTTTTCGGCGAAAATCTTACGCACAAACGAACATATTGAAAACAGGGTTGTTATTAGTGCTAGGGTAGTGAAAACTACAATGATGAATCGATGTTTGCTTCATTCGATATATTTTTAGCACACACAAAAAAATCAATTTTTTTAGACTGTCAATTAGATATTGTTTCTCACCAAATTTATGAAGATGAGCATTTTATAATTGCATTAGAAATTTCAGAAACCATAACCGTGTAACTTAAATTTAAAAGCGTTAATATCGATATTTTGAAATATATCGCTGTAGCATATTTTTTGTTATCGATATATTAGATGCACGTGTGTCGCGTTTGTTTTCATTTGCTGCGTGCGTTCAACTTGTAGTCCAGCAAAATGGGTGCGAAGAATAAAAAATCCAGTGCCGATACCGTATACACAAAGAAATCAGCCAAGAGCAGCAACCCCTTTGACAATGCCATTGCTCAAACGGCCAAGCGATTAAATCCATTTGACGTGCATGTGAATAAGGAGAAATTCAAGATTTTGGGACGCGTCTGCAAACATGACCGAGGCATGCCGGGTGTTTCCCGGGCCAAGGCGCTGCAGAAGCGCGCCGAAACAATTGGCAAACAGTACGCCGTCAAACACAAGACGAACAGATTTGTGGATAATCGCATTGGGAAACATCTCAGCGGCGACCAGCTGACCGAATCTGTGATGAATGCTCGCTACCTGGCCGAGAAACTATCACAGGTGCGTGCATCCAACAAGGTGGAGAAGTTCAATCTGAATGACGACGAGCAGCTCACGCACCGAGGCCAAACGCTCGAGGAGATTGAACAGTACAGAGACGAGCGATCCGATGACGAGGACCCGGACGATGAGGGTCTTGACGGTGAGTATTCTCATGTACTTATTTTTGTCTACAATCGATATAAATTTTAACCATACAGCTGAGTTCACGTCTGCGGCTCATTTTGGTGGCGATGGCGACGCCCCGCAAGATCGACAGACGGCAATTGAGGACATGATCATTGAGCAGAAGCGTCGTAAAAATGAAATAGCAAAGGATAAGGATGAAGTCAACGATCTGACAGAGAAACTTGATGCCAACTACAAGCAGCTGTTGTCGCTGGTGGCTCAGGCAACCAAGGATGAGCAGCACGAGAAGCCACCGCCGGATGCATATGACAAGTTGCTCAAAGAGATGATCTTCGAGCCACGCGGTAGTGTTACGGACAAGCTGATAAAGCCCGAAGAGTTAGCCAAGCAGGAAGCCGCCCGCCTGGAAAAGCTGGAGAACGAACGATTGCGGCGCATGAAAGCCGATGGCGAGGAGCAGGAGACTAATGTACAGATCACACATCGGTCGGCTGATGATTTGGACGATGGCTACTTTGTGGCTGGCAACGCAGAAGAGGAAGGCGATGATGTGCTTGCATACGATTTGGATGGAAATCTAGGCACGCATCTAAGCAGCAAAAAGCAAACTGAACAGAACAATGCCAAATCCGATGAGGAAAGTGATGAGGATGAGGATGATGATGAAGATGGAGAAGAAGAGGAGTCCGAATCAGAGTTGGATAATTTGAGTGATCTTAAGGAGTCGGACAGTGAGTCAGAAGCCGAAGAAACTGCGCAACCAACTCAAGCCAAATCCAAACAAATAAAGCATCAGCAAACTACTGCATCTATGGACACCAGTATACCCTTCACCATAAAGATGCCCAAGACATATGAGGATTTCGGCGAGCTGATGGCCAAATATTCGCCAGCTCAACAGGCCACCGTTGTGGAGCGCATCATCAAGTGCAATAATCCCAAGCTGGAGGGCGTCAATCGTGAGAATGTTGTCAAGCTGTATGCGTTCCTGTTGCAGTACATTAAGGACATGTTTGAGGATGCCAGCGAGCAGGATATTCTCTCCCATTTCCGGCTGCTGGCGCAGCTAATGCCGCATCTTTACGATCTGACCCAGCTGAATCCGGAGCGCATGTCCAACACGCTGCTGGACGTGATCAAGGAGAAGTATGGCGAGTATCGCAAGAACCACAAGGTGTATCCATCCCTGGACACACTCATCTACTTTAAGCTCGTCTCGAATCTGTATTCCACATCGGACTTTCGTCATCCTGTGGCCACGCCCACCTACATCTTTATGCAGCACATTCTGACGAGGGCGCGCATCCGCACACGCCAGGACATCGCAATGGGTCTGTTTATAGTCAACATCGCCATGGAGTTTGGATCGCGTTCCAAGCGTTTTTTACCTGGCGTTTTCAACTTTCTGCTGGGCATCGTTCACATGGCCATACCAAAGCGACAAACGGAGGATCAGCATGATATTGTGCCACCCTTTGAGCTTGACGGACCCTTCAGCAAACTCCTGTCAATTCCAGCCACGAAGGAAACCCAGGCGCTCGAGCCGCAGCAACTGCAGGCTGCTGATCTGGTGACGCACACGATTACAGTGGATTTCAAGGTGCGAGTTCTGGACACAACGCTGCGTGTGATCAAGCAAATCTTTGAGGAGTTCGTCGACGAGCATATTGGTGCCTGCTACTTAGCCAATCCCTTTCTACCACTACTCGAACGCCTGCCCCTCAAGCATTATCCTGAGCACGTGCAAGAACATCATGCAGCAGCAAAGTCAGTTCTGGAGCAAGTGTCGGCACAAAAAATGAAACCGCTGGCGCCCGCTGACAAGAAGCCGAAGGCTTTGCGTCTCCTCGAGCCCCGTTTCGAAGTGGTCTACGACGACAAGCGGCGGCCCAAGATGTCCAAGCAGAAGGAGGAGCGCGCCAAGCTGCTGCACAAGATCAAGCGCGAGAAGAAGGGCGCCATACGCGAAATACGCCGCGACACGGCCTTTGTGCAGGACATCAAACTCAAGCAGCAGATACAAAGGTGAGTGATATCGATTGATTGACTGACTGATTGATGGGCATCCTTAATGTGAGGAAGCGAGTTATTATTTATTATTAGTGGAAAAGAAAAAGTAAACACTTTCTTCGTTGGGTGAATATCGATTGAATGCAAAGTTTTTTGTGTCTAAAGTGGCAAAAATCTATTCAAAATTTATTTTTAGCACAATCAATTTTTTGTTGTTTAATTATTGTCTGATCGGCTTCAAAATCATTTTTAAAGCGCTTCAGAAAATGATTTTTTTCTAAATCCAATCAATATTTGTATTTGTTTCTATAATGAAATGTTTGCTTAATTTGTGAAATTTTCCATTACAGCGATAAGGAGCGCCACGAGAAGGTCAAACGCATCTACCAGGAGGCCTCCATGCAGCAGGGCGAGCTCAATGAATTGGCTCGCGCCAAGAAGCGCAAAAAGTTCTGAAACGTTGCAGCTGTGTGTAAAAAGTGTTAAATCCACTTATGTTGATAACTTTAATCATTATGGAAACAATAACAAAAAATACAATGTATTAATGCCAGTCTGTTTATGTATGTATGTATTAGAGATAACGTTTATGTCTGCTTGCCAGAAGTCTGTCGACAGCGCAGCGTTGCCGCCTCGACAGCTCCAGCGACGGCTGAACGAAAACCTGCAAAGTCCACAGAGATAAGATGATTTTGGTCTTTGATTGATGGGCGACGTCATCTGCTACATACCTGATTGCTCCAGATGCCTTAAGGCCGCCGCCGTTGAGCCAGCCGGACTTGTAACGCTGTCTTTCAGCTGACCGGGATGTGTGGCGGTGTCGCGCACCATGTGTCCTGCGCCGAGGACTGTCTGAGCGGCGAGGCGATAGGCCAAATCTCGGGGCATGCCCATGTAAACGGCGCCATCGGCCAGTGCTTCGATCATGACAAACACATAGGCGGGTCCACTGCCACTCAGCGCTGTCACAATGTCCAGCTGGGACTCGTCACACGACTCGCAGGTGCCGACGGCCTCGAACAGTCTCTGGGTAATCTGCGCATCCGAATCGTTAGCCTTGCTGCCCCGCACATAAACCGAACAGCCGGATCGAACCAGAGACGGTGTATTGGGCATGACGCGGATTACTCGCGATTGGGGCGATAAACTGGATTCGAGGCTCTGTAAAGTGATGCCCATGGCTACGGAGAGGAATAACTTATTGTCGCTCAACGGTTTGATCTCGGCCAGCACTTTGGGCACCACTTGTGGCTTAACGGACACAAACACGATCTCCGATTTCTGCACAACGGGTGCGTTCTCCACGAGCGTTTCAATGCCCAGCGCTTGAAAGGATTGCTGTGATTGCTTGTCGGCCGGATGAACGCTGGCAATGATGTCGCTGGGATTGGTCAGACCTTTGAATGTGTTAAGTGTTAGGAAATAGAAATATGAATATTATGCAGTGAGTGCACCTGCAGAAATGAAGCCTTTGGCCAGAGCTTTGGCTATATTGCCACCGCCAAGGAAACCAATTCTACCAATGGAGCCCATTTGAAAATGTTACAACTTTACTTCTTGTTGTCGGAGCAGCAACTGATTTTTTATTCATCTGGCGATAAGCAATAATTTCTTTCGTAAATGCGCCGTAATCGCCCACTGCACCCTTCGCCTCGCCCATTCCCCGACCACCTAACCAATTTACAGCTCGATGTCGATCGCATTTGGTTCTTATCATTTGTGTGTTTGTTTTTCCACAGACTTATCAGTTGGCATTGATGAAAAAGGAACCAAAACAACAACGGCGCAACATTTGATTAAATGATTCCACTTTTAATATGTTTATTCACATCTGTTATTGACAGCTGTTCTACTGAGAGAGAGGCCTAATTGCAATCTGTGCACCTTTGATTAACAAAGCAGATTCATTTGTTTTTTTAAACACCAACAAGTACGTTAAAGTACGTCAATTTGAAATTTGACAATCAGTTGGCAGCACCGTAAAATACCAAAAATAAATACAAATAGAAAAGAGAAACGCTTTATCGAAAAGCAACCATTAGACAGCGAATAGGCACTGTTTTTCAGCGTTTTACAGCACTATTCACTTAGAACGTCGTCGAGAGAAATTTTTTACAACACGAATTGCAGTTTTACGCACTTTAAATTAAATTCAATTCGTCTAATTGATAATTTAGCCAAATACACACTCGGCCAAAGCACAGACGACAGCACACACACATACTAACGAATATACGAGGGTTGACAGCAGCAGTAGCAGCAGCAGCCAAGGCAGAACAACGTCGAATGCAATTTGCATTTGCTGGCTGTGTTTGTGTTTGTGTTGTTTCCACACACACATTTTCGCTGGGCAGCTGTGACCGAGCTGTAAATTGCCACTTGGAGCAAGTAGCAACAACAGCAACAAACAAGCTACAACAAAATTTCAAGGTTCGTAAGCTAAACAAACTTACGACGCACAAAATTAACCCCAAATAATAATGTAAACAATCAAACAGAGCACGAAAAATTTACATTTTGATATTTGCCAATTTGGCGTGGGTGGAGATACTCGTCAGAGCTTTTGGGGGGAGTCACACTCCAACCCCCACTCTCAACCCCCAAATGCAATTTGGCCACGTGTTATTTGTTTTGTGGCACCAACAAACACAAACACATCTCTTATCAGTTATATTTTGAAATGTTTATCAGTATGCGTTTGTGATAAATGTTTAAATTACAATTTTGTTTATTTTTTGTATTGCAGTAGTATCATTTCGATTAATAGCATCAGCAGCTGCCGCCTGTTCAACAATTGTTTTAACAAAAATGTCCTCGTCGACGGCGTCCGGGTCCACCGCCCGTAAACAGCCCACGGCCGTTTCCCGCATGAAACAGGATTATTTGCGACTCAAGCGTGATCCATTGCCGTACATTACAGCGGAGCCGCTGCCTAATAACATTCTAGAGTGGCATTATTGTGTCAAGGGACCCGAGGATTCGCCATATTATGGAGGCTACTATCACGGCACATTGCTATTTCCCCGCGAGTTCCCCTTCAAGCCGCCATCCATATACATGCTGACGCCGAATGGACGCTTCAAAACAAACACCAGACTGTGTTTAAGCATTTCAGGTAATGTTCAAACTAAACCTTAATTAAAACAAAAGCTAAACTATTTTGTATTGATACATAAATTGATTTATGATAATTTAAAATTAAGAATTATAATTTTTAATGCATTTGTCAAAAGACTTGAAAGTGACGCTTAAAATGCATTGAAAATATATTTTTTAAATCATTTTAATTTGCTATTATATTTCCTAAACTAGTTCTAGTTCGAATTTGAATATTAGAGTAATTCCAATTAGACATTAGGCATCCTTCCATTTCCATTATACTCATTGTGTTTATATACTGCAGATTTTCATCCAGACACATGGAATCCGACTTGGTGCGTGGGAACGATACTCACAGGCCTCTTAAGTTTTATGGTAAGGCATCTGCTTATAACTGTCTTCTATTGTATGTTTAACTTAGATTTATTTGTTTTTTGTAGCTGGAAAGCACGCCTACACTGGGCTCCATTGAATCGTCAAACTATGACAAGCAAGTCTATGCCCAGAAATCGCTTGCATTTAACCTGCGTAATGCTAACTTCTGTGAGCTGTTTCCCGACATTGTGAGCGAGATAAAGCTGCGTTTGGGTAGCCAAGCGGCGACAAACGATGCCAAGTCCGGCTCCAGTTCTTCAAAGCGCTCCAATGGTGTGGCCAACGGCAGTGCCGTTGCCACAGACACTCATCATTTAAATGCCAGCAGTGCCAATGGGCAGCTGCAAGTGCCAACGGATGGGCTGGCGGTGGATGGTGCTGGATCTGGTGCAGATTTGGGCAGCGGTGGTAGTGGAAGTGGTGCAGCTGCGCTTAAGAATAGCACACGTAATTCCTATTTAAATTGGCAGTCGATCTATTCTAATCTAGTGATTATAATCTGTTTTGCAATATTTGCGCTCATTGTTAATTACGTGATCAAGAACCTGAATCAGGAATAGAATTAAATTATAAGCAATCAGTACTAAATAGCCTCTATATATTTATATATGAGTATGATGTATATGCGTATGTATATTTAATATAGTTTATTTAAAATTAGTAAGTTTTCGATCTGCTCGCAGTTGTTGTCAACCGTACAAATGTGCGTTCATGTCCCACCCCCACACCCCCTTCGCCCTAACCCAAAATAAGGGCTCAAAACATAACTTGTGCACTGCTTAAAAAGTATTTGTCGACACTGCTTTCCCCCGATTGACGTTCCCGCCCTTAATCGAAGTTGATAAACAAATTTATTGGCAACAAAGAACACATCAAATTTACGAATTCAAATTAAATGATAATTTGTTTTGTTATGTATTCATTAATATTATAAATTAGCCGATAGTCATAACAATGACAAACAAGATATTGAAAAAAGTAATTCTGAATATGTTTGTATATTAATAAAAAGAGCAAGAACGTACATACATATATATGTATATATAAATATATATTTATATATATGAACGTAAATATTCAAAATTTAAATCTATTTCTGACAGCTATTGGTGAATTGTAATTTTCTATAGTAATATATTCGAATGAGTCACATTTAAATCGGTCAAAAAGATGTGGAAAAACTACTTGATTGGCTATTTGCAACTGTTGTAAGTTGCTAGCAGCACACATAAAAATCACTTTCAGCTGATTTCTTTAAGCCACATAGTGTGCACCACATTTCGAGTCTTGTGAGTGGAGTCGTTTGGTCAACATTAGAAGCTCCGCCCTAATAAAAAAAGTGCATTTTCTTTGAAAACTTTGGGGTAAGTCATCACGGCGCTAAAGTTGATAATTTAACTAACGTGAATTTCAAGTTCATGCAACGTCATTGCAGACAATGACAAAGTTTCTCTGCTGCCACTTGCAACTTTTCAAATTTTGCTGTTTGTTTTATGAACTTGAACAGTTTAAGCCAATTTTACTGGGAATGACAGAGTAGAAAAACACAAAATACGATGCTAACAAAGACTTATCGAAGTGTACATACTCTTTAAAAGCAACTTGTTCTTAACTTGATTGCTAAATAAATTCAATCTTTTAAACAACACGTAGCTTTAACTGTAATGGATAGAAAAATTCAATTTGGACAGAAGTTTTATTTTGGAATGTAATTAAGCACAAACAAAGGGTTTTTGTTAAATGCGATCAGAAAGTGGGGGAAATGGTTAGCTTGGATGGAGCTACACTTTAAGAAAAGAATGTGATAAAATTATAATAACTTATATTTTAGTTGCAGATAGAAAGATTAGGAGTATTGTTATTCAGTTTTATTAAGTGTATGTATGTATGTAGTGCTTATGTTGTGCACATGTAGTATATTTAGAAGAGATTAAAACTGGAGGCCACAAGAAATCCAACCGCAGGCGGTTTATTAAAATCCCCTCTAACTTCTACATTCTGTAAATTGTGTACATTCTGTTTTTATGTTTGCCAGTTAAAGAAAGAAAAATGGATGGAGCAAGTTGGAGCGAGTGAAAGCAATATATGAGTGTGGACACTTTTTGCTTAGCATTTGTTTTTTGAGTGCCAGCATGCTGGCGACATGTTTGGGCAGACCAAGTTGCCAGTGCTTGCTGTTTCCGGCACAGTCTTTGATGTTCAAGCGGAAGTTTGGCCATTTATGTAAGTGCACTTTTTGCTCATTTACTGAAGCTGATGCTGAAGCTAAAACTGTAGATGAAGCTCTGAAGCAAAATGCACTCCAAGTTCGTTCAGTTAGGTCAAATAGTTTATATGCATGTGGTTCATTGTGCCACAAAACAGAGATCCAGCGGATGAGGCCATCAATTCCAGAATAAGCCACACACACACACATACATGCATATGTAATACATATGTATGTACGCTGACTTAAGTGTAGAACAAATGGCAACACATTTGGCAAGCATAAATACGGTTACTGCTTAGGACAGTATGTTGTTGGTATGTGTGTAACTCTCCCGATACAAGTTAAGCTGCTTGCTAACAAAAATATGCCCACTGTCGCTTAAATAACAAAAAAAAAAGAGAAATACAAATACAAATGGACTTTGCGAACAACACATAACAAAAATAAGAGCAACAACTACATCAACCATACCTTCTGTTGGGCATCGACTCCGTCAGGGCCATAAAAGCAGTGGCCAAAAACAAGCTCAGCCAACGGCGGTCAGCGATATTTTTATGCGCCCACCGCCATCGTCAAGATAAATAAATATAAATAAAAATAACAAATGCAATAATCATTAAACATGCCTCATTGGTGGCCATGTGGGTATTCAGTGTGTGTGTGTGTGTGTGTGTGTGTGTGTGTGTGTGTGTGTGTGTGTGTGCTTGTATCCTTAGACTTAAGCAGTGCTCGAAAGACACACAAAGCCGCCAAAATGAAAATGTTTGTTAAATTATGTAAGCAATATACGTTTATACTTTTTTGTGTGCGCAATAAACGATGAAACATCTACTTAATATGCAGAGGCCACCCAGAAATATCAACAGAACAGATAATGTATGTGTGTGTGTGTGTGTTTGCACAGGAGTCGTCTCCGTGTGTGTGTGTGGGTGTGTGTGTGGGGAATGTCTGTTTTGATCAATGCATAATCAAATCAGCAACAGCTGCAAATGTAACTGTAAATATATTGCTTTATTGTCTAATAAAGGAGACACATCCATTTGAATATGGATATAAAAGGGAGAGAAGAGGAAGGCGGAGTAGAGGACTAAATATGTTTTATTTAAACTATAAACAAACGGCTATCTGTAGACTGGAGTAAATCTTCTGATATATACATTTTTATTCGTAGTATATTATTATATTCTTCTACATTGACGAAATAAATTTAAATTTTTGTTTGTAAATAATATTTATTATATTTTTTTTTTTAATTTAATACAAATAGTTTTCTAATGAATATTCCAAAATTTTCTGTTTATAAACGTTCCACTTTTGATGCAATCGAAACTTTAAGCGCACAATTTAATTAAAAATTCTTTGCGGATATTGCGTATATAGCATATATTAAATTCTGTGTTATCTATATTAGATATGTACATATATAGTTTATTACTTGGTGACCTCTTTTTTTTAATAAAAATGCATTGCTCTCCCAAAGAAATAGCTACATTTTTGTCAAATATGAAAAACATTTCTAAAAAAAACCCAGCATAAGGAAACATTGAGACTGAAACATATGTTCGCTAAGTATAGCAATTATGTATGTACATACATATGTGTATGTATTTATGCCATTATACATCTTCATGTGTGGGTTGTGTACTCTAAAGAGTCGTGCCACATTTTCATTGCTCGCTTTGTGGCGCATAATTAGAAAAGCCGTTGGATGTAGCAGCCAACGTTACCCGTTAGCCACATTTGCCGGCCCCGTGCTCGTTTGCTGACGGAAACTGTGCACTTGGACTCTAATATATTGCCTCATGACGTGCTTTATGTGCTGAATTGTCGCTGTCGTCGTCGTCGTCGTCGTTGCTGATGTTGCCACGTTGCTGACGTTGTTGCCGCTCTAAATTTTGCAATCCTCAATGCTAACGAACCTTTTGCGTACTAGCTGCTCACTAAGTGCACTCCGAGTACAGTCGTCAGTCGAGTCAGTCAACCACTCAACCACAAAGCTATAAATTTGTATTAGCCTGTTTTGAATGTTCACTGGCCAAATTTGAATTATGAACTTGTATTTTTCGTTTGGCCGACTAATTGCCTAGCAGAATTGTCGGCAGCTGCTCATCAATAACCATTTGATGGTTCAATTTGTGGATGCTTAACAGCAGCCATACACAAGTGTATACATATATATATATAAATTTATATATATATATATATATATATAAGCTGATATATATTAAATTCGGTGTTACATTTAGTATACAACACCAAAGATAGGCAGTCAAATGGCTTATGTAGAAAAGGCTGCTGTCAGAGGCAAGTTGTTATTTTTGCCCTAGCTTCAACAAATTATGAGCTCAATAAAAAGTGGCAAGAGCAACTACAACACCAACAACAACAACAACACGCGACACTCACACATAAGTGGCAGCCAATTCCGGGCAGCAGTTGCTTCTGCAGTGGCCTCTTCGTGCCACACTCGCCCGCTTCCCCCTTCACAGGCACTCGTTTCAGTTGCAGCTGGACCGTGTGAGTTTTTCAAGTGTCGTGTTTGTTGGCACTTTTATGACGCTGCCACACAACACTTGTGTGTGTGTTTGTATAAGAGGAGTGAGTACTGTGTATGTTTGTGTGTTTTCCGAGACTTCGCATTGAATTAACTTGAGTGGTTGCCGAGGCCGTAGACAAGGACTAGGCTAACATCGGGGCGTTGTTGTGGTCAGCTCTTGGCATTTATGGATCAGCCTGTCAGCCAGTGCATTTGTCAAGCGTTTTCATTAGCCCATAAGCATAATCACTTTAGAGAATAGAACTGGGGAGAAGTAACGGTGAATAGCTAGTTTCGGTTCGTTGAGGATAACATAGCTTTGGGGTTTGGAGTCCACTTCCTCACTATGAAATAAATAGAGTTGTTTTTTGGTACATTTTGTTTTTCCACAATATAAGAACTCCCGATTGGTTAAGGAGAAAGTTCGTCAATAATACCATCTCTTTGCTTTCTAACTCTTAAATATATTTATTAGCTTATTCAATTATTTAATGGGGAATAAAATTAGGCCACATTTAAAAAAAGATTGTATTAAGTCAAAATTAAATTTACAAGTGAAAATATATCAAATTTAATAAAGGTCTAGATGGGGTCGGGGAAATCCAGAAAAAACGCAATCAGAGCAAAAATTGTAAAGCTTTATAGTAAAAAGAAAAGTAACCGATTAAAAGGCCAGAGAAAAATAGAGAGATAAATGAGTAAAAGTATAAAGAATTTATAGGAAAATATCTGGATATGTGGATAAGCCTAAGTTTACCACAGTTATTTAAGAGGTTTCCCAAATATAACCTATTCAGGCGAAATATTTACTACCTATTCCAATAATATGACTATAAGCCAAGTCTCTATTATGATATCTTTAAACTAAAGTGCTAGATATACAGATATAAACAGATATACAGACTATTTAGACTCATCATCCTGGTCAATAATATGTATAAAATAAGCTTTGTGAAAACAGCATGTGAATAATGTAATAAACTTGCTGTGACAAGTTCTATTCAGTTTGCACACAGCGTTTGTTAAGTTATCAACTTTAAGTACGTTAAGCATAAATTAGAAACACCCAAATGAAGTTATTGTAATTAAATTGGATACCTGCATAAAAGATAATATGAAAGTTGTTCTGCAATTCTATCTTAAAGTTCGCAGCTGCAAATGCAATGCAAAACAGCAGCAGTTGAACTGGGAAACTATAAGAAAGCGAAACTCTGTCATAGACGCACACTATAGACACTTGTTGCATGCCTCGTTGTCAGGCACTGTTGCGCCGCCCCGTTGAAAAGTAAAATTATTAAAAACTTTTTGAATTAACAAAGAGTCGACAAGGCGCCAAGTGAAGATGGCAACGCCGACAACGCTGCATGACCAACAGCAACAGCAACAGCAACAGCAGCAGCAGCAGCAGCAGCAGCTTCATAAAATGTGAATTAAAAGCGAATAAAAAGACACAAAGTTAATTTATGCAGCACAGCAACTACAACTATTTCTGTAGACAGACACAGTCACAGTCAGAGTCGCAGTTGTAGCCTAGTTATTCTTGCAGCATCTGCATTTAAGCCAATAGTTGAAACTGTCAGCGGGGCGTGCCTCCAACTCGAACTTTGTCCGCGCTTCGAAAACGGAACACTGAACGCCATATTAGATTCAAATGCATTTCCCTGCCGGTCGACACCTCTCGTTTCCTGCTGCAGTCCGCCCAGCGAACGGAAATGAGCAGCAAACTTTCCAATTGAGTTTTCCGTTGCTACTTGCTACACGTTGAAGGCGGAATCTACAGAGTTTTAACATAATTTTTGTTTATTTTGCAGCTTTTCCATAAAATACAGCCAAGCAATTCCGGAGTCCGCTGTCGCATCTAATATTGAGGCGGCCCCATGGACAGTTAGCCTTAATTAAGCCTGGTTTTTCGGCAATGTGGTTAACATAAATTTGAAAGAGCAAACTCAATTAATTTGCCAAATCTTTTGTAACAAAGCCAACAGCCACAACAATAACAACAACAATGAAAGCAAACACAATCAAAGCTCATAAATAGCAAACAAATTAAGCAGTCAAATAGTACGATATATGTATGTGTAGAAGTAATTCCGAGGAGAACGTGGTTCAATCCTCGCAGCGGGCGAGCTTATTGCTCAGCCTTTGTCCAGCAGCTGCCCAGATGATAATGATGCCATTTACTGGCCAGACGGAAACAAAATAGCAACAACAACAACAACAAGAACAACAACAACAACAACAACAACAAAAACAGAACACATCAACGAGCTGCCTTGCCAATAATGAAAATTGTACAACGGTTTGGGTCAACGGAAGCCAAAGCAGGACAAAATATAAATTTTCCGTAAGAATTTGCCGACAAAGCGAACAGACAATCAGCACAAAGAAGCAAAGCAATAAACTCTGATACCACGTAAAATACAAAAAAAAGAAGAAGAAAATAGAGGCTGAAAATGAGCTGGAGAGATTCCAGCTAAACGAAACGAAGCGCCAGCAAAATTGTTGCTTTTCAGCTGAGCTCTGTATGCAGGGAGCATTCGCTTCAAGCCATTTCAATCAATTTAGTTACACACACACACACATACATAAATACACTCACTCACATTCAGACAGTTACACATGCACAACTGTATATACTGCATCTTCCCTTTTAATACCCTGCAACCACAAAATGTTCATAAAATGTTGGTTTTGCTAAATTATGTAACGGACAAAAAAGTAGTATTAAATTTTTATATATATAAGCTATAATTTAGTCTTATCAACAGCTTATGTTATATGTTACATGTATATATATAAAATATATATATAAATTAAATTAAGTGCACTATAAGAGATAAATATTATTTGCTTATGCAGGGTATTTTGTAGTCTACACCGCATGGCCTGTACACATGTCCAATTGTTTCTTTTGATACCCTGAACCCATTCAAAATGTGTAAAAGGGGTATAATGAATTTGTGCAAAAAGGAAACATCTCCGATCTGATAAAGTATATAAACTATATTCTTATAATTGATTTACAATGTGCAAATGCAAAATATGCATTAGATTGCTTGAATAAATGTATATGTAAGGTGAAACTTAAAGTTAAATTAGACAATGAAAATAGAGTATATCAGATAAGGGTATGTTGTAGTCGAGGTCAATCGACTACAGCATTCTTATTTGTTATAAATGGGCACGTGGGCAACTCCCTAAAATTCGTTAGCCGGAAATGGCAGCCATGACGGAAACGAAGACACATTGTTGCCCCCTTAGGACGGATTCTCCATTCGTATAGTATGTGTGTGAGTGCGTGTGTGAGTGTGGTGTTTCTAACTATGTGGTGCAGTGGAGCGATCTAAGCAGTTATTTGTCATCGGGCAAACGCTCAAAATGCCTAGTGGTTATGCTGGGTCAGATGAACGCTTGTGGCACTGTTTGTTTGTAACGCAACAAAGCACCGGAAGTCGAAAAAATGTATTCAATTTAGTATAAAATACTATCATCGCTGACATCTCGCTCGGATTTCCGTCCCCACCCAACCTTCAAGCTGTTTTTTTGGTTCTTGCTATTGGAATCAAAATTGAACTGCTTTTGGGCTTAAGCCATCTTCTTATCAATCTGAATACGATTTCATTATTCAAATCATCAGGTAGATGATTTGCAATGCAATTATTATATGTGTGTTGAGTACTGTAATTTTACACAAATCTTAATGGAATTAACTTTATTATTTCCGTTTATATCTTTATACAATTGTAAGGAAAAATCATTAAACAAGTTTTTATTTTTCTATATTGTTTTAACTACTTAACACGTATATTGATCATGAGCACTTGCAGGTATTTTTCATCATTATGCTTGCTATTAAAACTGATGTGATTCGTTGAGTGAACAGTATATTATTATATATATATTAACAATATTTTATTTTTATTTGAACTTAACCTCTAATACTAAATAAGTGCAAGCGATGTTTCCAAGCAATTTCGCACAGGAGAACCAAAATAGCACTTCCATTAAGAACCACATATGTTACAAAGACAATTCGAAAGTGGAGAATGTTTAAAATGGGATAAGGAGAATATACATCCTTAGATACCTTCACTAGCCTTGTTTGCACTGCCTTCATAAAACTATCCTCTTCCCATTTTTTGTAAAATCCATTGAGTTGTGATTCAACCATAAACGAAAAAAAGTTTTTCCTAAATGGTGAGCTCTCTCGAATGGGAACAGATCTAATATTCCAAGGAGTGCAGAGATTTGGCTCGACTCGGACAAAGAGTGGATGACGAAGTTGCTTCTGTTGCAAGTTCACAAGTTGCCAATGAGTGTCACTGCTGCAGTAGGCATAGCTAGTATTAAGATTATACAGATGACTCTGCAACGTTGACGCATTAACTACAAGTAGACGCTGCTCTAATTCAGCCGGCAGCAATCCCCGATTAAAATACATTACCTTTTGTGTTTCGGTGAGCATAATGCGCAATGGTGATTCCATAAAATCATCCAGGTTATTGATTTGGCGGATCGGCAACTTGGTGCTCAATGCCATTGACAAATGTGCCTGCCAGATATTCCAATATAAAAAGATACCCAACAAAAGGGACACATGAACTATTTTGTATGCATTAGTCAACTTCCGAAACACAATGTCTTCCAGCGGTTGTTGATGGGCTATGGTTACTGCGATGAGGAAGCCTTTAAATCCATTGCGGGCGAACAGGCGCCAACCCACCGTCAATGAGCACATTATACATGTCAGCAGAATAATATTATATTCCAAGAGTCCATATCCGACTAGGACATCGTTCTGCTGCCGAGGCACAATTAGACACGTTTGCATATGCGTTATGAGCATTTGGCCCTCAACCTTGTCGGAGTTCAGTGTCATTCTCGTGTAGGAGTGAGCACCTATATCGATCTCGCCCCTTGTTGTCGCCAGTAGTGTTGTGTTATGGTAGTTGTGGATGTTGACATCGGGTGTGACTTCCACTTGCAGTTTACCGTTTATGTGCTTTATAAAAGCGTCAAGTAATTTACCAACAACTCCATAAAGTTGTCCGTTGGGTAGCTGCATAAAAGTGAATAGTGAGATTTTTGTTATTTTTTATAAAATTTAAATTTTAGAAATTTGTCACGATAAGTGGAATAGTTCTCTCTAAATGTTAATGAATTTTAATCAATTTTATGAGTAAATAAAATATTTGTGAGCATTTGGATGCCAGCTAGTGAACTCACCACAAATGTTTCGAGCAAATCCTGAAAGACAAGCACTCGAAATTCATAGCCTTGAACATTGCTGACATCAATGGGTTTCCATTCGTAGGTAACTCCAAATCCGGTCACATTGAGTAAACGCAGCTTTGGAAAAGGGGTGTAGCTGAAGAGCTCATTGCGCACATTGTGGCTACCGTTGGTAAATGTGATCTGCTGGAAGGTCAGGGCGACATTGACTAAGTAGCATCGCCAGCACCAAGCAAAGAATTCTTCCAGCTGCTCTACTGAAGGTATTTCATTTTTCCCAGATTTCAGTATGAAAATAATACGAAGCTTATGACGACCATACAACGATCTGCCGATCATTTCGAGCATGGGCTCTAGCTCTGGCAACAAGCTGTGAATGGTAGCAAATATCAAAGTTTTCGGAGGTAATAAGCGGCTCAGCGAAGTATTGGCTCTGAAGTTCCAGGAAAAGGTCGGCAAATTTAAATCCTCTACCAGAGAGTGGTGCAGTGATCGATCTGCGGACTTAAATCCTAATTCTAAAGGCCTCGGTAGTTTCCGATCTGCATTGAATGTGACGAAACACTCAAGTTCATCGTGCCAGTACAGGTGTCTTGTAAAATTGAGAATAAATCCATTATCGTAGTATTGTGGACTTTCCGCTTCCACCAATGACGGCGAGAATACTTCGTGCAGCAGGCAAATGGCCAACAAAGTTAGCCAGCTAAAACAACTTCTTTGTCCTAACATTGTCCTTAATGAACTGAACGGCGGAAAAGCTTGGTGAACGTAATAAAAGTAAGTTTTATGAACGCATCGAGACCCTTTGTAAAAGTCATGTTCCTTAATAAGGTTATTCTGTATGCCTTGAAACCCAAAATTAATAAGAATAAGCTTCAAACAAGTTGAACAAGTTGATTATCATAGTTAATAAAAGGTTAAACAGCTGTGAATAGTTTCAAATGGTAGTAACCGAAATTTTAGAAATAAAAAACAAAATATACTCTCTGAATAATAAGGTTTGGTTAGGTTAGGTATGACGGTTCTGACCTGAAAGCACACTTAGGCCATTTATTAACCCGTTGCGATATCTTGGATCTAGTTCTTTATAGAAATAAGGTGAGTTACCCTCCAATTTAATACAGTGCGATTTTTTTGTAAGTGTAGCAAGTTGTTGACGTTGCTGTAGATGACCAACCAGAAGCAACCAGATGAGAACTAGCCAGGTCTGCCTTATGCAATGCAAACAGAAATCAATAAAAGCAGAAATCCAAACAAGCTGTCATATTTACCCTATAATAAGGATGTCTGACAATGGTTCTTGTGTGGTGCATGAATGTGGCTAAAACTGTACTCAACTGTGTGAAATTGTGTCCTCGCCTCTTATCAACTATGCAAATAACGCCAAGAAATATTGAGAATCTGACAAAACAAACTGAAAGCATATAAATTTTACGTAGTGTAAACTGGCCCAACTAAGACAGTGTTGAGTAATATTAAAATCTATATTATGATTTATTTGAGAAGCCTGATAAAATAAAATGCTGCTTACTTTTGGGGCTCCTGCTGCTTACTGAAATCAACAGCTCGCTCACGAAATAAATGCATGTGATTAAGCTGAGAAGCAGCAACGTCAAGTTGCCGGTGTGTCATAAATAACGGCACGATAAATGTCCAACAGTTTGGGAGTCAACAGTGCGTATGTGTGATCTGTGTGCCTCAGTGTCTTGTCGCGTACAATGAGAGGAACGTGCGGCTCGTTTGTCACGTGCCGAGCCAGTAAATTGCAATAAACTCAAACCAACATGCGTCCTGTCCACGTTTAATAGAAATAAGTGCGAAAAAAGAGCGATTCGCTGTTTCACAAAGTATTTTTCATATACTCGAATTTTTCTTGTTTGTTTTTTTGTTTTGATAACGAGGGTTGCTTGATAAATGTATGCTTTCAATCGACCCACTTTCAATAAAATGTTTGCTAATATAATCATATTATGTTTAAGTTAAAGTAAAATTAATTTTGGTCTAAATAATTGTCCGATATTGTCAAATATTGTCAATTTTTTTAAGTCATCACAACAAACAATTTAAATTAATTTCTACAAATATATATACATATATATATTTGTATTATTATTATAATTGACGTGGCTTTCATTTACTTTCCATTTCTCTTTGGTTTTCACACGTTTCTTAACTTTTCTTCGTGTTTCCTTTGCTGACTGTATTAATTAATATTGAAAACAACAAACAGAAATCTATTTTAATTACAATAATTTACATATTATTGTATTTATTGTGCACAATGATACCACTGCTGCCATTGCCATAAAACGAAATCCCAAAATGCCCTTAAATGACACTGAAGGCAATTTGTGAAGCCATTGGAAAACATTTTACATCATCCAATGACACTCGTCGGTTTTTAAAAACCGAAATGCGAATTGCGAGTGAAATCAAAAAATCCAATTATGTAAAAGCACGTATTTTCGATTAAGCAAACACCAGTCAACTCTGAGCAGCCAGGAAGAGCAAAAGGTGGAGAGGATCAGCAGCCAACAATGTCCATTTGCACATTATGGGTTGAAAAAAAGGTGAATTCTGTTAAATTAAATACTGTTCCTTGTGCTTTCACTTTATGACAATTAAGTCTATCGATTGCGGCCTCAGCTGATGCATTTAAAACTAGCTGACGACCAAAACCAAGAAGCGATTCCATTAAATGCACTTTAGCCCCAGAGCCAGACCCAAAGCTGAGCTCCTTTGCTCCGGTTTGCTCACACATGACAGCACACTTGACATTTCAATTTCCGTGTGGAGCAGCTACATGCACGAAAGACAATGGAGACAACAACAAAAGTAACAAAAAAAGAGTATATATATATATATATATATATATATATATATATATGTATACATATGTATATATACATAGTGCTGTAGCCAATTTCATGCGGGTAAAGTCGCAAAAGTTGCTTTCAATTATCCAGTCAGGACACGCTTACTGCCTTTGTTTTGTTTTTGTGTGTTATGTTTTTTGTTTTTTGCATGCCCGACACGCCCCCGACTTGAACTTTTTCATAGTCCAGCTACAGTCGCCGAGTCTATTCACATTTTACGCTTTGCTGCTGGCCCGAAACCCTCGAAGAGGGCTCCTTGTCAGACCGGCTGCCTGGTTGACTGCTGCACTTTATTATGCTCGCAAAAGTGTAAGACGCACTGCAGCGACAAGTAGCGCACGGCAAAGCAAGGGGTGTGGGAGTGTGGGTTGGGGTTGCGTGTTTTAGGGTATGAGCTGAAACTGTAGATCTGCAGTATCTCTATACAGGTGCAGCGACCACTCCAGCTGAAGTGGACAGGCAAAGCTGCCAAGTGGCATTAATAACAAAAGCCAGTTCAGTTGGGGATAAGCTGGATAGTCTGGCAGGTACGAGTGGCTTAAGGGACGAATATGGATCACATATAGGAAAGACGACAGACAATTCGATTGACAAGTCTTTAAGTTATGCTAATTTGGTACTGTTTATTTTTTTATCGCATCGTCGCTAAAGTCAATTTAATTGTAATTTTCCACGCGCAACGCATTTTAGTTTTTATTTCCTTCTACGCTTTTCAATTTGGTCGACTCGTGGATGTTGCCGTTGCCGTTGCCGTTGTCCTTGTCGTCGTTGGCGCCTTTCCGCATTTTCATGAGAAATAATTTAATTTGCCTTTTCCACTTCGACGTCCACTTTCCAAACTTTGCTTTTCCCTATTTCCACTGTGAATGTAGTTGTCTGCGGGATAACCCGCAACCCCCCCGCACAGCATCCACGGTTGTATCATTTGAAAATTCAAAGCTCGTACTTTTTTCCATTATTGAAAAGGCGCGCAAAGAAAAGTCGAGACGGACGCATAAAACTGCCATTGAAAGTAGCTGCTGTCCAGGCGCTTGGAAATAATGCGGCCTGGGCGCGAACTGACCTCCTCCCCCTCCGCACCCCGCTCTCGCAGCCACATCCCTTGTCGGCTGTAGGCGAGTGGCCTTTAAGTGGAAAAAAGGTTTTGTCATGGCTAAGCACTTTTCAAATTCACAAGGGTCGCTAACTTGGCCGCTGCCAGCTGTTGTCCACTGACCGACCACAAGTCAAATTAAGGTCTACCAATAGCAAGTGCTCAAAACTGCGGGAAAATCCAAGTCAATATGATTGCCTCCAATGCTAAGAGCTGACTAATATTTTATAACAATTTTTTTTATTTATATAATGAACATTAGTTGAATTTGACTTTTATAAGAATTGTGTGCTTATAATTAATTATTGTTTAATTTTATTTTGTCACTGCGAACAGGGTATTCCATAGTGGTATACTTTGGTACGTTATTATGTTTATAATTTTTTTTTTTTTTTTATTTGAGCAGCAAAAAAGTTTTAAGCGCAATAATTTTATGAAAATGTTATATTGTGGTCACGAAAATGGACTTTAAGAACAGCAGCTGGGCTCAGTAATTGTAATTGGGTAATTTGATGTCTTGCGGGAATCTATTTGAGAGTCTATAGCATTTAATAGGCCTTACAAGGAGTGAACAGACTTTGACTCTTGGCCCATTTCAAAATGTCAGTGCCAACACTTGAAACAATATTAATTATTATTATGAGCAGCTGACAATACTTACTGTCTACACACAATACAATTCCTATCTGACTATCGCTCTTAGTTGTCTGCCGCCATCTGCTGAATAGGATTGCAAATAGGAGCGAGCAAATGACAGTTCCATGGAATCGTTAGACATGCAAACTGTGCAGATAGGGAAGTAAAGAGAGATAGAGACAGAGAGATGGAGACAGAGAGATAGAGAGAACCTGACTGTAATAGCAATGAAAGAAGCGCATGAAGTTTGATATCATTAAAAGCCACTTATGTGTCAAATGCAACAGCCACAGACGATGATGATGATGATGGGAACAACAACGACGAAAGACACACTTAAACGCCATTGAAATTGAGGCTCACTTGACAAGTAATGCTGGCGCAACACACACACCCACACACACACACACATAGGTACATACACTCCACCCCATCCCCCTCTCGAACTCTGTCTACTTGCAGCTTCGAGTCAACTACAACTTAACGAACAAAAGCTGCATCATCATCCGTTGACATCTGAGGCATGGTTTGATTCCCTCTTGTTACCTAGCTATGTATATTCTATTTTTTTTTTTTTGTTCACAAATCCTGTGTGCCTGACATTATCAGTGCACCTGAATGATTTGTCTGGATGGCCAGGAACATCATTGGACGTAATTGCAATGTGACGCATCAACGGAAATTGCGTGGCGCCAACAAGTCGTTGTCTATAATTGCCACACCATGACAGACAGCGTTTGCTGTGTGCATTTCCCCATATGTGTGTGCTTCCCCCAGCCACGCCCATCTCAACTGGGTGTAACGATAAATGTGCTGCAAAATTTAAAAGCCACAGCAATGAATTGAAATCAGCGAGTGCATAAATTATGCCATTTTCATTAACAAACAATTGGTAGCCGCCTTAAAACCACAAAACCCCCAAAAGCCGACTTAATGCAATTTCATTAAGCTGCTGGCTGTGGTTGTTATTGTTGTTGTTGCCTCAAGTCTTCGACATGAATGATTTATGTGCCCCACAATTTGTCCAGGGCCATGGGAGCCAGGTAAATGGGCCCAGTTAGCCAACAATAATTAAAAGTGTGTTCGCTCTCCCCATTTTGGCCAATAAAAGCTAATGGAGCGTGTGCCAAGCATGCGGACATTGCCCAGACCACAGAATCGAATAGAAGACCACAGAATCGCATAAGAGACCACACAATCATATTAGAGCCAGTCCCAAACACACACACACACACACACACACGCACATATACGCAAAAAAAAAGGAAGTCAAATGCCAAACTCAGCAGAATTATGTTTGCTAAAATTGAAAAAAAAAAAAAAAATGGTTGAGGTAAGTTTTCCCTTTCGGCCATTTTGCTGATGCGGCGCACAATTTGCCAGCTCAACGCGCCAAAAATCTGCCAAAAATCTAATTGTATAATTATAGCGAAGGGGTGGGAAAAACTTTTCGCTTCGCCACGCAAAAGTTGAAAAGTGCACGCCCAAAATTATGTTACACAAATTTCACCTTAAACAATTAACACTTCTGCCAGCTAACGGCCAAACGGCTTAAGTTCTGCACCTAACGAGACAGGGACAGAGAAAGAGAGAGAGAGAGAGAGAGAGCGAGAGAGAGCGTGGCAGGATCAACAAGTGTCCGGATCTGTTCAGCTTGCCAGCCAACTTCGCCGTATGACTATCCGGCTGTGTGTGTGTTTTGTTGCTGTTGTTGTTGTTGTTGCTGTTGTTGTTGCTGTTAAAATATAATAAAGCGCTTATTAAATTTTGTGCTGGCTCCTCTGCTGTTGCCAGCATTGATATAACAAGCGACGCAGGCAGCCCACAAAATTGCTGTCCTGGGTTAGCCACAACCAAACACTTCCTGTTTCGTGTACCCGCCACCCCGTCCTCATCCTCGTCTTGTTCTTCTTCTTCTGCTTCTTCCTTACCACTGCTCTATTTCTTGCCGTTCATGATAATGATGCGGTTTTGTAAGAGCATTTTGTTGGCCATCCGCTTGTGCCTTGCCCTGTTTTGCGGTTGCAGCCCACACCATTGCATGCCACCCAGCACACACACACAAACACACACACACACAACCGAACCACACACCCACTTACCCAGTTTGCCAAAGCTCATTTTAGCCAGGCAAAAGTTTTCGTGTACTGGCAACACTTTCACCCATGTTGTTATCGCTGTAACTGCCCTTGTTTTTGTACTCTTGCAGCACTGGCAGTCCGTTGAAAGTTATGCGTATCCAGTTGGGGTAGTTGCACAAAACCAGGGGGTGTCGGCAATTTTTGGCATTGTGGCAGGACTGAATTTAATAATTTGTCTATGGCTGCTTTTGATTGTTGTGGTATAATTATATTTTCAGCACACTTTCAACTTTAGTTTTTAGCTGTTGTTTAATCGATTTGAAGACGGTAATGAACTTAACTTGAACTCCATTTTGCACTTAATGAATTTGGTTTATTGTTTAAACTTGAATTTATGATTGATTTTACATGTGTTTAAAGCAACTACAGCAGTTTCTTCCGCATTGAGACCAATTAAGCTTTCATTATTTTCAGTCAGCCAGAATGGCATTAAATCAAAAAAATATATAAATATTTGTATGTAAATATAGCACTAGAATATTAGTTTAAATACTTATGCTCTAAGATATGCTTATCTATTCTTGATCTGCATAAATAGCCGACTTCATTTCTGATCTAGAGATACCAAATATGAATAAGATTCTGATTAAGTTTATTTCGTTTAATTAATTTTAATTCAACTATTTGTTAGGAATTAAAGCTTCGTATTAAATAAATGCGGAAATTTATAGGAAATTTTGTGTTTACGAGTATATGTATGTATATCTACATGTGTATAATAGTGTAGAGCTCTCTCTCAGTTGATCTCTCGATCCTTCAACTTGCTAATAAATATAGCTTACTTTATTGTTATCTACTCTGAATGGATTATTCGATAGCAACTAATACTGATTATTGATAGTATCACACTGTTTCCTGGCGACCTCCTTGAGCCCTGCAAAACAATGTCAAATGTCAAATGTCAAATGTCAATTGAGTGAATAAGTAAGGTTGAAGGTCTGAATAGATACTTACGAGGCAGTCGATTGTTGTGACGTTTGCAGCTGGCAACTGCCAGAAAACACGCATTGACAAACTCGTAACACTTGCTGCCATCGGTGCCATATGTTGCTTGGACAAACTTGGGGCATTTGATAATGTGGCAGTTGCTTTTAGCCGAGTGAGGAGCGGGTAGACGACGATTAGGAGCAGGCGGTTGCACAACTGGATAGCCCGTAAATAATGCCGAGTCAGCTGAATTACTTGGGTTTTGATAATTGTTTTCATTATCGGTATCAAGTGCGTTCTGATTGAACTCTTCCACAGTGCCAAGCGAGATGCGACGATCTGCATCGATTTCGGTCCATGGATTTGATACTTGCGCAATTTGGCTAACTCCATATAGGCAGGAAAATAATTGCACTGCGGAACTATCTAGTCCACTTATCTCAAAGCCTAATGTTGATTTATTTTCCACCTGCGGCAGGTAGAAAGGTCCTGGGGGTTGAACTATGAGGCCACGAACTAGACAGTTGTAGAGCACAACAAAACTGGCAGCCATATTTAAACTTTTAACTGAAGTGAAATGTTCAAATTGAAGCCACAGTCGAAACTGTTCTCTTCTTGCTGAAACTTGATGCTTTTATAGCTTCAGGTTAACAAATTGCCATAAAGCTAAACACATTGAGTCTAGACTGCTTACAGTTAATACTCACTACATAAATTACTTAGAAATAATTAGCTACTGTACATTAAAGAGTAGATTCGTTAACACTAAAGCTTGATAAATGTTCGCAGCTCGACGATTTGCAAGCTACTCGCTGATTCCACTTTTGTTACGTCTTAGCCAAGTTAATAACATTTTTATTTGTTACATTATCCCATTCTATCTTGTTGGTTATTCACAGAACCGAATTTAGCCATCCGGTTCTCTTTGTTAGGCTTAAGTAACTACTTTTACTGGAATAAGTTCGCTGATCTTCAGACTGGTTGGTCATTTGCTTCGTTACAACCTGTTCCGGTCTTAAATATGTGTTTTTTTGTTGGAGAAAAGAGAAGCTTAGTTTTGATGCGTTTAGCTCTTGTTTTACATCGATTTAATCTACTTCCACTTCAACAAATTTAGGTCGCACTTGTCCAAGCTGTGGCTTGAAGCAACTAACCTATCTGTAAGATCTGATGTCGGTATCTGGTATTTATATAATGTTGATGGGCAGCTTTGTTTTAACGACCGATTACGTATGGTTCTGGTTTTGCTCAGATGGCAGAAATATATCCAGAAAAGCTGACTGGCTAAAAATATTATTTATTTATGTGTGTTTGCAGCTGTTAAGTGTTAAGCACTGCTAACAAATAAATAAAACTATTGTTTTGGCAATTATAAGCAGAGATTAAAAAAACAATTTTATATAAAATGTAATTTGTGTAAATGCTTGTTTGACTTAATTGTATTCATTCATGTAAAAAATAAAAAATGTTTATATATAAAATATTATTTGTATATATTATTGCTTAGTTTTTTGATTGAAGTCTACAATTTTAAATTCTTGTTAAGTTCAGAACTAAGAAAATTCTAAATAACTACGTATCTCGCTTATTTAAATGAATGTAATATATTTTTAAAAATTTGTCTCATTTTATAAAAACTATTTTCAAACACCCAAAATGTATATCGATTTCAAAAATAAATGATGTGCTGATATGTTATTAAGCCCATTCCTAACCATTTTAGCTGCTACAAACTGTTGGCATAACAACTTAAATGGCACTTGGCTAACAAAAAAAGCGCAACAGCAATGCCATTAAAGCCGTAAATCTTAAATTAAATGGCGAGATAAGCGAGTTGCGTAAATTATACCATTTGGTGTTGCCCAAGTTCACACAATACAAATTGCAAAGGAGCCGTCGAGGCACCAAAAGGCCACACAAAGCACCCAGACACAAAAAGCAACAGGACTGATAAACTTATACACATATACGTATACATATATATATATATATATATATACTCGAAAAATACAAATACAAGCATACTTATTCACTTGGGTTGTCTGTGTGTCTGCTGTTTGCTGGGAAGGACTTCAATAGCCTCATTGTGTGCCCAGCAGGACGCCTCATCCTGTTTGGTGGCTCTGCCATCGCTGATGTGCACGTTAAATTATTACAATTTTGTAATTTATTTAAAAGCTTTGCATAAATGGGCCGAGTCATTTGTTTATGCTGCCGCCAAGATTTTGGCCAGTCAACTCATGTGTGATAGATGGATAAGAAACTGGCAATGGCTTCTCTTCCATTTGGTTTTGTTGTTGATTTTGTGCCTGTGCTGCCCGAAACTGGCATCAAATCTAATTAGAAAATCATATGCAATAAACCAACACACAGCTCAGCCTGCAAAAGCTGTAACATAACTTTCTCTGTGCTTCAGTTATTAATGAGTCGGCAAATATGTTTGCCTGCCTGCCTGCCAATTGAGTTATGTAGCAACTAAATTAGAAGACGTTGTGATTTATTTCTTACTCACCTGAACATCTCGCCCTCTCCCTCTCTCTCTCACTGTTTGTCATGCTTTGAATATGATGAAATCTAAGTTGATTTATCTATTTCTCAACACTGAAATGCTTTCCTCACAAGTATTTGGCTGTGCAAGTAATGGCTAAATGAACACGTATACACACACACACATACACACACACACAACCGCACACTTACACATTGTATGTATACTATAGTGCATAGTGGTAATTCGAACAGACAAACTAAATGAAAATATTATCCCGCATTAAGCATGATATATGAAAATGATAATGCGCTTTGACAGCTTTAGGCTATGTGATGCTCTCTCTCTCTCTGTCTCTCTCTTCCTCTCTCTCTATCGCTCTCATGCACACCATTGACATATTCAGCAGACAAGCATGCAAACACACACACACACACACAAATACATGCATCTTTTTTGTCGTCATTCAATAGATGCTTCGGAGCTTCGCTTGTTTGTCGTAGGTCAGGCTTTAAACTTTTCAACGCAGGCAACGCAGCGACGTCGCTGTCGGCGTCAAAAGAGCGCGCCGGCGCACTTCCTTTGTTGACAGCAGAGAGAGTACGCCAAGAGGGAAGCAACACGTGCTTCCGCATATGTTTGCAACAAATATAAATAAACAGCGAAATGCGAAAAATGTGCGCGAATAGTGAATGACATTTTACGCTAAAAGTTGCGTAGTAAGCGACATACAAGTGGCCAGGCTGTGGGTGGGGGCGATGGGGGTGGTCGATGTGGTTGTCGTGCTTTATGAAGCATAACTTTAGGCGCCAATGTGACACTGGAGCGTTGCACACTCGATTGATTTATGTTGTCAGCTGCCCAGGGATGTGATGAAGTGCCTCGAGAACACCACTTCTGCGATGCGGATTGCAAAGAGTACTTAAATATGTGGATGACATAGTAAAGGTGTTTCCGTTAAATGAAAATCTGTATGTTTGTTTTTGGAATCAATTGAAAATTTTGTAGTTGAAATAAGTAAACTATAAAAAATGAATTATTCATTAAAGTTACTCATTTATATAACTTATTAAGCTCAGCAAAATTTCAGGATATCAAAAACTTATATAATAATAATTACTGTAATAATAATAATTTATTTTTACACATAGCTTTTTTATTACAAACACTGGGAGAAGAGAGCAATTAAAATTTCAACACTTAAGTTTTTATTACAATTCGCATTGATAATTTACAGCATCATAATTCAATCATTCAGAACAATGGCAGACAATGGCCAGAAACAGTACTCTCTCTTTCCATCTCCCTTATTCAATCTGCATGCCTCTCTGCTATTTTGCCCTCCGGTCCCACAGTGCAGGAGAGCATAAGTAATGATGAAAGCAAGCGCATCGCACAAGTAACAACAATGAAAGCCACTCGCAGAGATAGTAAAGAGAGCAAAAAGTACAAAACACGACAGAAAAGGAAAAAAAACGGGAAAATGCGTTTGCATCACAGCTGGCAGCGCAGCGCGCGTCGTTCAATCATGGCGCAACGTTTGGCTACAGTTATAACAGCTACAACGAAGGGACCGCCGAAGGGCAATAGCCGACGAAGATAATCTCAACCGACAGTCGCTGACGCCGAAGCCAACGCCGACGCCGAAGCCAACGCCAACGCCAACGCCGCTGTCGACGCAGACGCTCAGTCTGTCTGGCAATTGAGGATGCTATAGCATAGAACATAGCAGCAGGCAATTTCAATGTTCAGCTCAGTCATTGCCGGCGTTTCGAACTGTTTGGTCGCATTCAGCGGACTAAATTGAAACTGTTGCGAGTTAGTCAGTATGGCCATGGCCAAGTGTATATTAGTATTAGTTAAGCGCACACATACACACACACACACACACACGAACATGGCTAATAGCCGGACTATGTGTGTATGTGTGTGGGAGTTAGGCACTATTTGGCGATTTAATGGAAAAAGCATTAATGGATGCTGGCATTCTCGACGCCTCTGGGCCGCAATGGGCCCATCGGTGATAGTGGCCAAGCATAAGTGTGCATGTGTGTGTGTGTGTGTGTGCTTGGATTTGTACCGTTATGTGTGCGGCAGTATGTGAGTGTGTGTCCTGCTGCCTAAAACTATGCAGCGAAATTTCGTTTGCTGACACTTGACGCACACACACACACACACACTCGCAAGTCTGTTTTGTGTTCGGTTTTATCGTGGATTTGACTGACTTTACGGGTTATTTGTCCCAGCGAATGTGTGCATAAAAATGTAACAAAAGTGGATTTTAGCAGGCACCCAAAAATGGTTTCATTCTGTGTGTCTGGGTTAGATCCGTCGACCCTTTGACTGCCGCTGCCCACACCGGAAGTGTGGCACTTGCCGTTGTTGCTGTTGCACACACAATGTCGACTTACATTAGTGTCACGTTCCGTGTATAAAGTGAATTGAATAAAAGGTGAAATAATACGCGTACTACGCGTCCATCCAAGAATGGCAACAAAGTGTGAAAAAGGTCACACAATAAACGCATAAACGAGTGACGAGTGACCAAATAAAGCAAACAAATCGGGCAAACAAACAAGAAAAACCCCTTAAAGAAAGCGACAAAGAAATATATGCAAATTTGGCAAGCGGCAGGCGGCAGGAGGCAAGCGGCAGGCGGCAAGCGGCAAGCCAAAAACAGCAACTAAGCCTCGCGATAAGTGACTAAAGCACTTTGTTGAAATTTATCGAGTGTAAAACTGCGAGCCGCGCAAATTGAATCGAATGGCAACTTGGTTTGCGGCTGCAGCCGGTGACGTGTCGTGAAGCATGTGCCACACGATTATCAAAGTGTGATAAAAATTGCGGCAACAATGCCAGAAAGCGAAAAGCCAAAAATAAAAAATGAACCCAAAATGAAACCTAGTCGCTGTCTAGGCGCTTTCCCAGTCACAGTCCATAAAAATGTCCTTCTATGCACTGCGTATAATTTATGGTCGCGGTTCATTTTTGCTTTCTTCCATTTTTTTTTGCCTTTCATATTTTTTCTCCGTTTTTGGCCACCTTTTGGCAATTGTTGAATGCAGCCGCAATCTGTGTAATATTTTTTCATCTCTCTCTGTCTCTCACGCTGCTCACAGTTATCGTTGCATGTGAAAGCTGCCAGCATATGTGGGACTTTTAGACCGTACGTCTATGTGTGTGTGTGTGTGTGTGTGTGTGTGTGTATCTGTGTGTGTGAACGCGACAAAGCAATTGCAAAGCAGCGCATTCTGGGCGCACTGCCAAAAATAATAAAATCACAATTTTATGCCAGACAACTCAATGTAACTGCAACTGCAACAGCAGCAAGCCGAAGGATCCCAAGATTCGTCCAAGCGCTCGCCGCGTTCTGTGGCCAAAGATAACGAGGTAATTTCGTTGAATGATTTACTATTTTCATTTTGCAGCTTTTCGATTTTTGCTTGCATTGTTAAGTCATTTTTCGAATTATTTTGCACAAACTGAGCTTGGCTCTACTTTGCTTTGCCTTTTTCACAATACTGATAAAATTTCGATGGAAATTTTTGGATTTTCCTATTCGAATGCGACTTGGCTGTGCTTTGTCTTTGGGAATTCGGCATGTGTATGCTTTTGGCATTTGCCAGGCAAACTGTTGAATTATGCATGGACCGCAGATAAGCTGAAATGTTGCTCTGCAAGTGGACGGACAGGCAGATGTTGCGGTTTGGGCATTTGGGGTTGGATTGGTTATTAAACTTTAATCTGTGAAAGCATTTCCTTGCAGCATCTGTAAATTGGGAATGGCCACGATTCGAATTATAAAAGAAACGTGTCGAAGAGTTATTGCCAGAAATACGAAAGAAATTTGATAAAGTTTGTTTTATTTTGTTTTGTTTATTTTAGTTATTACTTTAAGACACAGTTTTAATCCAGCTTTAATGTGGATTAAACAAATTGAGTATTTTGGGGAATTAACCTAAAACCAATAGAGAAATTAGTTTTCAAGATAGCTAAAAATTTAATTGAATTTAGAAATTAATATTGAATTTTTATTATGTGGAAATACTATTTGTTGAAAAACAGTTCTACAGCTAGTTACATCAAATAATGAAATAATTGTAATAACTAAGAAAAATAATGGATTTAGTGGAAATAACTAATAAATAAAAAATAAGTTTAATTTGAGAGTTATTTTTTTGCATTCAAAATCGTTTTACTGACGGGCAAAAAGTATAAAAATAGCTTCGCTCTGTCTTCTTAATGGCTGCAACGAGCTATTTTATTTTTCTTTAGCACATTAGCGCGCATTACGAACTCTTCTCGCAGAATGGTGCAATTACTCGCAGCTGGGGTTAATATGCTTAAGGTGCTATCAAAATAACTTACCTGCCAGCCGCAGTTGCAACGCATCAAAACGAGCGAATTGAAAAGGCTTTGCGGTCCTTGTACCAATTAAATTTATTTGTCAGACACTCGGGCGATGTCAGTGACAGTCAGTCGCCAGTCGCCCGTCGCCAGCTTCGTCGTCATGGCCCCAGCAATACACTCAAGTCGGTTTTATTCATGCCAACAACCACAATAAGCCGAAGAAGAAGAAGAAGAAGCAACAGCAGCAGCAAAACAAAGGTACTCCAAAGCGCCACAGGCAACCACCCACCCACACAGAGCGCAGAGAACAAACCGAGATAAAATGGGAAACGAGTGGATGACTGGTCGAGCGGCGGTTAGTCAATGTGACAATGCACAAGCCCCACACAAGCCCCCCACAAGTCGCTTGCTTTTTGAGGCAGGTTCTGGTGTTGCAGCAAACAACCAACAACAATAGAAGTTTTTCATGCGAAAAAAACAAAAATGGAAACATAAAAAAATCGCGACCATTACAGTTCTGTTGTGCCCCTTAACAATTTTCTTTTACACAATCGTTGCGCCAGAATTGATGTAATATAAAAGGTGGCCAAACATTTGTTGCAACACGCAAAATGGTTGCTGTTGCTGTTGCTTCTGCTGCTGCGGGGGTGCTGCTTATGGAAAATGTTATTAGGTGGCTTGTCGCCTCTGCATTTCCGTTAACCGTCAACAGCCGCCAGCCGCCAGCCGCCAGCCGCCAGTCGTCAGTCGCCAGCTTGCGTTGAGTTTGAGCCCGGTTCCGATGCCGAGTCTTGTCATTGTTCCAGTTGCCGCTTTTGTATAAAATCGCTGCCATTTACGAGTGCGTTGTCGCTGTGCCCAAACGCGCTCGCAACGCCCTCAACGCCCTCAACGGATGCTCTTTGACTTTCGACCCGGCCCATTGTGCTATGGGTTCGCCCAAAGAGTTGCACTTCAGCCTGCCCTCTGTGTGTGTCTGTGTGTGTTAGTGTGTGTTAGTGTGTGTGAGTGTGAGTGTGTGTACAAATGGATCCATTGTTTTTAGACGCTTTGCATTAGAGGAGCGCATGCTTGAGGTTGCGGCATGGGGCAAACAGGAAATTGTCGGGGGCTCCGCTTAAAGTTGCCATTAAATTCACGTTCAGGAAGTCGGCCACATAAATTGCCAAGCTGCCAACCAACGCTAAACGCAAACACATCCGTTCATACCTCAACTCCGCCGCAGAATTTGTTGCTGCATACTTTGCAACTCGCATTCAGGTGCAAGAAAATAGCAAGAATAAACATGCTACAAAAAAATAAATAAAACAAAAACATAAAAGGGCCTTGAAGTCAACGTAAATATTAATGTGTCGAAATGCATATACTCTAACTCTAAATGTATATATTTTTATATATATAAAATCAAAATCGTATTCAACTTTAAATAATAATTTTTATTTTTAGATCGAAATTCATCAACTTCACGAGTTTTACAAAAAGAAATACAATCGATGTTTTAGTGCTTGACTCTGTTTTTAAGCAATAGTTTATTCTTCAGATATACACAAGCAGCTTAAATTATAAATTACAATAATTTACTGGAATTTGAGTCCGCATCAGGGAATAACTTCATTATGTAAATTTTGCCTTAAAAAACACTGCACAGGTTTCTTTGTAGCAACCCAAAAATCCACAATGCCTCATTTTAGTAAAACAAACTTGGCAAACATTTTAAAGATACCTAAATAAATTGTTAAACCAATTGAAACTTACTAGGTGTAAATATGTCAGCTAATGCCAATAAATCTATTAGATATAATCTCGTATAATTCTGGTTAAAAGATAAGATTTTTTGGACTTTTAACATAGATTTTAGTTGATTACAGAAATTAGTTAATCTACATATAAAATATTTGTTTAACTAGGTTCGTTACTGACGTAGAATCAATCCTGACATGATTAACGTTATTATAATATTTTAGAATAGTCCTTTGACAGACTGTTAATAATGAAATAGGAGTAAAACTTAACACAACAAATTATAAGTTCAGGTTGTCTCCCAGAACTTCTTATGAAGAAACTGTGGTTCCTCGATACCAAAACTCACTGAGAATTATAACGCACTAAGCTATATTTTATTAATTTATTATTATTATTAGCATATACACCAAGTTAGACACTCTCTTTTTTCTTTCTGCTGCCAAGTTGATTGCATTTTTTATCATGTCCTGCGAAAGTGTATCGGAAAAGGAAAATACAATCATCCCAGGTGACGAGCATTAAAACGATTCAACAGCTCGACTCAAAAGAAGAAAAATTATTGCTTGACGCCTCGCGTGGTGGCAACGGATTGCAAAAGCGTTTAGCGCCAGCCACGCCCACTTCCCCGGTACTGCCCGAGGGAGAAACGGGCCGAGTTGCATTCGTGCTCGGTTGCTTCGAAAACACATGCAACACAGCACAGCTGGCTGCGCAGCTTTGTGTGCCGCAGTTGCTGCTGCTGCCGTTTGTGCCTGTTTGTTGTGGCGTATCGCACTTAAAGCCATTCACGTTGCACAAACAAACACACTTGTGTGCTCAAGACGCCTGCAAAATGCGATGCAAAGTGCGTTCAATAAAGGAGTGACAAGGTGGCAATGTGGCAGGGTGGCAGGGTGGCAGGGTGGCAGTGTGGAACAGTAGGAAACAGAGTGGCATTTGCAAACGAGTCCAGTTGCAATTATAAAGTACTTGTTACATATTTGTGTGCATGTGTATATATATATATACATGTATGTGTGTGTATGTGTATGTTTTGGCCATTCATTGTTGAAGATTGATTGCCTGGCTAACAACATGTACATTACTGAAGCCGCTTACTTTGGATTGGGGCACGTACTCAAGCAGTAATTATTCGACTCCCATCGCGTCGACAATACAATTGAGTGGAGGTGTCTTAATGAAGACAATGAGGCAACACACAATGCATTATTTAAGTGCTTGCGGCTTTTAAATAGAATGGCACGTTTTCTTCCTTCTGTTCTAATGTCATTTTCAATACGAAAACTGCAAAGCCAGGGGAATCACGAAATTTACGAAAGCATCGATTGTTGACACATTCAGCAATCGTGCAATTCAAATTGTTAATTACCAACTGTTCAGGCATAATTAGAAAGTTAATTGCATTTACCTCAATAACCATTTCAGCTTCGAGATATGTCAAGCAATTAACTATGCAATTTACTTTAATTATGCACACTTCAGTAAAATATATATATAAATAATAAATCGAGATAAACATTTTGCTAATTCAAAAAATAATATCTGCTAATTTATAAAGTGTATTTTTTTATTTTTTGAGATGAACACTTAGTTTACTATTATTTTCGTTAGTAGTTTATGTTCTTAATAATTTCATTATTATTGGGGTTTCACTAAGAGCTAGTTAGACATATTCTGGCACTACTGAATTGAAGAATATTTTGTCGATTTTAAGACATGGTTCCCACAATCCCATTATAGTATTTGAGGATACTTCCTCATTGTTACAAAATCTGCAAATTCCGCAACTTTTAGTCTGTTCTTTTCCATGGATATGACTTCCTTGGATCTGATTCTGATTATAGCTGCTTAACACACATTTGACTTGTCTTAAAACTGGTTACCTGGTAATAAATATTTGGCAGCTCGATGAAATGTTAGGAAAAAAAAGAATCATAAAAACAAGCAACATATTAAATGTTGTGTTCCACACTCCTCACTCAGTAGAGATTAATAAAACTTTTGAATTACAGACACTGTATCTGGCAGTTAAATATGTCGGAAATACACACATCCAAATGAATAGGATTCAAAGGTTTTATAAAGTTGTTGTCAACCGCATTGTAGCACATGTCATGGCATTCGAATTGCTACAAGCATTGTGCTTTATTGCGAGTGTAGTCTGTGGCTTGGGAAATCGCTTAGCACTCATTGTTGGCTTGAGGCCTTCAACAGCAGCAGCAGCAGCAGCAGCCGCAAAGGATCATGAACTGTTGCCCTTTTTCCGACACAAAGCAAGCAGCAGATTATCACAACAAACTGCCGACAGATAAACAGTTGTTATAGCCCAACTCGCACACTACAAAAACATGCGTTAAATACTCCCCAACACACACACACACACACACACACATATATATATATATACATTAAGATATACACACATAGATACATTAAGACAAACAAACACTTTCAGTAAGCCAGTGCGACATATTTAAAGAGTCGCAACACATTTAGCGTCAAATTTGCTGACAGTTAGCAGTTATGACACACAGAAGACATACAAGGAAAAGTAAACACCAAAGGATACGGCGTGTATCCTGATAACTAAAGTCTGCCCGCCACACATCTTTCGCCTGCTCGTTGAAACCCAGCCAGACAGTACAGTTTCAAACACACACACACACACACACACACACACGTACACAGATGTGTGAAAAATAAAAACTCATTAAAAATGGAAGGCAAACAAATATACACACACACACACACATACACACAGGGCAGGGTTGGTGGCAAGGGAGCTTAGAGGGTGGTCGACACACTCAATTTTTTGCGGGACGACGACACCGTCCAAGTGCTGAGCAAAGAACCAAAATGCTTGCAGCAAATTTTTCAACAAAAGACGCAACATAAAAAAGGAGAGAAAAAAAAAAACGAATAAACAAATCATTTTAAATTCTCAATTAAATGCAAACAGACGCAACGCTTCAGACTCACATGGAGTCGACCAGGATTCGTATCCGGTGCTGGCCCCGCTGAAAAGGTGTCAAGTTGCAAACATGAAAGGACTCCAGAGTGTGACCCTCACCCCCCTTGCCATTGGCAAGATGCCGATTCTTGTAATGGGTGTCATGATGATGTTTGTTTAGTCGCTGCTAAAGCGGCGCAAAGTGCCTGCCTTGGAAGGGTGTTTTGGGGGCGTGGCAATCATACTATGTGTAATAAGAATTCTGTGAATTTTGCTTTTTGTTGGATCTGCAGCAAAACACTTCTGAATAGGCAAACATTCAGAGTTAAAGCCCAACCTCGCACTCACATCTTGCCACGTCAAACTCCTCGACCTCAAAACATGTATCTCGCACACTCGTGTGTATCTTCTTGCCTCATTGTAGTTGTGCTCGCAAGGCTTGTGGGCGTGGCCATTTCGAATAAAATTTAATGATGCCAGAAGTCATTCATTTCGTATGCTCGCTCATAAATACTCGTTAAATGTATTTACAAAGTACGCAGCAAGGCTGGAGGGCAATGCAAACTGAGGCAGACTGTTCCAAATGTGGTTGTTGTTGTTGTTGTTGATTGTCTGAGTGATCTGAGATCCCATTGCGGACTAACCGACAACACACATCTGTGCTATATGTGCTATATGTGTCTGACTGCCACTTTCTGTGGCACATACGATTCTCTGTTTGTTATTTGTTCAGTTGTTGTGGCTCTTGTGCCTTCAGTTGCCACATCCCATAGTTGAGCTGCTTTTAGTAGAATAACAATAAACATGTTATGAAATAATCTTATATGATTAAAATAACTTTTATTGCTTGCCTTGTTTACTATTTTCTTTCTTCTGTATATTAATTAATATCTTATTTCTTCTGCTTGTTAATTAATAAATTCATGTGCAGCCACCGTAAAGAGAACTCCTTTTGGTGTTTATTATTTTATTTTATTTTTATTTTATGCTATGCACAATTATGTACAACCTGCTGAATATTATTGAAATATTATTGTATGTTCAACGAGGCGATAAATTAATTAAATACACACATTTAATATACACCAAAAAATATTATTCTAATAAGTTTGTAAACTATTAAACCACATTAAGACCGGCAATAAAGAAAATTTTCCATTTGAAATTAATTTAAAATCAACATTTTAAATATGCAATATTTTAAATAATTAAAAGGGAATCATTGCGTTATTCCAATGAATAATAATAAATAATAAAAAATAATATTACAAATTAATAACAATAATATACAGAGTGCAAACTAATCTTGTGACTTTTACAGGTGGTCGAGAGTTGAGACAGAAATCCGACAAAAGGAAAAAACCTAACCAAACTAGCTAAGGGATTTTTAAAACTACAAGGATTTTAATTTATTAATAAGAGAGCAAAAGCCAAGGATAACACGTAGAGGCAAACACACACATATATATATATATATATATATACATATATATATATATAAAACATACATGCAACGAAATGGGTTTGCTATTGCTTCCAGCCAGAGAGAAAGGTGGGTAACTAATTGCTGACTTCTGTTGATACTTTTGCTGCTACAGCAACTACTTTTTGTTGTTGTTGTTGTTGCTCGTTGTTGCATGCAGCAATTGCCTTCATCGCTATTGGCAACAACTCATACCGCATACGTGTAACAGTTAAGCAAGTTTTGAGCAGGATAAACAAACTTCAGGCGCACAAGAGCAGCCATAAATATATCAAAAAGTGAAATTACACACACACACACACACAAACACACACACACACACGCACAAGTGGCTGCCTCGTCTATGCCCCACCAAACCTTTGTGGTGCACAAATTAAAGCCGTGCGCATGCTGCTGGTGGTTGAATGAAACCGAATCCAAATTAGCCGCATTTTATAAGTTGCACTTGAAACAGACTCCCACATGCAACCGAGCAACAACTGGCAGCAACAACAACTGGCACATTTGCTACTGCTATAGTTAGCAACTTGCAACTGGCACTGAAACAATCCACACACATAAACAACTGCATTTACATAATTACATGACGATTATAATTATGCTGCCTTTCTCCATGCCACATTTCTCTTTGCAGCAATTATTGCGGAGAATGCGAGGCTGCTGTTGACTGTGGGGCTGCTGCTGCTGCTGGGGCTGCCTTTGCCGGCAGAGGCCACAAGCGGCTTACGCGTGCCCACGTTCCTGCTTGAGCCCTCGCCCCGTTTGCTGTTTGGGAACGATACGGGCGCACAGGTTAGTTGCACGGCGCACGGAAATCCAGCGCCGATTGTGTCCTGGGTGATGCGCGACGGCACGCTGGCAACACAGGTACCCGGACTTAGGTGAGTTTTTGCGGTTTCGACAACTATGCGTATGTCTAATATTAAGTGGGTGCACCAGCTGCCTGGTTGCCTGGCGGATCCGGCTGCGGCTGCGGTTACTGCAGTCACACTGTTGTGGCTTCAGCTTGTGGCCAAATTGAAGATGTGTGCTAGCTTGTTTTCACTTGGCAAGCCGAGCAAGTCGCAAAACAACTTTTAAGCTTGGCAGCTTATCTGGTGAAAATTCAACCAAAAGTATGCAACATATTTTTGTACCCTTAACCCTTTAAAAATGGGTAAAAAGGGTATAATGGTTTTATGCAAATGTATGTAACAGGCAGAAGGAAGCATCTCAGACGCATCAACATCAACAGCCGAGTCGCTATAGCCATGTCCGTCTGTCCGTCCGTCCGTCCGTCCGTCTGTATGAACACGCGGATCTCGGAGACTATAAGAGCTAGAGAAATTTTGAATACAGGTTCTCGTATACCAGGCGCAGATCAAGTTTCCTTTATTTTATCGATAACTGTCTCTATTTATCGATTACCGATACATTAAGATTTCCGATAGCAATAAATTCCACAATTTTAAAAGCAGAGTATTCTTATTTATACATAATATGCATAGGCATATTATTGATCACCTTCCAGAATTTCATCAAAATCGGATAAGAATGACCCAAGCTATGGTCGAAAATCTTTCTGTATACATATAAATAGGCGAGCGCATGTGTGAGAAAGAGATGGGATGATATTCGACGCTAGCGTAAATATGATTTTGCCTGTACGTACGTAAGTATGTATGCATGTATGTATGTATATGCACGGGCTTTTAGACAGGCAGCTTGTCATAAGAAATGAGTGCCCTTGCGGAACTGCTCACATTTGGGAGCAGCACTTTTTAAGGTAAAATTTGCCAACAGTATTAGAATATATTTAAGGGTATATCGAAGTCGAGCTCACTCGACTTCAGCATTCTTACTTGCTTTGAATGAGCCCAGTCAAAATCAATGTAGCCAGCGACAGGCCACAAATGAAAGGCCACAGCATTAAAACGGGTTTTGTTTAGCTGCCAAACAATAAGTGAATCTCTCTTTTACGTGCCTGCTTAAAAGGGCCAAAGAATTTGCAAACAAAAGCAATGCGTGGCTGGCAGACAGCAACAGCCAACAACCAACAACCAACAGTCAACAGCCAACAACAGCAACAACAACAGCAACAACAACTGGAGACTTGCATTCCTTGAAATGCCCGTCAGTTCATATGTTAATGTCATGCAGACAGACAGACAGACGGACAGACAGACAGTCAACCTTTCCCCCGTTCGCTGTTAACTTTTAAAATATTAAAATGCTGTCAAGCTGTTGTTGTTGTTGTTGTTGCTGTTGTTGTTGTTGTTGTTGTTGTCGTCGCTTTTTGTATGCACTGTGAAAGCTCAAATGTAAAAATTAAATGTGGCTTTGCTTTGATAAATAAATGCATACAATTTTTTGCTTAGCTGTGACAAAGTAGAGATGAGCACGTGTCGGAAATGATGTGGATTATGAAAACCACGTGACACTGTTGTATAATATAATATATACTAGCAAATATAAGTACATCACTATAGTTAACTTACACTTGAAACAGGAAATTTCCACAGGAAGAAGGAGAATAACATTCTTGATCTTGATTCTACGATTCTAAGCTAAAACGATATTGCCTTATAGAGCTTATGAAAACTAATCGATCTAAATTTCATATTTTCAGGCTGTAATTGAACAGAAGATTTTAGTTTTTTTTTTACCGTATTGTGAGAGTTTCTTTTTCTAATATTGCAGTAATTATTGTAATTTTGTCATCAAGCTTTCAACACATTGAAAAAGACATCTGTAACAACACAAAGTATTTATTTGTTGATTAGCAAGTCGATAGAGGAATGTCCAGGTTGAAGATTATATTGTTAAAACTATGAATTTATGCGCCATTTTGCTGACTTGGTCACTATATCAGACAGCTGCCATAAGAACAATAAGTTCTCTTATGAATAATTTTTTAGCTTATTTACATATACACAATACATTAATATTTACAAAATATCGTTATACTTCTATATCACATAAGTTTTAGTGGGAACAACAACTTTCTTCTTCGGGGATGATGAAAATTAGTTGTCAGCAGATGTGCGAGGGTTTTATATATTCAGACTACGTAAGATAGCCACTGTTTCGAGTGTTATTACAATAATTTTTGTGAAAAATATCAGTTATTCCCAAGAATTAGAGGATTATCTCCTATAGAAACACACAATTAAAAACCAAACAATTTTGGTCGCCTGCAATAGTATAAAAACTATTTGTTTTCTCTGTTTGTTTTTATAGCAAAATCGAGTTAACTCGTGTCTTATGTGTTGAAGCTCTTATGAATAAACTCAGTGGTTGGTTGATTTAAAAATAAAAATAATTTAAGCTTTTGCCCAAAAAAATAATAAATGATAAAAAAATAAAAAAATAAATGCAAGCACACGCCATTGAAGCAATATAGCTTGGTAAAAGAATTTTGATGTTTTGCAAAATGAAATGTCATTCGAAATAGGACGTGATCATGTGGGCCAAATAAACATACACATGTGCAGCACATAAGCCAGGCAATTCACGTTACACTCGCTGTGAATGTGTGTGTGTCTGTCGGTGTCGGTGTGTATGTGTGTGTGAATGGTGTGTGTGGTGTGCGGTTGCCAGTGAGTCCTGGCCTCCAAAAATGAGCTCTGGACGCAACCGAGCTGCATAGAAATGAAACCAATTTTATTTTAAGCTGGTAAAGAGCATAGTTGAGTTCAAGTGACGTATTCGGGTACGAGGATACGGGATGTGTACTTATCTCTCCGACCCAGAGAGCACTGAGTTTTTGTAGTTATTTTTTTTTATTTTTATTTTTTTTGTAGTTTTTATTTTGTTTTGCTTTTGGCTCCATGCAAACGCAATGGACGTAAACAAATTGCCAGCACTTAAACATTTTGGAAAACTGCGCTTGATGAAGTTTTTGGATGTTTTTTTTGCTGGTCTCCGGTTGTTGTCCTCTGTGTCAAAACCAGTCCTCCTCCCCCTCAACCTTCCGTGGACGCATCATTCACGCTGCTGCTTGGTAGTCGGTGGTGATGATTAGCGAACATCGGGATGGGAATGCTATCCTTTGTGCTTTCATTGGCATGCTGTGGATCACGGTCCGGACATTGCCTTCGTGTACTTTCGATGTGCCTGGAATAAGTTATGTGAAGGAATGTTGATTGGTTGCAATTGCCATTCAAGCCTCAGAGCCAATTAAATGGTAATAAAATAGCTAAGGAAGTGCTTAAGTACGGCTTTAAATATTTGAAAAAAAGTAGATCGAACGAAAGAGAATAGATTGTAAAAATATATTCTTTAATGCTTTGTGATATGTAAATCGATAAAGAGATTTAGACAGATTATGAGATTAAATTCAATTTTACCAAGATTATAAGAAAATACTGACATTACGAACGGTCAACCAAATGTGTTATCAATAAACATTATTTTAAATCCATAGAATCATAAAAAAAAAGAATTTATTTCGCTTAAACTTAAGTCCAAGTGTTGCTCTGCTTCCTTATCTCTCATTGTGAGATTCTATTTTTTATATCCGTTTCCTTCCTTTGTCAGCAGCAAAAGAGCACCGTTCCTTATGGACTTGCGATGGTCGCTTCTAACTTCCATTGTTAGTAGCTGTCTTTGCAAATGCATCCGCCATCTGCTTGTGTCGCCTCTGGTCCCTCACACAGTTTTGGAGGACCCTCAGGTTTATTGCATTTTTATGCAAATCTTCGCCCATAGTTGCAATATATAGAAATGTTTGCCGGCAAAGTGGCTACCATTTTGGCGTGTGTTTTTTTTTTGTACAACAAATTTTTGTGTAACGCTCTCAATGTGTATAAATAAATAACGATGAAAGCCCCAAGACTTTGCGTACTAAAAATATTGCAATACTGCTTTCTTCTCATGACTTGGGTGTGTGTGTGTGTTTGTGTATTTTCAGAAAAATATCTGGCAATGGCACATTGCACTTCCCACCGTTTTTGGCGCAATATTATCGCACGGATGTACACGAGGCCACCTACCGCTGCCGAGCCAGCAACGAGGCCGGCACAATATTGAGTCGCAACGTGCAGGTGCAAGCAGGTAAGCGGAAAGTAAACTAAAGTAGCTGACGCTGCAGCCATGGAGTGTATGGCTGCTCCATTAGCATGCACAACAAGCCACAAATACAAATAGCTACACACACACACACACACACACACCCATACACCCATACACCCTTATGCGTTGTGTAATGCACATTTTCAGGCTATGCACGTTTGGCGAACTGCGCCCGCAGCTCTTTTCTGCCATTCTCTAGGATCCACTTTGCTCCCATATATATATCTATATATATGTATGTGTTTATGTAGCTATCATGATTTTGTTGCCGCTCACTTTTGACAGTCGCTGCAACATAATTGTCAACTGTGAGTTAGTTTTTGATTTCTGCACATAACATTTTAATTTCCGACGCATTTCCTGGCAAAATCGTGCACCGCAACCCGTAAAGAAAGCAATAATTCGCTATTTTATATTGTTTTTGTGTATATATAAATATTTGTTTTTAATATTAGCTACACAAATTAGAATTTGTGTATATTAAAATAATTTAATTATTTTTGGATTTCTTCATATTCTTTAAAATTATATTCAGGATATAATTTTTTATTTTACGAGTAAGTAATCCTGAGTCAGCAAATGATTTATTTTTTAATTTCTCGCTTCTATGTCAAACTTATATTTTTCGATATATAAAAATAACTTGTGTATTTTTGGATTTATTCATATTTCTGATTACACAACTAACTTTAAAATGATATTCATGATATAATTTTTTATTTTACGAGTAAGTAATCCTGAGTCAGCAAATGATTTATTTTTGTATTGTCATTTCTCGCTCATATGTCAAATTTTTATTTTTCGATTTCGATGCATGTGACCTGACAGCATTTGGATATCGTCCATGTTGATTTCCACAACTAAAAATTCCATCCAAAATATAATTTTTTATTTTATTCCTGGAATAATCCAAACATTGCAAATGGTTTTGTTGCATGTCTAATTTCTGCATATGACAAACTTCCTTTTCGATATCGATGCACGGCTCAAGGATGTGACCGCGACAACATTCGGATATTGGCAATGTTGATTCCTTTCGCAAAGTCACAGCCAATCCAGTCATTGCAATCCAGCAATCCAGCAATTCAGCAATCCAGCAATCCAACTTGAAGCAGTGAGCTGGGAAACCAATGTTGCATGATAGTCGCTTAAAATCTCATTCAATATTTACGCTTCGAATTTTTCATGTGTATCATTTCTGATGTTTTTACGACTCATATATATTGTCGCGTGGCGGTGCTTTCCATTCTCCATTTTCCATTTTCAATTTTTCGTTTTTTGTTTTTTTTTTTTGTATTTTGTGTCTGTTTTCTTTCTTTATGCTCTTCACATCCGATTCGCATGTAATTTCAAGCAATTTCATTCATTTAAACTGCGGGCATTTTTGCATTGTACGGCGTTTATTGTCCCGCATGCTGCACTTCAATTCATCCTGCTACGTTTTCCCCATTTCCCCAGGCCCAATAACAGCCCCCACCACCCTCCCATTGTGCCCAAGGCCAGTTTTTGGCCCAATAGACACGCAACGTTTGTTGATTTTCGACAATTTCTCAGATTCTCATCTGTTTCTGTTTCGATTTTTGTTGCACTCGTTGCTGTTTTTCTCCTTTACGTAGTGGTGCGTCGTCAGTTTCATGTGCACGTGGAAAACACTGAAGTCTATTTGGGAAATTCGGCGTTGATTAAGTGCGCTATACCGGAATATGTGCGGCCTTATGTGCGCGTGGCCAGTTGGCATCGAGGCGAGGAGATACTGCTGCCGGAACTGTCGGATGTTGGTGAGTGTTGCCACAGTTTTACACACACACACACACACACTCACACACATTCACACTGGACACAATGTGTGTTTGTGTGGGTGTTTATCTGCAGCTGAAATTTATGTTCTCATACTCGCATTGTAGTTGTTTCTTTTTTTGCTTGTTCGCTATTGTTGTTGTTGTCGTTGTTGCTGCTGTGGATCGTGTCCTGGGGGATGTTGCACAGTTGCTTCTGTATTCCTGGTAGCGTTGACATTTATTGATAAATGTTACGTATACGCAGCGAGCAACTTGATTTGGCTATTCATTTTTGGTTTTTCGGTTTAATGGCTTTTTATTTTGATTTTTTTTTTTTTTTGTTTTTTGCACTTTGTTGCAACTATAGTTTTTATGAATTTTATGAATAACAACTCTTTGCAGCTGGTCGCTATGTCGTCCTGGCTACCTCCGGTGAACTTTATGTGCGTTCCGTGCGATCCGAGGATGGTCTGGTGAAATTCAGTTGCCTGGTTACAAACACACTGAATGGGGACAGACAGCGAAGCGATGCTGTCATGTTGCAGGTGAAAGGTAAGGCAAAATATCCGGATTGATAAGCTTATTAATGCCAAGTGGAATTGACATTTGTTTGCAGAGCTAAGCAAGAATCTGGCACCACGCACCAGTCAAAAGCCAGTAATGGAGATTCATGTGGAGCGTGGCAACGATGTGCATTTGCCTTGCAACATTCAGGGCAATCCATTTCCCATATTCACGTGAGTAACACAACCAATTTCCAAAGACTAAATTCTGTTGCCTGTTGCCAATTGCATTGGGCATTGGTATCTGTGCAGTTGCCAACTTGTATCTGTGGCAATAAAATACCAGCACGCACAGCGAATACACATGGGATGCCACATGGGCCTGGCCCCATTTACAGGGACAACACTTAAGTGCATTTGAATGTTTGCCAGGGACCCTGGTTTTATTGCATATTAGAGACTGCTGCGTTAGTGCTAATTACGGGAGCTCCACGTCGGGTTTTGGCTAGCAGCAGCGGCATGTAGAAAGCTTTTTAATAGCTGCGTATTAGCCATGTGTTAATGGGGTCTTAATTTCACTGAACCGGCACTGAACCGGTACAGTGTGGAAAAACCAACTAATAAACGAAGTGGCTGTCAAGATACTCACCATGTATGTTATCATCTTGTTTATCCAGCATCGTCTGAGCATACTCAAAATATCGACTTACAAAAGTAAACACTTCCAACTGCTCAATCAATAAAAACAAATTTTGGTAAACAATAACAGGAGCAAAAAGGGAAAATAAGAAAAACCCGGCACTCAAAGTCAGGAAATAAAATATATCATATTACATAGAAGCCCTCCACTAATTAGCAGAATAAAAGACCTGATTAATAGACAGGCCAATGCGACTAAGACAAAGGAAAATTTAGAAGTCTGCTCTTCACTTAGCCAGGCTTATTACCATTTCATGCATTCATAGGCACTTGAGGGGGCCTTTGAGAGAAAGAGATATACAGTGTGTGTGAGAGAGAGGGAGAGTCATAACGCAAGCGGAATTTGTCGGGGTAAGGGAACCACACCAAGTGCCGGGGAAAATCCAAACAGACACCAGGCAAACATGCAAAGGGGACTCCGTCTGGTCCCGGAATCGTGAAATGCCTGAAATATTTTCAAATGGCAAACCACAGAGCAGGCGGATGCCAGTGAACAAGACTCGAGATTTAAACAGCATATTTTGCAGCATAAATGATTTTCTCTCCCTCTATCTGTGTGTATCTATCCCTCTCTCTCAGTCGAGCACATTATGATTACTATAAATGCGAGAAAAATGCGATAATTTTGTTTTTAGCTGAAGTTTAGTCCGAGCTGCCTACGTGGTTTGCATGGCCGATGAGTGAAATCGGTTTATGGCTTACAAGTTGAGCGCTTCTTATTGATTTCACCAGCATATATATATATATATAGATATATCTCAGCTTGTCCCTGTGTGTGTGTTTTGTGAGTGGTTCTGTGTATGTGTGTGTTTGTGTGAACTTGTACGTGCCCGCTCGAGGCAAGCATGTTAAATGTCTTGAATATTTACTTTTTGCCAGCGAATATTTCCCATCTGTTTATAAATAAGTCATAAAGGTTATATAATTTTGCTAAACTACTTTTGGTATACTCTCGCTGAGTGGATTATAACTAATATATTATTGCTATCAGATGTCTTACGTATCGAAATAGTCCGTGGAAGATGCATACTCTAAATAATCAGTAGAGAATATGAGTTTATTTAAATTCGTCTTAGAGGACATGCCCGAATCCATAATGTGGGATTATATTTATTCTTTATCAGGATTAGAGTCCATTAAGCCATATTTGTCTGCTCGCCTCTCACTATAGACTTACTGCAATGTGAGGCACCAAATCTTGTATATCGACCTTACTATTTGTTAAATTTGTAAGTAAGTAAAACTTAGTTATGGTAAAATTCACATACCACAAAATATATTGTTTGGGCTTTGGATTTTATTTATTTACTTATTTATTGTCAATTAAAGTCAGTCGACAACAAACATACTAAAATTAAAAATTTGAGTTAAATTAAATTTAAAATAAAATAAAAATTATGAATAAATTTAAAAATACTAAAATATTTATAAGATTTATAAGATTTTTAAGATTTCTAAGATTTATCAATAACCATTAATTTAAATAAACCAATGCTCAGATTTTTTATGAAACTGTTTTTTGATTTTGCTTTTGTGAGAGGCAGTTCAACTTTGTATATTAATTTGTTAAATTAATTTTATAAGCAAGTTATTGCTTAGAATTTGGTAACTGTGCAGAGTCTGTTTAAGCCGATTCTATTCAAGCCTTTCTCGACTTGCGCATTTGAAACCCAAAATGTCAGCTATCGCTCGCATCACATAACTAACGATTTTATATTTATATTTATATTTATATATATATTTATATTTATATTTATATGACTTTCAGCTGGTATCGGGTTTCAGACTCGGCAGCACTCTATCCCATACCGTCGTCACAGCGAGTGATACTTTCCCGTACATTGTTGCTTATCAAAAACGCGGACGAGCGGGACGCGGGAAAATGGGTGAGTATCAGTCATGGCAGTAACCTCAGACACGCTGACAGGCGCTGACTGTCAGTTAGTCAGTTAGTCAATCAGGTTGTGCAATTCAAGGAGTTTGACTCTCTGTCAGCTTAACTGCCAGTGAAATATTGCATTTAATGCATTGTCTGTCATGTATAAAGCATACGTACATACATACACATACATACATACATATACATACATATGTATATGTGCAGTTCTTGTACATTGCGCCATGTACTCGCAATGTATGATTGTGATGTATATGTATGAAAGAGTTGATTGATTTTGGCTGGCTTATACATATATCGACCCATTTTGCCTTCGGGTTGCGCTTTTGCAGATTTGCCAGGCATCGAATCAGTTTGGGGAGCAACGCATTGAAATTCGGCTCAGTGTAAATACGTTTGTCTCAGTGCACATACTGCCGCAAGTGCAAATTGTCAATTCGGGCGGAACGGCAATTTTCAATTGCACAACAACGGGCTCAGCGATCGATGCCATCGACTGGTTGCACAATGGCAAACCGCTGCAAGCGAATAATGCACTCAGCACCGGTCGGGATAAGTAAGTATAGTACATGCAACAACAACAACAACAACAACAATAAAAACAGTAACATTGAACATACAACATGCAACATTGTGTGCATGGAACTATCAGCTAACACAGGCCTCTTCGATTTGTATCTCTTTTTTTAACATTTGCAAAAATTTCTGCTTGCCAAAAAAATAAACAAAAACCAAAAAAAAAAGAAAAGAAAAGAAAGAAAAACTGTGATAAAGCCGTAGAGAGCTCTTGTTATTGCAGTGCAGTTGTTAGGGTAAAAAGAGGAAAAAATGCTATATTGCTGTGTATTATTATTGATGAGCGATGGATTAACTGCGGGGTTCGAGTTGAACTTCATTTGTTGCCAGCTACAATTTCATTTTACATTTCATTTTTTCGGCTATATTTCAGTTTCATTTTTTATAATAGTAGTTTTTTTTTTCATTTATTTGCAAGCCATTGACTGATTGCTTAAAAGCTTTGTGCTATTTTCCATAGTTTTCCGGCCGGTGATGCGCGTTGAGGTCAATGCTCAAATATGCTGATGGATTGCAACGAATGTCCGAGAATTTGAATCAATTGTCGGGAGTGCGTAAATTGGCTGTGAACTAGTGAAAGAAGTGAAGATTACAAAATTCAAAGTTCAACTCTGGGTTAGGTGATTTTTCCAAAAAGTTTTCATGTTTTCATGCAGACAAACAAAACATTGCTCAAGCAAGCAAAATGCATTTGTTATCATTAATTTGTGCAACTAATTAAAATTAAATAGAATACTAGTTTGCTCAGGGGCATGTACATATGTATTTATGTATGTGTGTATACAAAACATAAATTATGTTAATCTTAGGAGCGGCAGATTGCCAAGCTGGCTGCCACTATGCGATACTCTTACATATATATATATATATATATATATATATCCTCTTGAATGTGTTGAACACATCTTGATAATTTAATGCAAATTACGTGAAATCAGCATAATACGCAGCTTGGCCAAGCAAAATGCAAACACGAATACGCATACTGAGGCACATCAGCACAAAATATATACACACACATATATACACATATAGGCCATATATGCTGATATTACTGTATACGTACAGTGAAACACTGGCAAACAGGCCTGAGCACAAACAACTTGGAAAAACAAACATCATTCGAGAATATGTGTGTGTGTCTTTGTACTGTTGAGCTTGTGTGTGTGTGTGTGTGTGTGTGTGTGTGTGTGTGTGTGGGTGCGCTGACCAGCTGTTGCCCAAGGATATACACCAAAGAAGAAGCGGTCAAGCATACTCAGACAGAGAGAGAGAGAGAGAGAGATAGATAGAAGGAGGGGGAGCTAAAGGGTAAGACCGAGTTGAGCTGAAGCAAATCAGCATAACAAATCAAGCAGAAATTTTTATGCTTATGCTAATAAAATAAATAACAAATTTCGCCTGAGCGAACAAAAAGCAAATGCACAGTATAAAAAAATAACATATTCACACACACACACACACATACACTCGTACACAAATATTCGCCAACACATTTGCTTACATTTTTAGCTTACAAAATGGCGTGAGCTTATTACATATTGTGAACTCGGCTTTTTTCATGCAACGTTGCCACTTTTGAAGTGAAGGCTTGCCTGTTAAAGTTTAAATAGTCCTTTCTTCTTTTTATAACGTAATCCTAAAAGGATATAGGTTTATTTGTTTTATGCAATACACATTTTATTTGAATAAGTTCGCGTCCGACAGGCAAATCGATACAACCTATATCTCCAAAGGAGCACATATTTTAGTAAAAAGCTGTCAATTACACTGTGAACATAATAAGTTTAAATATATATCGCAGTCTCAATTTCAAAAATATCCAAATATGATTATATAAAATATTCGAAATACATTGGTTTATATATAATAAAAGCATAAGCTAAAAACATAAGATATCTTTGATGTTTGATGCTGTTTTAGATACATTCAAGACACTTCCTAATATAGATAGGGTCTAGTGCATAATCCAGTCGGTAATATCCGACCGTAAAAATTAAAGTTCTCATTTTTTATATATACATATAGATTATTACTTTAGTGATTTTTCGAAATTTCCCTTTTATCCATTTATATAAATATATATATATATTTTTTTTTAAGAAAATCAAAGTTTTCATTTTCTATTTACACATATAGATTTTTTCTTTAGTGATTTTTCGAAATTTCTCTTTTATCCATACATATATATGTCTATATATAATTTTTTTGTTTTCTTGTGTCAGCATACGCTTCCTGTCGAAGAGCTCGCTGCTGGTGCTTAATGTGGGGCGACGCGACCGCGGCGTCTATCAATGTCTCGTGGAGAATCAGCGCGCCAGTGCGCAGGCGATGGCCGAGCTGAAGTTGGGAGGTAAGTTGACATGGGTTTTATGTGTGTGTGGGGATGCCACTATGCCACTCTCTCTACCCACTCATGCATAGTTTATGAGACTGGGTTTGGCATTTATCAGAGCCGTGTTCTTCTTTTGCCTCTGTGCCGTTGCAGACACAGTGCCCGAATTGATTTACACGTTCATTGAGCAGAATGTGCGTCCGGGGCCATTAATATCGCTTAAGTGCTCAGCCAGCGGCTCTCCGCCGCCGCAAGTAAGTTGAAATGTTTTATTGCTATTATTATTATTATGCATTGTTATGACTTTACACATCAGCACACACACACAAACACTCAGACACATTGATTACACACACGCACACACAAATTATGCACAAACCGTATCCTGTCAGATTCTTATTGATTATCTTCTGTGCGTCTCGTTGCAGTTTGCGTGGCTTTTGGACTCGCAGCCCATTATGGACGTGTCTCTGCATCATCGTTTTGCAATTGGCCAATTTGTCGACATATCTGGCGATGTGATAAGCCATTTAAATATCTCGCATGTCCGTCCAGACGATGGCGGCCTGTACAGGTGTGTGGCCAGCAATTCCATGGGCAGCATTGAGCACTCTGCCCGTCTGAATGTTTACGGTGAGTTAATAAATTACCAACAAAATCAATTATCCGACAACCAACAAGGTATGCCCATGCTACAGATAGTCCTCCCAGACTATCGCATTTCAAAGGTCCCTTTTTGTCTGCCACACAATACAAATCACAAAAGACGCTGAGCCATGAATTTTGTGAGTGCTCCTGCCGCATTCGCACTGATTGGAAATACATACATTTTGCCAAGGCAACGTGACAAAAGGCAAAAAAATAAAAAAAAAATATACATATCGAAATATGCACACATTCAGCGCAAAATTCTAAGAAAAATCCCTGGCGGCAACGATGACGATAAAGTCGCCATCGATATAAAACCGTTGAGTTGTGGAAAACTGAATATTTTTGCAAGATTAATCTCATTTTCCCCAGCAGCCTTCAATCAGCCGCCTCGCAACGTAATCACAACCAAATCAGGCTATAAACTCTGCCCATTAAAATACATACATATGTTGCCTGAGCTGATATTTCATTCTCTGAAATTTGGTTGCAACACATATTCAAGTATTTAAGCTGTTTTCATAATACATTCTTAATGTGTTAATAATGCATAAGCAAATGCCTATCTGACATATATTAATCATGTGCCACGTCTTAAGCGTGCCTCATGATTGATGTTATCTATTTGCTACTATTTACATACATATGTATATATATACATACTTGCTATCTATGTGCATGTATTGATGATAAATGGCACTTTAGAGCCATTGTCTCCTTCCTCCACTGGCTGCTAAATCGCAAAATCAAATTAAGCCCGTCCACTCGGCTAAGCAACAAAGGTTAGCATTACAAATGGGATTGAAATTCGAATGTCAAAGTTCCCACGATTTGATTAGCTCCAGTTCCCTCTCTTTGCTCTTATGTTTAGGTATATAGAAGGTTTAAGAAATGCCTTTGCTCTCTAACTACTCGTATAAAAATTGGTAAATGTAAAAAGATACTTCGAGTTTTTAAAGTGGACACATTTTTCATCAATGTAGATTTTTTTAGAATATAGTAAATGATAAAAGTAAATTTAAATATTTGTAAATATCTATAATTTTGCTGTGTATATATAGTACATACGATGTAATCTATAATCTTGTATAGATAAATAAAAGAAGGTGGCTTAGAATTACACTCATATTTTGTATAGCTTCTCTCGATCTTAAGTGGGAAATATTTGGAAATATTATGCATACTAATATACAGCTTATAGCTTTATATATATGTATATGTACATATATATATTGTGTGAAGGACTGTTGCAGATATAATATAGTTTTGCATGATGCAACCGCACATCACGCATACGCAATGTGGTATTTGGGTTAATTTTCCATGCAGAATACTGATCAAACTGTTTAATTATGAATTTTGCAATTTATGCAACGCATGCGACGTGTTGCATTAGCGGCACTGCAAAATGCCCCCTTTGGCGTTGGCTGCATTTACGTTTTGGCCATTAACATCACATGTGTGTGCGAACAGAATATAATTTGAATTATTAAGCATTTGCGATGCATTTCAGCCTAATTGTATTTTGAAACAAATTTAATAAATAACACAATGCTCTTTCCCATACACACACACACACACACACACACTCACACACACACACAGGACCACCTTATGTACGTGCCATTGGCCCCGTTAAAGCCGTTGCCGGAGAGGACATAATTGTGCGATGTCCGTTTGCCGGCTATCCCATTGACCAAATTCGTTGGGAGAAGGCGCATCAGGAATTGACAACAAGTAAGACAAATTGCAATGCAACCAAAAGGGGGCGGGGGGAATATTGATCATGGGGCGTGGCATGTGCTGCTCAGCGCATGACAACATTTTCTACACACCATTTTATTGTCCCCCTCTCTTCGGGACAGGCACCCACTATACGCTGGCAACGGTGCCAGAGGGCGGTCAACTGGTCATCAAGAATGTGGAGCCCGGCAGGGATCAGGGCATATACACGTGCATTGTGCGCAGTCGGGCGGGCGAGGAGGCGCGTCGCGACATGCAATTGAATGTGAACAGTAAGTTAAATGGGACAGAGAGAGAGACTCAGTGACTCAGAGACTCTGAGTCCTGCAGTTGGTTGTCGTATTAATGTCTGCCACGTTGGCTAATCCCTCACCAGGTCCGCCCGTCATTGAGGCCTTCAAGTTCCCCAAGAATCTGCAGGAGGGCGGACGAGCGCAAATCACCTGCGCTGTATCCTCGGGCGACATGCCCATCTACTTTAGCTGGAAGAAGGATGACAGTTCCATACCCCTCAGCATGCAGGTGAGTTTGTCAAAGTTGTCGAACTATCGTCGCATTTAGGGTATCTTGTGAAACAATTTTGTTACTACTGCTGACGCTGATGCTGCACCTTTTGTGTGTGTCTTTCAATTTACAAGATTACCGAGAAGAAGGAGGAGTTTTACTCGCTGCTCGTGTTCAAGGATATCAGCGCAAGGCATAGCGGGAAGTACACCTGCTATGCCAGCAACGCTGCTGCCAAGGTGAACTATACGGCGGAACTGCAAGTCCGTGGTAAGTTTGTTCGTCCATGAAAATTCAGGTGAAGCAGGTGAAATGCTGATGGAGGAACGAGAAGCCTTCTTGGCTGCTGTATCTATTGGTGTGCTTTGCTGTTATTTCAAAAAATAAATCACGCAGGATTTGTGCACCAGTTGGCCTCCCTTTTAGGGAGGTGGCTACACACCCAATCACATTCACACCCACACACACGCACACACACACACACACACACACACACACATATGCACACACATAGAGAGAAAGAGAAACACAAACAGCAAGTTGTTAATTTTGTTGTTTACTTGGCGCGCTTTCATTCGTTACGTTTTCGGTGCTGCCTCCCCGGTCACGTATCACGTTTCAGTGGCGCCACGGTGGAGCTATGAACCCATGGATACGGCCATTATGTTGGGCAATACAATATCGATAAATTGCGAGGCGGAAGGATATCCGATTCCAGCTATTACCTGGTTCAAAGGACAAGGTAAGTTTGCCAATCTCTCTGCCCGAGCAGCTTAACAGTCTCCCAACTCCATTCAAATTGGTTGGGTTAAACGTGCAGACCCAAAAGTCAGAGATGTTCTATTATTAATTAGCTGCTGAATGAATGCGAGCTTCGCAATTTATTTAATTAAAATGTGTCTCCTGTAGGCAAAGCCTCCAAAGATTTCAAGGCACTTAGCATGCGCAATCATTCGCTGCTCCTCAATCTGGCCACGGACAACGATGAGGGTTACTATATGTGCCAGGCAACGAATGAAATTGGCGCTGGCCTCAAGAAGATAATACGGATCAATGTGAATGGTAATTGTATACAACAAAGGGGAGTCGCCTTAACTCACGTAGCACACAACACACCTTGCAGAGCCGGCACGTTTTGAACAGCCAGCGAGGAATGTCAGCTCACGTCGCAATGATCCGGTCACATTGGACTGCCATGCGAAGGGCGATGAGCCCATCAGCATTGCCTGGACGCAAAACAATGGACGCATCGATCTGAATAACTTTCGCTTCAGCATTGCGGAGATGAAAACCGAAAAGGGGGTGGACTCACAGTTGACCATTGGCCATTCGGATCGTCATGATTCGGGCGTGTATCGTTGCATTGCCGAGAATCCATACGGACGGGCGGAGCAGGTTGTTTTTCTTGCCGTCCAAGAGCGTCCGGATACCCCCTCCAATCTGGAGGTCTTCGAGGTGGGCTCACGCACCGTCAAGCTCAGCTGGCGGCGACCCTTTGATGGCAACTCTCCGGTGCTCAGCTACTTGGTGCAGTACCAGGCGCTCAAGTATCTCCAGTCACATGCCGCTTTGGGCACCGCAGGTGGGGATTGGAATGGCATTAATGTAATCAATGTTACGCTGCCATCGACGAGTATTAGTCGCAGGTGTGTGTGTGTGTCTTGATTGATCGCTCTTCAGAATCCTTAAAAGACTCTGCCCTCTCTCGTTAGCTATGACAGTGATCTACGTGAAAACGCCATTGTGGCGGGATTGTCACCTGCGACAACATTCCTCATCCGCATGCAGGCCATCAACGAGATTGAGCGCAGCGCATACACAGATTCGATTGTGCTCAAAACGCAGGAGGAGGCGCCGACGGAGTCACCATCCAATGTGCAGGTGCAAACGGGTGGCGAAAGTGAACTGATTATTACGTGGCAGGTGCGTGCCTCAGACTAACCTTGCAGCGCTTTTTCGCCTCTCATCAGCTTGTGACACTAACCGACCATTTGCAGATACCGCCGCGGGAGTCGTGGAACGGCGAACTCATTGGCTACACCGTCAACTGCACCGAGGAGAAACAGAACATTAACTACATCAGCGTGGTGAACAGCTCCCTCAAATCGGTCATCGTCAGTGGCTGGGCAACCACCAAGGCCACTCTCCGTGGCCTCCGCAAGTACACTCGATATGCAGTCACCGTCCGTGCTCTCAACAGCTTTGGTTCCGGACCGTGGAGTGCGCCAATTTTTGGCACCACAGCCGAAGGCGGTAAGTGTTGTTAACAGTGTATATATTTAAGGAATTTAAGTTAAACTTGTCGATTTCATTTTATTTGACAGATAAATTATGCTTAATTTTCATAGATAAACTATTCTCATGTTTAACTATAAAATGAAATAGAATTTTTATTGAGTTAAATAAATTTTCAAAACTTAAACTCTACAATTTTACTCTATATTACTATTTTATATAAATTTATTTTACTATTATTTAATAATAAGGTGAATTACAAATTTTTATTATTTTTAATTTAAGAAACTTTTGTTTTTGGTACACTCATAAGTTATGTGATTAAAGTTGTAATTAAGTTGAAATTGAAAATCTTGAAATTTATTATGATTTTATTCTCATTATTTGCAGTGCCGGAGGCTGCACCACAAACGGTTAACTGCTCAGCGCTATCATCGCAGAGCTTGAAAATTACGTGGCTGGAGCCACCGCTGCAATTCCATGGCGGCATAATACAGGGATATAAAATTTTATATCGCCCCATAGTGCATCAAAGTGAGTATAGGTTACCACACAGCCAGTGGATGCTGTACAGTAAATGCACAGTACAGTGCATCCAGCTAACAGTCTAGATTTTGTGGTTGCCAGTTGGCACTTTATGGCGCTGATTTTGTTGATATTGCAAACGAAGAGCGCTGTGCAAACACCAATCGATATGATTGTGCAGTCGGCTGAGGGTTAAGAGTTGAAACCAGTTGAAGGCACACAGCCAGAGGTAGAGGCAGAGGCAGGCAGAGGCAGAGGCAGAGGCATGCAGCAAGTTAGTTGCTTGGGTTTATTGGTTTTGGCGCCGGGCTGAATGGGCCCTGTGCGTCAGCACATTGATGAGCCAGAAAGTTGTGGATATTGGCACCGCTTATCAAATCAATGTACACACTTGGCAATCGATACTATTTATACGGCCAGACTTGTCATCTACTTAAGTCGATTAAACCCAAAGTGACTCTGCTATTTCTCAGTCACAAAACCAACAAAACAACAACGGAAACAACACATTTTAAACTATTTATGAAGTTAACTTTGCACAATTGACTTTATTAATCATTAACAAACTAAAACAGTAATTCTGCAATTTTTTTTAAAAATACCACATATTTTCTAAAAAGTGGAAAATTCATAAAAGTCAAACATTTATATTGTTTTTTCATTACAAAATCAACTTTATGCCAAAGAATTTCAATATTTTAAAATAACTCAATATGCAAATTTGTGTAACAACTTTTTTAATGTGCACAACAGTTTAAAAGTAATAATCCCAGTTTCCACAAAGCTTTTGGTTCATAAAGAAGTTGAAGTAGCTGAGTAATTCTTGTTAGTGCTATTTGGGATTGATTGCAAAACAAAACTGATTTATTTAGTCAATTACACAGTTGACTTCCCCGCCAAACTGGAGATCAAACGGACATCAAATTTGGAAACCTATCTGCATACACTGCTCAAGGCAACCAACTACTCGATTCGAGCTCTGGCCTACACAGCCACCGGCGATGGCCTGGCCAGTCAACCATTGTTCTGCCAAACCGATGACGATGTGCCCGATGCTCCGGCAGCCATTAAAGCGGCTGCCCTCACAGCTGATTCGATTTTAATTTCATGGCTGCCGCCAAAGAATCGCAACGGAATCATATCGCATTACACGGTCTATGCACGCGAGGCGGGTCGCAAGGGCCAGACCAAGAGTGAGTACCAAAAAAATACAAATAATAAATATAGAGGCACAACCAACACACAAACATACAACAGCAACAGCAACAACAACTATCAATATTTTGTTATTTATCTCTCTGGTTTTTTTTTTGTTTTTTTTTTTTTTTGCGATCAGCTCACATGGTGCGCGTTGACGAGAACGGATATCCGGTGACGTTCGAGGCACGCAGCCTGGCCGAAAATCAAATGTACGAGTTCTGGGTATCAGCCTCCACATCGGTGGGCGAGGGTGAACCCACATCTGTGGTGGCCCAGGCCACCAATACACGAGGTAACTGTAGCAGCTGCAACTGCAGCTCTTTAAAGCCAACTAACGTTTTGTGCGATTCGCGTTTTAATTAAAATTTTTACATTTAGTCGCCGTGTTTGCCGAAATAACCGCAACAGTGCGCAGGCAACATTTTAATTCCCTGCTCCTAACTATGTGTACTGATTTTCTTTATGTGCTTGTTTTGGCCATTTGTTTATTGCAGCACCCGCACGCATCGCCTCATTCGGTCAGGTGGTGCGGAAGGCGGTCGGCACACGGCTGGTGCTCGAGTGCCTCGCTGTGGGCAATCCCACGCCGAGGGCGCGCTGGTTGACTCGCGATCGACCCGTCACCTTTAGCCCCTTTTATGAGGTGACCAATGAGGGCAATTTGCGAATACACCGTAAGTAGCAGCAGCAACTGTGTTGCAAAAATATATATTTGCATTTACATCATTTGATCGGGGTTTTTCACGTCACTCGTCGGTCGGTCGGTCGACAGGCGTCGAAGGCAGTCTGTCCGGAAATTATACGTGTACGGCAAACAATCTCTTTGGTAGTGACGAAATCCAATATCAGGTGATTGCTATGAAGCCACCGGGCGCACCACAAATCATCGTGCAGTATGCTTCCGCTGACAGCATACGTGTCAGTTGGGATGCGCCCGAGGATGGCGGAGCACCGCTGCAGGGCTACACAATTTCATATCATACGGCTGGCGATAGCTGGGCACAGACGGAGCTGCTGCCGGAGAACAACGCTTACACAATGACGGGCCTGAAGTGCGGAAATCAGTACATTATAAAAATGTCGGCCCACAATTTGGTGGGCGATGGTGCACCCAGCGAGGAAATTAATGTCTGGACCAAGGGAAAAGGTGTGTACTTTCATCTCTCGTCCATTTGCATACATAAGTACTTGTGCTGGACCACCACCAAACGAGTAGTAGTCGAGTAGCAAGTCCTGCGGTGGCATTCAAATTTTCAGTTGACCACAATGAGCACTGGCTGCTGAGCATTTCCCACATATGTTCATTTCCATATTCATTTCCATTTCACACACACACGCACACACACACATACAGCATCCCAGGCGCCCAATGGCAACGAACTAATTGCCACAAATGCAACCTGTGTGAATTTGAAGCTGTCATCGTGGCACAATGGCGGCTGCAGCATACATCATTTTTCCATAGAGCATCGCCCGTTAGGTAAGTTGCAAATTGTAATTAATGCACAGTCACACCTCTCACGAAGGCTATTAAAATGTAATCAAATTCATCACTCACAACAGCAACAACAAAATAAAATTAAAATAATAAAATTATAATGATACAATTGATTTATCAGTTTGTGATGTATTTCTGCAGACTTCAATTGTATTCTGAAAAAAACAAAAATAAATAAATTATAATAGTTCGTTAATGCCAGTTTACTAGAAATTTAAATTGGATTAAATTATAGCAGCTAACGGATTATATATTTTATATGAGAAACGCCTTTTTTTAAATATTTTATTTAAGTTAAATTAAATCAATATAATCAGCTTTAATGTTTGGTGTTTTTCAAGAGCATTTGAAACTCGACCAGTTACATATTATTGGACTGTGATTGTATTTAATAAATGCAATTATTTATGTTTTCACTTAACTGAACAATGAACATACAATTTTATTCATAAATATTTATATAATTTTTTAAATGGTGTCGCGTGCAACGCTGCGTGTTATGTATAATTTCCTTATGGCTGCACAAAAACTGACATATTTACTTATTTTTTTCGTTTATTTTTTTTTTTGTGGATTTACTTTCTGGCTTTTCCCCAGGCGACATACGCTGGACAGTTGTCACATCGGATATTTCGAACGCGGAAGAGAATCGGGAAAATTTAATATTCTGTGACTTTCTGCCTTCGAAATGGTACCAGCTGCGCATCTCCGCCACCAACGATGCGGGCAAAACGATGGAACATTATCATTTTAGCACAACGAGTCTGGATGGGATCACCATACCACCACCGTCGGTATTCCCCTCGGAAAACGACTTGATGAACAATCTGATAAATGCGACAAATCCAACCAACGGTGATTGGTTGGCAACGTTAATTGTCGTTGTCATAATCACAGTGGCCATCATGACGATGTAAGTGCTAGGGATCTAAAGGGACTCAAATTGAATTGGCAGCGGAGAGGCAGTAATTGCTTGCCAACGTTAATTAAGCCTTAATTAACTGGGCTGGCTTGGCTGGTGGCGCGCCAGGTGAAAGTGGATCAAAAAATCAAATGAAATGCCATTTATTTTTATTTCCTCACAAAGAGTTGTCTCTGCATCCATTTTTTTTTTTTTTTCAATTGAGCCGATGGTTATGGGAAAATCAATAATATATGCTCATACGGCCGCTGGACAAAAAGCAATTTGTCAATCTTTGCCAAGCAACTTATCGCCCCTTGGCCTGGTCAACAGAATCGCATTTCGTTCAGTGACTAGTTTAATTAGACGTCTAATCGTTGAGCAACGGTTTCAATTTTCTTCCAGCGCACTGACCATCAAACATCGCCGCACTCTTTGCGGCCCCATTGCCGAGGGCTACGAGTCTCGCACCCTACCCGGTGACTTCAAGGAGGAGCACGAGAATCGACGTAATCAGCAGGTGTACAGCGCCTCGCCGGTCAAGACGGTGGACAAGAGTAACGAGTCCGGTGAGTTGGGCGACAATAGGCTGTGCACGTGACCAGCGCCAGGTAGCAATTAAACATTCTCGCATTCCGCATTTTCCTTCTTTCTTTCTTTGCCGTGACTTACTTAGAAATGTACGAGATTTCGCCATATGCCACGTTCAGTGTGAATGGCGGACGAACAGGGGCACCGGCAAAGACGCCGACAAGGGGACTAACCGCCCAAACGCCACATGACTACACCATGCAGTTCAAAACATTTGGACATCCGGAGGGCGAGAATCTCAATGCCACAGCCTATCCATTGCTGCCAAATGCCGGCTTCGGACATGTCAAGAGCAAGTCCAGCTGGCACAAACAGCGCTACTACAATACCGATGGTAAGTCCTTCCACGTATTTCTACTTCAGCTGGAGGCTTAGACTTCCACGACCACAATGAAAAAAGAAGAATCTAAAAAATCCAACAACTCTCTTTAAGTTAAGCAATTAAATTAATTATATAATTATTAAATTAATAAGTACATTTGACAAGTTTTGAAGATTGAGCAAAATGTTTGGGTTTTTTCTGTGCAGACGAATCGACGCTGAGCAAATCAATGACGATTGTTGCTGGATCGCAATCCGGTCACTCAAAGAAGTCGAGTGGTGCACGGAGCGCCAAGAGTGGCAATGCTGGTGTGGTGGCTGAGTCGGAGTCGGACACCAGCATCAGCCCCAGCACCGAGTTCTCCAATATGCCCACCTATCGAGTTCCTTGCAAGTCGTCGCGCAGCAACGATGGACGGGCTGTTGTAGGTGCGTATTCCGCACGTGATTTAGGCCATGTGTACAGCGCAGCGAACAATGCCTGTTATATTTCAGATATGTTCCGGCCCGACTCGAGCACCGAGTCGAACAATGACCAGGGCTCACCGGCGCTGGAGCGGCGATTGAATACGCCACGGCACATTGGGATGCCGGTGGAGAAGCGCAGCGCGGGACAGCGCAACCGGAAGCATGCATCGCAATCGGGCAACCAAACGCTGGAGCGACGAAAGTGCCCTGGTAGTAACAACAGGTAGTTCAGGTACCTAAGCCCTAAACAATCCGAATTGAAAACTCATGAAAAAACAAAAAACAAACAAATACATTTAAGATAAATAACACTTAAATTAAGCAACTTATCACAATATGCAACAGTCAAAATGCAGTAAGGCTGCAACCGAATTCATCTTTAACTAGTTTTTCTAATATTTACAATTTAATTAATTAATGAATTAATTCACTAATTCTAGGCTAAACAGTTAAAGTTTTCCTCGTAATGACAAATTCAATTACCTCCAAAAATAAACTTAAATTTTGCGAAAAATTAATTTGTAGGTTTGCATCTCTTTTGAAAATCCTGTTTTAACTAAACAGAAAAATATTTTAAATTATTTTGTCACATTGAAATTCGGTTGCAGCCTTGCCATAAAAATATGTATTATTTTGTGACATAATCAATCAATCAATGGCTAACACAAATAATTCGAGAATATTACCAATATCGTATTGGCCTTTATAGCGCTGGCAGTGAGGTTGAGACCGCCGCCTCGTTGGCCGCCTCCATTGCGGCGATGACAGGCGGTGATTTGTCGAGCGGTTTTCGTCCGCCGGCTGCTTTCCACGATGCGCGCGAATTTGGCGATCAGGCGGAGTGCGAGCGGGAGCAGCGCGCCTTGGACTTGGAGGTGCAGCGGGTGATGGAGAACACCAGCGAGGCTCAGCTGGCGAAAATGGATCGCGAGGAGCTGACCTCACTGTTGGCCAGGTAAGCTGATCATTGAAATGTGTAGAATCGCTGCTCCCAGTGCTTGACTGTAGTTTGTTGCATGCCTGTAGCGTCTACCAACCTTGAACTTGAACTTGAACTTGAACTTGATCCTTGAACCGCAACTAACTAACCAGCCTGCGACCCCTAGGTATCACGAGAAGAAGGAGCAGGAGCGACAAGAATACACGATACACGTTTAATACCTAGCCTAGCCGCAAAGAGCCAATGCTGACTCTTAACTAACTTGGCCAGAACACAGACTCAAAAGTAAAATATAAAATGAAAAACACCGACACCGATACCGATACCGATACCGATACCGATACACTGATAAACACACAACTGAGGCATTTAACTGCATTTACTTAATCGAGCAAGTCGATGGCTCAAAACCAACTCTAATTGTTGTTCGTTAAGTGTAAACTAAACTCTAGTTTTTAAGCCAGCACGCGTAATTCTCGCTAATGCAAATCAAAGACTATACAAATCTAAACGTATGTTAAATTGACTGTAAGCCCAAAAGAGTTTTCACAGATTTCCCAAAGTTCTCACACTCGTTAAATGTCTGCTAGCCATAAGTATCTAGGGGAATATTTACACACACATACATACGAGTATATAAGTATCTGTTTCGATTTGTTGTGATAAATTGAATTGTTTAAAAGTATATATATATATATACTTATATATATATATGTATATTTCTGCAATTGATTTCAACAGCATTTTAATTGGATTCAATTGATTCGTTGACTGGTTTTCCTTCTATTTGTTCGAAGTTGTTTCTTTTTATGGAAAATTGGTTTTTACACTTTTAAAGTCGCACATTTGAAATAATGTTGCTGTTAATTTTAAGTCAAATATGATAATTATTGAATTTAATTAAAATAGATAATCAACAATGAAATTGTATTGGTATCTTAGGTAAATATATAAATATATATATACATGTATGTGAACCAAAACAAAACCAAAGCAAATACTAGCAAAAAATTAATTAAATAAAAGGTGTATAAAGATAAACAAATTCAATTACATGGTAATTTCATTGAACTACATTTTTAAATTGAAACCCACAGCTAAAACAATCAACAATTCGACACAGTTCACCTGCGAAGTCACTATGCCAATATTTGCTTTAGCAAATGAGTATAACCAAATCAATCAAATGCAACACAGGTTTGCCACAAGCCAACACGACCCGTAATCTAATCCAGTTTGCAACACCGGGAACAGCAACATCAACCAGGAGAATGAATGGAACTCTGTTCTATTTGGCCAGCACATCGCATTGTGGCATCAATTTCAGCTTGTAGACTGTGCCACAAGATATCCATCCACAACGAGATACCCACAAAAATGAGCACATTAAGCATGCATCGTATGGAGTTGCAATATTTACCTGTGACTGGGAAAGTTTGTAAACTTCCCGGAATGTTTGCAACTTACTTTAACGTCATATCAATTGGGCAATATTTGTGCAGTGTGTGGCACTTTGACAGTAGCTTAATGTATTTGTGTGAGGACCAACAGGAGACATGCAACACAACGCATCGCACCAAGTTATGAAAACTGTGGCATCGTTTAGGCGCAACAAAGTTCCCGATGCGTACACTTATATATATGTACATACGTATATATATAATCTTATTCAAATGCACTTTTGATCTGTTATTCGCTTGTGCAAAACAGGAACCAACTCGTGATTAGTGTTTTCAAGTGAAACTCCGGTTATTTACCTTGTTGCTGCCATGCGCAGACCTATTGAAGTTTTGCTCCCTCTGGCAAAGTTTCGATTGGCATCAACTTTACCAGAATAATCACCTTGCTAATTAGCTGTTGTTGTTGTTCCAAAACCAAGTTAATGTTGTCAAAAGCGGCTTACGGTCCAAGGAGCTCAGCCTGCTTTTAAGCAGTCTAATTAAGTATTAAAAGTCGCAACGCAACTACAACAAAGGCGTAAGTTAATAGTTTGTTAGTATATTAAAGTGCACTTAAGATACATTCAAGTTTCATTAGCTGTGAGATTACAACAAAATATCCAAAATCGATATGATATGAAAATCATTAGATGAGTGCGTTCTCTTCTGTGGATGTAGTTGACATAATTCTCGATGGCAGCACTTAGAAAAATGCACTCGACTGTTGGTCAAAATCGATTTCAATTAGTTAAAGCTGGTTGCTGTAAGCCTAGGCGAATAATCACTAAATGGCAATGGATGTACACCGAGCAACAGCAACAGCAACAGCAGCAACAACAACAGCAGCAACAACAACTGCAGCAACAAAAGCAGCAGCAACATTGACAACGACAACAATGCAATTTAAGCAAATTCAAAGTCCGAAAATGGCAAGGGGTTAGTAGTACATGCTGCACACTTGTTCAAAATGTACCCGAAATGCATACAGGATACACACACGCACACCCACACGCACACACCCACACCCACACACCCACACCCACACACACGACACACACTGATAATGCAGCAGAGAGGCGTTTGTCGAATGAATGCTGCACATGCATTTAATAACAGCCAACCTATGCAAATATGTGCGTGTGTATGTGTGTGTGTGTGTGTGTGTGTGGGTGTGTGGGTGGGTTTATGGTTTTGTTAGTAAGAGTTTTATTATTGCCATGTTGGAGTGAACCGCTCTGAGCCGCCTGTCATATGTAGGACATTATCTACAAAGCACCCGGCACCCGTCACCCGTCACCCGAATGCAAATACACGTTGCATGCAGCTGCATGTGGCGCCCAGAGGCAGATCGGACTCGGCACACGTTTCGGCCATAACTGAGATTGTTAGGATTGTGTACGGCTTAGTAGCCGCTGGCAGGCAGGCAATGCATTTAATTAAAATTTTCAAATTACTAAAAGGTAAACTATTTTAATTTTCATTAAAATTTCATTTTATGCCTGAGTGGTCATAAATTGCCAAGCAACTGTCTTCGTGTCTTTTAAGCTATGGTAAACAAAATACAGTTGAAAATGAAAATATTTTTGTTTGTGCATTTTCTATGAGCCTTGAAGTGCATCTGAATGGATTATAATATGAGATGTGCTGTCTAAATCAAAGTACTTTGGCAACTGGCAATCTTTAAAGCGAATATTTAGCTGTCTGCATTACACTTGGCCTGCTGCAATAAGGCAAACAGCCAACTCAACATAATGAGGCAAGCGCAAGCTGCCACAGCCGCATCCACAGCCACAGCCACAGCTCTGCCAAACATCTGCTGCCAAAGACAAATATGTGCATGCATCCACATAAAGTACACTTGGAAAAAATTGTTATAAATTGTAGGAAATTAATATGAAAGTTGCAAGCAAATTCACATGTAACATTTTGTTATTTTTTTTTTATTAATAAAAGGTCTTTTTAGACAAAATATCTTATTCGAATATTAATAAAAAATATAAAACCCAATTTCTTAATTAACTAAATTTTACAAGTTGAATTTTCTGCTAAATAATACTAAAAACATTTTCTAAGTGGAGGGGTAAATAAAACTGGGTGTGGGTTAGCTGTGGTTGTGGCACCCACAGAAGGGTTGCTGCTGCATACGTGCGCTTTATAAAGACAGTGGATGTATTAAAAAAACAATGTATAAAAAGTAAAAAATATGCAAAGAAGTGTTACAAATACAAGCTCAGACACCCGCCCGCCCGTCCGCCCGGCCGTCAAGCTGCCCTGGTGCCCCTCCGCCCTCTCGGTAGCCAGCCAACCAAGTGCTATTCACGTGGGACTCACTTAAATAAAGTGCTTTTGCATTGCCCGCCAGACGGATGCACTGGCGTGGGTGAGCAGAGCCGGATGCTGCACTGTGGTTGCGGCAACGGTTGGCAGCGGGTCTAGTCTGTTTGTTGAGCGTCATCATTATTTGAATTATCACAGGTTTAGCTCACCGAGAGAATGGTGCGCAACATGTGTGGCACTCAATTCATTATAGTGCAATAATAATCTTTGCACCATTCAACTATTTACACAAAAGCTATTGTCGGTCAGGTCTGTCTGTCAGTCATTACAATTCAAATTGACGTCATTTTAGCTCAACTAACGCTCCCTTTTCCACAACAGGCCTATGACAGACATCGACAACAAAACAAACAACAGGTTAGAAAAGTTATAAATTACAAAAATTAAATAGCCAGGTTCTTTTATGCCAAGAGTACAAAATATGTCTGCAAACAGATCGCGTTTATATATGTTTTAAAAAAGGTTATAGTGTTTCAGGCGATTGCAACAGGCAACCTTTAAATTCATTAAAATTGAACTAAAAATTAAAATTGTCTTTGATAATTGATATTTCGGTTGACCAAAAATATGTGTCTGCTTGTTGCACTATTAACCTTTCTCAGCATTTAAATGCGTCGAGCTGCAACAACTGCAACTTTAACGACAACAAAAAGAACTGCCTTTTAATTTTGTGCCAGGAGCTTAGATAGCATATCGAGCTTTTTTCCTTGCTCGTTTAGTTGCTTTTGTTTTTGTTCATTCAACGTTGATCGCTTACATATACTCGATGCATGTGTGTGTGTGTGTGAGATATGGCTGACAACAATGCCTCATGCAGTTGCCGCCAGCGACTCTGCCATGTCGCACACAGTGGCATCTTCATGGCCTAGGCAAATTGAAACTGATTCAACTGGAAACGAAGGCAATTGTGTGAAAGAGCTCCAATTCAAATGGAGAACGCTTATGAAATCTAATGAAACTGGCAAAAAAAAGAACCGAGTAAAACTACCGAATGTGGCATGAACATGGAATGCAGTGGAGGGAATCAGGTGCATGCAGCTGAACATCCTGAGTAGCTGTGTAACCAAAAGGCCAAGTAACAATAGATTCAACATACATATTTATACCCAGTGAACCTTTAAAACAAAACCGCTTTTCTCCATATACATATATATATGTATATATATATACATATATATATGAATACATATATATATATATATAAATATATATAGCTTTCAAATGATGAATTGAATCAGAAACGGTAATTATACGTATTTGTGTATGTGCAATATTTTAATCAACCTATTGAAATGAATAACAGAATTAATTTCCCAACTGTTTTTATTGCTCACTTAATATATGTATTAACTGAACCGTTATTAAATTGAGTTCAATTAATTTAAGCTGGACCGCAGCATGAACGAAATTATGTTGGGAGCTGCCGAAGGCCTGCTTTTGACTCACCTAATCGATATTATTTCAAATTGTAATTAGTGCAAAATGGGGAAAAGGAAAATGTTTCTATTAATTAAAGCGGCGGTAAATTAATAGCCGCCTCTGCAACTGTCTCCCGCCAGGAGAAGAGGAGAGGAGAGGAGATTTTATAATCAGGTCAACAACTGGTAGATTATTTGCAAAAGTGCATTTTGTCGTTGGACTGGGAATACTGAAAGGAGGGATAGACAAATAAATATATGTATGTAATGGGTATAAAACAGAGTGAGGAACTCATAAATATTGACCAACCAAGAGAAGTCAACTTCTCTTTAGATTTATGGGTTAACAAAAAGGGGGAAAATTGTGTGAAAACTGTTAAACCAAACTTTCTTAAATTTCAGTTAATTGGTTTCAAGATAATTATTAACCGATTAATTTAAATATCGTTTGTGAGGCTGTATCAAAAACCTACCCCAACAATTTTATTATTATTTTTAAGTCTTAATATGTATTATCATTACAAAAGCTTTGTTAATAAATATATGTAATACGATACAGGTTTGAGCAGTCTGACCACCCACTTTTTCAATTGCAATTGTTTTACTGCATTTGGGACTTTTATTTATTTTAGCTTTTTACTTGTTGTTTATTGGCACAGCTCTAAGGAATTCAATGACAGCAGATAAGCGTTGCCGAAGTAAAAAATTCAACAACGGAAATGAAAATTCATGAGTATAAAATTCTAATCAAGAAAAAAAATAACCCGAAACAAAGGAGACTCTGACAGATATAGATTCGGTTACTGTGGCAGCAACATCAGCAGCAGCAACATCAGCAGCAGCAGTGGAAGCGAATAAGTAGAAAGCGAAGATGGTAAAATAGAAACAGGAAAATAACTTGAAAGGCACTTTTTACACTTGAGTGCTTGCGCAAAGCGTGTCGCATGGTACCGGAAGCGGAAATTCATAGCCGGACTGAGTACGGCTACTTGCTTTGCCGGAACGGATGGACTGTTCCCTGCAGTCCCATGTCAATACAGTTGGGAGGGTACTCACAATAATGTCAAAGGCAAAAATGCAAATGGAATTGCTGCTAAGAAATTGAAAACGAGTAGCAATATTTAAAAAGCCAATTGCCTTTGGCCGATATAAAATATGCACCAGCTACAGCAACTATAGCAACTACAGCATCAGCTGCGGCAAAGTTACACAGACCAAGACTCCATCTGTCCAAAGTGCACTCATTGCCCATGCATCCTAATGATATGCATCAAATGTATGTATAATTACCACAGCCTGATTTGCATGATAAAAAGTTGAGTGAAGTGCAAATGCATTGCAAATGTAAATCCTAAAACTTTAATTATTTTACTTATCAATGCTGCAACAAAGGTAGACTTTAATGTATAATTCACGAGAATCTTGGGCTTGTGTTGGCTACTCAAAAGTGTTTCCCCCCTGCAATTGAAATCCGACATTTGGCATTTAGCATACCGAACAAGGCATGTCAAAGTCGGACGAAGAGACTTTGATTTGCATAAATGTCCTGCGAACAAGCGCCACCCACATTACAGGACAGCAAACGATTTAACAGGTGAGGAGGTCGACAGGTTCGCCGGAGGAGTCGCCGGATTGCTGCAGCTTATTAATGCATCGCTTGTCTGGTCTTAATTACTCTAATTAAACGTTGAGCTGGCAACGATGTCAAATTCTGGCAGATGCGGTTAGTTCACCTTTTTGGGCACCATAAGCCTGTCACAGCCATGTGGGTGTGTCAATGCATGTATGTGTGTGTGTGTGTGTGTGTGTGTGTCAATGTGCATAGGTGTATGCCCTGTATGTTCGCATGTTCCTTGTGCACCTCGAATTTGGAAAAGAAGCACCGCACAGCTGCGTCTGCAAAGGTTAATCAGAGATGGACCAACAGAATTTCCAAATGCATCCAAGTGCTGTCCAGTGTGGCTGCACGACTCCGAATTAGATATGCGTTTGGTCCTGTGGATGCCCTTGTGACTTTGATTACCAAGTTGATTACCAAATTTGCATAACTAGGCTAATCATTGGGTAACCCCTTAGCATACCATAAGTTGGACCAAAACGGTTACTTTACCTTAATTTAACCTCTTTAAATATCAACTTGGTAACTTCAGTCGTGCATTATTTTAGATGCTCAAAAATGGACTGGTTTTGAAAATTGTTCGAATTTCGACATATGATTGAGAGTGCACTAATTTTTGAAGGGAAGGCTGTAAGTTTAAGAGGTCTCACTGTAACTCACTTCCAATGGCTGCATACAAATTAAATTTCATATTGGTATTAGCCTAAATATACATATACATATATAAATATACATACATACACACAAATTAAATTTCATACTGGTATTTGCCTATATATACATATTTATAAATATACATACATACAAATCTTGCAAAATTATGGTATCCAACATACGAATTGAACGTAGGAAATTGGAATTTCCGTCAAAGAAAAAGACTAACAGAATTTTTCAATTTTCCATTTACAATTTGAATTAAAAAAAAAAAAATCTCTTTTGGCTTTTCTTTTTATCCTCTTCGTGTCTTCGCTCTTCCGTCCATTTGCAGAGAGCAAAAGAGCAAACTGTCAATTGGCTTCAATCAAATCAGCGCATTAAAATCGCATTAATGTCGATGGAGCAAAGTTAAGTAACGTCGTTTGCTAGACGCAACACGAAAGGGGGGCAGGTTGGAGGGGCATGGTCTGGGATGTGTGTGCGTGTCTGCCATAACGAAACTATTTTTCACACGACTGAGCTCAGCGGGGTGAAAGGTAGCCGGGGTAGGTGCAGGAGTAGCACTAGAAATAGGAGTCACTCCTTCATAATATGCTGTAATGACGCTTTAGCGATGCATTGATTACGAGATGCCACATGGTGTGCCATATCAAAATGAACGTTGCCATCAAACAAACAAAATATAATTAACTTTGGTGCCAAAAGTGTTTGTTGTTCAGTTGGTTAACACAACAAAATTGACGCTGCAACATAAAGCACAACAAATGACAGCCATTTAATATAGAAAAAGCGTTTCAGGTTTGCCATCAGAGCGCACATACTAAGCTTTATTTGTTAAGTTGCTGCATGCACTGTTGCACAGTCACACGCACCCACACACACACACATACACACAACCACAAACACACGTAATGTAAATGCAAGTCGTAATGGCTCGAAATAACCGCAACCGAATAAAATTCAATCTGTGAAATGCTCTTCTTGCATTTTATGCTGACAATCTGCAAACATAAGTGCACCACAGCCACCACAGATTACAAATACACCGTCAGCGCCCCCCACTCTGATTCCGATTCCGACTCCGACTCCGACTCCAGCTGCGACAGTGATTGCCACAGCCCAAGTTAAAAAGCACTCAGCTAACAACAGCAGCTCGTACATAACTCCGGAAATGGCAAAAGACATGGCAACCAAGCCAGTCGAGAGCCGGAGCCCTTCTTCACTGCATCCACGTCCACGCCCACATCAGAAGGCTGGCGGATGCAGTGCCATTTGCGCCATGCACTGCATCAGCATCAGCATCAGCATCAGCGCATTATTGGATGATTTATTGACGTCGATATGCTTAGTTGAGCAGCACACAGACAGCGGCAGCCTGGCAGCCATTTTTGGCGTCTGTGCGTGCGTTAATGCAAACCAGCCCACACACACACACACACACACACACACACACACAGTCGCATACACATACATTAAGCTAACTGCAACATTACGAAAATGTTGCTCGATTTGAATATGCCACATTTGAGATTGGGCACGCGCTTGCAGCGTGTCATAGATTTGCATTTGCCCCCAAAATTCACAGCCCCGAAGCCAAAGACCAAAATGCATTTTGACGCTGATAACATTTACGTGCATACAGTTATTTCAGAAAGCACATCGTACAAACTAATTGATAAAGTAGAAGTAGTGATAAGGGGAGAATGAGGCTTGTCTTCGGGCTTAGATTCTTTGATGAGAGGAATTGAATGCCAGGATTGCATTGCTCTTGGCCAACTAATAAATTTTGTATATTGCTCTTAGCACAACAGGCACTAGACAGCATTTACGACGAAGTCTCGGAAAGTGGAGCACACACACACACACACACACATACATACACACACCGTATACATCCGTTTGCCAAATATTTACTTCCGTCAAATCAACAAATTCATAAATTTTTGATGGCATTGCAACTGCAACATGGGCTTCTTGGCAAAATGTCACTTTGTGCATTCGATTCCCTGTCCTTAACTCGTGTGTGTGTGTGTAAGTGTGTGTATAAGTATGTGTGTTAGTGTGCGTGCTCGTTAGCTCAGAGCTGAAAGTGGACTGCATTTCTTATTGCCAATTGTCAACTGATACGATGCCAGCAACAAGCTAGCAACAATCGGAAATCTGCACTTGCATTTCTCTCTTCGTTTATTTATTTATTCCTTTTATTTTCTATTTTTTTCTAAACTGTCTACAGTCAAAGTCAACGGAAGTTGTTGTTGAAAAGGAAGTTGCATTCATTCACATTATTCGTGCAAGTCCATTGGTACAATATAATATTATTTTGTTCAATATTTAAAATAAGTGCATTACTTATTGCAGCTATTACAAAATGATTTGTTCAATTTGACAGGCTTAAAACCAGTTTGCGGAAACTTAATTGCTTAATGAGTTTTAGATTGAAGGTGAATTCAATGAATTGCCAATTTTCGCCTGTTGCAACCTGCTAGCAATGCAAAAAAAAAGCACTCAAGCTGATTGCCTCTTTTATACAGTAGTTTAAATCGCCCATCTTGGCTGATTTATACGCGCACAGCGAATAGAATAAAACCTGCAAAGAAACGCCAACACCAACCTTGCCAATATATGTAGATATATATATATATTAGATATATCTCTGTCTCTCTCTTTGTGTGTGTGTGTGTGTGTGTGTGTGTGTGTGTGTGTGCTGGCTGACAATCGAAGTTGGAAGGTGTCGTAAATTCTTTAACTTACAATACGTTTGCCAACTACCCCTTGGACTCTGCATATTTACGATTCAGTTTTTACTGCCTTGGGGAGGTACAAAGTCCTCAGATGCAATAAAGGTGTTTATATTCAAGATGGTTGCAACAAGAAGCGAAATTAATCAAGTTAAACATCTCGATATATTTATTTGTTTAATTTGTAGTAATGTAAAATTGTTCGTTTGGTAAAACCCAAGTAAGTAAAATATACTCAATAATTTATATCTTGTGAAAATTCGTCTTCAATTGAAAGAAAACTGAATATAACAATTTATACAACAAAGTGTTTGTGATATTTTGATTTTATTTAATTTTGGATTTGATTTTAGCAAATGAAAAGTAAACAAGTAAGATTAATTCCATCACATTCCCATTTGATTGTATCACAACATTTTCAAATAAATTGAATGAAGCAGCTGCTTTACGCATAAGTGAATAAAATAACATTTGTTGTAGTTATTATTTCTCTTTTTAGTTATTTGATGCGTTTCAGATATGTGGATTAATTGCCCAGCAGCAGGTGCAAACATCTGGGACTCGTTAGAGACTTTGTGAGTTGCGTGTTTCTGAGCAATCACTTTTGTGGTTAGTTGGATGTGGCAAGTTAAGGAATGTCACATCAGGTATTTACAGACATGCACAGACATTTACAGACAGACCCGGGCTAAACTCTTCAGACATTAGCAGAAACCTAATTAAACTTGCGTTACTGCCAAAAAGAAACTTCTTCCAATTGACAGCTAATTAATTTGCCAATCAACCGCCGGTGCCACCTGCCCGTTGAGAAGCGTTCTTATTTGTCAATGGTTCGCCTAAGTGGCTCGCAAGGATGCGCTTTATGACAGCGACAATTGGTGCTAATTAGCCTGTATTATGCAGTGGGCACAAAGACGCTTCAAAGGACTCTTCTCCCACCATCGGGGCTCTGAAGTGCCGGGCCATATAAATTAAATTGTGAAGCGTGAGTCGCTTTCTGTATTCCGGGCGATGCGTATAAATTTTGGACATTAACGTCCTCAGCGCGGGCCGAATGTCAGGCGGGCTTGGAAATGGACACGGACGCGGCTTCACAATTTACGAGGGCTCCCATTGTAATAAATTAGCCAAACTTGTTACGCAAACTGAAAATGCCAATAAAAATTTTGAAAAACAGAGCCGCATAAATAATGGTCGCTTCGTTTCCCCATTTCCATCCACCCCTCGGGCAATCTTAGCTGGAGTGTGTGGTTGTAGTGTTCCATATTCAACTGGGCTATAATGTTTGGTAAGCCATTTAAAATCCAAAGTAGCAAACAAACAGACAAAAAGTGCATAAGTGCAAGGCAAGCACAAAAATTTCGAATAACGAATACTTTTGGCCGAATCTGAAAAATCAATCAGTTTAATTACAACCAAATGAGAGAAAAACATGCGATAAAAGCGAATGCAAACCGAAAAAGAATCAAGTAAGATAAAATTGAACGATAAGCGTACTTGCGTATATAGTTTCATCAGTGAATAAGTTTTGTACAATCACTTAGCCAAGTTTTTTGGGGTATGCACTGCATTAGTTGTGTTTGTGCAGCGCTTAAAAACGCACTGCACTTCGGAGGCAAATCAATTGAATTTGCGCAATGTTGCCAAGTCCCGTTCGAAAGGCAACTTTGACTGCAGCTGCACAAAAGGTGCTCCAGCGCCAGCGGAGGCACTGAGTGTCTGTCCGACTGGACGACTATCATCCATTTTGCTCAACAATGAGTTGTTGGGCGCAAACTTTTGAAAAACTTTGAGTGGCTGTCGACCCAGGCTCAAGCAATGCAATCAAGTTAACATTCGAGATTGGCTTTCGGCGTCTTTGATCCAATTCGCTCAGCCAGTTAGCAAGTCCTAAAATCAGCCAGTCATCCAATCATCACTTGGAGTGTTTTTCCTATTTTACATATTTAACTTTTGTGTTTTGCTAATAAGTCAGCAGCTAAAACTAAACATTTTCTGTTGCTGCTGCTCTTTGTTTAAGACAAAAAGAATTAGGAATTGAGGCAAGTAACGGAATTAAAATTCTAAGCTCTCAACACTTTGCTATTTAAATCCATTTCACATTTTAAAGTTTGTTTAATTAATTCATTCAAAGTTTTATCTATCTCTGAAAAATCATTTTCTCTTCACTTTTTGATAGGATTTGCGAGAATGCTTGAAATTGAATACTGTTTTTTAAATAAGTGAATGCAAATATTTTATCAGAATTTAAATTATACTATAGCCCGGGAAAAACTTGCTCTTCACTTGCAACTTATTTGTGACTAGTAAAAATGTGTGTTGTCTTAGCAATATTTTGTTTTAATTATAGATCTAAAGTTTTTCTCTTTAAAATCCATTAGTTCAACAAGATGAAAACGCTTTAAAAATCGAATAATATTTTTACTTGTTAATAAATTAAATGAAAAACAAAAGAATTCAAAAGCAGGCTCATGACGAAGCTATAAAAGCCTGCTGCTAAGTATTTATGAACATTTTGATAGCAAACAACAGCAAACCAGGGCAAATAAATACTGCCAGGCATTGGGCAATTATGAAATGCAATCGAATCACTTATACACACACACACACACACACTAGTCTAGAGAATTTTGTGCTATTGGCATTGGGTCACGTGCTGTCCCAAAAGACAATGTGATCGATATGCGAAAACTGCAACTAGTCCACAACAACGTTGAGCAATGGGATATGCCGACATTGTCCTTAGACATTCAGACTCTACCTGTGATACTATTTCGTAAAATGTCAAGGGAGGTTCACACACACACACACACACACAGAAATCCACATGAGTCTGAGTCTGTGTGTGTGATTCGTGCACATTGCCGTACAAACATATAAACGGGATTACGTGTCTCAAGGGTTATGCAAGCAAGCTTCCGTTGTAAATTGATTTTGTAGCAGGATGAAGGCGCACACAAAAGGAAAATGAAAGGCATTTTATCAACTTATTGTTGAGGGTACGAAGGGTATCGAAGTCCAGCTGAAGACACAATACATATATTAAACTACAAATCTGTCCATAAGCTATGCAAACTCCACTCTCTCTCTATATATATATATATATACATATATATGTTTGTGTATGTTTCGATATCACATTTTCAGTGACCGGCCAGAATTTCCTTAAATATTGGGAGTGAAAATTCTCTATGCTTTTGTGAACCAGCAGCAGTTTTGGTCTATGAGGCATGAATAGACAAATTATTATTATTTTTTGTTGTATGTATGTATTTATAGCATAGGCCGTGCACTGATTGCTCATGCATATTAGCCAGTCAAGCGTGAAAGGCCTAAACAAGGGCTGTCGTTAGTTTGCCCAATTGATATTTGGCAACTGGCTGTCCGCTTTGTTGCCTTGTGCTATTGATATATTTGGTATGTGTGTATCCTTTGAAGTGTTTTCAATTAGTTTGCAATGCGCCTTTTGCACATATTTTCTTCTTTTTTTTTTGACCATAAAGTGACTACAAGTTGAGCCAAATGGCCAGCCTGGTGACGGCATATTAATGGAAGCAAAAGAGCTTTTTGGCCCTGGCCAAATACACGGGGTCAGCTGGCTGTCTGCTAATTGCGCACACACGTGCACATTTTACCTGCCCAGTTAACTGGACAACTCCTGTACCAAATGAGCGCCAAAGCGGACAGCAAAGTAGAAAAAAAAAAAAATAATGGACCAAAAAAATATAGGAGAATTCAAAGGACATGTTCGCCAAATTGGCGCTCAGCTGGATTAGCTGATGTCCAGCGGTATCATACATATGACAACTGCGAACAGGTGTCCCTTAGAGCCTGTGCAAACATTTACCTGAACTTTGAGTTTCCTATTTTTATGTTTTTGTGTGTGTATGTGTGTGTGTGTGTTTCTGTGCCTGACTAATTTAGTAAACATCTGTGGCAGTTGACCTTTGACATTGTTTTTGTATAACGCCCAAACTGAAACATTGGCTCGCATATTAATGTTGATTATGTGAACCAACCCAATGGGGTCGTCCAACCATCCATACTCCCGGGTCATCAACATAATTTACTCGACTCTGCTTAGTTCACTTGCCCCTCCCCTGCCACAAACCCCCTCTAACATGAATATTTTATGCCTTTTATCATAATTTATGCGTTGATACTGCAAATGCATAAAATTAAATTCAATTCATCCAGATATCTACATGTATATATATATATATATAAGTAACTATATATTTCCACACACGCACACACATACACACACACACTTGTGTGCGGTTATCTGGCCGCATTATGTTTGCGTAATGCGCCGTTTTGGTCAATGCATTCAAATTTGATATAATGCACTATCCGCTTTGGCCACGCCCCTTTGTATGGTTTTGGTTGTTGTTGTTGTGCAATTTTCAGTGCGCATCAAATGGATATTTACATAAATTGACGTTAATATATTGCAGTTCCTCACTTTAATGTCAAATACAAATGACAGTAAAATGATTACAGCAATATTTATTTAAATATATTTCTGAAAGAGTACAAATTTTTTTTTATTATTATTATTATTATCATTATTGAAAATAAAATAAATTACTTATTTTTATATATACTATGAAAATCCCAATTTGTTATTACTGCCGTTAATTTATTGCAGTTAGATGGATAGAGAGTCATCAATGTAATGTCAATGAGACTGCGACCATTTATCATTTTCATTTCTTAATTTACTTTCATATCATATATGTACAATTTATTTTACATCGTATTACCTATAGGAATATCAATTTGTTGCAACAATTTATTGAATTAAAAATACTTCTGACTAAATTACTGCTTGTTAAAAGTGAGTTCGGCAACTAAATTTACTCTTTTTTAGTTTAATCATCGAATTAATACAAGTAAATTACAAATCTACTTCACTCATAACCATTTATTCTCAATTTATTTATATATATATAAACTCAAATCTTCTCTCTCTCTCTCTCTCTCTCTCTCTCTTTGTTTGTAATACAAATCTAACTAAATTAAAAATTGTGCGATTTTGAAAACTCCAATTCGCCTGACCAAAAACCATTGCGCCATTCAACGCCCATTTTATTGAATTCGCTCGAGCAATAAAAATTTATTTTCAGCCTGCCCGCATGGCTAACTCACCAGGACCAGCTCCTCCTCCAATTTCTCGGTCGCAGTTGATCCCAAAGCGGAAAAATGGCACAACAAAAAAAGAAAAAAAATAGGAAGAAAGTTACGTTGAAAAGAGAAGAAGATAACATTACTGAAAGAGCAGGCAAACTGATGATTTTATCACCACCAGCATTTTTTCTGCTTGAGCTGCGGCGTTGGCCTTTTATTCAATTTGCGCGCTCCATTCAAATTGGGCGCCAGCAACTTTTGGCCGGGCTTGAACTTTTTGACATTGTTCTTCAGTTAGCGAAACAGTCTCTGTTATTGTTTTTCGCCTTTATTAAGGCGTTAGCAAATCGACAGCGACTTTAGTGAGTTGTATTCAATTTACAAACTACATTAATTTGGTGTGCAAGAAAAAATTAAAGCTTTAAAAAAAAGGGAAAACATTTACACACAAAATTGAATCGAATTCAATTTAAGCTACAATTTAAATTCCAAGCTAATTTTACTGATTCATATTTCTTTTAAATTATATGCTCTTAATGGAACCACGGTAGCGCTCTGAATTTGGGAACTGGGCCAATTTGTTAACCATAAGAGTGAGCTCTCGGCCAGTGTTTCCCACAAGATCAGCTTTTAGAAGGGAGCTTGCCATGCAAATCCATTCCACAAGTAGACTTTACTCTGCCAAGTAAGCTCAAGTCGAAACAGAACAAGATTTTCAACAAGGCAACAAAATTATACTGAGGATGAGCTAAGCTGGCCAGCAACCGGCTAAGATAATTAATTCATAATTCTATGAGTATCAGCTCGAGTATGCCACAAGTGCTGCGCAAACACTTTATTAAAATTAAAATTTATATAAATTGCGGCGGCAAGCCATTTTGTCTGCAAAGTACTTAAACAACTTCGTCGACTTTGCAACGGAGACGCTGGCCACAATAGGGGATGCAAACAGAAATCCTCTGCCAAAGTAACTGCCTGGGGTGATTCTTACTGATTGCTGTTGTTGCTTCCGAGTTGTTTAAGTGAACGCCAGTCAGCCAGTCAGTCAGTCACTCTGTCTGTCTATCTGTCAGTCAGATAGTCAGCCAAGCCTCAGGATCGCCATGCTGAGATGCCTGTCTGCTTAGCGGTTTGCTCTACGTATTGAAAGCTTCTTTCGCTTTGGGCCAGTCGACTGCTGTCTTTGGCTAGAACTGCCAAGTGGCTGGCAACACCTTGCGTTTTTTTCAATGTTTCCTACACGATGATTTATTATTTTTGACAGTATTTCTTTGACTGCACTTCCTGCAAACACATTGTATGTTTGTATGTATGTATGTATGTATGTCTGAGTGTGGGTGTACATAAAACATGTGCGGTTAGCAGCAAGTCGAAGGAGCTCTTCAACATCTTTTATTTTATTTTTTTCTCTCTCACCATTGCCACTTCACGTTTTTATCTCATTTATTTATTTTACAATTAGACAAAGTGAAGTGCATTTCCAGGCAGAAAGACAGACTGCAATTGTCAAGGGTTGCAGCTGCCTGAGTGTGCATGTGTGGGTGTGCTTGGGTGTGTGTGTGTGTGTGTGCGTGTGTGAAGAGAGGGTGTCAATCTTTGATGGCAGCACGCCAAAACGTGAAGCATTGTAGGCGTCTTAAATCACAAGCTTATAGCCAGATATGCTTAAAATCCACATTAAGGCGCACTTAAGACCATCTGTATACAGAATGCATACACACACAGATATATATACATATATATATATATATATATATGTATATAGTACATACATACTTCATACCCAGCCACGGGGATAGAGATACCTTCATTCTAAGAAAGCGCCAGAAAGCAATAATCATAAAAGTAGCCCGCACGCTCAGCAGCTGCCTGGCCTGTCAGGATAGGCTACCTTTGGCACAAAACTTTTCACATTGCCCCCTTTGGTTGCGCCCCATTGCCCCCCTTGTCGGCAGTGTGTTGTGCCAAAACAAATGGCAAATGGTCCTGGCGATGGAACACTTAAGCGCAAGGTAAGTGAAAACTCAAATAAAAAATGCTCTAGCACCAAAAAAAAAGAAACTTTTACAATGCTGCCACGAAACGGACACGAAGACGAACGCCCAAACTTGCCACAAGTAACATCAAGGCTATTTTTTTGGTTGGCCCAATGCGAACACGCTGGATAAATATCCAAGAGCACCAGAAATGGTAGCACATTCAATAAACAGTTTTTGGTGCTAGGGCGCTTAAAGCACACGCTCCTCTGACTTTAATCTTCAAGCCTGGGGCTATTCACTCGATCCACTTGCTGTCCTTTGAAGTCGCTCTGTTCCAGCTCTGATTGCATTCGGCCAGCGGGTTGACATTAATTATAATGTATTGTGGCGCTGTAATCATTATATTGCACTATACTTCACTGTTTAGCACAATAGCATTTGAAATTGCTTCTTTTGTTGGCCAGTGTATTGAAAGAGTGACGAAATTTACACAATGTTATCAACCACAGGCAAATACAAAAGCAGGCGTTTTAATCAATGCAATTATGTTGCATTATTTTGCCAACTAATGAAGTTGCATGAAATCCTTTAGGCCTGATTTAGTTATGATAACAGGCTATTTGAATCGATTGTACCCGACCAAGCGACACCCTATTTTTAGATCTGCAGCCGAAGATTACAGGACTGACAAGACGAATCTCGTCGGGTTCGATATAAATCGGAGTATTTAAAAATTAAAAAGAAAATCGCAAAAGAGATCATCAAGCAATTAAAAATTATTTTATTTAATGAATCATTAAATTATACGATTTTTGCTCTGTTTTCACTTTAGAAATAAAAAAAAAAAATCAGAATATTTTTATAACAATCGAATTCTTAATCTTTGAATTAATCTTCAAATTTGTAAAAATTATTGGCATCAACTAATTAAAACTGTAATTTGTTCTTTGATAGCTTGCACATAAGCAAAAATGTATTTGGTCAGTATGTTAAAGCCTAGTAATTACTTATAATTATTGCAAATGTGTACATGTATATTACACTTAATTAGTTAAATTCCTGAATGTGCTAATTAGGTAGTATTCGGCTGATGTTAAGCCTTGGTCAATTTTGGTGGTCAATTAAAAAGCAGCGCGTAATTGAATGACAGGCGCGATGACTGAATTAAGAGATGAGATGCAAAACTCGTAGTTTATTCAATTTCCGTGTCATTGTTGGATGACAGTCGGTTATCATTAAAAATGCAATGCTCTTTAATTATTTATGGCTGCACATAAGTAGCTTGCAATTAAAATGACAAATGAAATATGTATAATGCTTAAATGCGGATATCCATGTAATCAATGTTTTATTGTTAGCTATATTTGAATTAAATTTGGATACGCCACTTCAACATATTTGATGCACTACGAAAAGAACGAAATTGTGCAACTTCAAACAAAATTAATCAAATATCATTCATTTATATTACAACGCGTTTTAAAACATATAAAAGTAAGTAGAAACAGTGGACAGTTGATCTGGGCACTTGAAATGCTTTTTATTCAAAGTGCAGAAGACCCATAAATGAATACAATTCAAATGATGTAAGCAATTAAATGTGCATCAATGTTAAGTAATTTCGTTAAAATCATTTTTTTTCATTACGATATTTTTATTCCATTGAATTTTTATTACAGTCCAATTGTATATTAAATGAGTTAAAGTAACTACTGCAACAGAGGGACTACATCATGTTGAAAGATTTTAATAGATAAATTGAAAGATAATAATAAGAATATGTAGAATCTGTGCATATATAAGAATGTGTTGCGAGTATTGTGAGAGTCATTCAATAATCCAGAAATATAGCTCCACTTGGGTGGTAGTTAAGGGAGTATTTTGTATTTTATGTTTTTGTTTTAATGTGTGTAATTTTAATTATGTCCAGTCAAGTACATAATTTAGACAATAATGCATTTATGTAGTGCTAAGGCGCTGTCACATAGTCAGCAATAAATATTTACATATAGCGGATATCTGAAACGAATGCAGCTTCATGACAAAGTCAGCGGCATTATAGCCAGTTCTTTGTGTGAGTGGGGCAATTTCCGTGGCCCTTTGCATTTACACATATACATATATATTTACGGCGGTCTGGTATGAAGTCACCATCAACAACAAGAGCAGGAGCAGCAGGAGCGGGAGCGGGAGCAGGAGCAGGAGCGGGAACAGGAGTAGGAGCAACAACAGCAAACAGCAAACAACTCAACCCAGCCCCTGAGAGGCGCCCACAATGTCGCTACTTAAGCTGCTCTACGTGCGCAAAGGACATATACGCAAATAACTGCGGGGTGGCTTTTAATTATCTCGTTATTTTTTAATTTCCAGCATTTCACTGATTTCATTTTGAGCACATGGAGCGCAATGGGTGGTCGGCAGTCGTCGTAAATGTCACCAGTACCAATACAAATCTCTCGATCCCGTAACCCCTTTTCACTGATATCTTTGGGGGCGAGTTAATGGAAATTGAATGGGGGCTTGGTATAATTTTGTTTAAGTTGCAACTAATTGTCGAGCTTTAAGAGAGCTTCATCTAATGATGAGCCCGACTTTAAAGCCCCACAAAAGCCCTAGTGTAAGGTGAGACGAAAAACAATTAACTCGTCTACCTCTAAAAAGGATAAAAAATCACCCCGCACGTCAACGCCAAATTAGTTTGGGGATTAACACGTTTTTAGCATGTCCTCGCAGCAAACAGGGGTTGTTGTGTAGAGGGGGGTGAGCGAGTAGAAGAAGGCAGGCATCCTTAATTACGCATATGACACTTTGGCTGGCAGCCCTAAAGCTTACTCGAAAGAATCCCTTGTTCAGTTGTGCATAAAATGGGTTTATAGTTAGCAATTATTTTAAAGTATTTGAAGTATGTTTTAGTTGTGGTCAAGGCTAAAAATGTGGCTTTTATCCATGATTAACAAGTGAAACTAAATAAAGTGTGTCATTTGAGCAGCCATTGTCCTGTTTTATATTATTGTTTTTTTACCGTTCAGTGCGTGACTTGCTAAAGAACACTGCGATTAAATGCATTTAAAATAAAGTTTGCTCGAATTGGGAAAGTTTACAGGCAGCCAGCAGCTACTAACAAATAGGCTTCATTTCGCCATTGTCATGTTCTCTGGCCGCTGCCAATATATATATATATATATATATATTTATATATATATATGTACATATATAAACAGCTATATCTTTGAGCTAAAATCACTGGTACAATGAGCGTATTGTCTGAACTCGAAATTTAATGCTTACGTGACTGAAATATAGAGCCTTCGTCGACTGTGGCACGAAGGAAGAATGGAAAATGTTGCAATGTATTCAGCCACATAGGAGTAAACGCATCGCATCGATTCCGAGCAGAGTTCATAAATAAACGCAGCCAAACCTCAACTTGACTTAAAATAAAAGTTGCTGCTGCACGAAATAAAGTCCAGCAAAGCAAAAGAGTATAAAAAAAATGCAATAAATTGCCCTGCATTGAAGAAAATCTTTTGCTGATTTACCCGATGCGCCTTGAGAGCGGCAGCAACCAGTAATAAAAGTTTTCACATTTCGCAGGCGTTGATGTTTGTTGTACGGCAATACTTTCAATGCGACTGCACATGTACTCACCCAGCGAAACAAACAAACAAACAAACAAACAAACATACAAATAAAAACTACCAAACTCACGAATGCCGTTCAATTTCGAGAATTTTGGGTTTTTGTGGAATTTCATCTGTGTTTGGCTATCAACCGAAGGCAGCCATCATCCAGTTTTCAGCCTTATCAAACTTTTCAGCTGATGCACGCCGGAGCAGATCTTAATTTGGCCAACACTTCAATAATGAGAATAATTGAAGAGAGACTGATTGACATTATTGAGCTATAGTTAAGTGTAAACATGTTTAATATTTATATAAGCGTATAATTAATAACTTATTACTAGATGACGAATTCCCATTAGATGTATATATTGTGGCAGACAAACATTTTAAAAGATGAACAAAATAAATAAATAATAAATAGTTTGTCACTCTTATATAGTATGAAATAATTTGTGTCGTGCGTAAAATATTTAACTAGCTGCTATCCAAATTAGACCACGTGGCGCCATCTAGTGAAAAAGTCAAAGTGAAAGTGTTGCCACATGCGCAATAAAACGTTAGTCTGCAAGCAGTGCAAATTCTCCACAATGCTGATAACAAAGCAGTTTATTATTTGAATTAAAATTTAAAAAATTAAATCGGCTACAAAAGGTATAAGAACAAATAATCTCACTTAAACTCGCATTTTAATTGATATAAGATAGTTTTATTTATGAATCTGTTGAAAGTTAAGTTTGCAATTTTGTACAAAAACAATTATATTTAATAAATAGAATCAAGAACAAAACCAACTTAATGCTTGGAATACAATAATTGAATCAAGCCTACAATTATTTAAGAGTGTATTTAACTTCTCATATAGTTTAGAAATATGTAATTCATTATTGATTTATTTAGCTAGCAATCTTTATCACCTACCTGGCAAAAGATAACCCTATCAATTTTGGCAAGCTTAAGTTTTTATTTCCTGCTTTAAAGCTTTCATTTGTATAATCCGATTCTACTTCTACACAGTTGTCATGAAAAAAAAACGCAATTAAACTGGATAAGTGACATCCAGCCAATGCAGCGTGCTGTGCAAACCACTCAAGAAAGTAGCTACCAGCGGAAGTAAATTTTGTTTACTATCAAGCAAATATTCAATCAGATGTTTGTTGGCGAGACAAATTGATTTATTTGCGCACATATCACCCAAGGGGCGCCTGACAACAGTCAAGCTGTACCATTTGTATAAATACAATAAGAACTCTGCACTTCGGCAACAGTCGCTGCAGAACCAGTTTTCAGCAAACAAACCCGCCGCCAACACCAAAACCAAAACCAAAACCAAAAAAAAAACCATCACATCGAATTGGCAACATACCCACACCCCCGCTAACCACCAAGTACCGCTGTCAGATCACTTGAGATCTTAACTACCGGTGAGTCTCGAGCACTCGAGTTTTGTGTACGTCACCAAATCAATTAGACAAAAAGCTGCTGTCAGTTCAAGTGTCACGCCCACCAACTGCATGTGACGTATACGAGGTGTTTAACACTCGATTCACATTACTCATACGTGCGGCGCGTGTTGGCAATTAGCTCATAAAGTACATATAAAATGCAGTCAAATCGCCTAGTTGCCATAAAATTAGCATAACTTGAAATTTTCCCACGATTTACATAGCTGACTAGTGACTATATATAATTACCAGCGTTTTGTTTGAGCGAAAACTGTACAAATTGATTTCAAAAAGTGTAAACAAAACAACACAGATCCCCTTTCTACGTTGTGCCGAAGATGAAATACTCTGCCGCAAGATGACATATTTGATTTAAAGCAACTGCATTAAGAAGTTTCCCTGAAGTTGATCAAAATATAGATAATATTGATATCCTGTTAAGATTGGTTTCTCAGCCTTAGACCTAATGAAAGTGTTAAATTTTGCATTGAGACATCTAACAAAATGTGAGCCAAATCTGAAAGCGGATTCAGCTTGTCATTCAGATCAACAACATTTTTTTTTATTTATTTACAATGAGCAACACAATTGATGACAATGTGAATAACACTCCTTCCGCAAGGGTATAAGAACAATGAGACGATAACCCAGACAGCGTGTAGCCGCAAGCCGTAATGTAAATTGGTGGTAAACCAGTCGTTGGCAGACAGAACCATGTGTCCGGTTGGGACAAAAGAATTTTACGCATTTTATTGGTTTGTAACTTATTATTGTTGTTGTTCTGGCTCCGTCTCCGGCTGGGGCTACGGCGCCGGCGCCAATGGCGCTGCCCAACTTTGTGCTACGTTGTACGATTTGAGCTGCAGTTATAGCGCCATTAATTAATGAGTGATCAGGCGATCGGACGACCAACAACTTGGCCGCATTCAATTTGCATTAATTACAGTTTTTACACATGACATCGGTTGCAGTTCGGCTGAGTCCGTTTCCTGTTGTTACTTTCCATATGATTTTCACTTTCTTTCTGAGCCAGTGTTTGTTCTTGAGAGAGGGGACTTTTTTCGATGGATTTTTTCCAACATTTATTTATTCTCAAATTATGAATATATAAACCAGATTAAAGATCAACTCAACTAAACTTTAAAACGCATTTTACATAACGAAAAACATTTTCTACAACAAAATATGCAAACGAAAATCATTTAATTTCCCATTAGCTTGTCTATTAAAATGCCATAAAATTTGTTAAAATCTGGTTATAATGCAAAACTAAACAAAGACTCACACGACTCCTCAAACTATTCCTTGACAGAAACAAACAAATCCAACTAATATTCAATACATTTGCATAGGGAACAATAAGCAAATTGCCACTTTATTGAATTTGTTTTGATTTCGTTTTTTATTTCTTTTTGTACAAACATCTGACGTACTCCGGACTCTCGGAGACCGGCTTGAAGCGGAGACCGCTTGTTGTCGCTGTTGTAGCCGCTCTGAGCCGTTTCAGACTTCTTGACGTTGTTAAGCTTTCGCATCTGCGTTTGGGTCGCGTCGCCTATAAAATAACAAGAGACAAACGTAATTTTAATTATTTCAACATCGCACTTGGCGTGCAACGGTCGCAAATCCTACATTAAACGTACTAAAACTGCAAAACCTAAAGGCAATTCATAATCTACATTCATTTGACAGAGATCGTGACCATTACAATCATGTGCCACAATAAGAATCTGCTGCTGCTCAGCATTGCGCTGACTGCTCTTTGCCTGGTTCAGTTTGGCGAGGCGATTCCCTCCATTGGACACTATGGCAAGCGTTTTGGTGAGTCTGACAAGGATATGGCATCTGAGTTAATATAATTGATCATCAATTGATATATTTATAGATCCCATGGGCGGCATCGATTTTATACAGATTTGTCTCAACAATTGCGCCCAGTGCAAGAAAATGTTTGGCGATTACTTCCAGGGACAGACCTGTGCCGAGTCCTGTCTCAAGTTCAAAGGTAAAGCGATACCCGATTGCGAAGATCTTGGATCCATAGCGCCGTTCATCAATGCGCTCGAATAGAGGCTGGCCAGATATATCCGCCTCTTAAAACTGTATATTTATGTGTGTGTGTGTTTTTGTGTTTGCGGGCGTGTATTTTTACCGCCAGTGACTCAAACGAGTTTTTGGGTCACGGCGATGCGATGCGATGCGATGCTCAGCACAATCTTGGACGATGACGACCACGCAGATACTGAAACTGACGTTAACGGTATACGATTTAATGGCTTTAACTGAAAATATTCACCAAGAGTTTCCGGCAGAACTCAGCACGTTATAAAAGAAGTTCCTATAGCACTTACTTACCAACCTATAGTTATAATAATAATCATCAATAAATATTGCACAGAATTTTTAAACTACTATTCACATTGTTTTTGTTCTTTTTTTTTAATTTTATTTATATGATATTTGCATATTTAAAACTTACAACGAAATATTCGTATATTTTAATAATATTCAAGGTCTTGTGTGTTTCATTGACGGCCTTCTTTTAACTTACCCTGTATTTTTGCTATTTTAAAATAATACATATATACAACAAAATGTATGGAAAATGCATGGAAACGATGGAAATCACTATAGAAAATGGCAGTGTGAAACTACAACTGACAGGCTTAAGAATGCTTTTCAAGCGAAAGATGCGTTTCAGTATTGAAAGTAAAGACTAGGTATAGTTGGTTTCTAAGTGGTGATCGTTGATGTCAAATGTAGAACTGGTAAATGTATGCACAAGATTTAAAGTTGTCTCCGTTGCCAAAAGTATCGAGTTATGTCCAAAAATGAAATGGTACGAGTATGCAGAAAACCATTTAGTCAAATGATTTATTTATTTTCTAAAGTTGAGCAGCGTGTCGGGTATTTCGTTGATGTAGTTCTGCAAGTGAACAAATACATATTTGTATAATTTAAAGTTAATAATTAATTAATGTATTTCGAGCTCAAGGCCCTCTTGCTTACATAGACAGACGAGTCGAGGCCATGGCTGCCAAAGTCCGCCCATTTGCTCAGATCGATGGAGGGTATAATGCCGCTCTTGCATGGCACGCGTGGATTACTGAGAGAAATTCAATTCAATTAGTTCACATTCAAGTGGCAAACCAATCAACTTACATTTCATGATCGGGCAAAACCATAGGATAGATTTGAACAGTATCAATCAAATCGGTATTGTCACAAATCAAACGGGAGAGTTTCGCCTTGCGTATCTCCTGCAGCTGTTCGGGCGAAAAAGACGATGGCTGGTTGGGCAGCTCATACCAGAAGCGATCGCCGCGTCGCAAGTAGCTCATCTGTGTGGCAATCACACAAGCGAATGTCGGTCCCAGCATGGAGCCAGGCAGTGACTTCTCCGACACGCCGCCAGACCACAAGTCAATGTCAGCAGGATGCCTAAACAACAAATAATTGATTAATGGACGATGGTTGTGAACTAGTCTAGTTAATTCTCACTCGAATATGCTGCCGTAACGCAGCACAGTCTCATTGGGCATGGAGCCGTACATCTCGTCCCAGGTATTGGAGGTGGGTAGTCCGCAGAACTTGCGGAACTCCATATAGCCGGGAATGCCGAATTCGCGGCCACGTTGCATGTTGAATGAGACCAGGTCCATGCCGAAGCGGGCGCCCTCCTTCTTAAACAGATGATTGGTCACCTCTTGGGTAATGGAGTCATCCATCGCTTGTGCCACCTGATTCATCAGACCCATAAAGTATTCGTCCAGTACGCCAGCTCTATACAAATCATAAGGACGGCGAATCAGGTCCGATAATCGCTTCGAGGCTATAAATTTGTGTGCCTTGGACCAGCGCTCCACAGCAGTGGGCAGCAGGGAGTGGCCAAAGCGGAATGCGGCACCAGCAAATGAGTCAATTATGCCCGGATTCACAGTCGACTCATATCCGTCCCAGTAGCCGTCCTTCTGCAGCACCAGGCCAAACTTCTCCATCACCTCCTTACCCAGCAAAATGGGTAAGAACTCATTAAATGTCACATGCTGCACAATGGCAATATTGATGCGTCGCGCCTCCTGGAACAGTGTCTCGTCATCCCAGTGCTGATTGACCTGCGAAAGTCCGGTGGCCAGACGATTATGCTCCCTTGCCATTAGGGTATGCATGCAGGTCAGCACCAGTTGCTCATTGACACGAATCTCGCCACCCTCGAAGCAGTACATACTCTTGTTGGGTCGCGTGCACCCCTCATCGGGTATGTCCAGCTTAAGAGGCAGCAAATCCTTCAAGCCATACTCCTGGAACACAGGATTCATGCGCATCAGCCCGCCATAGCCAGTTCGTAGTTTGCGTGCAAACGATTCCTTAACACCATAGACAGTGTTGGCATCAATGACACCAGTCAATGTATTAAACTGCTGGCGAGAACCTACAAATTAAAAAAAAAGCAAAGGTTCAGCAGAGGAAATGGTTTGAAATTAATTTTATTTTAAATACAAGCGCCAGTGGGTTAATCAATCTTTTCCTAGCATAAATAATTAAATATATTTGCAAAATATCAGTTGACTCACCCAAGCGACAGCCTGGCCTCGGCGATGGGAATCCCCTCACGAAATCAATACACTTGACATTAAAGAGGCGATAGAAGTAATCGTCATCGGGGATGCGTATCTCATTGCAATATGGATGCTTCAGATGCAGGGGACGCTTGCAGCACTCCTCTGGATCGTTGCGATTGACTGGATCTGTAATTGGAGTGGATTGCTCTTTAAGGCTGTTCGAATCGCACAATGCCTCAACGTACCCAAAGGTGTGCCCGTCAGCGTAAAGTCGTGATCCATGAACTGACCCCAGGCAATGACCATAACGGTGCCGGCGTGATCATGATACCCATCATCGGGATGCATTGTGCGCGAGACCACACGCGAATAGGGCAAATCGCGACCGGTTACCGAAATGCGCGGTGCGTTGATGCCATCCGAGTAGAGTGGACCAATCAGACGCTGGAACGGTGCATTGGCCGCACCCCAAGTGGGATGCTCGATATTGTTGCAGAGGCCATCAAAACGACGATATTTGCCCGGCCGGCACTCGACGCCGGCAAAGAACGGCGGACAGACCTCACGAATCAGCGTCTTGGATGTATCAATTGTGGGCAGACCCTTCTCGATTTCCTCATAGGACAGGCCATAGCTGCAGTTAATTGATTACAAAATTAGTTGACAGCCCAAGTGTTGACAAATTGTATCTGAATCGTATCTGAATTAGCCGGCAATAGCTACGGATATCGCCCAACTTGGCATTTTCCTGTTTGGCCCGTTTGGTTCTCCTTCGTGCTGATATTTTGCAATTTGTCAACAACAAAAAATTGCAAAATTATCAATTTTTGGCCGGTTAGTGAGCGGCATGCAATTAACGCGCTTGTGGCACGACCAACAGCTTATAGTGACAGACATTGCTTAGCTGATTTTAGATTCGACGCTGACATCAATGACAAACTATTCGCTTTAAATTTAAGCCACTTGCCATTTTATTGAAAGCGACTGCTTGGCCTGTGGCCTGTAAAATAAGCCTCGTTTATCTTGTATCTATTGCTGCCGAAAGTGCCAAATACAAAAAAAAAAAATAAACAAAAAAAAACTCTGTTGGGGTTGGTGCATAATAAATTTGAGATCCGACACTTCCTCAAGTGCAATGGGAAAGTGAGAAAAACTGTAAAAACCTGAGCAAAGGGAGTGCAAAGGGAAGTTAAAGCTATTGTTGTATGCTCGGAAGATAGTGCAAAGCTGATATGGAGCTGGAAAAAACTTTACACTCAATTGGGCCAGCAGTTAAATTGGCTGAAAGTGCATAAATTAGCCAAGCAGAGGAAATGGCAACAAAACAAAAAAGCTGCCAAAAGAAAACTTTTCAACAGAGTATTTTATGCCTCTCAAATTAAATTTAAGCACCAACTATCTATTGGCCAAGATGCTCAAATAATAAGTATTAGTACCCCCTCCAAGGGTGTATATTTATATTATATATTCGTAGTTTAAAAATATATATTCGAAAATACAACAAAGTGCATTTTTCAATTGATTTTAAATTTATTTATTATTAATTGGGCGGCTCCATAGCCAGAGGATTATACAACTGCAGCTGCAGCGCTGTTGATCCTCCAGCCAATCTCGCATTTGCATTAGATGGTTGAGCGGTGAGGTAAAAAAGAAAGTCACATACGCTAAAATAACGCAGGCTGCAACTGTGAGTGGAACTGCGGAATTGTGGTGGCTTTGGCCAACTAACTTGGCAACCCGCTTACCCACAAAACGCCAGTTGGCCAACGCCAAAAAAAACTGGAAATATAATGTTGCATCCTCAGCTGGCTTCTTTTTATGTTTTCTGGTTGGAGGGGGCAGTCACGCGCACTCTCACTGAGGCTGCCATCCCGACCAGTCTCTCGGATTGCATAAGTCGCTTTTTGTTAACGTTTGGTGATGCGAGCACAGCAAATAGCTTGGCAAAAATATTTCAAGGCAAGTCGGAAAAAAAAAACCGAAATGAAGTTACACCAATTCGAAGATGTTGTTAGTGAAAAAAAATTGAATAAAATCTGGCTGGAAGACAAAGACTACAGGTGGCCAATTGGACATCAGTCAAAGCCAGCGACGACATCGATAGCGACTGCAATTTCAGCATTGTAATTAGCATTTGCATGTGCCAAACTTTCAAATCCAACCAATCCGGAGAACCTTGAAGGCAGCCAGGCAGCCAGGCAGACTGACTGGCTGGCAGGCACCAATTCTCAGTTCAGTTAAGCTCCAGCTCTAAGCTCATACATATTTATGGCTGCGGGAGGTCGGACGGAGGACGACAAACGGACGGACAAGGTGCAACGTGCAACGTGCAACGGCACGACTTAAGTGCCATGTCATGCGTTATTTGGCAATCATATATTGGGACAGTGGGCGTGTCAGGCGCAACTTTCAAATGCGTTCAGCATTCACAGCCGTAACATTTACTTACGTTCGCGCCAATTGTATGGATACATCGAGCAGCAGCTCGCCCACGGTGGCCAGCTCCTCTGGCTTCCAGTCGGACTTGGGCTCGGCCACACCTGCAAAGTGCATCAGATATATATTTTTTTTTAAATATAAACAAAAAATCGACTCTCCACTTACGTATACGCTTGCGTGCATCCGAATAGGCCGCATTGATGGCATCGTAGGTGATACAAGTGCCGGCGCCGCTGTTGTATGGGTTACTGCGAAAGAAAATGGCAAAACAAGAAAGGAGAATATTGAATTTTATTGACAATGGCAAGCAATTTGTCGCTATCACATGCTAACCACACACACCCCACACACACACACACACAAACACACACAGCCTGCGTGGTGTCTGATAATGAAATTATTGACAGGCCAGCAGGCAGCAGATGGCAGCAGGAAACGGAAATGATAGGCTGCCAGCGAGATCTGGCCACAGTTGGCTACGTGACTTGGACGAGGCAACATGGAGCAAGCGCGCAGCAAGTTGATACAAATATTGTGGACACATCGAGCAGCTGAATTGAGTGCATCAATGCAGCAAATGTTGCACAAGCACTGCAAGGCATCCGCACGGACTCAACAACTGATCAAATTCGTGAAAATTGTGCTATTATTTGTCTTGGCTATTTGGTTGCTGAATTACTACCAAACGGAGTTGCAGGGGCAGGTGAGAAAACAGCTGCAGAAAACAGAAAATTAAACAATGGAAGCTGGCTTTTTTTTTTTAAGTAAAGCAATCTACTGCAAAATAGTTGTTTTTAATAATGAATAATAAATATTAAAAATAAATAATATTTATGTAAGCCTGTAACATATTGAAGGAAACGTAGATGTATATTTTTTATGAGTATGAATATGAGATTAGATTTATATCATGTCCGGCTGCTTGATTAATTCATTTTATTTATTTGTACTTATTTACTTATTATTGCTATTCATAGCGCTGTGCTTTATCACTGCCACGCCCCATGCGTTATGCGTTGCGACCACCGGAGCGCTGTGGTTTTTGCGCCAACATCGAGAGTGTGCCGCGCCTAAGCGACCTTAGTTCTGCCACATTCGAGTCGGAATTTGCATACACGGGTGCACCGGTCATTGTCAGCGATGCCATGCAGAACTGGACAGCCACAAAGGTGGGTTGACACACACAAAACGCTCCAACTAATTAAAATACACTGCTAAAAACAATTGTGTGGTGGGTAGCTCTTCAATTACGAGTACTTTCGGGATGTCTACGGCAAGGCTAAGCGTAAGCAGCGCATACGAGACTGCCAGTTTTTGCCATACAAAACAGGATTTCAGGACATTTACGAGGCTCTGGACATGCCGCAGTCACGCATCGAATTGCAGTCGACTGAGCTGCCCTGGTATTTTGGCTGGAGCAATTGCCATGCGGAGACCGCCGAGGAATTTCGCAAGCACTATGGTCGACCCTATTTTCTGCCCGAGAGATCGGAGAACAATGCTGTCGATTGGTTTTTCATTGGCACAGCTGGCCTGGGCGCCCAAATGCATGTGAGTACTGAGGCTTAATAAAGGTTTTAATTGGCTTAACTGGACTTGCTTTTAACCAGATTGACAATGTTCGCTTGCCATCGTGGCAGGCACAGTTGGCTGGCAGCAAACGCTGGCTGTTGGTGCCACCGCCCGAATGCTATTTTCAATGTCGACGCTTTGAAGTGGTTGTGCAACAGGGAGATATCAGTAAGTCGGTGAATTCGAATGTAAGCCTTTAAAATGAGATACTTTTATTGCATTTACAGTTGTTTTGGATACCAATAGATGGTATCATCAAACATTTGTGCAACCGGGCGCTGTTAGTCTCACTATTGGCGCTGAATATGACTAAGTCGAACGCATTTTCAAGTGAGCTTTTTGTTTTTAGCAGGAAGCAGCAATCACAGCATCTTTTTGCCAAATAAAAAACAAATTAACTAAACTGTAATTGTAACTGTAACAGTAACAACTTAACTTAACTTGAACATTGCATTTGCGTTTGTAGCCGGTTTGTTAATTAAATGCCAAAACACGCAAATTTCTCGTCGCAAATGCCCCGCTAAAAATGGGGGTACAGCGACTTCCTCAAATGGAGAGACATGTAAAACGCGTGTCAGGTGACAACGATACATGTTAACAATGCGTAAGTATTAAATAATTATAACAACAACAACAACTATAACAACAACAACGGCTAAACACAACACACATAAATACATAAACGCCAAAGCACCCCACACTTTAGCCAGACACGCAATGCAAAATCATTTAAGCAATGGACGACATTCTTCGCGAACTTGCATCCATAGTTTCTGTGTCTGCAACGCTGCATATGCAACTGTGGGTCTAATGATATTGCCACTTGGTATGCGACAGTCCAGGGGAAATTACTTTGGCTTCAAATTTTAACAGTAATTAATCTCATAAAAATTGGATAACATCCATAGAAATCAATTTATTTTATTTCCTTAAGCAAAAGTGCGCCAGAATTTTCCAACCTGCTTTGATCATTTTTCCAGTAATTTGGAAAGAAATGAAATACTTGTTTTTTTGGTGACCTGTTTCTAAAACTTAAATTTTTTTTTGCTTAATCGTATATTTTCAAATACTCGAAAATATTTCGAATCCCTTTTGGATTTCTTCTATATAGAATTTTTTATACATATAATTTCTGGTCATATGTAAATTTAATAATGATAATTAATATCACTTGTAATCATTTTCAATAACAAATAGAGAAATTTTAAAATCCTTTACATTTTTGAATAGATATTGTTAAATTTATTGAGCAAACTTTTTAAAGAGTTTTCATTAATTCTTCAATGCGTCTCATTTAAATTCAGTAACTCTGGTTCAGAAAGGGTGCCAAGCAAATGTGGTTGGATGAGTGCAATTTAATTTTTTGGGTTAAAATTTGTCAAATGCAAAATGGCGTCTTCCACTTAACTGGTCTGGCAGTTAATTTTGAAATTTATTGCTGATGGAAAGTTCAATGTGCGCATTGGATTGGCTGGTGGATGGTGGCTGGTGGATGGTGGCTGGTGGGCAGTTAGCCAGAGTCTTGGGCCAGCTAGAAAGTTGCTTGCATGCGGCACGCACTGGAATCGACTTGGTGCGACTGGGACTTGGTTATCCTGATTGGGTTGCTCTGGTACTGCATTAGTTGTTTGCATCGATGTGTGTATGTGTGAATGTGTATGTATGTATGTATGTGTATGGATGTGTACATTTGCACTATGAAATCAATTCGCGTTTGCAGGTGCGCGAGATGCATGCGAATGCTTCCTGCTAAAAGTGAAACTGTATTTGGTTGCAACCAAAGGCCGGCGTGGCGTATGCGTAATATTGTAAGTTGTGAGTAATTGCAAAAGTGTGTTGTAAATCTACAGATACAGCACTCAAAAAAGTATATATATTAGCTATCTATGCGCTCGTGAGCTTTTTTGGTTTTTGGGGCCTTGTGGCATAACCGAGACGTCCGCCGTTGCTACCACACTTACGCACACGACACACGGGAAAGAGGGGGAGACAACAAACAAAAAATGACTACATATCAGAGCAGCATCCACATCAGCAGCAGCAGCGGCAGCAGCAGCAATGAAAGTGGCTCGGGTCGGCAAACCAGTATTTATCTTTTAAGTAGGCTGTTGTGGCTGCTGCTGCTGCTGCTGCGATTGTGGACTGCATTTTTGCCGGCCGCAACAAAGTTCAATAGCCAGGCCAAAGCCAAATAGTTGTCGAGTCACGTTTTTGCATCTGGCAGCCCCTCCGAAATTAGCTCAACTCTCTGGTGACCCCTATATAACAATTTGTTATAGCCCGATCGTGCGACATTTAAATTGTATCCATCTGTGTTGTAGCTCTGCAGCGTTGTTGTGCATGGTCGAAGTTCAGACATTTTCTTTTTTGGTTTTTTTTTTTTCTTTTCAAAGTCACATTTGGAAATCGTTTCAAAACTTCAGTTTGCCATCAATAGAAGAAGCGGCCGTGCAGCAGCTGTTGTCGCGTCGCACCACAGGTGCCTTAAGTGTTGCAATGCCATTTATTTGTACAGCTTTTGTTGCTGCTATTTTTTTTTTGTTTCTATTTGTTGTTGGTTTACTGCTGCTGCTGCTGCTGTGGCTGCTGTGTGGTTTTTACAAACAAATCTGTGGCGGCTTGTCAAGTGCCTCCAAACAGACGCGTTCGCATCACATGACTCCATGTTCGCGTTGAGCCGAAGACAGCGTATCCGAAGTCGAGGTCAATAACTCACTTGCTTATTGCGGCTAAAACACAATCTGCATAGCCGAAGTCAGAAGCCAAAATATGTAACGCTTTATTCTCGCAATGAGCCTGAATTTAATAAACTATCTATATATTGACCAGAACGTTTAATGAAGGTTTTTTGAAAATTTGCACAAGTGTTTCACTTAAATCCATTCAATATTTTCATATGAATTGTCTTATTGAATTATATTCTTACTATTGTTAAGATATTCGAAGTTCTGGTCGATCATGGTTCTATATAAGACACTCAAACTCTGTGTGGTTGCACAAGCACTTCCAGCTCTGCCGTGAATATGAAAACCCAGTCAATTCTTTTACTGCTCGCTGTCAGCGTCTGTGCCCTGTCCGGAGTCAGGAGTAGGGGTGCACGAGGAAAATGCCCCTTTGCATGTACGCGGGAATTCAGGCCTGTCTGTGGTAGATGGAGTCGTGGCAGTAGCAATAGCATATGCACCTTTAGTAATTTATGCATGATGAGACTTCAGATTTGCAGTAGAAATCAAGGTAAGCAAAAATATACATTTCATGAATAACTTGCAAGCTTTACTGACTCTTAAATCATTCACTTAGATTGGGTGCTAATTTCCCAAGGAGCATGCGCTAGGAATACAAACGATTGCAACACTTTGTTGTTGTCCGGATAAAAACACATTATCAAAGTACAAAGTGAAAAGTTATAAATATTTATCTTAGCTACTCTCCTGTCCAACAGCAGATCCAATCATGCTCAGCATGCCTCTTACTGGTGGCAGTACAGTCGCACACCGCTAACCCGCTGCGTGGAGTGACTATTTGTGCCGCAGTCCCCGTGCCAGCCGGAGACACGCGAGTCATCGCAAGTTGAAGACTTGCTCCCAGGCGTGCAACATTTGCCCCCGTTGCCCATTTGGCAAGACAAACAATTTCAACATGCCGCCGCGTTGTTGTCGCCACTGCTGTTAATGATTAGCTCAAAGCCCCCAGACATTGTGTGTCGTAGGTGTAGAGTATCGACAGGCAGTGAGTCGACAGTTGCAAAGATTTATGACTGTCTGTTTAGCATTTTGCCATTTTATTTCTTGTTTTTTATTTTTTAAATATATTTGTGTTTTTTTTTCTGTTTAAATATTTGAGCGCAAACGTAACCCAGAATGCCACTTGTGTGCCTGCCGCATTTTCTATTTGTATTTGTATTTGTATTTGTTGTGGTACTCACTGTGTGCCGCGAAACAGATTCACATTATAGTCATAGACCGAAGAGCGACCCGGTCCGGCCAGCAGCAGGGCACAGTCCGAGCCATGGGCGGAGTGCTGTTGCGCCCCAAATTGATGGTATTGCGCCTGTGCAGCACTCAACAGACCCAGCACAAGTATTCTGTGGAAAAAAAAAGAAAAAAAAAATCATATTAATTTTTATATTTATTAATGTTTGCAGCAAGTGCTACAAGCTGAAGCTTGTTAAATGCTATTCAAAGAAAAAATTTAATATCATTTTAATTAATTACATACCAAACATTAACTATACGATTTTCAATAAAAAGAGAAGGTCAAATAAAGCCTTAGAACATATGCATATAGTACATATGTGTGTGTGTGTGTGAGCGTAAAATCGTTTTGACAGCAACGTGGCCCATTAAACACCAACTGGCCAAAAGTAGCAGCAGCAACAACAGCAGCACCATTTGTCGATTCGCTGTGAATGTTACCAATATGAGTTGCAATTGTTTTCTGTGCCGTGCATTGTTTTTTTTTTTGGCCACAGTTTCTGGCTGCTTGACAACTGGTAACCTTGCTTTTATTGACTCAAATTTATGACGGGGGCACGTGTTGATGTAAATGGCCTGTTAGCCTTTTGCCGCCCGAAACAAACACATATTTATTTTCGTTCAATTGTTAATGACTTTTTATAAGTATCGATTGTTAACAGCTGACAGCAACAACAATAGTGGCAGCAACAAAAGCATTCAACATTAACAGTGAAAGTGCCCTGTGTTGGCCCTACCATCTGGCCCTGTTCATTTATGATCTATTGCTTTGGCTTTTTGATGAACACGAGCTGCTTAGGGCCCTGTTTAGCTCTTGTGTAAGCCAAATAAAACGCACTGAAATCCTTTCACTTTCCGCATCACATTCAATTTGTGCCGTTTGTAGTGAGGCTTTCTTTTTCTTTTTAGCAGCTACTGTATCTGATTTCATTGATGCCCTCTGGTAATTTGAGCAGCAGTGTGACAAGTGGCAGCTTTTCCAGCAGTTGCCACCACACACAAGCTGCACAACTGATGCCAAAATGAGTAACGCTTTATTCTTACAATAAACTGAATTGTATTATATAGACACATTTATAAATACATGACTTGTGTATATTTTGAACTGAATTAACATTGACCCATTATATTCTTACTATTGTTGAGCTGTTCTAGACGTTCATCGGACTATATATAGGACTGAATTAAGCCCTCTGTGATCAAACCACTACTTCAAGCACTGCCATCAATATGAAATCCCAGACAATTTTTATAGTGATCGCTATAAGCATCTGCGCCCTGTCCGGAGTCAGCAGTAGGGGTGCACCAGGAAAATGCCCCGGTTCATGCAACAGGGAATACAGGCCTGTCTGCGCCAGCTGGAATCGCGGCGGACACACGAGCATTTGCACTTTCCGCAACTTATGCATGGTGAGAAATCAGAGTTGCCGGAGAAATCAGGGTAAGCTAAAATATATATTTTATAAATAATATTGACCACATTTCACTGACTCTCAAATCGCACCTTTAGATTGGAGGGCCATTACCCAATCACCTTGCACTAGGAATACAAACGATTGCAGGGCTATAATGATGGAAATCTAGTTCAACAAACTAACCCATTTTCGAAACATAGTCACCACAATATATAAGGAATTGGAGAAGCAAAAAACCAAGACAGAAGTCAGAAGACAACAAGTTTAACGCGTTATTTTCGCAATGTGCCTAAAATGAATAACATTTTTTTGGATTGACCTGAAAGTTCTACACGGCTTTTTGGAAAATTTGCGCAAGTGTTTCATTTTATTCTATTGTATTATGAATTTCAATATGCAAATATGTATATGCAAATATTAGCACCTTTTATTAAGTACTTGACTGGTGTACATTTTGCATGGAATTAAAAATTGAGCAGTAAACAAAAAGTGTATCGCTTTATTTAGATGCATTGCGATCTAAATTTAATAACATTTTACTTTTGTATTGTGGCCAGAATGTTTGTAAAGCTTTTGAAAAGTTTGCTCAAGTGTTTCAATTTGATTAATTTATTATTGTATTATGAATTTTGAGATAGCAAATATGTACCTTCAATTATGTACTTAAATATATGTATATATGACTGGTGCACATTTTTGGCACTATATAAGGCACAGTCAAGCCGTGCGAGGCTAGACAAGTACTTCGTAGGCTCCGTTCGACATGAAATCGCAGACAATTCTTTTGGTGATCGCTGTTAGCATCTGCGTCCTTTCCGGAGTCAGCAGTTGCGGTTCGCCGGGAAATTGCTGTCCATGTCCCAGGAAAATGGATCGTGTCTGCGCTAAGTTATACGGTAGCAACCAAATTCGCAGTTTCAACAATAAATGCTTGATGAAATTTCAGAATTGTGAGAAAAATCAAGGTAAGCTAAAATAAAAATGACCAATTCAAATTTTTACTGACTCTTAAATCGCTCACTCAGATTGGAGGCTCATTTCCATAGACAAATGCAATTAGAGTACATCCGATGGCCATACTTTACTTTACGATTAATTTAAAAAAAAAGAAACAATTTTTAAATTATAAAATAATAAAAAATTCTTAAATATATGCAAAGTCACAGTGCACAATCAGCATCACTCTACATTCAATTGTGAAATCGTTTCATAAGCGCGTCACAAATGTGTATTTTGCAGTTTAATAAATAAGTTCACATTTTACTGAAACTCACTCAATTTGATCATAATTAGATATTTGCAAGCTCTCCACGCCGCAAGTTCGTAAAATATTTTTTTTGTAATCAAGCGCCACTTGTTGATTGCATAAATTCACAAATAAAAATCAAAATAGTTCAAGGCAACATTTCGAAAATTTGAGCCGTTAAAAGCTGCGAAAAGTGCGCAATGTTGATAATTAAATGTTCAGTAAACTGGTTGATTGGCCCGATCTTTGGGTTACTTAAGCTGGCAATCCAAGGCAATTAGAACGCAGTAAAAGGCTGAGGCGCCCACGCAGTGATTGGCCAGTTGTGGATGCCAATTGGCCACGCCTGACAAAATTGAACATTTGAATTGACTTGATTGCATACAGGCCAACAGATCAACAGCCAGCTGGCTGCTGCTGCGTAAGTCAATTAATTGTTGCTCGCCATTGGGGCGACAGCATTTGTGAAAGGCGCTCACGCACACACGCACACACACACACACACACACAAACAGTAAACGTCCTTCTGGCCAAAAGTCGAACAAAACGGCAACAACATTATTGCATATTCATGCAGCGTCAAGTTTTACACCTGCCCCCAAGAGTCAATTAATTTTTTTGGTTGCTGCTGCAAACGACTTTTCAGATAAACATGCATCTATGTATATAAAAATATATATGTATGTATTAAAAAACCACAACTGCAACTTATCTAACAATTCAAGGCATTTGCATAGCACCCAGCTTTGGTTCCACTTAGCCAACTTAGCCAATTGTTGACCACATTTGTGGCATGGGCAACCGACTTTACCGATTTTGAGTGTATGCCCAAAAATTGAAGCCAAATCCAGAGGCGACCTTTTTTGTCTGCCCCAGCCTTTCAAATAAGCCTTTAACAATAACCAACTGCTAACAATGATGCGAGCTGAACTTTGTGCATTGTTACCAAAAGCTGGATTCAGATGCCTGAAATGGGAGCCGCTAATCTCCACACATTAAAAATGCGTCCAATGTTGACATTTGTTAATAATATCTATCAGCACAACGTTAATTGCATCGTTGCACTGTTATTGTTGTCATTGTTGTTGTTGTTGTTGTTGCTGTTGTTGTTATTGCGCTTCCATTGTTGTGGCATTGCTGGATGTTGTAAATTTGCATCGTTATGTCATCTTTTAGGTGGCATTCATGTGCATAAATCTTACATAGCATATCGCCCAGGCCCAGAGGCGCGCCAAGTGCATAGGACCTTTTGTTGGGCATTCGGTGTGGACTCTTTATTGTTGTTGCAGATATTGTGATGCTGCTGTTGGTGTTGCTTACCACATCGAGCAGCATTGTCTTTTGGGATTTATATGTAAATTGTAGGCAACCCAGAGGGTTTGCTTTTCTTGACAAGGTGTTGAAATGCGCATAATTTTCCCCTGATTGTTAACAAAAATAGCAAAGGAATTTAAAACGTGTGTGAATTTTGACCTAAAATTACCTATGTTTGCTTAAGAGTTGCCTAAAAATATTTGATGACTTTAATATCTTGTTATTATATAAGGATGCATTTTTAAGATAGTTCCCAGTTTAGGTTTTCATATTCAAATGGTTATGGGCAGCTTGATATGTATTTAAACAGATTATATAACTAAGTTCCCCATTACTTCTGAGGCTGTGAATTGTTTTTGTTATTTTTATTAAACAAATGTATTCATAAATAAATTAAAGGTCGGTAGTATTTCAAGACTACGTTATTTTTATACTTAAAGACCTTAACGGTTAGCAATTGTTTTTATAATTTTTTTAAATAGCAATTAATATATTATTGAGACTTGTATAACTCAAAGTGTTTACATTTGTAATGATTGTCGATTGTTTTTATAATTAAATAAATATATTTATTCTCTTTTTTCAAGTGTTCCAACTTATTGTATTCAAGCTTGTATATGAACTAAAAGCCATTTATTAATATTATAGTAATTTATGGAGCATAATGTGCGGATATTAATCTGGCCAATTGCTTGGCACTTAATGGTTTTTGCTAAAAACCTGATATTTGAGAGTCTGGCTTCTCGTATCTAATTGCCTGCTAATACCAAATTCATGAGATTTTAATTGTTGCATTCAGGTTTGCTCAATCAGTTTGTGCACCGGCTGCTGTTGCACCGGCCAATTGCTAAAGTCCAAGTGAATCTCACTCTAGACAGAATCGAAACTGATCGGGCCAGGCTGATTTTAGGCCACAGTCATGTCATCACATCCGTTGGCCATTTCAAACGCAACAAGTGCTAAAAAAAAACTCTAATCAATAGCGCACACATGACGCATACTTAATAAACCATTGGCCAATTGCAACACGAAGCGCATTTATGTGGCATTAGTGTCGCTCTTGTTTATTATGCCGTAAATCGGCCATATGTGCAGACTCAAACACGTTTTATGTCTCTGTGTTATGGGCTAATAAGCAGGCTAACGATTTGACCCAAAAAAAAAAAATAAATCGCGCAAAGAAACCTATCAATTTAATGGAATCGACATGATCTCGTGAAGGGTTTTGATATATCACCCCAAAGGAGCGCGGCACGCAATCGGCATGCCACAGATAAGCATCTGACACGGCTTACGTGCAGTTTATAGACTTAAATATATCGAATTCATTCGATTAGAATGTAAACCGGAGACAGGCCAAAGCTCAGCAGCAGCACATTTTGCTGTTTTCTGTTTGTTATTTGATCTTTGTTGTTTTCCAATTGACCAGTTGACCAGTTGACCAGTTGTCCAGTTGTCCATTGATGACTAAGTAGGCGATCTGCAGAGCAATAGCTTTATAATTGAGACCACTGCAAGCAACCCGCCTCTGCAGATTTATGACTGGCAGCGTTGCAACTAATTGCAAACAAATTGCAGTGCTTAACACCGATTTAAATACTGTTCAAGCGGTTCATTTCAATGCCAGATTATTGACCAAATTGCAATGCATTTTATGAAGTGCAAAAGCTCAATGCAAAACTCGCTGCTGTCCGGGCCAGCGATCGATTGTAAATACATAAATCAAATACAAACAACTTTTTCATTTGATGTTGATGTTGATTTTGATGTTGATCTTTGATTTCGGTTTGCTTTTGTACAACTCAGCTGCCTTGACTTTCTTAGCCTAACTTTAAAGTTTTGGGCCAAAATCTGAGTCTCAGCTGAGCATCCTTAGGCGACACCTACATACCAAATGTGGTGGTGCGCCTTTCCCCACTTTGTTGCACCATTTGTTTTTCAACAATTACCAAATTGTTGCATGAATTCAATAACTCAATGACGCCGGCTCTGGCTATGACTTTAAATGTCTAACAATTGGCACATCGTCATCATCATCATCATCAATTTAAGTGCGAATGATGCAAGAGCCACTCCACTTGGCCTGCCTACAAATGAGCGGTTGATTATCGTCTAGGTATTTTCTGTAGATTTGTTCAGTTTTGGATACAATATGGATTTGTATGTTCGACTGTTGCGTAGCCTGGCATACCAACATGCAGCATTATGCTTTGCTTAAATAACTTTTCAACTAAATATGCAACACTTCACGAGTAACTGCATCTGTTTCATATTTGTTTTCTGCTGCATAGTTGTGCTTTCAATTGCCACATAATTTTAACAAGCGCACATGAAATCAAACCAAACAAAAAACAAACAAAAAAAAAACAAAAAATAAAACAAAAAAAAACACAAAAAAAAAGAGAAACAGAAACCATCCACCAGATTTTTTGGGTTAACTTGGCTCTCACGATCTATAAGACTTTGTTATTGTAGTTCCGAGGCGCTTCATTTTGCTGCACGATCGCCAACAGCTACTGCATATTAATTAATACCGGCGTCGGCGTTTTCTACGCGCTCTTGACTGATAAGCGCAAAAAACACCGCGAGTTGATTTTATTAGATATGTAGACCAAAAGATCTGAAAAGATACTTTTCACTTTCGGTTCACACGCTTGGTAGCTAGCTCATGTCCGTATATGGTATGTACATATGTATACATACAAAGGTACACATGTACACATGTATATAAATAACATTCATTTGTCAAAGTAGTTATTTGTAACACTTTCTCGACTGTGAATCAGCAGATTTGGTACATTCACCAAAGCATCTTAGAAAAAAGAAAATGTTGTACATCAAAGCTAATGAATTAGCACAAACAAATAAAAGTTGCCATTCGATGGCTAACAATTATTACCAACTTTATACTAATCTTAAAGAGTAAAAATATTTATGCCAAATGATGATTACTGCACATCATTTGGCATAAATACTTTTACTTGACGCTAAGTATAAACATAAATGTGTTAAAGATTGTGAATAGATTATACATTTTTTTGCCAGCCATCCTTCACTTGCTTAATTCATTAATTATTTGTGTCTTTAAAGATGCTGGACTTTAAATAACCATTGCCCTAAATGAACAACTAAGCCAAAAGCTCAATTAAAAGTGAAAATTTAAATTGCAATTCCAAAAATAAATTCATGTTGTGGGCAGCATAAGCATCAATTTTGAAAGCACAATTATTTCTGTTAATTTAAGTTAAGTGTCGAGTATTATGGCCCATCATCAGTTAAAACAAAATTTTGAAGATCTGTAAATCAAAAGTGAATGTTGGGCTAACATTCACTTTGAAAATCGAGCACCGAGCCAAGTGCCACGTAGCCCATCAATGTCGGCCGTACAAAAACAATTTGCTTCAAAACTGTTAAAAGATATAATAATAAAAAAAAAACTTATATAAAAAAGTCGCGTGGTTTGTTGCCTAAGAAATGACTAGATGAGAGGAGGCAAGCAATTGGCATAAAGCGAGTATTTGTAGCAAGGCACATGACCAAAAACGATGCGCAGATAAAATAAAATAAAAAATGATTCAAGTAAAAAACCAGCTCACAATTTTACCACAATTCACGGCTGCTGCTGCAGTTGAACCTTTCAATGTATTTTATTTTATTTTTTTTATGTAACAAAAGAGACAGCTGCAGATTGTCTCGACGACTCTTTGAGAGCTGCGCACATGTGACTTTGATCAAATAGATATTATGATATGGTCAACCGCTCATTAAAAGGCAACACAATGCGTCTTTAGAGCAGCACCTCGATTTGTTATTTGGGCGCTTTCCAATTTCGAGCGAAACACGCCCAACAATCGACAGCTACGATTTGTGCCTCAATTTGTGGCTGGGGCACAGAAAGTGCATGCAAATTGGCAAAATGCAGCCTGAGCTTCAGCAGCAGCCTTGACACAAATCCGTTGAAGCTAACTGTCGGTGACCAGAGTGCGGTCTCTTGATGCCGGCATAATCTCTCTGAAACTACCTGTTGGCTGCTGCCATTTCACTTGCTCTCTATAGTCACAATTATGTCTTAATTTTATAATATTTAAGCGAACCGGATTTCTAGCAAGTCTCGCGGCAGATGCAGCCCAGTTTCAGTTGAGGCATGGCCAGCAGGCTGCAGCAGGAAATCAACTTCGCATTGCACTTAAGATTGTTTTTTTATTTTTCTCTGTTGAGCTTGTCTTCTACATTTAAGGAGAAAGTAAAGTGGACAAATGCAGACGCAGACGGCCAGGCAGACAACTGGTTGGACATGAATTCCAAATAAACAACTTGCTAGCATTAAGCCAATTGTGTAACTCGAGTTAAACTTTGCGAGCAATGTTAATGACCTCGTTAACGCCCCCCTTTTTGCACAGTGTATAGGCAAGGCATAATTCAAAATTCACGCTCTGTTCCTATTTCAGGTTAACTAATAGCTTTATTTTATGACTGCCGTCGAGACAGAGAACAAGTCAACAAACGCGGTCAGCAACTGGCAATTAACAACAATGTGATAACTCAATATTATTACTGTAAATTGTTAGCCCAGTCTTCGTTTATTGTTGGTGTTAGTTTAGGTGCGAGCTGCCGTTAGTCAAAGAAATAAATACTCATAGGTTGAAGGCAGTGTCTTAGCCATGTCGGCTATGGTCACGCCCACAACACACCACTCTCGGGCGCGCCTTAAAGCGTAGATAATCCAGCGAGTGGACTACCTTGCAATTATCTGATTATAAGCGCCTTCCTTTAACTTGCCGACCAGTTTAATAATACCCCTATTGCTTTGCCCAGCTTAAAATCTTATCTTTCACCTTACAAATGCTGGCTTTTGTCTAATTGCTTTTCAATCGAGCTGAGCTTAATTTAAGTAGGTGTGAATGACGAAACGAGAGCCAAACATCAGCTATTAGCAGTAAGCCAAGAGCATGACCTATACACTTATTAGGCTAAGCTAAGCTCAGCTCTGTCTAGAGGCTGTCTCTGATGATTAGTTTGTCTGTGGGTAGCTAAAAAGATCATTAATTGTCAGCTGTGATTGGCGCGTGTCCAGAAAAAAAAACCAAACATATTGTTTAGAAAGTTTTCGGAAGTCATCGCTGCACAGCGGATGTACTTTGTTGTATCAAAATATACCAAGATGTGGTACTTGGGCTAAGCCTTTTTAAAGAACTCATTAGACCCCAACTTCAACAATTACACAGCCAACAATGGAACGCCGCTGCCGTTTGCAGCTGACAATCCAAAGCACACATATACAACCTGAATATAAATGTGTTAATCAAAACACAAACATGGCATATGGCAGTTTATTAGACAGCGTCAACAGAACTCACATAAAATTTCTCTGGCGAACACGCAGAACTTTCCAGTCAAGTGCCACGCCAAGAAAGCAACGGTAAAATGATAAACAGAAAGTTGTCGTAACCCAGGTAGGCATAAAACATTACATAAAAAGATATATAGCATTTATGGTTTGCTGGAAATGTAAACAGGGCTTGTGCCACACAATGCAAAATGAACTTGAACAATGTGTTGCAAGGCGCCGTGCCATAAAATGCAACAATAACAAGTGCAACTAATTAGTGTGGCACAGAAATAGATACAAATACTTACAGCTAACCAACTAACAACTAGTTGAGTTGAGCTGAGTGGATCGTGCGACATACCTTAAAATCATTTTGTTGACGTTGCACGTTGCCACTTGGCCGTTGGCCGTCGCTGTAGCTACTAATGACTTCTTCAAATGCGTTTTTGCGTCGATTTTCGCACACAAACACCAAATAGCTGCAAAGTTAATCCAATTACGGACGTCGGAGCGATAAAGTGGAACGTTGTGACTGCCCACGCAGGTTGCGATGATCGTTTTGATTTCGTTTGGTTTCTTTTGCTCTTTTTAGTTGGCCTTAATTATCTTTAGAGCCTCGTGTTGGCGGGCCAAAGTGCAGCACGCCACCTGCAAAGTTCAAACACAAAATCTACTTCAAGTTTGTTTCGTAAGTCTTCCGTTTTTTTGTTTTTTTTTTGTTGTTTTTTTGTGCACTTTTCTTAGTTTCTTCTCTCCCAAATGCCGGCAATGTGGGTTAAGCACGTGTCCTATTAAGTTTTAACTTTCGTCGCGTTGTATTTCTTTTACTTTAAAATTTTATTTGTTGTTTCTTTTCACTGCACTTGTTGATCGTTTAATTATCAGTTGCACACATTCAACACATGTGCCGAATACCGTTAACCGCTTGCAGTACCGCCACGGCGTGTGTCCAACAAATAACTGAACTCAGCAGCCCCAATGCTGCCACACAAAACCAAATAACTTGTCGACGTTAACGTCAGCGTCGCAGCAACAACGCCAACGCCAACGACAGCAGCGACAACAGCATCGACAGCGGCAACGTCAACGTCAACGGCGACGACGACGACGACGGTGGCGATAGCGATAGCAGGCCAACACAACGGTCTCGATATTTGCCAAGTAATTTGGTTATCAGCCAAACTACCAGCTACCAACAACACCGGCAAAACAAACGCCCAAAAGACAACGCGTCGACGCCAGCGAACTTCTCCGCAGCGGCTTCGAGCTCGACTTTGAGTTATGCTTGAGACGAAAACGCGACAAAAGTTCGTCGTGTTCGAGTGCGAATTTGAGGCTACCACTGCCAGCAGTGTGGTGAGTTTCCGTAGGTGTGGTGGCTTTCAGCGTCGCGGTGTATTGGGTAGTGTGCATACAAAGTTTGTTGCCTAAGTCTTTCGTATCGCATTGACTTACATGAGTACGTGATGCGATGAGCCTGACAGATAGTTAGTTCTTTGCTCCAAATTTCATCTTATATACATACATACATACATACATACACGTTAGAAAGCATTAATTTATTACTTTTTCTCTCTGGGAATAAAAAAAATAATATGGAGAAAACAGGCTTAACAAAATCGGCAACATCGATACAAGAAATATTATAATTCCAATATAAGTTCATTAAATATTTATGTTGTATATAATAATTCTTATCTAGTTAGTTGTTTAGATTAAAAATACTATCCTAAACATATATTTCAATCAGCTATATCAAAGTAATTGCATTAAGCTATCTAGATATACAAACCAATCAGCTTTAATCTCAAATACACTCATACAAAATATCTACATAAAATCTAATTAAATAAATCCAAAGCGCGACAAAACGTCAAATCGCCAATCAGTTAAAATTATTCAAGTTTGAGCCACACTTACAAATTGAAAATTTTTGTATTTTTCATATCGATTTTGTGGCCTTAGGTTTTGGCTGCGGCTTTGTTGCCATTACAATTGCTTTGCATGAAAATTGTGCAATCACTCGAGCTGCGTTAAATAAAAAAAAGATATTAAAGAGAATAACAACGAGAACAGCCCGCAGTGTGCCACGAGCTCGACGCATTTTTGAAAAGTGGTTTTCTGGTTGTTGTTGTTGCTGTTGCTGTTCTTTTATCTTAGCCAACAAGAGACACATTTTTTTATGCGCATTATAATCTACGTTATCGACCTGGTTTGACTGCATTACATTTAGTTCGTTTTTGTTACATTTTTTGTCTAGTTTATTAAACATGCCATTAAATTTTAATGTCGTGTGACATTTTTGTTTACGCACCGCGTCAATGTAGAGCAAAACATTAGCATGTTGGCATATTAGTTACTCATTTTTCTTGCCTGTCATTGGGTTGTTTAATTAATATTTATCGCATATCAGTTCATACACAAGTGCATCAGCATTTGGCTGATAAAACGCTCGTTTCATTTTCAAACTTAATTGCTAAAACGCCTTCATTTGGGCCATTTGATTAGCCGGCCACAACAGCCAACTAAGCCACAAATGGTCCATGTTAAGCCAATTTAATTAAGTTGGAGGCGCTGAATGCCTGCCACAGTTGCTGCAGACAACCTTGCAGGCATTCTTAACATGTTCAAGATTTTTACCAACGCACCACATGTAGACTTTTTGTTGTTGTTGTTGTTGTTGTTGTTTGCTGCTGCTGCGTTCACTTTTCAAATGCTTACAAAATGTCAATTTTTGGCACAATGTTATTTGTTAGTTGATCGAAGCGATTGAGCAATTGTTGATATGTTTTTGTACAGATTTAATGGCCGACTGGCTAATTGTATAAGAAAACCGCACGAATATGTTTTAGAAATTAAAACTCTTGGCACTCGGTTGACACCCCAAATGCACAGCTGGCGACAACACGGCGAATGAGTCATAACTGGCTAGAGATTCAGGGCGCCTCGGGCACATGTTCCCTAGTGGCCTGTGCAGTGTGTTAGCCAATTTTATTACGCTTACATAATGTGACGCAATTGTTAGCCACACTGCTGAGAGCTGTATTTTTTTTAACACTTTTGTATAGATTATTTATATCATTATTGCCATGACATTTCATTTTCGCCAAAGAGCCATTTATTGAAGCAATTGGATTTGCTATATCTTAGACAATCGTAAGCATAATTTGATTATATTGTTGCATATGAGCCAAAAAAACATAATTTGACTATATCCGACCCTGAGCCATTTAACTATTGGGTGTGCGAAGGTTGCTTTTCAAATATCTTTCGATCGATTTTTTGCTTTTTTTCGGTTTACCTCTTTTGGCTTTCGCTGAGGCGTTAAGCAGACAACGTTTAAATACAAGCAACCCAAAAACCAAGTAAATAATAAACTCTTCTATATGCCAATTATATCGATGGCGATAGCTAATGAGGAATTGGCATTTAGTCCACGGTGCTACGGTCATGACAACATAGCTCATGTATTATGCATTGTTTAAGCAGTTGGCCAAAATATGTTGTCAAAATTGCTAAGTGCAACTTAAAACTTGAATTATAAGTACACATATTTTTGTAGATAAATTGTATTCTTTTTATTAACGTTGTTCACATTTAAAATTTATCTTTTTTTCTCACTCGCAGCACGAGCTAAACATACGAACAACAATTTTAGTTGTTAGCTAACAGTTCAGATTTCATAACGTCAAGACAAGATTTCAGAGCCGTATATTTAGTGGAATATTTATCGTATGACGACTGCGGCCAGAGCTGACAGAAGCGGGAACGTCATGATAATAGCCAGAATTGCCCAGGCGCAACGACGCCGTAAGCCAGACAACTGAGCAGGACTAAAGTACTAACTAAAGTAACAGCCATAATGAAAGTTCAAATTGTGTGTTGAAGTCACAACTGATACCTTTTTTGATCAAATACTTCTCTTTTATAGCTCCTGCTAAGCCAAATTTATTCAGCAAATTTTGAGATGAGCTTAATTACTTTAATCTAATTGCCATCAGTTTTGCTTGGCTGCCCTAACAGTTAATTAGCCGTACATATTTTGCATACTTTGCAATATTTTAAACATAAGTACTCGAAAAATGATCTGCTTTCAAAAGAGTGCTCGCTTTTAAATTTCTTAATGTATCTGTGCTAAGTATGTTGACCCCTCATTTGAAATTATAACAAATATGGCTCAGTTTAAAATTGTAAAGCATATAAATATGCATATCTTGATAAGAATCGAGACTCCCATTTCAGATTGTAACAAAATGTGTGAGAGTTGAGTGGCTACAGAAAAGCCATTCATATTTTGAGTGATATTATCACAAATGCTATAAATCACTTATTTTTTTTCAAATATTTTACAAGTTAGACAGCGCCTAAGATTTTTTTATATTTATAGCTATCGGTTCGTTACAATTATATAAAATATGCTTTACTTCAATCCGATGATGGAGTCTCCTTACATTCTCCAAGTGCGTAGTACGAATAGGCTATACAGAAATTAAGAAAGAAATTCGATATCATTGTAAAAATGAACAATTGAATATTGAAAATGACTCACCTCTCTCATGAGTACACATATAATTCCGCATCTCACACTCGTTGCTAAAGGTTATATATTCCTCCTGGAAGAACTGTGCACAGACCGGATCAAAGTTTCTCATGCACACCTTTTCGCAGTTCTGTTTGCAGGTCTCCCGATCCGTTTCAACCAGCTCAGCTTTTCCTTGGTTGCGGCGAGCACATTGCTCTACTTGAAGCAGGCATCTATTGTGAATTACGTGGCATCGCTCCTCATCGGTTGCCCAAACATACTCCTTCTCACCAGAGCATTTGTATTTTACATTGCAATCGAACAAACTGTGACGAGCTCGAATTGACTCAAACAAGCCCAGCAGTAGACCCAATTTGATTACCAGCGAACACATATTTGTTAGCCTATAGCTCGACATGTCACTCATCTAAAAGTGGCTACCCAACTTGGCTATTCGTGTAGGTGCCAACTGGTTTTTATATGATTTGCCATTGAGAGAGCTTTACTCCATTGCGTGATTCCAAATAGAGATGAGATAGTGAAGCAACTGGTGTGCTTTTTGTGAGTTCAAATACAATAAATATACTAAAAAGCAGAATTTTAATTGCCAATAAAATTCCCTTTTACTAATTATTCAATTTTAAATGGGTTTAGTTTTAAATTATATGCTATCTTTGCCTTTCATTAAAGCTTCAGTGCTATCGAATTTTGAAAAATTGATCAAACTATTTTCTGTTTGAAATACGTATATAGATAAACCTGGGAAAAAAGGAGATTACATAATTAGATATTTTATATTTTAATCAGATTGTAAATAGAATATATATTATTATTTTTATTTAATTTAATTTATTGTAAAATTGAATCTTATTTATTTAAGATATTTATGGTTATCTCCAAATAAGGAGCGCTGACATTCAAGGAACCGTTGCCACTTTGAGTACGACCAGACGAGATGACAAGAGCAGGACCTAGGGATCCGCTTGGGGCAACAGCAACATGCGCAGGAATTACAGTAAATGGGCGTTTACCCCAAACACTAGTTGGAACTACAGTTCAATTGATCTCTGTACAACTTGTGCTGGGTCAACAGATTCGTTTGCTGACGCCTTCCACCTACTCCCTCAACTGATCCAAAATCTGTTGGTCCATGGAATGCTGCAGTTCCACCAGAAGAGTATTATGAACGGAAGGATGTTCCCACGCAGACGAATGCTGGGATATAATTCAACAAGCAAAATGACAACGAAATTGGCAACTATTTTTGCTAATTTATTCAAAGTTATCCTTTTGAATTATGAGAGACATTGTTGAGTATTTAAAACTGATGTTGCTTTTTGTTAAACGTAGAGCTTATAAAACTGAGTTAAATTATACAAAATAAGTATATTTTTTCAATGTGCTTAAACGAGAATTTAATTGCATAGCAGAGGTCAACTGAATAAGCAATTACTACATAGTGTATATGAATAGTTATTTAGCTGTGTTAATTAATCTTAATCATTGAAACTTAATTAGCAGAGATCTTATATGAGAGTTTCCTTCATCTTTTATTTTTTCCTTTTATTCGCAAAATTTATAAGTATTTGTTTTGCTTAGTCCACAAATGCTGAAAATAATTTAAGATTGTGTTAAATGTTACATTTTTGAAAATAATTTTACTTACTTTCGCCAGTTTTGCAGGAATGAAAACTCTTGAAGCATGAATTACTAAAATGTTTCACTTGACCATTGTAAGTGCCCGTAACTGGCTTATGAATTGTTGAGCAAGTAGCGGCACAGTTTTTTTGACACAACTCCTTGGAAACTATATGCATTGCTGTAAGATGTATACTTTTCTTATAATATACTCCTTTGCATTATCAATTGTATACCTACGCGGCCTGCGCTGCCAGTTCGCCTTGTCAAAATAACATTTATTACGGAAAACCAAACATGTCCTGTCCAATGCCCACACCACGTCCTCGGTATCGGGACAATCAGCTGAACTATTGGCATTCACATGACTCGTCGCCAGGCAAAGAACCAAACTGAGCCCCAAAAATACTTTCATTTTCAAACACGCAAGATCAACGACAATTTAGCAACTAACACAATTTAACACTAACAACAAAATATTAATTTTGTCGAGCTAGTATATGTGGTAATAAGTTGGGGGTTTTTATACTATTCAATGATAATGTAAGTATTTCATGAGTCTGGTGAACGCACGAACGTGAGAGTTCAAGTTATTAAACAATTCAATGTAATACCGTACAAAAACATAACAAAAATTTACTACACTGAGAAAATCAACTTTATTTGGCAGAGCCATTTATTGGTCAGAATCTCAGAAAGGGATTTTTTTTAAACTGTCTCATTTCTAATCTTTAGAAACATTTGTTATTACTAAAAAAAATATTTCTGATAAATAGAAGTCTTTATAATTTAAAGAAATTTTTGTTCAAAAGCTTTGAAAAAGTAATTTAAAGATAAAAAAAGAAATGTTAGATTTTTTGGCGATTTTCTAAATTGCATGTCTATTTTGTTCTAAGTGTACTAAAACTTAATAATTTGTCTGGCTTGATTTTATAGATTTTGTATATATGTTCATATGTATCTTTCGCATGTACGTCACATTTCAATGCTTTTTAAAATAATAGTCGGCTATATTTATAATATCTCCTAATGTGAAAAGATATTCTCTTTGAAATCAAATAGATACAAGAAATTTAATTAGGATATTGGAATTTGTTCATTTATTATTTTTTTTTCCAGTAGCTGTGAAATAAACTGGTCCATTTAAAAATAATTTTCCCAAAATTATCAATCCACAAACGCTAGAAAAAAGAAAAAAATTGTTTAAAATTTTTTTTTTTGATTTAAATTATAAATAATTTGCACTTACTTTCACCGGTTTCGCAGGAATGTGCCGACTTTACGCACGAATTGGTAAAGGATTTTACTTGCCCTTTGTAGGTGCCCGTAACTGGACTATCTGAAAGTGGGCAATCCTTTGGGCAGTACTTTTGGCACTCCTCCTTGGTACTGAGAACCAGGGCTACAAGTAGTCAAGGGTATTTATAATATTAATAATACTCTTCGATAAACGGTTTGTCTATGTTTCATAGGTCACCTGGTCGTCGCACACAGTTCTCCTTATCAAAGTAACACTTATTGCGGAAGACTTGGCAATTTCCTCCCATGGCCCACACAACATCCTCAGTATCGGGACAGACGCCCGAGCAATTTGCATTTACGTGGCTCACGGCAAGGCAGAGCCCCAAACAAACTGCCAAAATCAACTTCATTTCGAATACTAGATGAGCAGCTAGCTATCGACTGTTGGCCAGCGGCTCTAAACGTTTCTTTAATATAGCAACATATTACCATATTTACACAAATGCTAAAATGTTTAAGCAACTTGATCCGCTAAATTAAATAAACAGGTTTCATTCTCTCAAAAATAACACTTTTTTATGATAAACAACGTTTTTGTCTAGAACTTGATTCTTATTCTCAGTATTACTTTTAGCGTAATGAGAGTGGGTATATCCCCTAATATTAAGTGTCAGTCAATACCAAGCAAGTACAGGTATGGTTTATGACTTATTTTTTATCGCCACCGTAGTAACCAATAATTATTATTAATCATTTCAATCTACATTTAAATGTTTACTGAATAGCAATTATTTACATTCTTAAATCTATTCTGTTTTATTAAATGCAAACAAAACAATCACGACTAGAAGACACTCTGTAGCCAAATCGAATACTATATTACATAATAATAATGGTCATACATTAAGTATTTATTTCCAAAGTAAATGTAATCACAGGCTATTATTTGTTTGTTTATTTTTTATTTTTATTTGAATTGTAAGTTGTGAAACATAAAAATAATTATTTTATTGCGGTTTTATTTATTTAAAAAATTAAGGTTGATTTAAAGATCCTGATATGAGAGTTTCATGGTTACGTAAATATAAGGTACATTTAGTAGGGAGTGTTGCGAAAACCGTAGCCGCTTTGAGTGCGACCAGACGAGATGTAACGGGAAGCACCAATTCCTCCATTTATAAACGGCGTTGGCCGCTGTACAACTGATGGAAAGAGGACGGGACCAGAATCTGGGGATCTAATGAACGTCAATCGCTGAGCCATTGGGGCAGCGACAGGATGCCCAGAGACTGACGGATGATAGGAAGAGACGTGTTTTCCAACATTGGTTGCAACTGCAGTCACTACTGGAATCCGGACAACAGATCCGTGGGGTGAAACAGCTGGAGGTCTGCCAGCCACTCCCTTAACTTGTCCAAAAACTGTTGCACCATGAAATGCCACAGGTCGACCAGAAACACGAGTATTATGAACGGAAGGATGTTCCCACGCAGACGGATGTTGTGCTACGATTCCACTCGCCAGGCAACTCAAAAGGACAATGAAAATTACGGCCATTTTTGGTAAATGCATCAAAGTTATCCTTTTGGTTATTTAGCCTGATTGTTGCTTGTTACGAACTGATGGTATTTTCGGACAAACACATAGCTTTTATAGGTGGAGTTACATTAGGATGATATTTGTTTATTCAGATCGTACACATTAAACAGTTAACAAAGATCAGATCGCACTTTCTCAGTTTGTTCTGAGAATAAAGTGGCTTTCAGTCCTTGCACTCTGAACCCAAATTTCCAAAATTTACAGAGCACTTTAAGTGTAAGTAATTGCATCAGGTCGTTGGTATGATGACTGATGATGTCGCAAGTGTCACATCAGTTGCTGAAATACACACATTTTGAATGCCATCAAATTACTGCTTGTAATTTCTGTACTTGGCTATTCAAACCGAAGTAAATTCTTTTAATAGTCATTCAATAATTAGTTCTCTGAATAGCTCTTTTTTAATCTTTTCTGTGTCTACCCAATATTGAAGAGTTAGTTGGTAAAAATATGCCTCCATGAATTATGAAACTGGTTTTGCTCTACGGTCAAGTCTCGCCAAAAATATGTGGAGTCATATTGCCAGAAACCAAAATATGTGCTCCAGTATTTTATTATGCACTAATTGTGCAATTCTTAAAGTCATTGAATGAACTAAACACTATTTCATTTATGTATTTATATATACATATGTATTAACTAGTTCTAATCTAAGACTGCTTCGGCGAGTCCAATGCGCTTGGCCTCCACATCATAGACAGTATAGAAGCGAGTCAAGAAGATATCTCCAAGCACCCAGAAACTGCTTTCGATTGGCACAAATCCACTTGCACAAATCGTCTCCTCTGCAGTCTCGAGTCTTACAACATAGTCTTCGGGCCTTAGTGTAAAGCTCTCGTCTCCGATTTGGAACTGAAAATCCAGCAGCCCCTGTCTGTCACAGCTGACGGCATAGCTATCGTTCTTTATCTGTGCCCCAATCGCCTCTTGTACCTGGATAAAGATGGTCTGGGGTATTAGGATCAGTGAGGTGCCCGTATCCAAAATGGCAGTGACTGGACCATGGAAGGGACGGCTGTCAACAAATATGGCCGATATATCAAACTGCCAGTAACCGACGACAGATACTGGTACATAGTGCAATGCGCCCATGTAGCGGGAGCTATCGATGCCCCCAAAAATAATCTCACCTCCGTAGAGTTCGCCGGGCATGCGACGCAGATAAACAGAGAATAGGCACCGCTCGAATTGATGCTGCTGGCAGAGGAGTTCAAGGAACGGGGTCGAGTTTTGCCAACCAATCTGGCTGAAGCCCAGCCCAACAATGCCATCGAAAGCCGTCTCTTCAAAGGTCGATTGATGATGCGACAATGTCTCGCCAAATATCAAGCCTGGCACCATCACATCGCCCACTTGTATCGTGTCCTGGGACAAATAGCCACTCACATGACCATTGCCATACGCAATGGTGAAGTTGTGTCCATTCTTCACATAACTCTTGGACTTGTGTGCTTTGTAGCGACTGTGGCGCTGGCAGGCTGTATTATTATCGGGGCAATTCCACGAGGGCAGCCACGTATTGGCCGATCCTGTGTCGAAGAGCACCCTAAACAGCTGGGGCGGTGTGCCCATTCCAATGCGTCCATAATACTCCACATTCTCCCGATTCTCCAATACAACCTGCAGCTTCTCTGTACCAAAGACACTCTCGTATAGCCGGCTGTCCACTGATTTTTCCTGTACCTCCAATGGCACTCGCAGGACTCGCATGATAGCCAAAGCATGAAGGAAAATCAGCATCTCGATGAGAAATAAAACCCAATTTCGTGGCATCTTGACTGAAGCTTCAAAATGAACTAAAGATCATTTGGGTCATATTTTCTAGCTTTGTTAATGTAACTGCAGCTGTTGGTTGAAATTAGCCCATTAGACCAGGCAAAATGTGTGCCACAAATAATTATTTTAGTAGTTAATATTGGTATTAAGTTCAGTTTACAAAAACTTTCAAAAGTAATGGGTATTTCGACAAATTATAAAGAGCATAATGACAACAACTTGGCATTCATTAGTATGGGAGCTGTTAAATGGGATATAATAAATCTGAGCTGATTGCTTTTGGCCACAAGATTTGACAATCATCATTTAATATATAGTTGCTTAGCAGCTATATATGGTTGATTTGGTTAACCGATCTAGATTGTGTAAAATAGCCGAGGGACATACAACACGACTTCTGATGCTAGTCTAAAAAATATTTGAGAACTGGAAATACATCATTTTTATGGCTAATTCATTGCCGCAGCATTTTAAATATTTTAGTAAACCAAAACTTGTATTTATTATGTAATTAAATGGATTCTTTAGATAATAACTGGCTTATCTCAGACCGTTGCAACGAGGAGAAGGTCTACTGCACTCTCCCGAACCAACTTGACGCCAGTCTGTAAAATAAATATATTATTTAATGGAGATCCCTTATTTAGTATTAGACAACTTACTTATGCCCTTGGTGCAGGAACTGACGCCCATCGAACAACTATTGGAGAAGGTGCATTGGATCGATTGACCACCGACACGAGCTTCTCCACACGTCGGTCGATAAATTGCTGGACAAATCGACGGACATTGGCCTTCGACCATAATTAGGCCACAGCAAAGGAGCACACTGATTAAAGCAAGACAGAACTTCATTGTAGCTGACAGATTTTTGATGACTAGTTTATTCCGATGACAATGTGTGGCTTATATACTAATATTTTAAAACCATTGAAAACTGGTTTCTCTCTCTGAGAAGTTCTGAACAATAACAATACTATAGCCTCTAAAACAGATGTGTGAAAAATACGAAATGGTAAATCCCATTTCGCATAGGAATTAATTGCGCAGATAAACTTATTTAACTATTTCTTTGAACCGTAACTTCCAGGTATTTTTACAACTAAATAACGAGATAATTATTGCTGAGTAACGGTGCAGCGGGGCTATGGGACTGACCATGTGACCTTTAAGCCACCGTATTTTCAATGACTCTCATTAATCATAGACAACCTTAAGTGATCTGTGCCTAGCCGTGCTGCAAACTCATATGCAGCCCGTGTAAATCATTTGATTTGAAATATATCTAGCTTCAATTCGATTGTGTTGCACTCAACACCCAATTTTATTTACCAGTTATTTCAGTCAAATATATGTATATACATGAGGGTGTGGACCGTTAACCTGTATATAAAGTAGTCTGACAGCTTTTAAATAAAAGAGCATATCTCACTGATCTCACAATAAAGTTTATTATCTACGCAATTACCATTTCAGTCAGCAAAAAAAAAAACGAAAATAACAGCAACTGCAAATATTCTCAGTAAATAAAACATAAGGATCATCAAGAATACTATTATGTACCAAAAAGTCAAAGAAATACAACCAAAGTATTTAACTTATTGTGAAAGTAGCCTTTAAACATAGGCCTAAAAACCAAAAATAGCAAGAAGTGTCGCACTCAAAGGTAAACAGATTTAAATTTGCTTACAAAACAAAAACAAATTATTAAAAAATAATAAATAATTGATAATAAATGACATTCATTGGCTGGCAGTTGGCTGGTTCATAGGCAGCCCCTGGGTGGGCGTTAAAATCAATGAGTGCTTTGTCGTCGAGCTGATGGAGAGGCGATTTATTACCGCAGCACTTGACTCTTTCAAAATCGAGGCAATTTCAAGCACCAAACTCAATTACAGTCAAAAGGAAAGATTTTACTTTCGAAATACAGTACGAATAACAGTAGTGAAGCAAAATAATAAAATAAAAAACCTGCATAACAACAACAACAACTCTGAAGATGACTTTCAAAAATTGCCCAGCGACCGGAGACGGTAAATTGAAGAAGATATTTCTTGGTTTCTTCGGTCTTCGGTCTGCTTGCAACAAGTGACCAATTGATTTCAAAACAGTCACATAACAGGCTCCACAGGTAAACTGATCTGATGCCTCATCTCGGGCGCCTGGTGTTTTCACAAAAAAAACTAATATGTGGCAAATTAAAATTGTACTCCAAATTATAAATGTAACAATTGCTAATCAAATGTTTTTGTATTCCGTGTTGTGGCATTTTTGTTTATTCAACTGCCAATGCGAAATTTCAAATTTGGTGACGAACTGAAAACAAAAAAACAAAACACACATTTTAAAATGATGACGCGAAAATCACCACAACAAAAACTCATTGAATTAGATAAAAAACAATGTAGTAAGAAATATTAATTCTAGTATAGGATAAAAATTGCAAGTTTTAACAAATTTAATCTCATAGATCTTTACGATCGAAATTTTGTGTCAATAATAATATTGATATTTTGAATAAAACCTATATCGATTTATATATATTACCCAAACTAAATTTGCATAGAATATTATTTAAAATTTGATATCAATATTAAGTTAAAACAAGAGAGAACGCTACAGTCGGAAGTAACCGACAGCGAAATACTATGATACCATAATTTGTGTGCAGCCAAGAAATACTGTCCAAGTTTGCCTTTCAGATTGAGATAGATATAATATAGTAAGCGTTCTTCGAAGTTTGGCAACTCCAGCTCTTAAATTACAAAAGTATGAACTTTCGAGATATTGGGGGCGGGAGTGGGCGTGGTTGAAAAAAATTAAAGAGAAGGTTCCTAATAATCTTCCTTCAAAGTGGCATGGTCCAAAAATTTTTTTTCCAGTTTATTTAAGGATTTTACTAGAAATATACCAATAACAAACTTGGTGCCTCTAGCTTGCAAATTATGGAAGATATGCGCATTTCAAAATGCCATAACTTTGTCAAAACTCAACGCATTTTCAAAAGCAAAAGCGTTTTAATCTTAGTTTGGCCTCTAGATCAATCGTGCATTTAAAGTTGAATACGTGATTTTGGGTCGGAACATAAGTCAAAATTATAGTCGGAAAATCGGCATATCAGCATTTCGGCATAGGTCGAACCTTCAAAATGCCATAACTTCGCCAAAACTCAACGCATTTTCAAAAGCAAAAGCGTTTTAATCATAGTTTGGCCTCTAGATCAATTGTACATTTAAAGTTGAGAACGTGATTTTGGGTTGGAACATAAGTCAAAATTATAGTCCGAATATCGGCATATCGGCATTTCGGCATAGGTCGAACCTTCAAAATGCCATAACTTTGTCAAAACTCAACGCATTTTCAAAAGCAAAAGCGTTTTAATCTTAGTTTGGCCTCTAGATCAATCGTGCATTTAAAGTTGAATACGTGATTTTGGGTCGGAACATAAGTCAAAATTATAGTCGGAAAATCGGCATATCGGCATTTCGGCATAGGTCGAACTTTCAAAATGCCATAACTTTGTCAAAACTCAACGCATTTTCAAAAGCAAAAGCGTTTTAATCTTAGTTTGGCCTCTAGATCAATCGTGCATTTAAAGTTGAATACGTGATTTTGGGTCGGAACATAAGTCAAAATTATAGTCGGAAAATCGGCATATCGGCATTTCGGCATAGATCGAACCTTCAAAATGCCATAACTTCGCCAAAACTCAACGCATTTTCAAAAGCAATGGCGTTTTAAACATAGTTTGGCCTCTAGATCAATCGTACATTTAAAGTTGAGAACGTGATTTTGGGTCGGAACATTAGTCAAAATTATAGTCGGAAAATCGGCATATCGGCATTTCGGCATAGGTCGAACCTTCAAAATGCCATAACTTTGTCAAAACTCAACGCATTTTCAAAAGCAAAAGCGTTTTAATCTTAGTTTGGCCTCTAGATCAATCGTGCATTTAAAGTTGAATACGTGATTTTGGGTCGGAACATAAGTCAAAATTATAGTCGGAAAATCGGCATATCGGCATTTCGGCATAGGTCGAACTTTCAAAATGCCATAACTTTGTCAAAACTCAACGCATTTTCAAAAGCAAAAGCGTTTTAATCTAAGTTTGGCCTCTAGATCAATCGTGCATTTAAAGTTGAACACGTGATTTTGGGTCGGAACATAAGTCAAAATTATATTCGGAAAATCGGCATATCGGCATTTCGGCATAGGTCGAACCTTCAAAATGCCATAACTTTGTCAAAACTCAACGCATTTTCAAAAGCAAAAGCGTTTTAATCTTAGTTTGGCCTCTAGATCAATCGTGCATTTAAAGTTGAATACGTGATTTTGGGTCGGAACATAAGTTAAAATTATAGTCGGAAAATCGGCATATCGGCATTTCGGCATAGGTCGAACTTTCAAAATGCCATAACTTTGTCAAAACTCAACGCATTTTCAAAAGCAATGGCGTTTTAATCATAGTTTGGCCTCTAGATCAATCGTACATTTAAAGTTGAGAACGTGATTTTGGGTCGGAACATAAGTCAAAATTATAGTCCGAAAATCGGCATATCGGTATTTGACATAGGTCGAACCTTCAAAATACCACAACTTCGTCAAAACTCAACGCATTTTTAAAAGCAAGGGCGTTATAATCATAGTTTGGCCTCTAGATCAACCGTACATTTAAAGTTGAAAACGTGATTTTGGCTCGGAACACAAGTCAAAATTATAGTCCGAAAATCGGCATATCGGTATTTGACATAGGTCGAACCTTCAAAATACCACAACTTCGTCAAAACTCAACGCATTTTTAAAAGCAAGGGCGTTATAATCATAGTTTGGCCTCTAGATCAACCGTACATTTAAAGTTGAGAACGTGATTTTGGGTCGGAACATAAGTCAAAATTATAGTCCGAAAATCGGCATATCGGTATTTGACATAGGTCGAACCTTCAAAATACCACAACTTCGTCAAAACTCAACGCATTTTTAAAAGCAAGGGCGTTATAATCATAGTTTGGCCTCTAGATCAACCGTACATTTAAAGTTGAGAACGTGATTTTGGCTCGGAACACAAGTCAAAATTATAGTCTGAAAATCGGCATAGGGGCAGATTCCAGACTACCAACCAAAATTATTGACTTTATCCATAAAATTGTCGGAGATATATGGCTTTATCGATTTGCGAATATCGATTTTATCAATTTTCTATCACCGTAGTGGACGTAGGACTCCAATCTTGACACTTTAACTTTTGAGGGTACTTTCAAGTATATGTTCCCAGTTTTATGTCTCCATCTCTAAGGGTGTCAAAGAAACTTGCGTTCATACAGACGGACAGACATCATGACGAACATTGCACAAACCCAATATGCTATTATACCTTTGGTATCATGGTATAAATATGACTACTATTGTTTAAAGCTTATGTGCTTATTTTATTATAGTAAGTCTATATTTTAACTTTTTTTATACATAACAATTATTATTATTTATTATTTTTTAAGCATAGGAAGTAATTTCCATATTTTCCACTATTGTGCGTTGCTTTGTGCTTTAAAAAATTCGTTGTTTAGCTACATACATATATAACTAGAATTAAATACAGACGTACGGGTTATGTGGCAACAAGTCAGATAATGATATTTGCACAACTGAAAAATGTATAAAAAGCTTTCGTATTGTCTAGTTAACAAAGTAGTGATAGTAGATCAAAAACCAATTTAGTATAAATGCCACTTTCAGATCATGCCAACCCTTAGTTCTCCTCTACTAGCAAAATGTACAAGTCGTCGCTATTTCTAGCTCTGTTCGGCGTTTTAGTTTCCCTGATCACGGCTCAATCAGAGAGAAGGACTACTGTCTGTCCCAGAAATTGTCTCTTGGCCTTTCGCTGCTCGCCGTACTACAGGGATTTGGTTTGGAGCATTGTTGATGGCCAATGTCGTGTCTTTCAGAATGGCTGCCTATTCGCAACGGAAAACTGTTCGCGTGTAAATGACTGCAAAAAAGGTTAGCTGAACTGCATTTCAGTAAGCTTTAGTAACACATGAATTTTAATTTATATAATAACATTTAGAAATGACACAAACAACACGAGAGAAATGCATTCGAAGATGTCCTCAAGTATGTCCATTTGGAGGAAGTGGAGTTTGTGCCTCGTTCCCTGAAAGTAATGAAAACAACACCGCAGAATGGAAGTCAAAAACTTTCCTCAATGTCTGCCTGTTGAATCAATATGCTTGCCAGAATGGAATAGGTGTGTTCCATATCATATTATTTTTTACCATGTGTTGAAAATGATTTTCGTTTCTTTGATTGCAGCTTATGTGGGGATGTCTGAGGGTGTTTGCCGGGATAATTAGAGCTTTACTTGAAAAGCAGTAGAGTCCGGAATTATCGCATTTAATAAAACTGAATGCTTCATAAATATGTTTAAAAGTAAACGGACGAAAATAACCAACTGCCCTTGTATATTTTTATAAATTGTAAATAAATATTGACATCTTTTTTTAAAACAAATAAGCCCAGAAAATATATAAAACATTTAGCAAAACGAGATATTACTGAATTTTAACTTTATTGCAAAAATTGCCAAGTTGAAGCAAGTCACAAAGTCACAATGAAATTTTATGAAAATAATCTTCTTGTCATAATTTTGCTAGCTTCAATTGGTGCTTCCTATGGGCAGCTAATGATTGCGCCAGGTAAGTCAGTACATCGAAAACTGAAAGCTTAAATAATTTTGCTGTTCATTTTTGGGTGCATTTTCAGTGCACAAGAAGTGTCATGATATTTGTCCGAGTGTCTATCGCGTGGTTTGTGCTCGGCATGACGCATGCTTTCGCACCTTTGCCAACACCTGTGTTATGCAGATGTACAACTGCAAGTATCAGAAGGGTATGTGGCACATCTAGATCTGACTAAAAATAAATACAAAAAATTGTTATTTCATTTTTTATATTTAGCATATCGAATTGTAGCGCAAAGAGCCTGTGAAATCATCAGCGATGAGGAGCTACTAAAGTTGGAACTCTAGCGGCGGTTATTAAACTCACGATAGATGGCGCCAGTTGCAACCGCGCATGCGTTGAGCAAAAAATATGGTTTTGTGGTTGTGTCTCAATAGTCGCCAGGATATACATATATCCTGAAACTGCTGCTGTTGCTGCTGTTTTTATGTGTAACTCTCTCTCTGACTAAACTGTAGTATTGTCACGCCACTACTACTTAAATAAGCGATAATTACATTTTTAATGCAAGTTTTCCAAGTTTTTAAAATATTACAATACCCGCAAAAAATGTGCTTACGCTTAAAATTTGTATCGAAATTTGTACACAACTCGTAAAACTACGTTACAAAATATAATAAATTTTCACTTGCGCTCACAAGACGTTCGCGAGGAAAAACAAAAAGTGTACATAATACAAAAAAAAAAAAAATCGCAGACAACGACATGAAAAACTGAATTTTGGCAGGCAGGGAACACAACCAGCAAGCCAAAAAAAGAACCTACAACTGAAGGCGTTTTCGACTAAGTTCGCCAACAGTTATTCGCTTGGCGATTTAAACACAGGTTAGTAATTTTTCAGCAAATTGCTAATTGGCTTGACATTTAATCTGCTTCCCGCATACAGTTGCAAAGTTTCCAGCAAATTGCGCATCATTTATGTATAACAATCTAATGTCCGTCTATTGTGTGTATCTCTGTGTGTGTTTGTATGTGTGTGAGTGTCTGGGAAAATGTTTTCATGTCTGCTAGCCACATTTCGAAGCATACATTTCAGCCCCATTGTTGCATTTTGAAATACAAACATAAGTTACTGTATACATGTACATCTATAGACAATAATATAGGAAAGCCCAAAATATTATATGAAAGGATATAAAATACACACACACTTACATATGTATGTATATACATACGCACCAACATGTACCCATAAGGAGACACATGCATGCGAATATACGTGCAAAGCACACAATGTGTGTATGGATTAATGTCTGCGAGTATGTGTCTAATGCATATGCAAATGTGAGTGAGAGTGTGACCCTGCCATTGGATAACAATGGCCACACTTCAATGACCTAGACCTAGACCTCGTAAGATTTAAACGCCGCCGTTGCACCCACCCGCAACGTGGTTTGCCACCCACCCACAAGGCGTGTGTGCCATTATTTAAACTGCGCATTTCCCATTAATTCTCAAGTGCAGTTTTCAAAATGAATATATATATTTGCATATGTGACTTAGTATTTCACTGTTGAGAACATAATGCTCAAGTAATATCGTATGAAACATCTACCCACAAAGAGTAAAACACGATAGGAATGCAATCTACACTATTTAGGCTAGTCGTAAAATTTAATTTTTAGTGACATTAGTTTTTTATTTTATTATTCTTATCCTCAAAAGGGGTAGAAAGTACATGTTTCTATGTTTCGTTAAATCTGTACAACTTGCTTTATTAATATAATTTATTTAAGTATATTATTAATGTCAAATTGAATATAGTTTTCTTACATTCATTCGTATTTTTTACAGCTCGTTGTACCAATTTTTGAATTTTATAATTTGAAATAAATAATCGATAGATAGCTAAGCAACAGCTGTTCTGTTATTGCACTTTATAACTCTGTTATCGTTTCTGAAAATAAACAGCTGTTACGATCAATTTCGGTGTTGTTCGAAGGTTTTTTTATACGACACCGTTTAGAAACACTTTCTTTTTTACTATACCTGTGCTTAAAAGATTCCTTATTTAGCTGCCCATCCGAAACAATATTTAAATTGTTTGATAAGCTTAAAAGGCCGCTTTTCTAGAACGCGGTGTCAATAACATGTTTGACAATGTTAAAGTTTTCGGGTGCCCATAGCGTATGTTATCTGTTAGTGTTGTGTAAAATTGTCTCATTCGTGTTTTTCGGTCGCTGCCGCAATTTTAATTTGTGATTGCTGAGAACAGTATAAATAAAGAAAAATAGCATTAAAAAGACAGAAAAAATATAAATAAATAATTTAAAATATTAATTGATGGCTCCTAAATAGAAACTGTAAGTGTTTATGTTGCGATTGGTCTGTGTGTTTACATTTGTGTGTGTTTGTGTGTTAAATAGTCGCTAGAGATGAGAAATTTTTATTATTCTGTTATAACTGTGACTTGGTTGGGTTCTCAGCATGCCTGAATATTGTTTTGAAAAATGTATTTATCTCTGATAAGACCTGTGACAGATATGCTATCGCAAGATAAGGGCTAATTCGCAAACTTGTTGCCACGGTCTTGCTATCTTTATGCACGTAGTGTCTATAAATATACAGATACTTATGTGATTCGCAACTGAGAAACAGTTGCGGCACAAATCACAGGTAGGCGATTAGCGCTCATCTCTCTTGCTTTGCGTCGTTTCGCATCCGCCACCCACAACAAGAGTCAAGCGAGCGCAGCAAAATTTATGCGACGATGTGACAACAACAATAACAACAACAACATCACTAACAAGAGGCAAAATAATAAGCAACTGTATAAAGAAGGAGGGATTCTCGTGCACAATGCCTTATAATTATCAAAGAGGCAATGGAAATTTGTCATGAATCAGAATCAGAAACAGAATTCAGACTTACGACATTGTAATATAGTTTGTGCTTCTTTAGCTCCTCGTTATCACATCAAATAAGTTGCCATATAAAATATTCCACTGAAATATCTTGCTATAAGCACACACACACACACAATTTCACTTATGATTTAATGGAAATTTGATCGGTCATCAAGTGTGAATAATGCACTGTGTGGTCTTTGCATGTGTGTGTGTGTGTGTGTGTGTGTGTGTGCTCATGCGTAATGCCGCATAACAGAAATATGAGCTTTTTTTAAATTATCCTTGTGGTTGTGGTATGTGTGCAATCTTCATTTGATCTTCCAGGAATTATCAGCTCCTCTAAACTTGAATCCTGCCCACTTTTTCAGGACCAGCATTAATTGTTGTAGTTATTATTGTTACATACATATATACTACATTCATACACATATACTTACATACGCGAACTTATGTAGATGATTATCCAATATTATCCAATATTGGCAAAGATAAAATCTTAAATAGAGTAAAAACAGCATTTTATTTGAAATTATGTAACGGTTTAGCTACAGTGATCACCTTTAAACTATTAACTATATCATTTATTTAATGTATTTATGATTATATGTATTTGACAACTGGTCCATAAAAATTAATAAACAGAATTTTTAAATGTTAAATAGAGAATATTCAGTACACTTTCCCTTAAGAATAAAGTAAAGAATGTTGAGTTCACTTTCCCTTAATATTGATTATTTTTCATTTAATGTAAGATGTATAAATATGCACAAAGTTCACTTTCTCTTCATTTTATGTACAAGAATCGAGAACTTAAATTAACCACTTTTAAACCAAGAGTATTCCTACTTTTTATTTTTAAACTTATTGATTGTTGACAATAAGCGGATCAATTGCCAAGCATGTAATTATTAGCTCAATTGCTAGAGAGATAGACAGAGAGTGAGGGAGAGAAAGAGAAAGAAAGAAAGAGAGGGTTGTTTGATGATTATTGATTTCGAGCATAGAGTTTGAGCAAAGTTTATGGTCAACTCGCTGAATCGCATGCTAATGGGGACAACGGATAAAACAAAAGCAAAAGTTATCAATTGCGTGGCGCGTTCTTAGCCATTGACGACGAGTGTATTTTTACAATGACGCACAACTCTCTGTCTCTGTCCGTCAGTCTGTCTGTCTGTCTGTCTGTTCCCCGCATATGACGCACAATTGATAAACTGCAGCAATAGTAAACAGCTTTACACACTGTATACACTCAAACACTGTTTCTTACTGCGCTTGTCTTTATCTGATTGTTGCAGGGTAGAGCAACGAGTTCCACTGGCTGTGGCTGGAGCTGTTGTTGTTGTGGTTGTTGTCGTCGCTTTGGCTTTCATCTGGGCAACTTATTGTCGCCGGTGACCGCAAGACTGGGCAAAATTATGAACTTGTGCTCCTCGTCTGGTGCAACAGCATCGAATACATCGCTATCGTCCACAGGGCATCCGGAGAGTAACGGCAGCGGTCCTTCGGAGGCAACACATTGCTTTGGCGGCGGCGGCGGAGGCGGTGGCAACAACGCTGGCGGTGGCAGTGGAACAGATACAGCGCCCAACAGTAACAAAGGCACATTCAACGGTGGCGGCAACGGCGGTGGCGGCGGTGCTAATCCGGCGAGTAACAACGGTCACAGCCTGACACACAACAACGAAAACAACGGAAACATGCCGCCCGAGACGCGTCCCAAAATGGTGACGGTCAAGCATCCGGAATCAAATAAACCCAAGCCCACCACCAAGAAGATTGTCAAGAATATCCAGGCCGATCAGGATGTGATCAAGGCACTGCAACGTTGCCGGGACGAAGGTTAGTCAAATACACAGCAAAAAATAATTATATATAAATAAAAGCATAGTGGAATTGAAATTAAAAAACTTTTTAAACGTAAATAATTAATTTTTTGAATGCAGATTGTAGTATGTGAACCCAAATTTTTTACTGTGTATAGCATAGATCTTTATTCTCATATGCTGCCATTGTTTTCCCATAGGCATCAAGCGGTTGGACCTCAGCAAATCCTCCATCACTGTGCTGCCCAACACGGTTAGGGAGTGCGTGCATCTCACCGAGCTGTACTTGTACAGCAACAAGATTGGACAGCTGCCCACTGAGATTGGGTGCCTGGTGAATTTGCGTAATCTGGCTTTGAATGAGAACTCGCTGACATCGCTGCCCGAATCGCTGAAGCATTGCACACAACTCAAGGTGCTCGATTTGCGGCACAACAAACTGGCCGAAATACCATCGGTCATCTATAGACTTCGCACATTGACAACGCTCTATCTGCGCTTCAATAGAATCACCACGGTGGCGGATGATCTGCGCCAGCTGGTCAATCTTACAATGTTGAGTTTGCGCGAGAACAAAATCAAAGAGCTGGGCAGCGCCATTGGTGCTCTGGTCAATCTGACGACGCTGGATGTGTCGCACAATCATTTGGAGCACCTGCCCGAGGACATTGGCAACTGTGTGAATCTGAGTGCGCTCGATTTGCAGCACAACGAACTGCTGGACATACCCGACAGCATTGGCAATCTGAAGTCGCTGGTGCGCCTCGGTCTGCGCTACAATCGCCTGAACTGTGTGCCCGTCTCGCTGAAGAACTGCAAGAGCATGGACGAGTTCAATGTGGAGGGCAATGGAATCACCCAGCTGCCGGATGGCATGCTGGCCAGCTTGAGTGCATTGACCTCGATCACATTGTCGCGTAATCAGTTCACCAGCTATCCGACCGGAGGACCGGCACAGTTCACAAATGTGTACAGCATCAATTTGGAGCACAATCGCATTGACAAGATACCGTATGGGATATTCTCGCGAGCCAAGGGCTTGACCAAGCTGAACATGAAGGAGAATATGCTGACCGCCTTGCCGCTGGACGTGGGCACCTGGGTGAATATGGTGGAACTGAATTTGGCCACCAATGCGCTCCAGAAACTGCCCGATGATATCATGAATTTGCAAAATCTGGAAATACTCATACTGTCCAATAATATGCTCAAGAAGATTCCCAATACGATTGGTAATTTGCGCAAATTGCGAATTCTGGATCTGGAAGAGAATCGCATCGAGGTGCTGCCCCATGAGATTGGCCTGCTGCACGAACTGCAGCGACTAATTTTGCAAACCAATCAGATAACAATGTTGCCCCGCAGCATTGGCCACTTGAGCAATCTGACGCATCTGTCGGTGAGCGAGAATAATCTGCAGTTTTTGCCGGAGGAGATTGGCTCGTTGGAGAGCCTGGAGAACCTCTATATCAATCAGAATCCAGGGCTGGAGAAGTTACCCTTCGAGCTGGCGCTGTGCCAAAATCTGAAATATTTAAACATTGACAAATGCCCGCTGGGCACCATTCCGCCCGAGATACAAGCTGGTGGACCATCGCTGGTGCTGCAGTGGCTCAAGATGCACTCGCCCTACCGGCAAATGTGAGATGTGGATGGCGTCTGGCGCACCGTCTACGTGGGCAGCGATTGTTACTATCAGTACGAGCTGCAGACGGCAACGGAGCAACAGACGCATGCCGGCGGCAAACAGGCGGCAGGCGGGGCAAGCGAACGGCGCTAACGGTGCGAGCTCAGTTAGAGAGTTCTAGTTCTCCACCTGGCTATGCCTAATCTCTCCCAGCACCAAAATCGAAAAGAACAGTATAATCATTGTGTGTGGAGTGGAGTTGCCTGGCAAATTATAGCTTTAAAATGTTATACCAATGTCCTGCGTATTGTAAAACTGCCCCGATTTGCTTTAACCTTTAAGTTGTTCAGCTTTTTCAATTTTTGATGCTGCCTAGCGGAATGATATGATTATTTGGTTCTCAACGTTTAGGTTTTAGTTTAATGCTTCCAAGCTAGTCATAAATACAACAAACAACTCATTGAACAAAAACTACACTAAATGAAATTAAACTAAATTAAATTAAATACTAAAGCTTTAGACTTTATGCGTTTGAAACTCGTTTAAAGACATTTACACACTTATCTGGCATTAAGGAAAGCTAAATCGAATGTTCAAACCATACAAAAAATACGCAAGCGCCAAGGAATTGTTTGAAAAAAAAAATACTAATTAAAACTTAAAACATATACATATTTACATATATATAAATATATTTATATATATATATATATAAATTTAAATATATTTATATATATATATATATATATATTTATATATAAACATAATTAGTAGACTACTTTGTATAAGAGCAACAAGATTAACGACAAAAAACAAAACAAAAGTATTAAAAAATAATTTGATTTGAAATCGATGACGACTAGTTTTTTGGAGCGCATCAGTCTATGTTCTGCGTATTAAATTGTACTACAGACGTATGTATTCAAATGGTGCACTTTAACTTTAAGTACATATTTGTGTATTAACCATAAACATGGAATTGCTTGTAGCGCCGCATATGGTATATGGATGTAATAAATACATATATAATTAACGTATTATAAACTAATGCATGCATTATATGTATGTTAAAACATTTGAAATGGTGTTTAGTAGCCGAAGTGTTAAAACAAAAATAGGAAAAGAAAAAAAACAACAACAACAGAACAATGCAGTTAATGTAAGCAACAAAAAAAAAAAATTAATGTGTGAGTTTGTATGTGCATATTTATAAATGATTTGTACAAATATTTAATTGTTAATTATGATTTGATGCATTTGGTTAGCAATAATCTATAACATTTTTGTATGGCAAGCAAGGAAAAAACACAATACCTATGAGTAGTGTAATGCCACTTAATTTATAAGTAACTAGAAATAACAATTGAATTTTTAGAATGTCTCGGGGCATTCGGGTTCAATCTACACAAACACACATACATACAAAACACACATATATATATATGTATACATATAATTATCAGTGTTGTAAGTGGGGTTTAAAGCCCCATTCAATGAATATTATGTCTAAACAGCTCAAAATTCTTTCAGTCTTTTAAACAATGCACTATTTATTTTTGTATGAAGAAAACTGCAAGTTTTTTAAAAAGAAAATAAAAAAAAAACCAAAAACAGAAAATTGAGCTGCTCTCTGTTGCAACGCAAATGGGCTTTAAATCATTTTTTTGAGAACAAATCTAAATCAACGAAGCTAACTTTTACTATGCATATTAATCATATGAGCTAAAGTTACACTTTTACACTCTTACATAGATACATACATAAATACATATTATACATAAACATATACAATTATTTTTTAAAAACACTTGAACATCTACAAGTATAAATATTTTATTTCAAGTATCCATGAGATTTGTCAAATAAAATGGCACTGGCCGATGTAATCTAATTACAAAAAAAAAAATAATTAACAAATAGTAAGCAAAGTACGAACAACATAAAATTCAGAAAATGGTACAAAAAAAAATTAATAAAAAAAACCGAAATGTAACAAAATAGAAATAAATGTTGAAAATGTTAGCACACCTGAAACACACACATAATACATGCATACATACGTACATCATATGTATGTACCATGTAAAACTAAAACTGTAGAGACGATGAAATTGAAACAAACACAGTCAAGTTAAAATTGAAATTGTAAGTACAAGTTACGAAAGAATATATGTTAGTCTAGATCGAGATAGATGCGATGCGACGCGATGAGAAAGTCAAAATGTAAAGCTATTCCTAAACATACGAAACATATTTGAGAAATAAAAAGAAAATGTTAAAATTCAATGTTAAACCGAGCTCAAGATCTTCTATGCTAACTGGAACATCAACAACTGTTGTCGCTGCAGCGGTGTATGTGTATGTGTATGTGTGAGAGAGAGAGCAAAAAACAGCTGTGCAGAGTCATTGCCGATAACAAAGACAATCTGAATACAACGCACAACGTCGCCGTCGCCGTCGACTCTGGTTCTGTCTCTCTGCAGATAAGACAACAGTCGTTAAGGACTTGGTAAATAAAAATAACATAACAAAGAGGAAGGTAAATAAGATACAAAAAATTAAGTGGAAGTGGAAATTGCGAGTTTCAAATGTTTTTTATCGTTTGTCTAAAAAGCTTGAAGTAACTTAAGAGTGGCTGCCCTTTGTTCACAAAAGTCAAGTGCGTTAAATACATACATGTACATACGTACTTATCGCATATGTATACATGTATATATATATGTGGAATTTTAAAAATGCATTGTGCCTTTAAAAGTGGAGCATTTTTAATAGACGACTCACAGTGCGCGTTTCGAAGAGAATCGTTCAACATTAACACTTACTGATCGCTGTTAATTTCAAGGTACCAGAACAACAACAGAATGTATACCGCCGGTTCTAATTGGCTGCTGTTAATTGTGTTTGGCTGCGTCTCTGTTGGCCTGACGCAGGCCTATTCGGCTCTGCAGGATGCTCGGATCATCGCTGAGTACAAGCTGCAACTGGGACTGAATCATGCCAAGATCGCTAGGGAATTGGTACATCGTGCCAATTGGGCGTCAGTGGGCAGCATTTCGACCAATGACGATGTGAAGGACTATCCCATGGTCAATATTATCTCCATTGATGATAATAGTTTGGAAGGCAAATCATCGGGCATAATACGCTTCATGCTAACCGATCTGGATTTCACAGGACTCGATTGGCAAAAAGACAACAAGGTGACTTTTATGTTTACGGACGAACAAACTCTGAACTGCAAGAATGCCAACAAGGATCCCATGGAACCAACCTGTGCGCGTGTCATGATCAGTGGTCAGATCAAAAAGGTCTGTGTTGGTACCCGATCAATCGATTTATCAAAAGCATGTCAATCATTACAATACAATCTTTACTTTTACAGCTACCGGAGAATGATCCAAGCTTTAAGCAGCAACAAGCTGTATTTATCAATCGCCATCCAGCGGCGGCTAACTGGATCAAAGGTAATCCCAGCAAATTCTATAGATAATACCTGCTGCTCTTAACCCTTCCGATTTCGGTTGTTTGTTTTTTTTTAGTACATGAATTCTATCTGGCTGAATTGGACATTCAGAATATATTCGTGCTGGATTTCTATGGTGGTCCGCACAAAGTTAGCCCCGCCGACTACTACGCCATTAAGATCTGAACTGACCACGAACACTAACGTTCTATTTAGGGGTATATGTATATAGGAACGCACACTTGACGCCCCAATCTTTTGTTTACTAATCAGGAAATGATAAGCAGACTTTCATTGTTTTATATATATATATATATTTCAATTGTTTTCTTTTTTTATAATTAGGTTTGGATTTTTTTTTCAACGTATCAATTTCTTTTCCACTTTCTCTATTTGTCTCTGTCTCTATAGAGATACTTATGTGATATTGTAATTCGCAAAAATAAAAAAACTTATAACAGATATGGTATAAAATGTGACCTAAGAACAAATAAAGATTTAATTTCAGCAACAAAATCAATTTTGAGTTTAGTTTTAACAATTGTTGTGTTCCATTGCGAAGTGAAAAATCGATTTTGAATCGATTTTCAGATGCGATGGCTTCAAGACTAATTAGGTATCATACAATTCATATAGTGAAGATCTAAAAAACGGAAATAACTTTCAAATTTTAAATATTTATATATATATATTTTTTGTAAACTCAAAGTTTCTATTTTTTTATTTTGAAATTTTAATATGTGGATTCGGTATTGGGTGTTCCAGAGCGTTACGCCTGTGATCCCGGCAAGACGCATAGTGTGGCATCTATTTTCTGCAGCTGGGGTAGAATGTCACGCAATTTGGAGCGATAGCGGACATCGGTCGCCACTGGATTGTGCTCCAAGTAGATGGTCTGCAGCGATTTGTTCTCCTTGAGAACCTCAAGGTTTTTCCAATCGGCAATGCCATTGTCATTTAACCAGATCTCCTCGAGCTGATCGAGCGCCTCTAGATTGCCAATGAGCTTCAATCTGTTCTTGGCCAGGTCGAGGGTGTCCAAGCTTTTGTTTTCCGACAGATTCTCAATGGTATCAATGCCATTCTCCGACAGGTAGAGCTCCTTCAGATTGGTCAGCTTTTCCAAGTTCTCAATCTTGATAATACGATTTGCCTGTAGACTCAATATCTCCAGATTGACTAGCGTCTCGAGATTCTCAATTTTTCCAATCTTATTCTTGCCGAGGAACAGCTGTCGCAATTTGACCAAAGTTCCGATATTCTCGATTTTCTTCAGCTTGTTGTCGCCCAGCTCCAGCATGGTAAGATTTGTCAGCATGCCAACGTTCTCAATTACGGTGAGTTTGTTCGACACAAAGTAGAGTTTCTCCAATTTCATCAACTTGTCCAAGTTCTCGATTTTGGTCAGACGATTGAAGCTGAGATCCAAGATTTCAAGATTGTTCAGCTTATCCAGATTCTCAATCTGTGTGATTTGATTATCGTAGAGTTCCAGCTCCACAAGCGTTGTTAGCATCTCCAGATTCTCAATCTTCTTGATCAGATTCCATCGCAGATACAATCGCTCAATTTGTTTTAGTGGCTCGAAATTCTCCAGTTTGTCGATGCGATGATGATTCAGATCCAGTTCGTAGCATTCGGGATCGATCATTACGATTTCCTCAATGGAGGCAATCGGCTCGCCGGGTATTATCTTCATGCCAGCTGAAGGCTTGGCGCCGAAACTTATCGGTATTGGATTATCACCGTCGGCCATATTCATAAAGGCAATGTTCTTGTATAAATTGAATTGATTTAATAAATTTCACAATATATTTAATACAACTGCAAAATGCCGCTTAGCCTGCTCTCGCCGATTTTCCAGTTGCTTATTCGTCGAATGTGAATCAGTGCTGGAAAGTTCCACAAATCGTCGCCGTACGATTATTTGCTGCGCTTGGTATGCAGGTAGCATAAGTGTTGCAGGCCGGCGAACAAAGTCAATATTATTTGTGCATAATCTCTCATTTGCTTACAAACTACACTTTCAATTCGTTTTAATGATCTGACAGCCGATGTCGATTTAAAAAAATTACCTAAAATAATAATAGTATTTTTTTTTTATTATTTGTTGTTAAAAAACCAGTATTTTGTCTACTGCTAATAATGTCGCCAGCGTACTGAGCGCAACAGCTGTAAATTTGTGTTTTGTATTTTTCGTACAAAGCGTGCGACTTTATTTTTGGTTTAAAATATAGTTTGTGCACATAGGACATCAAATAAAATGTCCTGAACGACGTCGCTAAAGGCTAAATAGGCTTATACATTTTATAATACCACTGAATTCGTTAAATTAACGCAATTATCGAGCATCATGTCGACGGGCTTAAAGTGTCGCAATTGCGGATCCAATGAGATCGAGGAAGATAATGCACGCGGCGATCGCGGTAAGTACATATATATATATATATTTATTTATATATATTTATTTATTGATATATATATATATATATATCCACCGGTTACTAACTACATTACTGATGTACACAGTCTGCATGAATTGCGGTTCTGTGCTGGAGGATTCGCTTATCGTCTCCGAGGTGCAGTTTGAGGAGATGGGCCATGGCGCCGCCGCCATTGGACAGTTTGTCTCCGCCGAATCGTCGGGCGGTGCCACCAACTATGGCTATGGCAAGTTCCAGGTGGGCTCGGGCACCGAGTCACGCGAAGTGACTATCAAGAAGGCCAAGCGTGACATCACCTTGCTCTGCCAGCAGCTGCAGCTGACTCAGCACTACGCGGACACTGCGCTCAATTTCTTCAAGATGGCTCTGCATCGCCATCTGACGCGTGGCCGCAAGAGCACCCACATCTATGCGGCCTGCGTCTACATGACTTGCCGCACCGAGGGCACCTCACGTAAGTGGGCAAAATCATTTTAATTATTGACTTAACAATTAATGTGTTGTCGGTTTGTGTTGTGTTTGCAGATTTACTTATCGACATTAGCGATGTACAACAGATCTGCTCCTATGAGCTGGGACGCACCTACCTGAAGTTGTCACACGCCCTGTGCATCAATATACCATCCGTAGGTGAGTTGTGATTGACCACTTGATTATAACTCTATAAGTCTTGTTATTGATCTGGTCGAGCGTGCTTCTTGTGAATTACTTGCAATTTATCCCACCCTATATTATTTATAGAATCAAAGAATCTTTACGTGCATGTGGTAAATTCGAAATAATGTACACATCAAATAAGTTGCCTTCAGATGTTTTAGTCTTCAAGATTTATATGGTTACATAGAACATTTCCATTTGTCCGAGACAGACTTGTTTCCATATACAGTATTGTTTCCTTATTACTAGTATTAGGTATGAGCAGATCTGAAGAGTTTACCCAAAACATTTTAAATTATAGTTATTTAAATTCGAAAAAATCTAATAATGTATTTTATTGGTTAATAGTCATAATGCATAATTCAAAGAGTTCATATTCAATATAGGATAACATTTGTCTTACACATATATATTCGAAAAAGCAAAAATCAGTACAATTTCCAAAGAAATAAAAAAAAAAACTTGAACAAAACAAATTATTGTTGCGTAGTGCAGCCTAGAAAGATAAGTGCGAAATTGGCTGGAAGGGGATTTATTGTTGCTTTAGATTTTTTATATATTCATGCAGTATATGATAATTATACGTAACCAACTCTAAAACTTGGGTGTGATGGATAGATACATCATATGCTGAGTTTACTCAAAATAATGCCGCTACAAATGCATATACGTGTACATAAATATTTGTTAAGAGATTGGCCGCCGATCCTAAATCTGATTAATTGTGTTCAGTGTATATCATTAAATGTTTAACTTGGCTCTCAAATTCGTACGCATACGCATAACATGACGTATGTGTATATATAGTATATATCCGTATTTGTAGTATATATATATATATATATATTTATTTATGCTGGCAAAAAATATGATTGTTATATGTGTGTTGTATGTCGTGCGCTTCGCATTCAATTTTAGTTTAGAATATAGATTTAGTCATCATTATCATTAGCTTGACTGATTGATTGCCCGTTGTTCACCTGCTTATTGAAGATGCCTCTCCGGTTACCTTCGCAATGCAACATTTAGGTTTTTTTTTTGCTTGTTTTTGGATATATATATGGTCGAGTTTAAAATATGCATTTACCAACAGACTATATATATATATTTATATACGTTTTTATGTAGATATATATATATATAACTATGTACTACGAAAACTAATACATGTGATTGGTTTATGTATATATATATATATATATATATATGTACGTATATATATGAACTACATATTTATGTATATATTATCATGCTAATATCGCTTGTTTTCCGTTTCGGTTTTAAAACTCCAATTTGCCTTGTTGTGTTTGTGTTGCACTGAAAACCCATGAGTTCCGATTTTGTGTTGTTTGTTGTATCTGTGTTGGTCTCTTCTGTTGCTGCGACTGTTGCGACTGCTGGCGATAGTAGCAGGCACCCTGCCACTCGGCGCAGTAAAGCTGTGCGCATCAGGTGTTGCTACTATCACTGCTCGCCGCGATGCTGCCCAGAGGAAGCTCATCTGCAGCATTGTTAAGATTGCTGCTCGCATTTGCAACTGTTCCGCCATTGCTGACACCATTTGTGGCAGCCGATGTTGCGCCGATTGGTGTGGCACATATTGAGCTTGTCGGCGAGTTGAGGGCGGTTACTGTGTTCGTTGGTCCATAGAAGATTAGCTCGGGTATTTGGCCGCCCTGTACACCGGTGCCGTTGGTGCTCTCCGACGAGCACTGGAATTGGAATGTTACATTGCCCATGAGCACGTCGGACATGCCCTCCTGGCCAAAGAAGCTCAGCTCGTTGCCATCCAGTATAACCGAGGCCGTGTAACAGCACTCGGGCTCAATCTGTATGGGATTCTCGAAGAATACGTGGAACGTGTTGCTCGACCCGTCCGAAAAGAACTTTGTATCGTTCTCCGCAAGGGTGCGACCCAAACGCTTCAGCTCAATCTTGACATTGTAGTTGGCCGCACCCGTCGACGAACCATAGAGGCCAAAGCCCACAATGAAAATTCTACAGGAAAGAAGATTTTTGTTAAGAGACTTGCTTATTTATCTGTCCATTGTTCGTCTTCAACTTACCTCCGATCCACTGAGAACTGTATGGAATCGCAGCGACCGCGATAGCGCCATTGATTTGAGCGATAGGCGCATGATTGGAAACGATGACAGACTTGGGTTTTGAGACCGGCACGCGTTCGCGTGGGGAAGCTGAGACTGGGCTTCTGTTTGGCCGTAAAATGCAGGAACATATCGATTGTCTCCTGGGATGTTAGTATGCCCGTCTGGGCGACACCGTTTGCAAACTCCTCCAGCGTCATCGTAGGTATGCGTATCAAATGTAGCGCCTGTCCGAGCACACGTCGCTTATTCGTCGACGTCTCATCGATGCTCATCTTCTCACAGGCATTCATGGCCCAATTTAGGGCAGCCTCGAACAGATGGATCTCCTTGCAGTTGAGCGTCTCGCGCGACAATATCGACTCGAACGTTTTGAGGTCAATGTCCACGAAATCTTCGGACTTAACCGCCATCTCGGCCTGGGCATCGATCACTTCCCAGCAACGTTGCATCAGTTCGGGCTCCTCGAATAGACGCGATTGACTGAGAAGTAGGCAGGCGTTTTTTGCCGTCAACTTAACTTCAAGATAATTGACGCAGGCGCGCGCCAAATGTGGCACTATATACTTCTTGGCCGCATACAAAGTGGCCAGAATGTGTTCAGGTTCCAATTTGATTTCATCACAATACAGATACCTAAAAATTAATGTGTCAGCAGTGACAATTGCAACAATTATGCGCTTCATACCTAAGCAGCGTTAAAAATGCCGTTGGCTCCACATCGGGCACCTTGATTTCCTGCTTGTTCTCCGCCAGACCGCCATAAAACATTGCAAAGAACACCGAGCTGCCCGTAGCGAGTATATATTTGTGGGCGGGTATTGTTTGAATGGGATCGAAATCTAAACGAAGACAGAAATTAATATGAGAATTGGATTTAGATGGACAGACCACCCTTGACCTACCGAACTCGCTGCCCACAATGAACTTGACATCCGACAACAGTTCGTTGTTGAACATGGCCGCATTGCGTTCCAGCACAGTTGCCTTGCTCGCCTGCCAATTCGGATCGGCGGTGTCGAGTGCATTCGAGGCGCCCACAGCGGCATAGCTGCTGTTGCTGCCCGCTGCACATACATAAGAACCGCTGCCGCTGTTGAGCGTTGAGGTTGCATTCGCAGCACTGGCTGCCGCCGCTGCTGAGGCAATGGCCGCTGCTGCCGCCGAACTGGAGGGCAGACTGAAGGTGGTGGGACTGCTGCCGCTGTTGCTGCCCCCGTTTAACGCACCCGGAGAGGCCAGTGGCGAGGATGGTGCACTTATCGGCTGTGTGATTTGTATATTGTGATCGGCGGCGCTTCCCGAACCCGCACCTGAACCTGCACCCGCTCCCGGGGAGGTGAGTGCCGCGTTGCGCTGCTGTTGCTGCTGCTGGTGATTGTGCGGTGGCGAGTGCAAGAGTCCGTTGCCATTGTTGAGCGTCTCCACTGCAAATGCACAGATATTACAAATTTAGAAAAACATTTAAACATTGATTTCAATAATGCTAAACTATGTAAGCTATTCCCAACCGAACTCCGCCAGCTTCTGCAGAATGCGGTGCAGCATTTGGCAACCGTTTGTCGCCTCGACCTCACTTCCGCTAATGCGTTACCAGTTGTAGTTGGTGTCCGCATTTGTTGGGGCTGCACCAAATGCGACAACACCCGCCCCCTTCTGTTCCGCTCCCCCATTGCAGACGCGCGCACAGCACAATCGGAAAGTGGGGAGTCCAAAAATAGCTGCTGCTGCTGCTAAATCTGCAGATAGCGAGATTTAGCACGGGCGCCCTCCAAAAAAATACAAAAAAAAAACACCTTTGTCTGCATAAATATATATAAAAATAATATCGCCCGTCTCTTGTTTGTATGTGTGCATATATGTGTATATGTTTGTGTGTGTGTTCAGAGCAAAGTTTGAAAATTTATTTAGCCTTGTTTGTTGTTTATTATTTGACAGAGTCGGGTGACTGTCGAATTTTAATTGTAAACGGGGAGGCTAAGCTAAACAATTTGTTGGATATTTTGTTTAGAGTTTGCTTAATGCAATTTTAAGTTTATACTGGAGTTAAAATTTATTAAATAAAAAATGAAAATGAACCTTGTGCACCATTTAACTGGTCACACACACAGAGCAAACCTAACACAACAGTCGCTGCTTGCTTTGTGGAAAATCGATAACACACACACATGCAGATGCACAGTCGACGCACCTGCTATTTTGTGTATTTCTTACCATTTATCCAGCCGCCATTTAGCTGGGAGTGCGACATGGATTCCTGATTGCGCTTGCTAGTCGATTTTAACGAGAATCGATTTAATGCGTTGTTGTTATTGCTGCTATTATTGTGATTATTGCTGCTGCTGCTGCTGGCCATGTTTGCTTTTCGTGTTTGTTTTTTTTTTCTACTGTGCAGTTGGAGAACGGAAAATTTCCAGGCAGCTCGGCAAATCAACTATTTGCCACTAGTTCTTGTTCGTGTGCGCACTTTGTCTTTATTTGTTTTAGATGTGCATGCATAGCAAATATTTATCTTCAATTAACAGGCGACATATTTTTTGTCATTCTAAAATAAAGTAAAATATTGCGTATATCGGCTAAAAAAGAACTTGTCGCAGTCGGTAGATAACAAATGAAATCGATAGATCGTGGCGGTACGTCGATAGGTAGCAGTCTAATATCCACAACAGCGTTGCATTGGACTATCGGGTGCTATAGCTGACAGCCTCTTGGCAGCTGTGCGCCGTTGAGCGCGTGTTTTGATTTTCAATTAGCCATACGTCTGTTTTGCAAGCGCTTTTGGGCCGTAATTCATTGATTATATCACGGCTGCGGCTAATATATATTTCCGTCATGCCAATTTGAAACGCCGTGTGTGCGCTCGCCCACTTTGCGCTGCCCCATAATAAAAAACGTCAATGCGTACGTGAGTCCAAAAAACATTTCCATAGCTTTGCAGCAGCAGCAGCATCAGGTGTATATATACAACTATTCATATATGTACATGAGTGTATAAGCGAATGGTTTTAAACTTGACTCATATATATATTTATATATATATATATATATAAACGACTATATATTTTGGTCGAACATAGCTATTGATTATAGCTGTGCAGCGCATAAATTTAATACGACCACCAAATGAAAAAAAATGTGAACTTGAAATTGATTTGGTTTTTGGTTGATAGATGTTGGTTTTTTTTTTTTGGTCAACAATGCTGTCAACACTGAAGGTTTGTTTGTTACTACGCAAAACCAGTTTCTTGCTTCTGTGCAGCCGGCGGAGAATCAAGAAAGCCAGTTAACGAAAAAAATAAATAAATAAGAAATAATGTTGTTGACCTTTACGCCAATGAATTTTGAATAGATTTCGCCACCTTATCAATATCAATATACTTACTGTTGCGTTGGTGTTCAGGCGGCGGCTGTTCCTCGTTTTCCGGTACACGTGCCGCATATTCCGGCTCATAGTTGTGGGCATAGGCGCTGCCCCAATGGCCGGCAAAGTCGTCCTCTTCGAGGGTCAACAGATGATCGAGCACCTGAACGCCCCGCTCGAGAGGACCGTGAAATCGATTGATAAGCTCGGAGAGACGCAGATTGAGGCCGTGGCCAGTAGGCGCCTTCGACGTATCGACTGTTGCCCAGTAGAACAGATGTCGGCCCAGATGACTGCTTAAATGGTTTGCGAATGCCTCGATCATCTTTGCAGCATCATTGCTCCCAGTTTTGACATCTTTTTCTTTTTATTTTATTTTTTTTTTTACCTTAAAAAACACGTTACTCGTTTTGCGACTCCCACGGCTTATTTTCCTGCAACTAATCAAAAAGAGAGAAAAAATAACATAATATTATATAACAATATTAATTACAGTCACTGAACTCTCGCTAGTTGTCTCTCTCCATCTCTTTCTCTCTCTTTTTCTCCCTCTCTCTCTGTCTCTAACCAGCTTTGTTCCCGATCTCCATTTGCAGCTTCTGCGCTGCACTTTCACTTCCACTTCCACTTTAACTTCCCATTTTCAATTCCACACGCATCGCTTATTTTTCTGCGAGTTTTTCTTAGCCACAGGAAACTGACTCGGAAGTCGCTCATTGTATATGGGTCGCTCTCTGCTACTCTATCTCTCTCTCTCGCTCTCTCTCTCTCTAGCACAGATCTCTGCTCACGCAATCCGCGCTGCTTTCATTTTCACAGCCATTGTCTTAAACAGAATCCACTCAGATGTCCGGAGGGGATGGCGGGCGCAACGGAAATTATGCAAGCGGCTAATTTTAATAGGCAGCACTGCGAAGTCCGTAACCAAAACAAAACGTCAACAGTAAACACAGATACTACACACACACACACCCACACACGCACGTACTGGACAATACAATTTTGTAGCGTCATGCTGTTGACTGTTGACTGTTGACTGTCTGCTGGTGGAGGAGGCGACTGGGGGGATTCACTTAACAATTAGCAACTAAAAAATTATTTTTTGGCACCCACTGAAATTTTGGACATGTGATTATTTCCGCAAATGCAATTTGTAGATCTTTTAATTAGATGACCACATTTTTGATGATCCCGATTTTTGTTTTATTTTATTTTTTGTGAAACGACTGCATTTAAAAAGTCACATACCCTTTAATTGAGCATGGCTACTGGAATGCAATTAAAAATAATGAAAAAAATATGAAATAATTATTTTTTAATGACTGAGCCACGTTTTAAGTGCGGAGTAAGTGAGGAGCGTCGAAAAAAGCGGATTTGGCAAGGTTATATTATAAAATGTAATAGATTTAATGGATTACAAACAAATGTTTTGCAACTAAATTTTTAAGCAATCGTTTCCATATCTAATATCTATATCTATATAACTGTAATATATATACAGTTGAAGATTTTACAGATATCAATATTAACACAAATAAAGCTTTATATAGAAAGAGAGGGAGAGATAGAGAGAGATATAATAAACTATATAGTATATGTATAGGTAATTGTCAGACAAAATTGCAATTTATGCTAAATGCATTTCACGGCTTGACAACCGAGTCACGTTTAGTATTCATCAGCTTTTGGATTTTTGTTTTTATTTTCTCTTGTTTTTTATTTAAAGTTCTGCTGCTGCTGCTGTTGTTGTTATTTACTTAGTTGTATTTTTTGCTGCGTTGTTTTCCACTTATGCACATTTTCGCATTGGGAATTGAGTTCTTAGTTAATTTGTGCTGTTCCGCTTTGACTTTTGCCAGCTTTGTAAGCGTATTTCAAATTTGCCGCTTGCATTAACTCGACGCGCCCTTTTCTTAATTTATGTATTCTTTTTTGGCGCTGTTTCGTTCGCGTTGTTTGCTCCGCTGTTTTCATTACATCTTTAATTGCAAGTGTCGACCCACTTTGGTGCCAGGCCGGGTCACACCGAACGACGGACGACGGACGACGGACGATGGACATGCGACGAGCACAGACCCAGACCCAGACCCCAAAGAGACCCCAAAATACCGCCCGCGTAACACTTTCGATTTTTATTTCCTCATTACACGCGCTCAGTGCAAAGAAAATAAAAGACCAAAAAATACAAGAAAAAAAAAACTGAAGAGTTTTTTTTTTTATTTTTATTATTTTTACTTTTGTTTTAACTGATTGCGGTTTATTTGTTAACTTTGCGGCGCTGCTGAGTTGGTTTCTGTCTTTTGTTTTCTCATTATACCTTTGCTCATATTACTACAGGCCAATTTAAAATATATACATAACATATATGTATATTATACACAATTTGTTGCATTTTCATATATTTTCAAGCCGATTGTGCAACAGCAACGCATTTGCGCTGATTATCAAAAAATTCCCCCCCCCCCAACCCTCCCCTCCCACCAGCAAAAAAAAAAAACTAGATGGCCAAAACATGCTTGGCTTTTGAATCTAAGCCATCGCTGTCTGAGCAGCCATTCGCTAACGTGGCTGTTGATTTGTCGATTTAGCGCTTTAATTACAACAGCTTGTCTGATCGTGTAGCTCAATAAAAAGGGCGTTAAAGCTAAGCTGTTAAGCTATGGATTGCAACAAAATGTAGCAAAGATTTGTACTTTTTATACCTTGAAGCCATTACAAGTATACAGAAGGGGTATATTGGGTATTGTCCAAAGTATGTAACAGACAGAAGGAATTATAAATATTATGAACAAAGTATACATATTCCTGATCAGCATCAAAAGCCAAGTTAAGTTAGCCATGATGGTCTGCCCGTCGGCAATATTTGTCTGGACAAACAGATCAAGAGACCTTATTGCGCATCCATTCATATAGATTAGCGATATCTACAAAGAGCTGAATCTTCTGATTGATAAATAATATACCTATTATTATATTTTTGACCAATAGCAAAAAATGTCAGATAAGAAATATGTTAGTTATAGGAAAAAACATGTAGAATAACACAAATTAAATAAATTAAAAATGTGTGTGTTATTTCTGATATCTAAAAATTGCCCGTACACATTGTTTAAGACTATTAACAATTATTGAAAAATAATCCACCATTAGGTATTTAACTGCAGTAGGTCAAATATGATTGCCCTTTTGCCACGGAGTCTTCCAAGAACTGAAACTCGTTCATTTGCCACCTGAGAGTATCTGCTGATCGTCACTACGATTTGTACTCATCTTTCAGCCAAAGTTTTTTATGTTGACGCCTGGGATTTGTTGTGCTGTGTAGTGTGTGTTGGTTGTGCTAGGTGTTGTCAAATTACTTTATGCCTCGTTTCGAGTGCCCTTAGGTGGTTTCGCAATCATTCAGTCAACCAGCCAGCCAGGCAGGTAGTCAGGTGTCGGTTGGGGGTTGTCAGTCAGTCAGTCAGTCAGTTAGTCACCCAGTCACCCAGTCACTCTGTTAGTCAGTCAGTCGGTTGGGCCTTGTGGTTTAGGCGCTTTGATTTGCAGATAATTTTATAGACATTAGTGTGCAGTTTTTTGTTTTGTTTTTTTTTTAACACGTTTTCAATATTTTTTTATGTGCAATTACATGCAATATACACATTGTATGCATTTATCAAAATTTTGTTTGTCTATTTTTGGTTTTTTGGAATGTCATGCTGCATTTAGTCTAATGACTTGCCGACTTAACATTATTTTTCTCTTTCGAATGGCTTTTGAAGTGATTTCAAAGTGTTTCACAATGATCTCAAAAATTCCCCCCACAATTAATCACACACAGACGCACATCCAAAGTTGTGTTCTTTATCGAGCTTTGAGTGATTCGCATTATTTGGATTTTGTTTGTGCCTTCTTGTGACATTCTCAATATTTATATATATATATATATTTAAAATATTTTGATTGAATTGTTGATTTTTCTTATTTCCCTATTTGCGAAAAAAACCTGTTTTGTAGCTTTGTTCGCTTTATTTGCTCAATTTCTTAAGCTCGTCGAATTTCTAAGGCGGCATTGAATTGTCATCAGGTTTTCGGGCTGTCCAAAAAATGTTTGTTTTTTTACCTTTTTCCCCCTCCTATTTTCGTATTATTTAATATTTAAATATTCAGTCGCACACGCTTCTCAAGCAGAATTTCAATGAGAATACAAAAAGACTGCTTATTTATTGTAGTCTTAGCAATGGGTGGGGCGAAATTGTATATTTTATTTCTATTGGTATTTTGGTGGCGTTAACTAAATAGACTCTAAATATCTATTCAAATAAATGTTGGGCCTGATCTTTGCTCCCATACCTTAAACCTCCACAAATAACTGATTATTAAAGAATGTAAATAACAGCTTTTGGCAAATTATATGGCCAGGTAAATATAAAAATTATTTTTCGAGGTGCAAAGGAAGTAGTGACAATAGGTTTTGATTATAGCTAAAGTCAACACTGTCGCATATACAATGCACTGTGCAAACGTTAATTAAAATAATTTCTTTTTTTAAAATTATAATAAGTAGTAATAGAAGCATGTATGCTATTAGGGAATGTAGTGTTGTTGAGTATAATTGAGAAACCAGGCAGAATTCAGTCAACTCATTAGGCTCGAGTGCTGTTCAACACTGGTGGCGACTCACAATGACCAATCAGTGAGTTGTCAAAATTGTGCTAGATCATTTGGCACACTTTATGCCGCATTGAGTTAAGAACACTACCTACCAATTGTTTACTTTAGGCAGTTAGTTATTCAGAATGTTCGACTAACATTCTAATAAAATCGTATGATTTGCGGGCAAACTTGAACTTTACTTTGTTTGACTTGCGGTCAACAGCTAATTTTAGTAAATGCATCAACACTTTTTTGCTTGCACAAAATCTTTGCACTTTCTTTAGTAGGGCAGGTTTTAATATATTATTTAACTAGTGTAATAATTTTGTACATTGAGGTCGTTAAATTTATACACATTTCTTCTAAATAAACCGTGTCAACGAGCAAGACAAAAAAAAACATTGTACGACTGCTGAGAGAGAAAGACGGAGAAAGAGAGAGGGAGCGAGAAGAGAAAATGATTACGAAAACAAAAAAACCCGGTGAAATTATAATGAAGCAGCGTGATTTTATTCTATTTAGTTGTGTTTGCGTTTTATTAATTGAATGCACTTCACGTGATGTGAACTTTGTTTTGTGATTGTTTGTTTTCAGAGTTTTGGTGCTGGTATTGTTGTTGTTGTTGCACGCACTTTACCGGCTATCAGCATAATTGCACATAAATTAAAACGTCAACACAATTATTTTTATTCAAACAGTTCCACGCGGAGTTGCTTAAACACAGACAGAGACATTTGAGCACTCAGTTTTTACCGATATATTTTACATGTGTTTACTTTTTATCTTCTGTTTTTTTTTTGCGCATGCGCGTCGATCGCCTCTTCTGCTTGCCGCTGCTTGCTGACCGCTTCGAGTGTTGTTCGCGAGTCAACGAACGAATTCGTAATGACACGACGACAGCCACGAAGCAGCTGCTTGACAATCGCTGAGCGCCGGCAGCGACTCATGTGTTTTTTTCTTATAATTTTTTTTTTTTTTTTTTTTTGCTCAGCTGCTGATGCGTTGCCTTGAGAGACACCTGAGATATACTATTTATGTATATATATATTTATCGCATGCGAGAATTGAGCTTGATTCGAGTGTGGGCAACTTTATTTATAAATAATTTTTGTTGTTCATTGATTATTTGCAGATGTGTGTGAACAAAGTTTTGTTTACAAATTCAATTTGATTTTTATGCCCAGCTTTTGACAAGCGTTAATTTTTATATATTTTTTTTCACCCTTTTGCATAAGGTCTTTCAGCCTGAAATAAAGTCGCCAAGGGAGTACAGTAAATAAAGCCTAAGAAGTATGCAATTTACGCCATAAATATGCACACTATTTAAAGGCTTAATCGAAGATTTGGCTTAATAATTTTTAAAAAGAAAGAATGGCTATCATTTTAGACCGGAGTCAAACCATTGTCTTAATTTTACCATAAATTTAAAACACCGATCCATTGTTCCTATTAATGTCATATGAGGTATATGAGGTATTTATAGCTTAATAAAAACCTTATCTAATGAGTTCGGTTAGAAAAACTTAGTCAACCAAATAGTCTTCTCATTGTTTCATCGATTTTTTCTATGGAAACTGTAGAAAATAGTGCGTATATTTAGTTGAAGTAACTTGTCAAATAAAACAGCTATTCACACAAGCAGTCTTCAGTGAACAGATCGTTCCGATGGCAGCTATATGATATAGTGATATGATATGTACACATATATACTGCCTACAGCAAACAGACGGATGTATCCCAAGTTTCATCAAGATAGCTTCAAAATTGAGCAACTAATTAAAACGATTATAATTTCTGGTAAAATTCCAAAATAACTTATTTGCGTGCTTAAAAGAGATTTACAGATTACAGAGATTATTATTTATTTTTTGTTTGTGTGTTTTTTGATATATGCATGCACTTATTTTGAATTTGTTTTTTTTTCACAATCTCTATTCGCAATAATTTCAGCATCGGCTTGTGCTTAATTTGTTGTTAATTGATTGAGACAGAATGCGGGTAATAAAGGTTTGTTGGTTTAGTTATTGCAAAGTATTTGTGCAAACCATTGACACAATGCTAGTTAATAATTGATCGTGGCTAAATTAAACGGCAATTAAGCCAAAGAGCACAGTTAATTGCGGCAAGGAAAGCGTTTAACCAAATTGCTGCCATTTTGCAAGGGCACAATGTGAATTGGCCAGAGAGACAAGGAGAAGAGGGTGTAGTGGGGGCGGGGAAAAAACGCCCAAAACGATAATTGCTGTCATGACAAACGCAAAAATAAAGTTTAAATAATAATAATTTAACTGGCTCTTCGCGCCTGCAATGAACTTCATTTGGCGGACAGGGAAACATTAAGAAACGATTAGCAGCAGCGGACACCGTGAACGCAACACTTCCCCCCCCCTCCCGCACCACCCACATGGACTCTACCGGGCAACTGTCAAACAGTAGATGAACGTTTGTAACCAGCTTGCAACTGCAACAGCTGCTGTGGATGGCTGTGTGCTGCAGAGAAGGGTCAATGCAGCAACAGCAACGACAACGGCATCATTTTTCAAGTGGAGCCACTTGACTCGGCTGTCGAGAGTGGGTGAGTGGATGTGCTGGGTGTGGCGGGTTAAAGTTAGGCAGGACCCGGCTGCCTCAAATATGCGCATTCATTAGGGTTTAATAAATATTTTTTCAAGCACTGTTGCAGGATTTTGCGATAAGCTCTGTGGTTGTAATTGCCGTCGACGCTTAACAGCAGCCTCAGTGTGTCAAGTTGTTGCATAAACAACGCTTAAGGGTCGGCCCAGTGGGCTAATGTGCGGTCTGGCACACACACCCATACACACACACACACACACACTCACACACACACGCACAATTTATTTACTTCAATTTAATAATTCAGTTTTGTATGTTTGTAAATTTGTCGTGTTGAATCGAAATTTAAGGCTGCCGATTGACGGTCAATCCACTTGTGCACAGACTAAATTGTTTGCCACACTCCCAGCCCCCTTCACTTCCTTCTTTCCGCCCCTTGTGCCTCAACTGAGACGCTTGTTAAATATTAGCATCGTCTCGCTTTGCGCAGATCGCAATGCAAGGTTGCCTTAGGTCTGTTGTGGACTTAGCCATTTGTATTGGGTATTTAGTATTTGGTATTTGGTATTTGGTATTTGGTTTTCATGTTTGTATTGTTTTTTATGCCCTTGTGGAAGCCAATATAACTTTGTCGTGATATGTGTAACGCACTGCAGTAAACGACTCACGCGTCACAAAAAATATATATATTTCTGATCAGCGTCACTAGCCGTGTGTTATATATGTATATATTGGATATGCCAATCTGACTAAGCAATCTAATCGCTCAGCCTTAAAGCTATCTTGCTGAAACTTGGAATACAAATCATTAATATCCGACTACTTTATCCTATAGCTGTCATAGGAACAATCAGTCGAAAGACGAGTTATTATGTAAATATTTGTTTTTGTTTATCCTGACTAAACTCATGAGTTATATTTATTATTATAATTCTAAAATTTGGACTGAATATAATCAACTGCTGACTAATATATCTTGCTGAAACTTGGAACAATCAATTGGTTTTTAAAGTAAATTTGAGTTAATCTCAATTTGATGCCGCTCTAAGAGGGTGTTCAATCTTCGGCCTGCCTCAAAAAGGCTTTCTTCCTGTTGTTGTGGCTTTTGCTCTTCTCACACTTTTCGCACAATTTCGATTTTGCGGTGCTTTTTGTGCCAAGATACAGATAAACAGGCTGTTGCGTGTTTGTCGTCGGCTGCTTTTTGTTTGTTTGTGGTTATTGCCGATGTTTGCTATTGGTCAATTACTAATTGCAGCACGCTGATGGGTCTCACCTTTATTCCAGTTCAAGTAGAACTAATTTCTGGTTTGATGAGCAAACACACAAAAAAATAAAAGAAAATCCTTCGTGCAATGCGCAACGTGACGTATGCGCAATATTATTTTATATTGGATTTTTCAGCTATAACAAAAAATTATCGCATGCTACAAAAAAAAAACCCCACTCTGCAACTGTCGCTCTCTGTCTGTTCTCTCTCTCTCTCTCTCTCTGTCTTACTCAATCGGTGGCTCGCTCTCGTTGCCCGTCTTTCGTGACGGCGCCCAATGTCAGCATCTTGTAAAAGTTGAATGAATTAAAAAAAAATAAAAAATAAAAAAAAGCGAAAACAAAAAAATATATATCGACTTAGCGCTGCTGGGGTTCAAGTTTGTTTTTTGGCTGTGGCCGGTTATTGACTATTTTCGATTGAAGGTCGCTGAACAAGTTCTTCTGCTGCTGCTGCTGCTGCTGCTGTTGCTCCGACTGCGGCTCGTTATCAATATGCGTTGGCCCCGAAGTTTGAATAAAGAGCAGAAAACATGTTGCACTCTTTTCTTTTTTCTCCCTATTTTTTTGTTTGTTTGTTTTTGGATTAGTGCATTTAATTGACAAGTTTTCCTTATTTGCAGATCCCTGTCTGTACATAATGCGATTCGCGAATCGACTGCAGCTGGGCGCCAAGACGCACGAGGTGTCCATGACGGCGCTGCGCATTGTGCAGCGCATGAAGAAGGATTGCATGCACTCGGGTCGTCGGCCCACAGGACTCTGCGGCGCTGGTGAGTTGCACCTTCCTCGCTGCTTAGTTGGCAACAATTTTTATACATTTCTTCTTTTTTCAGCACTGCTGATTGCCGCTCGCATGCACGAGTTCAGTCGCACCCTGGCGGATGTCATCGGTGTGGTTAAAATACACGAGTCCACGCTGCGCAAGCGCTTGTCCGAGTTCGCTGAAACGCCATCGGGTGGATTGACCCTCGAGGAGTTCATGACTGTCGATTTGGAGCGCGAACAGGACCCACCTTCGTTTAAGGCGGCACGCATCAAAGATCGTGAACTCATCCAAAATGTGAGTATGTAACTCTAATCGAATTCGGATTTAGTTATTTTTCTGTGATTCTGATCCAACATTTAGATGGGAGTGCATGAATTGACGGAGCTGCAGAAGGAAATCGATGCGCATTTAGAGAAGGATATTGGTAAATATACGGACAGTCTGCTGCGCCAGGCTTCCAAACGCAAGATGGAGCAGTCTGCTCAGTCCAGCAGATCGATGCCGATCTCGGAAAGGGAACTCGAAATGGAGGAGTCCATACAGTTTATTGAGGCATCCAATGCCGAGGTGATTAAAGAGTTTATCACAAGCAACACGGAGGACACAAAGCCGCAAACAGTCATGACCAGCGCCGTCATCGAGGGATTGCGTCCGGACATCGAGGCCATTTGTCGTGTGACCGAAAGCGAACTGGCGGATGTGGAGCGCTCAAAACAGCCAACGGAGACGGAACTATTCATAGATGACCTGAACGATGAAGAGCTGGATCAGTATGTGCTGACGGAGCAGGAGGCGGACTCTAAGTTGGACATGTGGAAAAATCTAAATGCCGAATTCCTTCGCGAGCAGCAGGAACGCGAGGAGCGCCTGGCCAAGGAGCGTGAGGAGGGAAAGCCGGAAAAGAAGAAGCGTAAGCCGCGCAAAAAGGTCATCGGACCATCGTCGACAGCTGGCGAGGCCATCGAAAAAATGCTGCAGGAGAAGAAGATCTCCAGTAAAATTAACTATGACATTTTGAAGACCCTCACCCAAGGCATGGGTACACTAACGGGCGACAGTGAGTCAGCAGCGGAGCCCGTAAAACCCAAGACACTGGAGGAACTGGAACAGACGCCCGTCATTGTGGAGGAGGGCCCCATCTCGAGCAAAAACAGCCGAGTCAAACCCAACTACGATATGCCAGGACCCAGTCGAAAGCGCGTCAAAGTGGAGGGGGCACTGCCTGTCACTCAGTCCGAGGAGCAGCTGGAGGCAAAGCCAGAGATTGTGGCTGAACCAGGTGAGTTGAGCATTGTTCGCTTTACTCTTTGGCATAGTTTATTTTATTTAAACCGCTGCATTTTCAGATGAGTTGGACGAGGAGGCCGAAGCAGATGAGGGGGATGCCGATGTCGATGTCGATCCCGAACCGGAACCAGAGGCAACGCTGCAGGACATGCTGAACCAGGGCGCTGGCGACGAGGACGACGAATACGGCTATGGCTTCGATGAGGAGGAGGAATATTAAACTAAGCAATTGCATTTAGGATTGGCGCACATTCTGCATGATTATTTTTATACACTAATCAGCGACAACTCATATTATAATTAAATTAAGCATACACTTTTTTATCCATCTTGAGTGTACTCTGTTTTTTACTAGTTCCTTGTCTTGCTTTTCTTGCCACTTGCCACTTGCCACTAGCTGCACTTGTTGCAGTTTTCCCGTCTGTTTTTTCGCGTTAGCAGCCATTAAATCATCGCTTCCTCCTGCCCGGCGGCCTCATCGCAGCCATTTACATGTTTAAGCCGTGTTGCCGTTGCCTCCAGGCCTCAAGTTAAGTGAAGTAGAGTGGAAAGTGTTGGTGGCGAGTTGGTGGGGTGTTGGGTGGGGGTTTGTTGCTGCCTCTTTGTTGTTAGTTTGCTTCTAATTGTTGGCGCTGCCGTGGCGTGCCTCCAAGTGCTGCAAATAAATATTTCACCCTTAATCATGTTTTGCTCTCACTGTGTTGTGTGCTTGCTTGCTTCTTGTTGCTGTTGCGCCCCAGGCGGCAAGTCGAACAGCCAGCCAGCCAGGCAACCAGCCGGTCAGAGATGATGGTAGCCAAGAACTTGACTTGGCTGCTCAACTGGGGCTTCACGGTCTGGCCAGGACTGTTGAGTGCCAAGTGCCCGGCAATGAGCTGTTGAGTCCTTGAAGCACTTGTCTTTACGATTTTATAGTTATTACGTTGTAATTAGTGTTAATTTAGTTGCTTGCGCACGGCAGCCGAACCAAGTTAACAAATCGCAAAGTGTTTCATACTTTTGGGCTGTTGCACAATACCCATTTTGGGTTTGGTATCTCCGTAACTCGAGTCGACGTATTGTGCTCCTAACTGCAGTTCCTCGCATTCACTTTAAGTTGCGCATAAAACATGAATACAAAGTCCTAAATAGGATGCAATTTCAAAGGAATTAAAAAAGCCAGCTGCTGCATCTTGAGGTAAGTCTTTTTGTACTCATTCAATCTAAAGATTTTAACTTTTTATATATATAGATAATATATAAAAAGTTAAAATCTTTAGATTTTAACATAGTTGGGGTGCTATTTATTTTTATTTATTTAAAGTGGACTAAAACAGTCCACAATTTAAAACAATATGTAATCAAAATAATCAAAAATTTAAATTTATAGGATATAATAAAATAAATATTAATTCTGGAAGTAAAAAAAATTTAAAATTAGCCAAGAATTATTTAAAGGTTTACGGAAGCCCAGAAAAGTCCCAATCAAATCAATTTCAAAATATCCCCAAACCTTTCCAGAATCTATTCTAATTTTAAAGTACATAAATGGATATACTAATTAATCTGGAATGGCTTGGCGTTCTGTTAGAGAATCGGGTGTGTATATAGAAGGGGGTAGGGTTTGTTCTCCGGTACGGTAATGTTGTTTGCCGGGTCTCCTGCAACTGGGCTGATAAACGACTTTGTTTTGTATGCCGCAGAGGTTCAGGTCGTAAATATTAGCAACGGGCAAAGGACTGTAGCAAATTTGCGTGCATTTAATGCGTGTCAGCAAATTTGCATAAGCTCCAGGCTTAAAGCAAATGATTAATAAAACGCACACGTCCACTTGGATTACTTGGAGTGCAGTTACAGTTACAGTTACAGTTGCCGGTGGCAGTGGCAGTGGGCGTGGCATTGCGTTAGCTGCCAACGGCCAACTTCATATAATTGCTTCAAATGTATGCACATGTAAATCCAGCTAAATGTGACAGCCAAATGGCAATTAGAGAGACAACTCTCTCGACTCACCGCCGTCCAGATACTTGAAAGTTTTTCTGGCTAAAATAAACCAAGCATTGCCTCAAATTTATGCGGACGAGAAAGCAACAGAGATGGAAACAGCCACATTTTTTTAATGGAAAAAAAAAACAATTTTACGAATTGGGAATGTTGAGCAGTTTAAGTAGCTCTCTTGTTGTCCACAATTTGGGCATTATCCGTTCATTCATTATTAAAGCTATTAATTTTTAAACATTGTCTGTCATGAACAACGCGCCTTTGAAAACTGTCAGCTGTGGTCCTGTAATTAAAAAATTCTTGTTCACGACCAATATTATATATATATTTAATTGTATATTTTATATATGTATATGTATATGTAGGTAGTTTTAACGCTGATGTATAATATTTGTATTTTAATGCAGTTTAATTAAAAATATTGTCAAACTGAAGCAATTTTTATTGGTTTTATTTTTGCCTTCGTTTCGCTTCTTTTTTTTTTTTTGTTAACCACACTTTGCACATTGTCCATGGATTTGTGGATTTTTAATTGTGGCCAATGGCGAAGGGACAGAGAATATTTTAAAGCTATTGGCCATCGCCTTAGCAATACCCACCTGGACAACATTTTCTGAATTCCTACGCAGGTGGTCAATACATTTTTGTTAATCAAAAAGAACCATTGCCGAAGCCGTATTATGCCAAACAAATAAATTTATAAGCCATAAAAAGTTATAAATAGACACACAATTTGAGTACCAAAATTCCAATCCAAGAAAGAAAAAAAAAGAACAAAATCGAATTTTTCTTTTGTTGAATGGAAAATATGATTATTCTACGTCGTTTCACCTGCTGCAGGCTGCTGTTTTGGATAGCTTGCGTAGGCGAAATCTATTTCTGACTTTATTTCCATTAAAATAACTTAACTTGGCCATATTCCCCGGCCATTTCAAGGCCTCACAACATTGATTTAGATTAAAGCTAGTGAGAAAATTATAATTCGACTTCCCTTTGCAAAAATTGACTCCCTTTTAACGAAGGCTGCATTCAAGGATTATTGATCCTTAGAGAAAAACATGGCATTCCACACTCATCCAGGAACAGATACCACCTTTTAATTGGACCATGGAGAATCCACGGATCCTTTGAGTAAGATAACCATGCTTAAAATCTATTTACATTTGCCACACCAAAATCAGATTATTTTCATGCGTGAGTTTCCAAAGCGGACGGCACTAAAATTTTGTTTAACTTGATTTATTCCAATGTCATTCCACACATATGTGTATATGTATATGTATATATATATGTATATATAGGTACGTACAAACTGTGTGTATCTAATTTAAGCGCTAATTATGTATGTTATTTTGTAGTTTCGGTAACATGAATAAATTAGGAGCTTTTACGCAGCTACCAGCCAATTAATTTCGTTACTAAATAATTTGTTTAGTAATTTGTTTATATACATACATTGTGGTATTTCATTGTGGTGATATCTAAAATTTTCGGTCACATTTTAATGAATGACGAGTTTCAGTTTGTTGCAGTTGCAAATATTATTGTTGTGTGCACACTTGCTTTGCTGTGATTGATGATAAAGTTTGAGAAGTGGGGGTTCTGAGCAATCAGAAGCTTGGCTCGAATTGCAGACTGGGCAGAAGGGGGATTGTTTAAGCTGACAGCTTACAAAATTAGAGCAAAAATACACTAAATGTGTATTATTAATTGTAATAATAAATGTCATGTGACCAAATGGACTATTTATCATTAAACATCCCGATAGTTTAAAGTTTAAGATTATCATTAATATCTTAAACTTTTCTTAAGCACATGTTAACTATAAGTCAGTGTTTGAAAACGTCTTAACGTTTGTAATGGACTTGGAAATGCTGCTGGCACATTTACTACCAATTACCTAACGCGCTTACGCAGAGCCGATTCCAAATGCGGGTGCACTTGGAGCTCCTGGCCAAGGGTAAAGGGTTGGCATTCGAAGTCGACTTCAAATGGCCAAGCCACAGTGGAGAGCTCATTTAAGTGTTGGTCGAAATGGCCTGCTGAGCAATGGCAGTTAACAGACAATTTCTAGCTACGCATAAACCCTTAAACGCACACACACACACACACACACACACACAGATAGGCATAAATAAACCACGCACATTTCGGCCTGCATGCAAATACGTACTAATAATGTAAATAATGCATACCACCCTCCATTATTCCGCTGGCAGCATTAAGCCCACACACACACACACACACACGAAAACACACACACACAGTTGCACGTGAGTTGTATGTGTATTGAACATGAAGTGCCTGGCAAACTATGCATGGCTGTGATTGCAAAACCCAACTGCAATTACCTGCGCTGCCTGGTAAACTGAGTCCCACTCACACACACTAACTCACACACACACACACACACACTCACACACACACTCACACACACACTTGGACCTGCATTTATGGCAGCAGGTTGCCAGGTTCTGCGCCGCAAAGTAGGCAACGATAATGGCATAAATTCAATGAATAAACATAAAATGGCAAACACATAAACAGCACCCATCTGCATGTGTGTGTGTGAGACTGTGTATATGGGGTGCAAAAGTAACAACAGCTACAACAAACACAACAACAGGAACAACATTCGCATCAACAGTGAAAAAATATGTATTAGCCCAAAGTTTACTAACAAAATTAATTATGCGAATTAAGCGTAGTAAAAGCACTTTAAGCAAGTTAACCCCAAAGCCATCCAAACACTCTAACGCCCAACAGGCACGCCTCAACCACAACACCTCCCCCATTCCCCATCCCACCCCCTCCACCGCACCACATTCATAACATGTGGCGCAGTTTGTGCCGTGTCACAGCCCATGGCACAAGAGCAGCAGGAGCAGGAGCAGGAGCAGCAGCACAAGGAGCCGGGCATTGTTCAATTTATGCGTGTATGCCAACAGCTCACGAGTCTTTGTTGTTGTATGTGTTGCCGGGTATTGTGTTTGCCAGTTAGTAGTTTGCGGACACAAAAGTAGGCCAAGCACCCAAGCAGATGGGAGCCATGGTCCGTGGGCCGAAAGCTTGGACTCGGATTCCCATTTCGGACGGGTGGAACTTGCAACCAGCAACCAGCAGCCAGCAGCCAGCTTGAAAGTTGTTTATTTAAGTGTGAAATTTGAGTGCAGCACTGCGTAATATGTAAGACCCAACGAATATTTAGCGTTATGTGCGGCTACTGAGATAAGCGACATTAATAACCCGACGCGTTGTAAAAACCTATAATCATAAATCGACTTGCCTCGCTCACATGCAACATAATAGATAAAAAAGCAAAAATTAAAAGCATCATATCGTGGGCGCCACAAAAAAAAAAACGCTGCACTTTTTTCCGGTGCAAGCAAAGCTAAAAGAAAAAAATATCTCCGGGGTAAATGTTACAAACGGCTTTTCGGCGCCATCGCTAACCGTGTGAGATAAAACAAAATGGCGGCGATGCGTTGTTGCGTTGACGCCAGTTGGCAGCGCTGCCTTTGGCTGCTTGACGCCAAGCCAAATTAGCTAAATGTCGAGACAGTCATTTAGTTAATTGTCGCACAAAAATGTCGCACCGACTTGGCAAACTCACTAAATCACAGCTCCGTTTTAAATTGAAAACATAAATATCACTAAGTAATGTGAAAAAAAAAACTATTGTGTTTTCCTTTTTCCTCACAAACAAACACTGAATTTAATTTGAAGTGCTCTGCAATACAGAACACAAAAAAGCTCTACTTGCAATGGGGACGACGAAAAGTAAAAACAAAATATAATTATTATAAATATAATTATAATTTTTAATTAATTTTACATCCAAAAACTAAGTAATACAGTTTCAATAGCTAGAATCGCAGATGGATTTTCTTTATTTTAAAGATGAATATTCATATTAATCATATATATTTCAGCATTTAAGACAACTATTAATTTTAAATGATTGCTTAATTGAGAAAGCTTCCCAAAAATCATTAACAGACAGCAAATTGATTACACCTTTAATAAAATAAATATACAGCTAAATTGCGGCAATCAATTGGCTAAACTACCTCACAATTGAGATAAGTGTTGAGTAATTTGTTGGAAACCTGAAAATTTTCGTAATCGAATTTATGTAAGCATTATTAATGTTCAGTTCCAGCCAGAATAATTATAGGTAAAAGCTACCAATCGCTTCAAGATTGCGGCTTTAATACATTAAAACTTGTAACAAAGTTCTGGCCACAAATAGTTGATAAGTTTGACGCGGAAAATATTAGCGGCTAAAAGGGAGGTCCATAAGCCCGAATAATTTGCTGGCAAAGCTGCTTTTTGAAAATAACAGCTTTGGCAATTAAAATTTGCACCTATCACTTGGCGAATTTATTGGCTAAGATTCCAAGAGCAAACAGATTTTGTGGAGTACCAGAGATGACTTTGCCACACAAGGGCATTTTAGGGCAAGCAACTAACTTTTTTTTATTTGCATATTGCAACTTTAATATATAAAGCAAAATTGCAATAATTGTTTATGTAAGCCGTGGCAAAAGTTTTTGCATGGTAAAGTTTAATATTTGTCTGCCAGTCAAATAGTTTTTGTGTTTGGTGGGAGTCGACCATTAAATTTGCGCTAATTAGCAAGGCAAAGTTAAACAAAAATCAGCGAAAAATCAGCTTTCAATATGGTGTGGCATATGCCCAGATAATTAATTAGTGCTCGCTCGACTGATTGGTAAGAAACGATGGACTGGGTCCAAAACAATTAGCCAAGCCCCGAGACTGGCCAGCCAGCACAATGGCTAGCAATGATGAAGCAGCCTGTGCAACGTTTGCTTGATTTTTATTTGGTCAACCGGACGGGGCAGTCCACAACTTTCTGTTGGCCCCCCACATTAAGTGGGCGTGGTGGGTTTTCTTTATGTAGTAAAACGTTTTTATTTGCCTTGCTGCCTTTTGCCTTTTGCCATTGCATGTTTTTTCATGTTTTTGATGTTGGCCTGGCTGACTGGCTGGATGGCTGGCTGACTGGGTTGCTTGTGCGCTTGTTTCTTCGAAAATAATGACTGCACATTAAGTATACGTCAAACATGACATACGCACTCACACACACACACACACCCACACATATACACACAATTGCAGAGAGCCGCCGCCCCAACACAAAGCAAGTAAAATGTCAACAAATGACAACAGAAATATGATGCAAATGGCTCACATAAGTGGTTCTTGCCGCCAACATTTTTAAAAGAGGGACAACTTACAATGCAGAAGAAACAACAACGAGTAGGCGTGGCTGCCACACCCTTTCAACTCACTTCTGGGCAAAGTAATAAAGCCTTGAGTCTGCGTTTGCTTATACACATTTGTGCGTGTGTGTGTGTGAGTGTGTGTGTGTGTGTGTGTGTGTTTTTGTGTGTGGAAGGACTACTGTAAGTTGTATTTAACTTAGAAATTTATCATTTTGTGCAGAAATTAGCTGGCATTCAGGCATCGCGCATTCGCCTCGTTAGCTCTGTAATGGGAGTGGGTTCAAGAGAGAGAAAGAGAAAGAGAGAGAGGAGAATGGAGAGTAGAGAGAGAGGGAGCTAGAACTCGTCTCGAACATTTTCATGTCAACGTATGGCGTTGAAACGCCTTGAAACTCCGTTCGTTGCGCTGATTCACACCCGTTCTCTTCCTTCCTTGCTCTCCCCTCCTCTCTCCATCCACCACCCACTCGGCAGCAATTAAAAGCACATTTAATATAAATTGTTTGCGAGCGCTTCGTGCCTCGTGCTGCACTGCAAGGACACACACAGAAAACAAGGTACAAAATGTTTTCGCCCGGCGATGGGCAGGACGCGGAATGTCTTTAAAGCCAGACGTACGTAAGGGAATGCCTGGCCGAAGGACATTCATCGGAAAGTTGAGCGGCTTTAGTTAAGCAGCTGGTTGCAAAGCAAATGTATATTTGCAATTGACGTTGCCGACTGCTTGATTGTGGCAACATGTCTGGCCTGTTGCTAATCTCTGTTATGTGCGTTAAATCGGCCAACCCTGTGAGCGTTATTTGTACAAAATATAAGCAGCCAAAGCCTCGCACACAATTTGACGATTTGTGGCTAGCGAAATTGCCAAAAGCCACAGCCTGCCTGCCTGCCTGCCTGCCTGCCCAGTCAGTCCTTTAGTCCTTCAATCAGTTAGTCAGTTGGTCAGTTGGACCACAGCCCTCCTCGGCTGGCTGCACAGTTAGCTGGTAAGTCATCCACTTGACCGCATTGATATTCCATGCTTGATGTCCGACGCTGTTGCTATTGGTCAGTGATTCTGCTCGCTGTACTGGCCGGACTGCCACTAACGATAGATGTCCTTAAGCCAAACACACACACACACACACACACTAACAGATGCAAGCAAGCTGCTGTGGAGAGTGGCATAAGAAAATATTTATCTATACTGCGATATATATATATATATATATAGATAGCAAATTCGCTGCCAAAAATGTTGCTGGAGCGACGGCGGTGCTTTGTTAAGTTTTTACGTTTAATGAAATCAATTCACAAGTCACGTTGCTGCCGGACAATAAATACATCAGACTCCATTTAATAAAATCATGATGTGCACTTCGCTATGATATACGAACACACAATCACTATATTATATACACATACATACAAATATATAAATAAATAAATATATATATTTGTGAAGAGCGTATAAGAATATGTATCGTTTCTGTATTGTAAACAACTTTTATCTCATTGGAATGCCGCATATGACTTGACCATATACCATAATCAAATATATATATATATATATATATACCATCCTTCTCGTCCTTTGCTTGTGTGCGTGTATTTGTATTTGTATTTGTATTTGTGAGTATTTACCCTACTCTATAGCAATGTCAATTGCGCGATAAGTGCAGCAGTGCTAAACCTTAATTCCAAATCCCCATCAGCTACTGTTTGGGCTCCGGCAATTTGCTCTGGCTTTTGGATTACACCCTCAGCTCATTATATAGCTATAGATAGCTAAAGATTCATATATTCATGTAGTCCAAAAAATATTGCAAACTCATTTTGATTCGTGCTTCTAGTGGTTTTTGGTTGCTCCGGGTTCATAAATCGGAGGCATTAAGCAATTTGCTCGCCTGTTGGCAAATATATAAAATCTATATTTAAAGGAAAATAGCTACTATTTTTTAAATATTTTTTTTTTAGGCTATCAATCAAAATATGAAATAATTTTAATCAATTAGGTTTCTTTAAAAGGTTATTTATTTATTCTTATTTTGTAGTAAACTTTTTAATATGACTGTTTATTTAGCATGTTTATTTTAATTTTATGATGATGTTTGAAACTTGTAATTAAAACATGAAATCTTGATTTGATTTAAGCGTTTTTCAGGCGTTTACACAATTTTCTAGTTTTCTTCTTTTTTCAATTTATGTCTTTTAATTAATTTTATTTAATTAGATACTCTTAAAGAATGATACCAACTTGATTGGAGTCATTTCATAACTGTTCCCAGTATTCTGCTCACATTGCCATTACGCCTGCGCAGTAAAGATAATCAAAATAGGTTGTTATTATTCCGCCGTATTTTAAATATAACGAGTATACGTATTTAGCTTTTAGCATCCCCGCGATAATTTGGCACTGTTCTCTGCTTCCAGATGCCGTTTGGTAGTTGCGATACCTGGCCTTATCAGCAGGACAGCATCTCTTAGCTGTGCAAAACTGTGCTACGCTCAGCTGATGGTGCAGTCCTCTCTCTTAGCCATGACCACAGCTAACTTGGTTATGTTGTGCCGTATTTGCGAAGAGCTTTCTCTCTCTTTCTCTTAGCCAGCGAACGAATTGCAGGCTTCGTGCGCTATTTTGTGGTACAGATGGGCACGAGCGTGTGGCAAACGAGGCGAGTGGCGCCTCGTTTTGCGGCGAGATACGAGGCTGGCTGTGTGCGTGCAGCCTCCTCGCCTATCTGATGCGAACCAGGCGAGTCAGTTGGTAGATGCGTGGCGAACGTTGAATTTAACGGTCGGTTTGGCAGTGAAAGTGGCAGCCTCGTTGTGTCCCAATGTTGCACAGCACAGAGGAACGTTGTTCAGTGCGCTAAATAAAATGTGAATGCAATCAAATCAAAAGTGATAACATTCGATTGATAACGTGCAAGCAACTACCAAAGTGACGGCTCAATTGCAGCAAAATAAAATCAAATAAAATATGCAAAAAATATAAGCAATTTGAATATACAAAAAAAAAACAGCCATTTTCGACGGAGTCACGCAGTCTTCAAGCAGCTGGTAAAGATTGCTTTAAATTTTCTACACTATAAAATATTATAAGTTATTGCGTTGTGCGTCAATTTAAACATATCCCACACATTTACACACACACACACACACACACACAAATATACACACACAAGCACACACTGGGCTCCCATTAAACAACATATTTTGTGTTTGTGGGTTTCTGGTGTGGCCGGCAGAAGTGGCAGAAGTGGCAGAAGTGGCGTATACGCAATCTGACTGGGTTGTTGTTGTTGTTGTTGTTGCTGTTGTTGTTGTTGTAGTTGTAGTTGCTGTTGTTGCTGTTGTTGCTGTTGTTGTTGTTGTAGTTGTAGTTGCTGTGTGCGCCAGCTGGTGAGTTAATTTTATTGGTTTCTTGTTTGTTTGTTTGTTTGTTGCTTGCTAGTTTATTTGTTTGTTTATTTTGCTTAAATGCTAAGACTGCTACAAGCGCTACAAGTTTACGGCCAAAAGCACAACAATTTTTATTAATTTTTATTACTTATCTACAAAATCGTTGGCTTAGTCTACGACCAAAAACTTGGCCATTCGAGGTTGCCTTAACTTGGCTGGCCTTCATCAACTTGCTAACTTTTTGCAGAATGATTGTTGATTTTGTTTGATGTGAGTCGTGTTGTTGATTTCATCGCTGTTGCTCTTGTTTTTATTTGATTTTAGTACTTTGGCAAAGTCAACATTCGTTAGCTGAAATTTCGCTCACGTTCCATTCGACCAAGTTCTCAATTTCATATGCTGTCCGCCTTTATTTGTTCCGCCCCTTCTTCTTCTTCTTCTTCTTCTTCTCGTTGTCTACGTCACTTTCCTTAATACCAACACCAATACTTCTATTATATTTCCATTTGGACTATTTGAAGATTCTTGTCGCTTTATTTGGTTTTCTGCACTGCATAGTGCCTTAGTGGTTTCTTACTATATACTATACAAGTGTATATATGTATATGTATATGTGTGTGTGGTTTTTAGCTTTTTGTGCATGTATTTGTGCGCTGTCCTTAAGATTATTTATGTGGTGATTAGCTGCGCTGAATTATTGCGCAAATTATCAAGTGTGCTATAAAATTTCTATGCTATTTATTTGCACAACTTTTAGCGTGGATCACGTACCACGCCACATCCAGTCAACAAAGGCCACCCCACCACACCACCCCATCACCCCATCACCCCATTGCGTCTCATGTGTATCATTGAGCTCTGCTCTTGGTGCGTGTGAGTGTAACAAATTGCTCGGGTTTGATTTTTAAGTGTGAAAAATTGAGGAATGAAATTGGATTGGATTAATTATCCTCGATGGCGCTTAGCTTGTTGCTGCCATTTAGCCACGAAGCGATGCGAATTAAATGTTGTCTTCTTGCTGTTGTTTAAGTTGAAGTGAAAAGCAAATAGAGAATTTTTTAAGCAAATGAATGGGATTCAATTAAATTAAAACTGTTTAATAAATTTAAAAAATTTTCCCAATCTTTGAATAATTTATTGCCGCTGATAGATTTACTAAAACTATTACTTTATCTGTGCATTGTCTACTGTCAATAAACATTAAAAGCATTCTCAATATTTTATTCAAATTTTATTCTTAAATTTTTATCATCATTAATATGATAATGTATTAAGTTGTAAAGTCAATTTACAATTGTAAAGTCGTCAAGTCGGCAAGATAGATCTGCAAGCACATTAAATAATAATGATATAAATGCTGAATAGTATAATTAGCATTCAACATTTGCATTTGAGCTTCGAGTCTCTCTCATCTAACCATATTCGGATTTGTCTGTTAGAATTGTCTACACCAAATGCAATTGGCTAAGCTCAATTGGTATGGCAACTAATTGCCTGAGCTCTGCACAAGTTAATTACATTTAAATAAACACGAATGGAAGGCAGCAAACATGACCAAGCCGCAAGCAGCAGCAGAAGCGACAACATCAACATCAACATCAAAATCAGCATCCACCAACAACAATAGTTGGCCAAAACCAGATACAAGTAAACTTAATTTAATATTGCTTACGAGTTAAAGGCTACTTTAAGCCGCACACACAAGCACAACAAACACACACTACATGGGTTATAAATTTCAATGAATTTTCCACCAAAACAAAATCATTAACTTTGCTGCAAAACCAATGAATGTACAAGAACAGAAAATTTCACTTTGTTGTGGCAGCCAACAGCGTTCGACACCAAAATGGTCACTGCTTGGTGGCCAATGTTGGGTGGTGGGTGGTTGGTTGGCGTCCAGTGGGTTGGTGCACGGTGGCCGGATACAGCTCAATTTTGTGAGCAGGCGGCGCACACACTCAGGCCTGGCCACAAATTGGTATGATATCGTAGTGTAATGAAAGTTAAAGCCAAATTTAATGCTGGGATTAGCGATAACAGCGATAGGCATGAAGATGAAGCCAGTAGGTTCGCTCGTCCAGCCGTTTGCATATGGCTAGGCAAATGCCTAATGATTTATGACTGCGACCAGTCAGCAAGTTGCTGCCCCACTCACCAACTGTGGAAATGCGCTAAAAAAAAAAATAAAATAAAAAAAACCCGAACTGAGCCGAGCCGAGCAGCGTCGAGTTGCTCAAGCCAGAAAGGGTGAGGGATTGGAGGCCAACAAAGTAAATTCAATTTTACGTTTCACAACTCAGCATGATTCCTATCAAAGTAGAGCCGCTTCGGTAACCCAATCCCAGACTGCTTCTGCCCACATCATACATACATATACCGCAAACTGATTACTTTTCCTTTTCCCAGTGTCCCTCGAGTGTCTGCATGTCTGTTTGTCTGCATGTCTGTTTGTATGTTTGTATGTTTGTATGTCTTCCACTGTCTGTGTGGGCGTTACACAAAAATAAGCTACAAAATAACATGTATGAACAAAAATAATAAAAACAATCACTAAAAACTTGCAGAGCATCAAAGCGCACTCATCGAGCGCTCCACGAAAGTTGGACAACATTTTTCCTGTAAGAGAAGGAGGAGCTTTTTTTATACCCTGTACCCAAAATAAATTGTGTGCTTAATGGGTTTGCTTGAGCGCACTTAAAAGCTAAACTTAAAAATAGGATACACTACTTAATTATTTAGGCATCGTCCAACAAACAAGATTGGAGATTTTCTCTTAGAAAATAGTTATTTCAAATTCTAATTTTGTTCTCTGCACAATTAAATTAAGAACTTCACCAATGTTTTTGCTTCTTAAAGTTGTCGGGAAGCTTTATCATATACCAAATTTAAGACTTCACTGGGAATTCGATAGTCAGGTTCTATTAACAATTCTATTCCTTAACAAACCCGCTGTGTTTTCTTTATTATTTTTTTTTTTTTTGTTTTTGGAATATAAAAACTTTCAAGTGAATTTCGTAGGGCTGTTGCTTTGAAGGGGGTAGCGGGCTTTCATCAAATTGCTTTCTGATAGCCCGTAAAAGTTCATACAATTTTAATGAGCATCGCTTGTAAATTGTTGTTAATACGGGAAATTAATAAGTTAAGTAGTCGTAAGTGGCAGAGTGAAAAGTTAGTTGGATCGATTGAGGAAGTTGCCAAGTTTTAGAGCGTAATTGCAAAAGTCGGCACAATCAACCATACAGTCTATTGCCACACTTCGTCCCAGAGGAAGCCATTGCCAGTTATTTTAAGGGAAAATTTTGAGCTCCCCTCCTTGCCCCGCGTGCCAAATTTTAAGCCGCGTTTTATTTTCACTCGAGCAAAGTGCAGTCAACTGTACAAATATTGGCAAAAATCACAAAATGCCAAACAGCGCAAGCATTTGACATAAATCCAAATCATCCTTTGTGCACAAATTGACATTGCACTTGTAAGACGATTGGCGAGACATACCCCATCATTTGAGAGCATCGCCTCCCCCGCTCCTCCCGTGCTGTGCATTTTTACTGAAAATCTGTGGCATTGTTTTCTCTCTCAACATTTCAGTTATCTTTGGCTGCTTGCTGTAGTTCAGTGTTTGCAGCAGCAGCAGTAGCAGCAGTTTCCTTCCCTTTTGATAAGCTGCACGTTTTGGCACGTCTTTTGCTCGAGTGACATACAGCTTATGTTGCAGGCACAAAATTAAAATTCATAATGTTGACTTTAATGGAGTTAATGTTGAAATATTCAAGCTGGCGGCTTAGATGCCGCACATCCCGTAGATTAGCTCGTAGCGAGACATTTTATTATGCGACACGCAACCACTTTTAGATACCTATAGCAATTCCAAGGGCCCCCCCAACGCATAACTTTGACGTTATTAAATTATGCGGAGATTTGCGCAATTTTTTTCTTCTACATTTTTTTTTTTATTTTTATTTTTTATTTTGAGCCTCTTGACGTTTTAATGATGAGCCAGCACAGCACGTTGACTGCTTGACTAGGCTGAAATTAAATTATTTTATTGCCGGAAAGCTTGGGAAATTCATTAAATCATGCTTTCACGCAACTTTCAGCACACACATTTCTGGCATGCCCAAGTAGGACTCAAAATTAGAGCTGTCTGCGTACTTCCGTCAATTTGGCGCCCTGTTGTGCTTGTTTACGGCTGGTAGACAGGCATTGTGGCTTTGATTGAACTCAAGGTTTTGGCTTTTATTTGGACGTGCCGTTGTTAACATCTCGAGGCAACATTCTCTATGGCTTTAAAGAAATTCCCTTTATTTTAAATGTATTCAAAGTTCAGAGCTTAATATTTTTAGCCGCGCTTTCGAGCGATAATCCTGATCAGACGAAAAACGTAAAAAAAAACGCAAAAATAAATAAATACCCAAATCCGCCAGTTGCAGACGATGGAGTTTTATTTATGATTTTGACAGAGAGCGCCCTAAAAATGGGAGTCGAGCCAAAAGCTAAGCCTCAAAACCAAAACAATCATCAAATAGAATCATAAAAACAGTTAGCAACGATAATAAATTTCGAACAGAAACATAAAAGCGATGCCACGTGGCAGACGAGTGCGACATAAAATTGCCATCGATTCATTCACCTTACTGTTTATACATACAAATAAATGTACATATATATATATATATATATATAAATAAATGTATACATGCAGACAAAATAAGAGCCGGCGCGCTCTATTTGCTAGGTGGCAGCCTCTGCATCAATGTAATCCCTGCAAATCAGCAGTTTTGCTTTCGGGACACATGAATTTCGAATAATAAATCTTGAAACAATAAAAATTTACATTTTTATGATGGTAAAAAAAAGTTGAAGCAATGCAATCAATGTTCGCCCACAATAATTTAATGTATACCTTGCGTATGCGTAATGTCCATTTTATCTATCCATGCGAGATTGCATTGCATGTTAACATTAAATTAAGTAATCGAAATATTTGTCTCCGACTGGACCCACCAAAGGAAAATATAAGTGCATGTAAATAAATCATTAGAATGCTAATAGATTTCATTCATCCATTTTATGTGTGTTATTTATTACTAATACGCCAATGTGGCCAACACAAATTGGAATATAAGCAGGCCCTGAAAAAAATATATATATGGACATAAATTGACAGACAATGTTATTTTATGATGCGCGCTAATAATTGAATCACATAAACCCCAATAAATTCTATATAAAAAAAAATATGGAAACCAATTGACATTTCCATATATTTTGACTAATGTAAGTAATTTTTTATCATGAATTATTATGTATTATTTATCTAAACTTCTCCAAATAATGCTTGATATTATTTGAGACATGTTTTGAATTTGATTTTCGTAAGGAGTACAATTTTTGAGATTTTCCATCAACTGGATTAATGAAGCATCTCGTAGTTATTCAGTTCCCTTTATTTTTTTGGCAAATCCCTTAGATTTAAAATAACTTTTTAGATTAATTGGAACCATCTTCTCGGAGAGCTTCGCTCAATAACACTGACCCCAATCTGACAATAGATATACTTTAATGTAATCTTTTTAATTAAATCCACCCACATTAATTGTCAGACCAACCTCAATAACACAATTTTCACTAAGACCAACGACTGGTGGCGACTGGTGGCTCCCAAAAAACTCAACCTTCACATTATGAAATATACAAATTGCGTTAATTTTTTAGCATGTTCAGTGGGAAAACATTTTTCAACGGAATTGTAGATACATTTTTTTTTATGCATTGCGCCGGTGCTCCCTTATGATTTCGAGAACGGCAACAACAGCCGCTTTAAGTACTTGACATGTAACAACAACAACAACAACAACAACAAAAATTATAAGCGCAGGGATGTCGGCAATGCCCATCTGGAAAATTAAACTTATGGCGCAACGCACGCGAAAATTTGTGCTCCAATGACCAACAAGCCCTAGTTGTTGTTGTTGTTGTTGTTGTTGCTGCAGCACTGCCCTCTGATGTTTATCATAACCGCCTACAAGAAGAGCAACAACATCGTGTCGAAAGCCCCAACAACAACAACAACAATATGGTTACTGGTGCCGCACCCAGCCACCAACCAAATAATTTGCTGCCAGGCGCAGCTAATGACCAGCTTGTGTAAGTACGAGGACAACGACAATAGGAACGAGGATGACGACGCCATTGAAAAATCAGGACATCAACTGGCAGCCGGCAACCGGCAAGCAGAAGCAGCAACAGCAACAGCAACAGCAGCTTCAGTCCCATCCTCAGCCGCAGCCACAACAACAACAACAACAACAATCACAAGTTTTGTTACTAGTAAAATGATGGGCATGAATTCATCATGGGTGGGTTTGTGCCTTGCTGCCTGCCTCGTGTACCTCACCCAGTTCAACTTCCCGCTCAACTCTCCTCCGTTACTGTTCAGCCTTTGTGGGAGAAATTTAAAATAAAGTAACGATACAACACAGAAAGAGAGAGAGAGAGAGAGAGAGAGAGAGAGAGAGAGAGAGGAGAGAGAGGTGAAGAGTGTGCGAAGGTTGGTTAGATAGCTTCAGGAGCCGAAGCGACATCGCTCGCTAATTTTATGCTCTTTTGTGATTTTTGTGCTCGCCTGCCGGACACACCCCGTGGCCATGTTTAGTGTCGTCCTGCCCCCCTGTTGTACATCCCGCTGCGTCACTCCACAAGCGAATGCAAACTTTGCGCGCTTTTGTCATTAGCGTTGATGGCACTGACGTGGGCTGATTCACCCGGAGCGTTGCCTTTGTGTCCGCTTTTCATGTGTTGCGGTCGCCGTTTGTTGTTCTTGTTGCTGTTGTTGTTGTTGTTGTTGTTGTTGTGTTTCTGGTTTGTGGCCCCGCCAACTTGGTTACTTTTAATGAGCGAGGCGGCCGGGGCGAGGCGGAGCTTTGTGGGCCAGCTCGTGGGCATAGCCACGTTTTGGGCCACTCATTAAGTTGCGGTTCCGCAGCTTTATTTTTGTTCACTTTCAACTTAGATTTTGTGAAATGAAAGTGAATTACATATTTGGAAAAGAACCAGTTTTTAATGTGCTCTGACCCCTTTTTCCCAGAGCACGACATCCTTTTAAAGTGGCATTAAATTAGTCAGTGGGAAATTCATTGCCTTACCTGACACCTAGTTAACCAAATATTTATCGCAAGCACTCATATTTTATTACCAACCCCTTTGATTTTCGTTGAAATCATTCATCCCAGCATTTAGTATAATTTCAAAAATATTTAAGCCGATTTCCTCAACTCTTCGCTGCCATTAGCAACTTTGTAGATTACCAGTCCTTTGATGGAAACAAAACAAAAGAGAAAATGTAATTTAAGAGATGAAGTAAGACAATTATATAAGCTCTACAAACTCTGATAAAATGTTGTTTACTACAATTCAATATTTCCCATATTTAATTCAACATAGTCTTTGTTAACATAATTAAAAATAAATTTGAAATAATTAAGCAAATGAATTTCAAAAGCCTGCTGAATATTACCAACCACATTAAAATAGAACACAAATTACAATTACACTGAACTGGTCCATACCAGAAGATACGTCCTCATTTAATGTGTTTGTTTTTCCCAATAAAATATATGCAAGATTGTAGATACCCATTTAGTCAATTATTTACAGTTTGCTCTCAAGTATTGCTTGCTATCCCCAGGCAACTAGCATTTAAAAATTGCCAAAGTCATTTCTTAAATTGTTTACATTTCAATTTATGCGTATTTTCCGAGAAAGGTAAATGGAACTGAACAAATTGCAAAGCAATTTCTGTTCGCTCGCGTCGTTTTCCATCGCGGCGCTTACCTTGTTTGGCTTGCAAATTTTCTTTAATTAGTGCGCCAAAATGTATGCAACAAGCTGGGAAATAGGAAGACACATGCGCTGTGGCAAAGCTGCAGAAGGATGGAGTGAGTGAGGGAGGGGGAAACTGGGACACTTCTAGCACTACACTCCATGTTGTTGCCACATTACACTCCGTGCTCCGTTCGTGTTGATGTATGTTTGAATGTAACTCGTAATGCTATTTTCGGCATAATTTCAGCAGCTCCAAGCTCATTTGAAAGTCGTGCTTCCCAACCGCAGCAGAGCTACTGCCACAGCAGTCACTAAGTACACACACACACACACATACACACACACACACACACACACACACAGACACACATCACTGCTTTACATGATATGTATAATATTTCGGCGGCTTCCTCGCAAAATTGAGCAAATATTTTATTAGAGGCAAACCGCATCGTGACACAATTATTGCCACAGCCAGTTTCTTTATGGTTTGTCTGCCTCTAATTAGCGCCCAACTGTGGCACCAATAATAAAGCCATGAAGCCACCAAATAGCGATACTGGATGGCATTGCCATGATTTTTGAGCGGGCCGCTTAAAAGCCCATCAAATTCGCATCAATTGGCTGGCTCGTAAAAGTAAATTCTACAAATGCATAAAAATTGACAATTTGTCGCCCCAAAGAAAGTTCTGGAACTCGTTCACTGCCCGACTGTCGCCTCGAACCATCTGTGGCTGGTCAAGTATTTTGCAAAACAATACGCAATTTTAACAGCTCCAATTTAAGTCTGGATGCAAAACTTTTCGCAGATACACTATTTTGTCTTTTTTTTGTGTAACTTTTCTGGCAACCGTCTCAGCACTGACAAAAACATAAAATAAAATAAGTACAATTGCTGTAGACACTCTGGAAGACACTCTGTGTCTATCGGGTACTTCTGTGAATAACACTGTTTATGGATCACAGAAGTAAAAGCGATGAAAACTATCAGCTAACAACCTTGCTTTCAAAGTATTGTATCCCAAAGTTAATAATTTACACATTTATTTTGTAAGTTTTGCTAGAAAAAGAAAAAACTCTGATTCACAAAATATGCACTTTTACAATTTCCTGTCAGATCTGATGAAAATATTCTGCACATAAAAGGATAATCTTGATATATGGATGCATATACGACTGAAACCGACTAGTCGAGTATACACTATACTTTAAGCTTAAATAGTAAAATCTAATAAGCTATATAGTTATACAAATATGTTTTCCCTAAGCCTACCCATATCGATAATAATGGCACAGGGTATAAGAATAAGAATAAATGGCAAAAAATGAAAACTAGTTGGCAAGTTTATTAAAAGTTGCGGCAACTTGTAGTCTGTGCAAACTTCGGCATCACACCCTTAAATATACATTCTTATATTATATATATATATATATATATATATATGTATATATATAGATAAATATATAGATACTGAAAGTGGAGGAAGTGCGCGCTGACAGCCAGCAACTGACAAATGCCAACGCTAACTCAGTCAACTCCACGTAATATGAAATAAAATTGTTGGGAAAAAAGATTTCAAATTTTTATTTTTTGCTTATGTTTTTGTTTGAGTTTGTTTTATTTTTTCTGTTGCTGTTGGCAGCATCTTTGAGCGGTTTTTTATTATTATTATCTTTGACCTGGACCAAGGAGTTGCGTCTGCCGCTTCTTATTATTTATGCGTAAAGTTTTTGGCCTTTTGTTATGCATTTTGCGATTGTGTTTTATAATTTTGCATTGGGGTCAGTGGGTTACACAACGACTCCTTTCCATAAGCAAAAGTGTGTGTGGCGCCTTTGAGACAACAATTTAATGAATGTATGAAATGTATACTTAAGTACTATCAGAGATTACTCAACTTTATGCCCATGTAGTCGAGCCGTTTACTGAGTTTCATGAGCGATTTAAACGATTGATTGCTGCTTAAATTCAAGCAAAATCCCTAAACATATGCGAACCCAAGATATCCTGTCAAAGGTCCTTCAATGACCAACTGACTTGCTCAGCCCTGTAACAAAAACATAGCCAGCGATTGTTGATATTTCTTTCCATCTTTGCAAACAGCAGAGAGGCAAGTTGGACTCAAGCAGGCATTGCTGATGATGCAGATGATGATGCTGATGATGATGATGATGATGATGAGGAAGTTGATGATGTTGATGCCAGTATCCTGGTTGGTGCCCAAGTTTGCCTGGGCGTTTGTAGAACGATTCTGATTGAACACAACAATTTTGAAATTGCTAAACACATAGAAGTACACACACACACACACACACACACACACACACACACACACACTCTTGCAGAAAGAGTCCCACGTACGTGTTACGTGCTGTGACATTGCTGCTGACAGCCAGTAAGTAAAAATTTAAACAGTTCTGTTCCTTGGCGCCTCAATCAATTGACAGCATTTCGCATGCCTGTCTGTATGTACGTGTGTGTGCGTGTGTGTGTGTGTGTGTGTGTCTTTTTGTGTGTGTGTGTTTTTAGCATTTGTCTGCATTGGGGAAGTTGCTCGCATTTCAAGCACATTGCCGTTAAATGATTTTTAGCAAAAATCGAGCGGACATGACACACTCAAGTAGCTCAATGAACCCTCCTTCCTCCATCCACACACCCATCCACACCCTTCAATCCCGTCCCTTTAACAGATTGAGGGTCTTCCACTCTCGGCACGTGATTGCTCAGCTCTTGGCCTGTCGTGCCTATCGTTGTCTGTGTGTACAAGTGGCTTGTCGAGTGCGGCTCTCAAGTAATTTCCATTAAGTAAGTGTTTTGGCCCTTTAACCTAACTTGAAATGCATTGGCATTGACAGTGATTGCATTAGACGAATGTCCTGTGCCAAGTTCACTAGATGAAACCTCTCTCTTAAAGCCGCTTACACATGATTGCAACAATTTCCGGCTGACTTAAAGACTTTTTTTTTTTTTTTGTTCTTATGCCCAAATACAATTGATGTTGCTGCTATTGTTGATATCGTCTTAGCTACCTGAGCGAAAAATTATATAAACAGCTGGCCAAGGCACGACATCTGGCTACCATCAATATAATAACATAAATGTAGGCAATGTCAACACAACCAAAAAAAAATTCAGAGACGCAAGCAGCAAACAATTTTGTCTTCAAAATGCTATTTTCGACAATTTCCAGGAAATGTAACATCCGCCCAAAGGAAGCTTTGCGTTGGTATTTTGATATGCTTCTGGGGTTTGTATTTGACGACGCAGACGATGCTAATGGCGCCATTGTTGCATGGGCGTGTCAAGAAAAGTACAGCAACAACATTATGCGATTGGCGGCTTTATGCTCATTAAGCAAGTCGCGACGATGTGGCTTATACATATTTAGGCTCACAATGTTTGAAAGTAGCTTTACTTGGAAAGAAAAAATTAAAAAACAACCACAATGCACAATGTTGAGGAATATTGATTTTAGACTTCAGAGAACTGAACTTTTTTTGGTAGTTAGCAAACAAATTAACAGCCATATAATATCTTATAAAATCGTTAAAAATAAATAAATAATTTTATTTATCACTTAAAAACACATTCAAACTTATTTTTTGCAATGTTTAAAAAAGTCCCGTTTGGTTACACGTTGTTTAAATATAAGACTGAGAAATAGTAGTCAATAATTGTTAGTAGAACAGTAATCAAAATATATTTTAACTAGTCTGGATCCAGTAAAAGATTCTCATTTCTAATAACGATTAGAAATAATTTCTTAAACCGTGTTTTTTGACAAGCAGCAAAAGATATACCTTAATGAAATATGTTATTTTATTAATTTGCACTCTTAATCTATCTTAATCTTCAATGCATCTAACATGATAAAAATTAATTTAATATTATTAATTTGTGCTCATGAAGTTGTTATAGGATCAGTTGGCCACATCTGAATGGCTGTTGTTGCTTCCAAGAAATCAGGTGAACTCAGGTGAATACAGTTGCTTGATTTTAGTAGCAGTTACTAAAAAGATTCATCAAAATTACTAATTTGGGGAACTTTTTATTAAAAGGATTTAACGAAAATTTGTATTTTGCCTTGGTCCATTTTAAAGAAAAATTCAAGTATTCTAGAATTTTCTTGCATTTTTTGTTGCTGTTTCATTTTGTTGATGCGACCTGCCTGCTTTGAGTTAGTTCGTTGCGTGGTGACCTTTGATTACTGTTCTGTTGTGCATGAAGTGGTTTGTACCACGTTTCTTCTTCTTCTTGTTTTTCCTCTTTCATCTGCTTCAAATTTCAGATCCTACTTCATTGCCTATTGGGTCAAGCATCTCTGCACAAAAGTGTATCAAACCGACCACATTCTTTTTAAAGCGATTGCCACCACGCCCACCGCCGGGAGCGATACACCTGTTAAAATTGAGAATTGATTTGGCCTTTTGCGTTGCTGCCAAGTTACACAGGCTATTTCAATGTTGGTCCAACTAGAGTAAAGTGTGGCCTAAAATCAAGTTCAGTTTTGTGCAGTCTGCCGTAATATTTTCAAAGCACAACCAGTCTCAGAGTGCATGATTGACCGACTGACTGAGTGATTGACTGACTGATTCAAATTGGATTGGGATCAAGGATTTGATGTGTTGGGCTGTCAGTGTCAGTGGTTCACGCTACTCATTTGTAAATAGTGAATTTTTGGTCAAAAAGCCACGATCTTCGGCTGCTTGTAGCCAGTTGTGGCTTGTGTATGGAGGAGAAAACTGCTGTTAAATTGCTTGAAGCTCGGCAAGTTGAAGCTCGTATTGTTATTATGTGGCATACACATTGTTGCAGCAGCGCCTGCTGTGTCTTACACTTCCGTTAACGCAGCTGCAGACACGCCCATTCTACCCCCTTGGCAATGCCGCCCATTTCACGCTATCAACAGTTCAGTGTTTTGATGAATCACTTTATGGGGTCAGATTGTTGTAATATTTTGCTCGTTGGCACTGCTGTTTCTTACGGAGTGGTTTGGTTTTGGTTCGGTACCGTTCCGTTGCGTTTCGTTCCGCTCGGTTCTTGTCTTGTCATTGTTTGTTTAATTTTGTATACCGGATACCCCAGCGTGTTTTGCCATTGTCCTGCTGTCAACAAAATGCCAGCAGCAATCGCAGCTGTAAAGCACTTGGCCAAAATGTAAGGGGCGACTGCCCAAAATGGGGCGTGGCAGCACTCTCTTTATGTTTATGCCGCTGACAACAAAAGAAATTAAATTGCCAACACTGAAATTCAATTGTATCTTCCCTTGGCCGCATTTTCCAAACTTGTCAAAGCGACAGACAGACCAAAGCCCAAAAAGCCTTCCCCAGCCCCCAAATAAAGAGAACTTTCCAAATGTTGACGATATTTTCAATGGTTATTGCAGCAATTTATTGGGCATTGATTTTTTTTTCGTCGTCGTCCGTATTTGGACCCCACAAGGCCAGGAAGTAAACAATTTATTAAAAAGCGCGTACCGTTGCCATAAAAAGGTCAATGATTATTATGTTTCAAATGCAAATTCGCCGCTCACATCCCCATCCCCATCCCCATCCCCACCGCCAGCCATTGTCCAATGTAAATATTGAACGCAGCCCAACAGAGCTATAACAGAAATTTTGAAAATTTGTTTAGATTTCGCTGAGGCTGTTTTGAAGTGGTTGCCATCGACTGGTTCGCCTTCACTTGGAGACGGTTTTTGTGGTGCTTCAATTGAATTTCTTTCTTGCTGTCAATTTAATGGGCAGCCGTGCGGACTCCGAGACTCATGGCACAGAAAGGTACATTAAATTCGATATGTTCGCAGGGATATGTTTTTAATAAAGTATAAAATAATATGGCATTAACTGTGCAGATTGATGAGCAATGCATTTTTAAGCCATTAAGAGAGATTTTAAATCAAGTTGTCAATTTTTAATATTATTACAGCAAATGTTAAATGTATTACGAATTATGACCGTTTTGTTCTCTGCTCATTGTTTCAGAGCCATAATTAAAGCACTTAAATGCGCGCATAATTAAAATCCATCGCTCGTCATGACACATTAACATATTTACATCTCTATATATGCATGTGTATGTGTATGTGTATGTGTGCTTACACACAACTATTCATATGTGCATGTAATTATTAGCCTGTTCTTTTCGCCACCCACCTTCCGTATTCAACAAAAATATTTAATACCATTGCAATGCAAACACAATTAAAGGATAATTTCTTTGTTTGCCTGCTATATGATATGTTTACAAGTGTGGGTGAGTGTGTGTGTGTGTGTACGTGTAGGTGTGTGTGTGTGTGCATTTCACCATCATCTGAGGGCAAAACAGTGTGATGAAAATATTGGCAGTGGCACAATAGCAACTTATGCAAGCATCTACTATAAGCACTTGTACACACACACACACACACACACACACACACACACACACACACATAAATAACATATGTGTTTTGTGAGCGTAGCATGCATAATGCCACATTATGCGTGCCACATGATTTATCATTTGTGATACTAGTATGTCTGTGCACATATTTCTCTTTGGGGCGCCACACAATGCCAATTAGAGCGTTCATTGTTAAATTCTAATCAAAGAAGCCGTTTGAATTTACACTCCGCTTGAGGTCGTTACGATTAAATGGCTCCAATACATTGTTTGAGAGTCTGTTAGCCAATTATATTTGGCGGGCCGGGAGTTGGGATGGGGCTGGTGGCGGTGGCTATGGCGATGGCGATGGCAGGCTTTCATTATCATGGCCAAAGTGCGTTGTTCTGTCGGTATTTTGATTTACAAGTCAGAACATCGTTTTGCGACAGATTCCTATGAATAAACAAATAGATAGCAAACTCATAAATATGCGCATTTCAAAGAGCAAAATAAGAAAAAAATAAGACTAAATCAAAAAAAGCAAAACAGTTTTCAATTTCGCCAAAACAACAATGTAAATTTGATGATATGCGGCGGAGCGTTAAGACACAAACACCCATGTGTGAGCATGTTCTAAGGGTTCAAGGAATGGCTAACTTAAAGGATACCCAGTAACTGCTCTTAACTTCTGAATATAACTTTTTTTCCCTCGATTACAACTAGCTCAATAAATTGTCTGAAAAGATCAATTATAAAATCGAGTAATAGAAATAATAATACGAACTGGAGACATTTGAGACATACTTTGTCTATTTACTCAACTTTATTGGTTTTGTTTAGAAAGAGTCTAGTCAGACAAGAATGTTGCATGTTGTGTGCTGAAATTTAATTGCATTTGAAATGCTTGTAATTAAACCCAAGGTAAGAAATACATTTTCACAAGGAGCTCCGTCTGTGATACAGCTAAAAAACGATACATTTGACAGACGGCTAGGTAGACAGACACACAGACAGACAGACGGACAGACAGACAGACAGACACACAGACAGACAGATAGACAGACAGACAGTCATACCCAGCGACGGACCGACTTGTTACCGGAAATTGTAAGCAACAGCCTTGAGGGGTGGCCGTATGTGCACACACACATGTGTGCGTGTGTGTGTGTGTGTGTGTGTGGGGTGTGGGTGTGATGTGCATATGTAGATGAGAGAATTATTATCTTGTACTTGCCCATGTCAAAGACAATTTGCATCTCAGGGCCTGACAAAGGGCGATGCGTTCGATAGCAGACGACGGGCCTCTCCGTAGGGCGTTGTCATTGTGTGTTGTATGTTGCTTGCCACACAATATGATGCAAGGTGCTGGCATATGTGTGCTGCAGTCTACATTTTAATGCGACAACAATGTGCAGAGTGTTGGGCTTTCATTTCTGTTGTACGCTAGTAATTGAAAGCAGTGGGGACAAACGTAGTTATTCAAATAAATGGCATCAAAAGATTTATCAAAGGATTAAAGTAGAGTGCACGAAATGAAAGCGTTCAAGAGAAGGAGAACGATACAATTATGTAACAAATGTAGATGAAAAAGATGAAGAGAGATTCTTAATAAGAATTTAACTGTGTCCTTAAACCCGTTTTTAAACACAGCTAATACATTTCCAAAGACACTAAAATATACTTTTTTATTCCCAATTATTACTTTTATCACATAAACTATCTAATGACTTAATACAACTTGCCTTGGCACATGGCCTTGAAAGCGGAAACCCATAACAAAAGTGTAATTAAAATATTCCCAACAGACACCACATAAATACACACTTACACACATACTTAGTCGGGATACGCGTGTGCTTGACAGTGTATTCCGGCTCGTGTGGCAAGATTCCCCCAACCCTCCGCCTCCGGTTGTCTGCCATATGCCACGCCAAGCATTTAATTGTGCGGTTTTTCACGCGTTTTATGTGTTTCAATTTTCATTGGAGCACTAAAATTTGTCGTTTCAAAACGGCATCGTCAGCGCCGTCAATGTCAGTGCCGTGACGTGCACACATGGGGCAGATGCCACCCTGCCCCCCCCACCCACTGCCGTTGCTGTTGAACAATATAATAACATAATAACACAGGAACAACTTCGAGCACAACGACAATCAAGCGGGCTAATAAACACTTTTATAAAATTCTTAAATCGCACGTGTTGCGCTTGTCAAGGGGTTGCGTGTTGCACAATAAAATATCTAAGTGCATCGCCATGTTCTGCCACACAAACATACACACATACATATGTAAAAGCTCGTATCACTATACATACATATAAAGAAATGTATTTATATTTGTGTGCGTTATTTATGTTTTCGGTTTTATCTGTATCTGTATCTGTATCTGTATCTGTGTGTTGTGTATTAAGTAAGGTGTGCGGGCGACCATAAAAGCCAAGCAGCTGCAGTTGCGCCATCGATAAGCTGCTGCTGCTGCTGTTGCTGCTGGAGTTTGTGCCACACAGTGAGTGCGAGAAAGAGTGCAGAGTCTGTGCCACATAAAGATAGTAATTTAGCATAGCCACCAAGGCGAGTGTGTGTGCACTCAGACAATAATATAAGATACAATAATCCAAAATAAGTCTTATGAATTTCTGAATATTTTATCACTTTTATTCACTTGATAAATAAATTACATAAATTCAGAATATAAAATAATATATATATGTATATATGTATATATTTTTGATGATTTAAATTTTAATGCGATTTCTAAGAGTCTTGAGTATAGTATTTTTCTGAGTGTGTGTTGGGGGCTTGGCGGCATCTTGTGGCAGCTAAGAGCAGCTAGCTAATGTGCGTTATGAATGTTTGACGCGCTTCCTTTGCCAATTGAAGTCAGTGCACTTGAGAGGCCGGCAGTAGGGGACCCCTGTTGAAAATTGCATTTTATTTATGATGTGCAACCTTGAAGGCGTGCAGACCTTAACCAATGCCGCCGAGTCGCACATTAAAGCCACTTGTGTGGCATCGTTTATGCAGCGATATCCTTGCATACAGCAGTGTGGCACAATGGCGTGCATTCAACGAAAACAAAGCCAAATTTGTTGCTTAAACGCATGCCAATCTGAGGGTAGCTAAGTAATTGAAACTTAAATAAACAAAACTGCTGGAACAGACCGTCCGCAGCGAGTGGCATGTGGCAACAGTAACGAGCAGGGCGGGTTGTGGCAGCGACAGCAGCAACATCAACGTTGAGTGGCAGCTAAAATTGCGCTTGATGCGCAGAGCGGAGGCAGCTTTTGAATGAGCTTGAAAAGCAATGCACACACACGCGCACACACACACACACACACACACACACACACACTCACTCATCCTTGCAGCTGAGGCTCAAGTGCAGCAGTAGCCACTTGTCGACAGTCTCATTAGTGTAAACAAAAACAGAACACAACATGCTGCTGTTGTTGGCATTGCATAAAAACAAGAGACTGTCGTTCTTTTTCTGGTGATTTTCAGCTTTTTTTTTTTTTGTAGAATTTTCCCTTTTTGATGTTGCCAGCATATTACATATTATTTATTATTGTTTGGCATATTTGTTTTGGACTGCTTCCTGTCAGCTGCTGTCGCGTCAGCAACATGTTCGGCAACATTGCTGCGCTGAGGCGCACATGTTGCGCAACATTTCCAGCGTGCTAATTTTGGATTCGCTGGTCCGCCTACGTCACACCATTATTTTTGGGGTGTGTTTCGCGGCAGTCTTCCGAGCAGAGGCGGCAGGCAGCAAACAATTTTCAGTCGTTTGTCAACTTGTCCTAGGCACGTTTGCGACCGGCTAATTCTGTGCAGTTTATTGTTTAATTAGTTTTCACTCAACAACAGATACAAAAAAAAAAAAAACTAAAATAAAATTAAAATAAAACAAAGAAAAAACTAAGCATCAGTGTTTATTCTTGCACTTGCAGCGCACTTCCGGCAACAACAGCTGGATGCACACCAACAAACCAAAGAGCCAAGCAATTAGCTAAAAAGGCAATACAAAATACGAAAACAATTTCAAATTCAATTCTGTGGATTGTAATCAGTGTAAAGTGAAAGACTGTGGCCAAATGGACGCAATCCAAACAAACAACAATTAAATGCCGGAAATTGAGTTTGTAAACTAAAAGCGATCGAAAGCAAAACTCAACAACAACAACAACAGCAACAAAAATGTGCAAATCCAAAAAGTGGAAATCAAAAGCGAATTTCAGTGAAATAAAACGACGCTAAGCGTGAAAACAAATTCATATTTGATATCATCTGGCCGCTTATTAGCCACAACTCATCGAGTGGCGGCAATTTAAAGCGTCAGCCGATTTGGCCGATGAACAACTGCGCCAAACATTCAAAGCAGCATTTTGAGAGCAGAACGGTGCACATTAATAATTTGCATATTCCCCAAACGGCAACTGTAAACAATCTGTGTGCGCGGCCCCAACAGACGGCGAAGCGCGTGAAGTTGAAGTGTTTATTGTATGTGCCGCAAATGTTGCCTGTCTGCGAGTGAGAGCTACTGCCCGACCCCGATCATGTTGTTGCTGCCTCAATCGCCCAGCGACTTGTCAGCCAACACTCGCAAAATGACACAGCACCCAGCAGTGCCAGCAATCATAGGACATGGACTTAGACAGTCGCGAAAGCGACGCCAGACCAGCTGCAGCAACCAGGCGACAGGCGGTTGGATCTGGTTAGCGGTTTTTCTGATGCTCATGTTCTCGACAATGGGTGAGTTGGCATTTTGTTTAAACTATTCCTCATAATTGATATTAATCTTGCTGTTGAAAAATCGAGCTGAATGAATTGCAATAAGAGACTTTATAAGATGATTTATTACGCTCCAACTTTTTACTTTAGGACTGTAAAATAAAAGCTGTAATTAAAAAATAATGAAAAACAAGCACAAATTGAATCCCATTTCAGTTGTCAACTATTTTAACTCGATCTCTGAGAACAGTTAATTCAATTGCATTCACTTTTCAACAAAAGCCATCTTTTGGTACTTTTACAGCTTCGCAATTATATGGACATACAGACAGACAGACAGACGGAACGAAATTAAAAGAATGTCACTTTCTTAAGTGACAACATTAAAAAAAGAAAACAACAACAGTGAAAATTGTGAAGTGGGCGAGTGCAGCAAATGTCATTTGAAACAAACACTTTTGCCATAATAAAACACAAATAAACCAAGACGAAGCCGAAGCCAAAAAAAGAAGTGGACGACGAAGAAGCCAGGCCACTTGATAGCGGCAAATGGGCCACACGATTGAGGAAGTAGTCGAAATCCACTTGAGTTAAGGGTGACATTAAAAGCGGCAAACCATTAAAAGGATTGACAGCCAGCAGCATCAGCATCGTCACCAGAGGAGGTGCCAATGACGGAGCGACAGGCGTCGATGTTGATGACGATGCCGCGCCAGCCTGTGTGATTGCCTGACAATCGAGGGTCGGGCAGACGGACGGACGGACGGACGGACAGACTGATCGAGTGATAGATAGATATAGATGGGGACTAGTCTACGGGCAACTGACGATGACATTCCGTGAGCGAAGAGCGAATCGAAATAGATGTCGAAATCAGAGCTCTATTAGAGTGCTTCTCAGTCAATGAATTTGTTGTTGTTGCGGTTGTTGTTGTTGCGGTTGTTGTTGTTGCTGTTGCACTAATGCTGATGCCAAATGCTTGTAAAATGTTTTTAATGGTGTCGCTGCAATAAAACCAGCTTCATGCAACATTTCTTGTGCTGCTCCTCCCAACAAGCTGCTCATTTGGCGTGTTTAACTATACTTATGACTGACACATCCACTTCGGTCAACTATGAAGAGTGAACCAATTAAGGACTCAGCTGTGCAGTGCAATTCCACAGGACTATTGGTGACTGTTATTAAGTAGTTTGGTGTGACTTTTTCGGCTTGAAAATTACTCTAATTGCCGAAAATAGATATGTTTAGACTCAAATTAAGAAGGCATGCATTAAATAGAATTCTTAATGCAAGGGGTGATGGGCTTTCAAATGTTGTTTAGATGGATGAGGCAATTAGGTGCTATTAATAACCCCAAACAAAATTGAGTTTAATTCAGCTGTGGTGGTATTGTTTTATATATATGTAAAAGTATTACATATGCCTCCACTAATTTCTCAATTTTGAAGGGGAATAAATCGGAATTATGTGCGAAATTGATTGTTGTACACTAAGCGATTTATAACCTAGTATTTTAATCCATTTTTGCTGTATACCAGCGACTATAATTTAATATATAATTTTATTCAGTTGAACGATTCAGACCAAAAATACAAATTGCTCTCTGGCATTGCCAGTTAGATTGTATCTGCGGAAAAAAGCAAATATATGCTAGATATGTATATTTGTTTGTATGTATATATATATATATATATATATATATATGTGTGTGTGTATTTTCGAAGCAATCAGAAAAGCACAAATAATAAAATGGCGTTTCAAAATGCTGTTGGCAAATATTATTAAATTTTAATTGCGAAATAATATTGACAGGCGACTAACAAATTACAAATAAAATATGCCAAATTCACGGTGATGTGCACTCGAAAATAGCCAGGCATAAATTTCAAATTACGAGTGCACAAAATATAAAATATATTTTTGGTTACAATTATGCGCTGCACGCATAAATTGCATCGGTCAATTGCGGCACGGGGCATCCTGCGGTTTTTGGTGGTCCGTGTCTGTGTTTGTTTATTATTCATGTAATTTGTAATCTATGGGTGTTGTTGTTGTTGTTGTCCTAGCTGCCGGCTTGAACCTCAGCACGAACTGCGTTATGGATTTATATCTGTGACTCTTTTTTTTCTATTTTTTTTTTTGTTGTATTTATTAGATTATTTGTCTGTATTTTTGTGTGTTTGTCTTTGCCATAAAACGCAATTATCTCGCGCAAACAAGCGCATCAGAAGCACATTTGTGCCAACGAAGGAACAACTACACGCACACACACACACACATACACACACACACACACATTAGAGAAAATGTCAGCTTGATTTTCAAAAGCTGCAAAAGTTGTCGCCATCAACAGAGCATTTTCGCATTTTGTGTTCCCATAATTAACTTATTTTGTACATTAGCAACAGATTTTGTTTATTAACGCGTGTGTGCGTTTGCTTTCAGTAATGCCCACAGTAAAACACCCATCCCCATCCCCATCCCCATCTGCAACTTTATCCTCATCCTCATCTTCATGTTCATTCTAGCCATTCAGGTCCTGATCCAAGTGCTTTAATGTGCGCAGGGCCAACGGGGCGCATACTTATCTTTTGGCATTGCCAGCGAGTTTATTTATTTGCTGTTTGTGGTTTGTTTAGCAACTGGAGGGGGGGGGAGGGGGGGGGGTGTTTGTGTGTTGCTGGCATCGCATAATTTATTTATCATTAGCGCAATTCGGCGATGCCGGAATGCTGTGCGTATTTATGTTTGGGTGAGTTTTCTACACAAGATGCTGGCAGAAATAGCAACGAGTTTGGCTAAATAGTTGAAATAATTTGGCCAATTAGTGCAATTGTGTGGGCTGCCATAGCCAAGTCAATGTGCAAATTGAGATGATAAAAAGGGAATTTTATTCTAAAATAAGAATTTAATTAAAGAAACTCAATCACATAAAAGAGAGAAGAATTTCATTAATTGGTTCCGTCCGTTGGCAAACGGGTCTCTACTAAATATTATTTATAATCTTTCTGCATGATTATATAAAAATAAAATAATAAAAATGTTTTGCTTCTTTATTTTTTTTTTTCATTGAATAACGATGCTTACGTAATATTTGCATGTCATGCTCTTGTACAAACATATATGCAAGCATATCTAATATTTACTGGATCTGGTCCGATATTTATATGTACTCACAGTGCCGTACACGCAACCATCTGGAAATTCAATATTTCACGTTTAATTAAGCTGCAACAGCAATGAATACAAAAAGAGAAAACAAAAACATAAAAATAAACGCAAAAGAATAAAATCACAACGACAAAATCGCAACTGCCACACGAAAATGTTTTGCCTGCCACTCCCAGTGCGCCAGCCAAATAAATATGCAACAAAAATATAGCAGCAATGGTGTAAACTGTGTGCGAAATGCAGCAGCCGCAGCAAAACGCCGTAAACTTTTAACAATGGTAAAAACACACACACACACACACACACACACACGCACAACAAAATAAAGAGAAACAAAGGCAAAACACTAAAAACTACTGCGGGCAATAAATCTACAACAACAACAATAGCAAATGCCAACAAACAGCTACAGATACAACAGCACAAATGTTGCCAGAGCGTTTGCATAAACACATTCACACACACTCACACACACACACTCACACATACATATAGCAACAATTGGATGCGCCTGCTGCGTAAATAACTAATAAGGTTCTGGAATAAATTGGAGTGAAATTTAGGAAAAGCAACAAACACAATAACAAAACTGAAAAGTTCAACAACAAAGTAAGCTGTGAAAAAGGACCACCCCAAATGCAATCATTGATCATTGCATTTTGTATATCTGTGTGTGTGTGTGTGTGTGTGTGTGTACTACGTTACTATAACTTAATTAAAATGATGATTTTTTTGCTGGTAACTTGCAACTGGCTAAAACGATGCCAGCGCAAGCTCGCTTTTTTGAATGCTGCAAACAAACAAACAAACAAACAAACAAACCAACAACAACATCAATTTATTCATAAATCAGAAAGCGCAAAAACGCAACCAAGTTGTATAAAAGCTAGAAATGGATGGTCTATTGGCCAACAGTGCATGGCCACCCGAAGCTACGCACACTGAACCAATGGCAGCGCACAGATTTTGTTAACAAAAGTGAAATTTCCAAAAATCATCATCGTTTATTTCAATTCTTTCTCACAGATTTGTCTAACATGGTTTCTTATCTTGGCCATATTTATCAAGAAATGAGGTACACAAACCAGAAAATGCAATTCGATTAGAAAATCTTTATTATTTGTCAGTATTGTCGATAGCTTTGATATATGACTTAACTTATAGCAGACAGGCCAAGCCACATTTGAGATAAGTCAAGCAGTGGTTTAAAACGTGTTGGAAATCAAAACAGATCAATTTTAAAATCCAAGTGAGTGCATGAAAATCGTTTGCAAAACTTGGTGAGCTGTGGGATTTCAGAGCTGATGTCTAAAAACCCATCGAAAACAAAACGCACAAATTAACTTCCGGGTTCAAGTATTTTGGCGTGGTCAGAACAACGGTAAAATTCAAAAGAGCGTTTTACAAAAACCGCCAACACGATATGGATACGACCTGGTTTGGCTCGGCTTGGTTTTGGTTTTCAGCGTGTTGCGTCAAATTGCTGTTTGCAGCGGACAGCAGCGGGTGTCGCCGGCATTGCAAATGGTCAAAAGTTCCATTAGTGTCAGGCCATGAATGCTATTTACAAGCAGTTCACGATGCAGCATTTGAGATAAGAGTCCCAATGGGGCCAAAATGGAAAAAATAAAAACATAAATTGAAAAAAGTCCGCACACACAACTCGCAACTGGGCACAGAGCACACAGTTAGCATCAAAAGCGGAGCTGCGACTGAATATCGCCATCGATGCTGGTGTTGAGATAACAAAATATTTTCCTATCCGGCTTCAATTGAGTCCTCGAGGTCGTCATCAGTATTATGCACGTTGCGTATACGACAAGTGTGCAAATGGATGGCGACAAGCGGCGGCAGTTGAGGAAAAACCAAACTAAGTAAATACGAGCGTGTATACAAGCTGCTCTCTTGCATAAACACACACACACATACATACACAACTACTTGAAATAAAAGTAAAGGTACAAATGAGAAAACTCGGGTCGTGGCACACACTGAAAGAGCAGAAACAAAATAAAGAAAAACGGAAAACGGAAAACAAATAGAGAAAAAATAATAATATGAAAATAAGCTTGCGACTTGTATGCAGTATGCAGCAATGTCACCAGCATTTTAAATACATAAATATTTTTATGTATACACCAGGGTATATGTACATACATATACATGTATATCTGTGTGCAGAGATACCCTGCCTGCCTCATAATATGTAAACGCTGTTATCCTTTTTGTTTTATTTGCTTAGCGCTTCTGTGCAAAGAAGGACTATCGTGAAGCAAACGGCGACAAACGAGCAACACGAATATTGTAGGAGAGAGAGAGAGAGAGAGAGAGAGAGAGTTTTGTGTTGTGGCGCATCGTCATCATCATCATCATCATCATTATGATGATCATTATCCACTTGCCAGCCACTCTAGTATATAACATTCAGATTAAACTGTGTTACATATTATTTTTTCATTTAGCGCATTTACCCTTGTTGTTGTTTACTTTGTGCGGGTGTCGCGTTGGAGAGTTGCTTCAAGTTTATTTGCCAACACTCGAGTATGTCAGGATTTTCCTTTTCCAAATCCCAACTGCGTGGTCAAAACGCATTATTTATGTATATATATCTTACAAAAGGTATACGCAAATATTGCCGTGATTTATTCATAAATATTATACTGCTATTTATATATTTACATTATTATACATTTGATTCTAATTTAACATTCAATCTAACAGGAATTTTATATTTTTATTCAATTCGATAATTATGCAAAATGATAAAAAAACAACACAAATATGAAACCACTTATTGGGCACGTAATTTTTTCGTTATATTTTCCGCTTTCCACGAATTTTGATTTTTCATTTATGCAAAACAATGATTATTATTGACCTGGTCAATCCTGTCTAAAAGCTTTAACAACTCACTTAGCTGTCTAACAAGCCAACACATATATTTTTTCCTATATAAAAAAAAATAGTTAATTATTTATTGTCCTTTCATAACCAGAGTTTTAGACAAAACCAGCATTTTGAGGTGTGTGTGTTGCATGCCAAGCCCATAAAAAAGCTACAGCTAAAAAACAGCAACAAATTATGTTGGCGTGAGCTGCGGTTGTGTCCATGTTGATGTGCTGCAGACATGAGATTAGGTTGTTGGGCTTGGTCAATGAGCCACTGGCGGAGTGGATGAAATTGCACTCAGCAATCTCGTTCTTAACTTCCACTTCCAGTGAAGCATAACTTTTAACAACAATAACCCTTTAACTACCTGTTAAAGTTTCGTTAAAAGCATTCTTTCGCGAGTGCGCCCTTTTGCTAAACATTTTGGAAGATATGACTAGCCGAATAGGATAGTTATCTTTTACAATATTTATTTGTTTATATATATTTTTTAACTTATACAGTCTTGAGCTAACATAGATTAAAGAGCAATTGCAGTAAAGTCCTCTAGCTCGATGTGTGTAGCAAATGCTTGTCTCCAGAATGAATGATTGATGGTTAATTATAAATATTTATTATTATTTATTTAGTTATAAATAATTATTATTAAATATACATTTTATCTTAACACACAATATAAAATAAATTTGATTTGTCAAGCTTTTTGTTTGATATATTTATATATTAATTGACTAAGTAATTTAAGCTTACTAACATTATTGCAAACATTTTGGTGTTTCTCAGAATTTGATATTTATTTTTCAGATTACATTAATTTATTTATCATGCAAATGCATTAGAGTATGCTGAGTTTCGACTTCAAGCTATAAGCGCTATCTTTTTTATTTTAACCCCTTCTGGGTTACTTTGAGGGTCTTTTACACGCATAGAAGGAAAACCGCAGTGCAACATTTTTTTCCAGAAAATTATTAGTTTTTTTCTGGGTGTGTGCGTGGCTTTTGATTTATGGTTTCAAATGTTGCATGTTAAGTTTTTTATGTTAATTAAACTGTGTTGGCTTGCGGTGAGTATGGTCAGTAAGCGTGCCGGGTGATTCAACGCTTTACTGGGATGTACAATCTAGTTTGAAGTGTTTTTCCACATGGTCATACTTACATGGACACATATGAGAAGCAGCCGGCCACTGACCAGAGCTGTGTGCAATGCTCCGGCCACGTAGTGCAAACAAATGAACTGCACCGTGTTTATAGTGATTAAAGCTAGCTGGTATGGGTCTTAAATGCTGTTGACCCAGCCGAGCAGACGAGCAGACGAGCAGAGGAGCAGAGGAGCAGTGGAGGAGCAGCAGCCAGCGGGAGCAGTGGAAATGCAATGCTTATTAGAAATTCCATTATATGTAGTATACTTATGTGCGTCCGTATGCTACTTGTGTCAACATAAGCCGGCAACAAGGCAGGTGTTGTCTTTGTGCACGCCTCAATGGCAACGTGCACACAGACGACACATATGGTTCCCGTTGGTTCATTTAGCAACTCCCGACTCCCGACTCCCGTGTGTAGCATTGTGCATGATAAATATTTCTGTAGGCTGCCTAGGCGGCAATCTACGGTTATAATAGGAGCTACGTTGCCGGGCAAACATGTCAAGTAGCAGCAGCAACAATATTCATTTGAATTTTCAACAAAAGCCTATTAAATACCAAAACAATACTCCATCACACACACACACACACCCACACATGCAGACACACACGCACACACACTTACAGAGTCTCTAGACATATGTACATTATATTCGTTCATGTCGTCTGTTTGGTTTTGACTCCTCTACGCGAACGAGTCCACAAATTATTATGCAGTGATAAATATGCCCACAATTCATCTGTTTCCTCCAACTCCTCCGGCTCCTCTCTTCCCAATCGCCATCTGCTTTTATTTGCCTTGCTTGGCAGTGGCTGGTGGCTGATGTTTGCCTGTTGCTTGATCCAGGTTCAAGAATTGGAAGTATTTTGAACATAAGAATCAAGCTTTATTTCTGTGTACCTGCAATAAGAAGAAGTCGTCGATTTTGAGGGTGAATCTGTTCAGGTACACAGTATTTTTAAATTGAAATACAATTTTTAGTTTAATTTTAGTGTAATATCTACTAAATACAATTTGAATGCACTCCTAAAGTCTATTTGTTGCTTAATATTCTTTGGACGCCTAAATTACTGAGCTTCATTTCATTTCTTTGAGCTGGACAGCTGGTATCTCTAAATTCCAGAATTTGGAGTCCCTTTACTTAATTGGGCTAAAAGGTATGTGAAGTTACCTTATGCTTTGACACATCTATCAATTTGGTGGATTTTTTCTCTTCTACATTTTATTGCTCCCAGCCAGTACATTAAAATAAGAGCCAGTTTTAGCCAAAAACACAAAAAAATTCCAAAAGCTCTTCAACAAATACTACTATCATAAAAAACAAACCGCAGTGTGCCTGAAAACTAAAAAATAAAAAAATAAAATGAAAAAACTGAACAAAATTTAGCTATGAAACTTTTCAATTTAGTTTCACTTGCGGTTTTAAGGAACCTGATGCTGGCAACATAGCCTCCAAATCAAAAGCACTCCAGAATGATTGAAAAACAATAAACTAGACAAAGAACAAATGAACTGCCTAGTTGCGCTCGCCAGCTGCATGAAAACAAACTATGGTGAAAATGGCGTGAAAACTGTTTACCCCTGGACAGGCGATGAGTGCGTCCAGGGAATAGCCCAAAGCAACAGCAGCACTGGCGACCACAATAACAAAAGCAAACAGCATTGATACCGCATACAGTGGCTGGATGGACCAAGGAAGAGGTTCGCGGCACTGCGGAAGTGGGAGTTACGAACTAGAAACTACGATCCTCTGACCAGGGAGCAGGGTGCGGAGTACCTTGTTGTGTTGTACTTGTAAACAAATCTCAAAAGGATAAGGGCAATGCACTTGTAAGCGAGCACTTAGTCGAATCGAGTAAATATGTAAGTTGTGCGAAAACTTTTCTTGCCATGCACCTTGGCATCCACATACTTATATGCATTGTAAACCACTGTGCCAATGTATGTGTGTGTGTGTGTGTGTGTGTGTGTGCGGATTTATAGACATTGTTTGGCTTGTTGTACATGGCGCCGGTGTGTGTGGTATAATATCATGGAGCACTTTTCAACCAAACACTAACAAGCAAAACTTTTTCCGGCATTAAGCAAGAATTTGCGGTTGCTCCTCGTTCGGCACTTCTTGGTACACTTGGTGTTGTTTGCGAGATTCGACTGGTTTTTGCAATTTCAATTTCAATTTCAATTATCAAACAAACTACATTTTCAATTTCGATTTTCGCTTGCAAATATTTATGGCACAGAGATTTAAGGTAAAGTTTAGGGGCAACATGCACACAGGTTATCGTTGGCTTTATTGGCCAATTATGTGGACTCGTTGCTCATTAGGGTCAAAGACGATGTAAGAAAAGGAGAGGCTACAGAGACCATAATGAAAACCATACCATACCATACCACACTATCCCATGCAGACCATAATAATCAGATGCGGGCGTTGCCCTTGGCCCGTTATGCAAACAATTCCCAATGGTAATTTATAATACGCAGCTGGTATATAAAGAAACGACAACAACACCACTAAAAAATGAAAATAATTTTATTTTTTATTTACCTCGCGAGAGGTTCAAGCACACACACACACACATAGATACCGTTCTGGGATGAAAGAAGAGTTCTCGAAGGGACCTCGGCAAAGCCGCAAATGATGTGCCATTATTCTTAAGAGTACAGCTACATGAAATGTGACCCAAATAAGATATAAAATTATTATTTTTTTTTTCTTTGAGATTCTTGTTAGGCTGTGTCCCATCGCTTGTAAACAGCCCAGCGACTTCCTCTTGCGTTCTGAATTATGCTACGTATTTGTTGACAAACGACTTTCAAATGGGCGGCCATAAAGTTGCCGGAAATTGGCGTTGATTGTTAGGCAATTAATAAAACTCGGATTCGGAGTGAAGGCATCTTAGTTAAGATGTTATGCAACCTTATTGATACCATTTTTTTTTTAATATAATTAATTATTGGAGAGCCATGAACTTTACTCAGATTTATTCAGAATTAATAATGTGAGCTGTGAGCTGGCAACACTTTTAAAATAATAATAAATAATGACAATAAAAAAAAGAATTATACTTAAAGAACTTTTTAATATTCTTTTTGCGAATATTTCAATAATTTAATTATTTTTCCGATAGTTGCAAGTAAAATATATTGAAATCGGAAAGTTTTTTATGCACACACATAACATGTGAATCTGTCTGTTTTTTGTTTCAATCATTTCAGAGTTGGTCGAGTGCGCGCTGCGAAATGTCAATTTAATCATTGAACCGCCGGCAGTGCGGCAAGGTCAGCATGTGGTGCTGCGGTGCATGTATGATCTGGATGGGGCACCGCTTTATTCGGCCAAGTTCTATCGCGGTCAATTGGAGTTTTACCGTTATACACCCGGCGAGTTTCCCAACACAAAAGTGTTTCCTTTTCCCGGCATCCACGTTGATGTAAGTATTGCCAAAAAAAATAATAATTTTTTAAAATTGCGGGAGGATTGTTGGTTCGCCAATGTATGAAAGAAAAAATTGAAACTTTTGCCGCTCCTTACAAAGGGCTTTTAAAGCATCCGCAACATTGGCAGCTTGTTAACGTTGAATGCAAATGCAGCTGGCCATCTGTCGAACAACTAACTACCTTGTTGTCGTTCGAGCCCAGGCTGGCCATCTAGGAGTCTCGTGGCGCTGTGGAGCTGAAACTGGTGGCCAGGACTGGTCCTGGGGTATCTATGGTCTTGGCTTTGGCACTGGCTGTGGCTGTGGCTGTGGCAGTGGCAGTGGCAGCGCTGTCACTTCGACGACCTTAATTGCGCGCATACTGCTTTTATTTATATTGTATATTTTATAACTTTTCGCTCATGCATATTCAGTTTGGCAGTTTTATTATTATTGGCGGGTATTCAAAAAAGCCAGTTCATGCCAAGACACCTGCAACGGCACCTGCCAGCCAGGATGCCATGTAGCTATCGGTGTGGCTATCGGCAGAATATTTTCATTTAAATTTTTATAAGTGCAGTGTCGGGAAATTTGGTTCTCCACCTGCTGCAGGCACCCCATCCATTGGTGTCCCCAGTGCCGAGTTGGATAATTTTGCTTTGGCTAGACTATTGAAAAAGTTTCCATCCAGTTGGAAGCTGATGGCCGGAGGCTGGTCCAGGGGCCTCACGAAATTGTTGTTGGCCCGACAAAGTTGCACTGAATCTGTCCAAATATTTCATCAGGCTATTGAGTTTGTGCCAGCGAGTTTATCTTTAGTTTTTGTCGTACCAAAACTTTTACTTTGTTGCTGGCTTAAACTTTATTTTTATCCGAATTTTCCTTTTATTTGTATTTGCGATGTGCTCTGTTTTTTTTATTTTAGTTGTTTTAATATATTTAAGTGCACTTAATTTACAAAAAAACATTACCTAGAAATTGGCACGTTGGGAAGACATTGGCTTAAATAAATACACCATCACCTTAACACAATATTTGACTACTTATATTTTATTGAAGTTTATATTGCTGCTCTCTTTGTGCTTCTGCAGGTAACCAACTCAAATGCAACCCAAGTGCTCATACGCAATGTTGGCTTTGGTCTCTCCGGCAACTTTTCATGTGAGGTGACCGCAGATGCGCCGCTTTTCTCCACAGCAACCGCTTTGGGAATAATGCAGGTTGTGGGTAAGTCAAAAACTGGATAGAAGATTAGATAAGATAAGCGATCGGCCAATCAAATGATGTGTTATTTGAGCAATCTTAGCTTGCTTGCCTTAAGTCTACATTAAGTACCTGTAGCTGTGGCAGCTTAAGTGGTTAAAAGAAAATTTTCGTTAAGCGGCAGAGGCAATTTGCTGGGGTTTAAGACTGGGGCAGCAGCAGCAGCTGGTGCTGATTTAAAAGTTTTGTGGGCCAAGCAACTTGTGTTGAAAATTGCGTCATTAACAGGCTATTCCTGGAGCAAGATAAGCATGGTGTGGAGCTCTGATGCTGATGCTGATGCTGATGCTCAAAGCTTGTCGGGGTCCATTTGGTAGTCCTGTCGCCGCGGCAATGTTTCACGGCTTTATGCGTTTTAAATGAGCATGCGATGGCGCGCTTGGAATTAGAAAGTTTAATCAGTATGCCAGATTCATGGGAGGCAATAAAAAAAAAAAAAAAATGCGAGCTATACAAATGTTTAGTTTTTCATTGGGTAGCATAATAAAAATAGTAATCACGGCTTTAAGTATGCACCGTTGAGGGCGGCAAGCTCCACTAACAAATGCCAGCAACAATTGGCTCTGCACTCGTTTTCTACTACGGTAACTGGGTCGATAGCTCATAAATGGCACACACAGTGCGTATGGCGTAATCGCGGCTAGGTTAAGAGTGTGTTCCATCCACAACAGCAGCCGGAGCAGCCGGAGCAGCAGCCACCTCCTCCTCGCAGTTAATCTTTATATTTGCTTCGCATTAAATATTCGAGAAATTCGCACTGACAGCTCAATTCTGGCTCAGCCGCTGATTTTTATGCCACTTGCCGCGCAATTTTCTCCCTGCCACCACACACGACCCACTTGAGTTACTTGTGTTTGTATGATTGAGCACTTGCCTCCTCCGATGGTTAGCCGGGGATGTCTGTCTGCTTGGCCGGGTGGCTGCTGTGCGATGTGGGCTGCTTGCTTATTGCCCGGCATTAAACATTTAGTTGTGCGCGTCTTGCGCGTAACTGGATGCCTTTATTAGATTGCCATTACCTCAACGCCTGCTTGCCTTGCCTGGTCTGGTCTGGTCTGGTCTGGTCGCCAAGTCGGCCAGTGGCCCTGACTGGCTGCTCCGTTCGCTGTGTGAGCTCAATATATTTAACGCCGCATTTAGCTCGCTTAATTGGCCGCTTTTGCTTAACTGGCATCAAGGGATTAAAGCTTTGATCAAGCATTTGCTTTAAATTCATGAGGTTGGCAACCGTTTGGGCTCTTCAAGGACGCCTCTTACGGTCTGTTGGTTTACTTATTCAAGTTTCATTAAACGTCGAGGCTTTTAATTGGTTGTGTGTGTTTGTTAACGTTTTCGTTCTTGTTGTTGCTGTTGCTGCTGCTGCTGGTGTTGGTGTTCGATGACGTTGTGGCGCCTCCACATACATCAATATGAGATAAGCCAGCTAGCCTGACACACTAACAGAACGTTGTTTGGGCCTGAAAAGTCAAGCGCGTGTTATCTCATCTGTGTGTATCTGTGTGTATCGGTGTGTATCTGTGTGTTTGTGTGTTTGGGCGTGTGTTTGCCGCTGTATCCGTGCTTTGTGTAGCTAAGCATTTGAGGCTTATAATGTCGTCGACACTAAGATCCCAATAACTTGCGGGCCAAACAATAAATTACTGCAGCGGCAACCCAAACACACATTGAAAGCATGTTCCGCACTCGCCCAGAATTTTCTTCAATATGCAAAAGAAAAATGGTGCTAATGTATTCAAGATATATTTATTGACATTTTTAGCATATTTTGTGTATCTAGAGTAAAACATAGAATATGATTTAATGAGAAGAATGTACCTGCCTTTATTAGATTATTTTTTTGCCATCCTAACTTTAAAAGACTTCATATATGGATTTCATGTAAATGCTTAAAATCCACAGCATGCAGCAAAATAAAAGCACTTTTCTTTAAGCCTTGGTAACAATGCAGAGCATTATTAGATGTTTGCTTTCTTGCTTGAAATGCTGTTTGGATTCTAACAAAAAAACAGAAGTGCTACTTGTGAACAAAGATGCTTTCAAAACTAATGCCAACGGTTCCAATTGAATTCCTGTGCAGTTTTGAGTGATTAAAACAGAGATAACCTCAAGTCGTAACCAAGATAGAACGGTTAACTTACTCATGCTGCAGATTACACTTAATTGCTCACATCTGGAATCTGTATTTTAGTCCGGGACTCAAAATATTACATTCAAAAAAATGTCAATTTATGTATCATGTTTGGCAATGAACGGAAAATTGGTCAATTGTATAGTTAGATTGTGTCAGAAAGAGTAGCACATATGTCTAAGTCTCGATCCTAAAGCTTAAAGCCTATTTTTAAAAAATGTATTAAAAATATTACTGCCTGCAAAGAAAATTTCCTTTTGAATTCATCTCTTTAATATCAAGATCCATAGCATCTGGTATAAACGTTAACTTGACGTTGGAATCTGACTTACCTAAGAAGACATAATGAAATAAATATACGAGGATATATTTATATATATATATAATTACCCTATACAAGAGGTCACAAAAATTTATTTATTTAATTTATCTGCTTTTACCCAAGAAGTCAGACATAAGTACATTTCGTGCTTCAATTCACTTTAATTTTATTGATTTGTTGGCTATTCATGTTATCTGTGCTTCCACTTTCTCTCTGACATTTGTGGTCACTTATGTTTTATGCATTTCCGTTTCCGCTGAGGCTGAGGCTCCTTCATTCACTAATGCAGCAGCAGCAGCTTCCTTATTCATCTAGCCGTGTCCTTGGAGCAAATGATTCTGAGGTTTAATCGTGTGTTAATGAGCTCAAGTGGCAATCAGATTGCGGGCCACGCTAAGACGCTAAGACGCCAAGACGTGAAGACGCCAAGACAAAAGCGAAGGCTAAACTTAAATGCGAGTGCGTCTCGCGTTTGCCTCACACATAAAATAAACACTTTGTCCTTGCGTTCTTTATGGCAAAGAGCAGCAGCGGTAGCAACTGCCCCAATTTGGTTGTTGGTGGCACATCAGCTCCGAGCGCGAGGCTACTGCCTCGTTGCTGGTGGCATTTGAATGCCATGGCAAGTCTCTGTAAAGTTATGCTAATTCACGCTTTCATTAAGTCACAATGCCACACCACGGCTTCTGGGCTCAGCAGGCGACCCAAAATGCCATGCCACATGGTCGTGCAAGTTTGTAGATAGTTCGCAAACATTTGCCGGGCTTAAACTTTAATAACTTAATGACATAAGTCAAGCGGGGATTGAGCACAGCGAGAGGTGCTGTTGGCCAAGTGTAAAGTAGGCTGGTCAGCTGCCAAATTAAACTTGAAGCCGACCCCGCACCAGCTGACCCTCATTAGGAGCCTTTTTTGACGTCGCAAAAGCCAAAGGAAAAGGTCAAAATCTGGGGGAAAAAAGGCCACAGCCGCCAAAGGAATAGTTTGGGGGATGGTCTAAAGTCTGTCTGTGTGTCAGGATTAGAAGGCGAGATGCCTTGAGCTATGCGGGGGAACAAAGCACAAAGATACCGTTACCGTTACCGTTACCGTTGCTATTGCTGTTGCTGTTGCCTTTGGCGTTGCCGTTGCCCCCTTTGTCATGGAAATTACTTTCTTCATTAGTTACTTTGCTTGTGACTTTGACTTTGCTTTCAGCTGACTTAATTAAAAAGTTGAGTGTGGCCTCGACCGCTGCGGTAAGGAAAGGATTGGGCAGGGGGGAGGGGGCACTGCCTCGCCACTTATACGCCTATTAATAATTTGTAAAGTGCCCGAAGGTTAGGGCCCTGGACTGGTCAGCAATCTAATTGAATCCAGGCAACTTCAAACTAGATGACTAAACACTTTTTGGTCGGATTGAGATTTTTACTGAGTTTCCCATGTCTTGCAGCAAATCTTGAATTATTTTCGAATTTAATACAAACATATATTTTTTCTATGCTTGCAGAACTACCCGACAAGCGGCCCACACTTTATACGGAGCACTCTCGCTATGGGCCCGGCGATGTCCTGCGGGCCAATTGCAGCACGCCGCCATCTCGTCCACGAGTCGAGCTCAAGTTTACTATTAATAACATGGTGGTAAGCACAGTTATTGATGAATCAACGATTTAAATTTATCTATACATATGTTTGCGACTTACAACAAGCCGCGATAGACGCAGCTGGCATAAAAATCCACTTTATTTTTATGTAAAAGCAACCAAAACATATAAAAAAAACTAAAAGAGAAAGAGAAACGGAGACTGAGAAAAAATCTGACAGCGGGTCAGCGATTATTAATGTTCAAAGCTGTTGAATCCTTTGAAGTTGTGGTCTATTCCGATGAGAAATGGAAATTAAAATCTGTCAACGTTGAACGGGAAGGGGAGGGGGGGATCGAGGGGGGAAGAAGACAGGATTGTGCATGTGCCTCCACCCTGCTTGCCTTTTTCCGTATGCCAACATGCCGTATGCGCAATTTTACACCCTGCCAACCAACCAACCAACCAACCAACCAACCAACCAACCAGCGTAGACATTGTCATGTGTATTAACAATGCATGCAGCGCAGCTGTGGCCGCCTTCATGTCCTTTGGTTACACTGGTGAAAACGGATTTCTATGCGGCCGCAGCAAACATTACAAGCACCAGCTCCTTTTTGCGTTCCACTTTTGCCAGACCTTATCTCCCAGCCCCGTCCCCGTCCCTCATTACATTTGGGGCTCGCAGCTGCTCGTTTTGGGCTGGCTGTCATTTTTGGTGAATTCTCACTTTTGCTTGGGCCCCTTGTCGACAATGCCAACTGTAGCCAGCTGTCACTTCGAGAAAGACTTTTGCTCCACATTTTTATGAAAATGCATGCCTCATGCCTCACAATGTATTCGCTGCTGTTGCTGCTCCAACACACCTTTAATTTGGTGACTGACTGTGCTCCTAGTAAAGCTGGTTCGTCGGTTCGGACCAAGATGTAAAGAACAATTAATTGGTTAGCATAAAATGTTGATCATGTGTTTCTTGCATTATTTTAAATATTAGTGTAAAATGTTACATCACTTAGATTCGCTTTAAAATTATGTAGCGTGAGTTAAGTATGATTGATGGCAAACTTGTTTTCAAAAGGCGATCAACATTTTTATTTTCTTTTTTAATTCAATTACACCATATTGATGAGGAAATCCAAATTTAGTTTCGTATATTTTCATATTGACAAGACACATTTCCAACATTTCCAATGATTGAGGGAATAGGTCCATATTATCTAACTGCTTGGCTTCTTGGCGTTGCCTCTGGGCGTTTTCAAAGTGTTTTCATGCCATTGAAAAATGGTTGCCACATTCCTTCAGCTTTACCATGCTCACATTAAACATGATAAATGAATTCAAATCATTTGCACCGCAATAACAGGAACGCAGCATGAGCCAAACTCCTTCGACTGCCAGCCAGTTGCGCTGGAGATGTGAGAGAGAGAGAGAGAGAGGGAGATACAGAAAGAGAGAGAGACAGTTACAATAACAGCAATGATATCAAAGCGCCGTTGTTGCTTGGAAATGAAATGATAGCTTATCGGCAAGCTGGGTAGCAAACACTTTTTGGGCAAGTGCCATTGCCATTGCCATTGCCATTGCCGTTGCCGTTGCCTTTGGTGTTGCCAATTCGTAGGAAGGCAACAAACCGTAAGCAGACGTGGCAGACGTTGACTAAAATTGAGTAGAAAACGATACCGCAGTGGGAGGAAGATATATTGCAATTGCCGATCACAGGAAACAAATGAATATTTCATGCTGTGCAAATCAACAAGAGGCAGGGGAAGGTGAACACACACAAATACACCAACACACAAAAACACACACACACACACATATACTCACACTAGCATATTTCACATGGCATTTCTGTAGCAGGTTCGCAGCAACAAAGTTTACGTTTGAAGGTAACCTGCCACAGGAGCATTGCCAGAGGCATCTGGAGCCGTTGCTGAACTTTATGTTGACAAAGTTTTTTGCGGTAAAAAGCCACATCAGTAATTTGCAGAGCATGCACACACACATACATGCACATCCACACACATATACACACATATAGCCATGACATATGTGGCCTGGTTTTAGGGGATGCTGTGGCTTCGTTTTCGGCTGACTGCTTCCGCCGGGCCAGGCATTAATCATTTGGCATGTAAATTGCCAATTAATAACTGCTGCATGTCATTTGGCATTCGGCTTCAAAATAATACGCAAATTTGCCGGCAGCCAGGCGGGCAGGGAGGAAGTCAGGCACTTGGAACGGATTGGCGTTGAGGTTGAGTTGAAGATGCTGGGGCCAACGAACTTTTGTAAACATTTGCCAACTGCTAGGCGCATTCGCATGGAGTCCTTAATGAAGACAAATAGCACTTTAGCCCTGCCAAATTTAGCGGAAAATTGAAAAAAGCATCTCCGAGCAGGTCGGGGAGGATTTCCAAGCTGCCAGCTTTCATGTGCAAAAGTTTTTGGCAGCAGCCCCAAGATATTGCAGTGCCATCCACAATTTATATGTTATCGATATGCTCCCAATGCATTGCTGACTGTAGTACGGCAAATTGTACACAATGCGACCAGGACATACTGTAAAATACAGTTATTGTAGTTGTCCTCCCCAAAGTATTTGAATGGCTCTTATTTATTAGAAAGTTTGGTGACTCTTTCGAATTTTTCGAATTGAAGTGAAATAAAGAAACGTCCATTTAGACCAGTCTCGTAAACTATCTAAAAGTGCATAATTGATTAGTCTACAAAACACAATTGTATTTCATTTTGATCAACATTTAAAACAGGATGGAAGCCGCTGAGCAGCTTTGCATTTGCATGTGTTTTTTTGTTTTTGTTTTTTGTCAAAGCTTTTGCAGAAAACACTTACCGACAGTATGTTGCATGCAATTTTACTGCCTTGTGTCGCTTTGTGGCACACCCTCTGAGCACATTGTGTTTGTCTGTGTTTTTGGGTCTTACAAGTGCTGTTCCTCACAGTAAATGCACAAAACTATTAAGAATATATAATTTCTCGTATGCTTATGAAGAATGCTAAAGCCGTGAGGATGTGTGCTTTTTGGCATGCGCATAAATAAAAATTATTTATATAAGCGCAAATCCTTATCCACATTTGCACACGGACACGGACACGGACACGGACACGCTAACCCCACACACAAACATTAAAAAAATAGAGAGAGATAGAGAAAATAGAGAGAGAGAGATAGCAGGCTATACGGGGCCCAGCGGCAAAAATGCAGCACTGGCTACAATTTTACAGTGAATTGCACTAAATAACTGCCATTAAGCATAAAAGCTGTTCTCGCATGAAGGAGCTGCTGGCAGCATTTAAGCTAAATGCAAGTTTAAGCATGTTGAAGCTGGCGCAAATAAAGTGGACTTACGCAGCAAGGATACAAACAGAAACACACACACAGTAACACTCGGACATGCACTTGGACACACACATACACACACACACACACAGTCGCGCAGTGAGCAATTGCTAGGAGAGACACTAATACAGACGCATTGCAAATAAAAGGCTAAAAGTGGCGCGTATATGGCAAAGAAAGCCAACTAAAAAAACTGGCAAAAACTTTCATCAATGTGTCGTCTGGCGCATTTGAGCTGCATGTCCTGCCAGCATATGTGCCCCCCCCCCCCCCCCCCCCCCCATCGCTTTATATCCTTTTGCCACAGCCAGTGCCACTAATGTGCGCAATTGTGAGACGCTTCCTTCTTGCGAATTTTTGTTTGTGTTGTACTCCAGACGCCGACTGCCGCTGCTTTTTGCTGCATTACATTAACACAGATAAAGTTCCTTGATACATAATTTCCATGCATACACAAATAGCCGCCAGGCTCTGATGCTGATGCTGATGCTGAAGCTGTGCTCAGCTGAGCCGGCTGCACATGTGGCCTCTCCAGCCGCAGTCTCCACCTCCCCTCGCTGTCTGTGCCAACTTGCAAATGGCGACAAGATGCTAGCTGGCAAAACTTTTTGCTTGGCCAAAAGCAAGCAGCAGTATTACGAGTACCGGGACTAAACGTTGCCAAATGTTGTCGTTCGCGTTGCTCTCCTTGTTTTTGTTGTTTTAGTTGTTGTTTTTGTTATCGCCTTAAAATATGCTAATGCATTTGCGAGCGCTGAATAAATATCTCTTTATCCCTTTGTCTTACACTCTACATCTTTTTCTATATATATATATATATATATATATATCTTTGTTTGCAGATCACAAATGCCGAGACCCAGTTTATTCGCACAATTGATAATCTGATAGCTTCACGCATCTCACTGAAACTGCAGCTTCAGGGTGTCCACTTCTCCAGCGTCAATCCGGCCATTTATAACAACGGTTACGGCTTGAATTCGGTTTATGGCCACGGCGGACCCATGTATGCGCCTAATCCGGGCGGCTTGGTACTGCGATGCACCGCACAGATTGGCGACCTGTACCAGGAGTATAAGGAGGTCGAATTGGGCACACCGCAAAAGGATCCGGTGCCGGCACGTGGTAAGTGCATATATTTTAAATCTGTGCGCGCTGCTATTCTAAACTAATTACGCAATAATATATATTTGACATCCGCTTCCGTTTGCGGCATTTCCATTTCTTCTATATGTGCTGGATCCTGCTTCCGGCTGCAGTTACGCTCTCATCCGGTTCGAGCATGAAAAACTTCTTTAGCACGTATTTCTCCACATCGGCGGCATCCCGACGCGTCGGCGGCGTCCACTTGGCGCCCATCACAATGGCGCTGGCAGCCCTGCTTGTCAGTGGCGGCGCCCTACTCAGCCACATGGTCCGCGAGCTTGTTACGCAGCTCATTCCCACTGAAGCCCGCCCAGCTATCGCTTCTATTGCGCATTCCAAGTCCACCAAGAGTCGTCTGTCCACGCTGTCCTACCTCCAAGGCGCCACTGCAGCGGCTGGCAAGGCCAGCACGGAGATAATTAGCTTGGGAGCGAGCTGTGGGCAGCGGCAACAACAGCAGCAGTGGCAGTTGGAGGAGCTCTCTGTATGTGCAACAAATTAGTTTAATTGTTAAATAATTAAGTTTAAACATATTTTGTATGCAAATTACATTAACTAAGTGGATATGTGTAGTCAACCATCATTTTAATTACTGCTTTGATTATTTTTATAATTTTTGTTTTATTTATTTTTTTGTTTTTTATATTGGTTTGTAATCTTTATTTGATAGCTATAAATGAACTCTACATTTTCAATGTGGTGTCTAAAGTAGCGAGCTAAAAAACCAAAGTAACTTTAAGCAACCATTTGAATTTAGCAAAGTAAACACAGAGTATATCGGAGAAACCCAGAAGCCAGATAAAACCATGCATCTATTAAATAAATGTTTACAACAAAAATTATTGTAAAACAAAAACTACTTAATAAATGTGAAACGAACTAACAAAAAACAAAAGGTATGTGTTGCAAATAACATAATTACAAATGGAAAAAAACAAAAAGAAAAACTGTGTAAAATATATTTAACAAATGCATTAATTGATTATTAATGAAGTCTACTCGTAAAATGATCGCCTTGTGAGGGCTTATTGTAAATGGTGGTGAAATTGAATAAAAATAAAAACAGTGTTAATTTTAAAAAATACAACTACTTTTTGTCTTTAATTCATTTGAATGCGGCTTACAGGAAACCGAAAATATTTTTCCTCCCAAAAATAGAATATTTTGTTGGTATTTGGCAAAGAGGAAGAACTGCAACTCATTCAACCGACAACCAAAGAGGCATTTTTCAATTCAACAAATTTTTGTACTGATGATTTTTGGCGTTAAGAAATATTTCTCAACATTCCTGCAACAAAAGCTGGCAACTTCACAGTGACTGACGCTGCTTATTGTCTGCATTCGGCATTGCATGGGAAAGTGTGAAAAAAGTTGCCTTTACGCAGCGAAAGAGCTGAAAGAAATGTAAGATAATATAAGGAATCTAGTTCAGTGCATTGTGGCATCCTTTTTAGTTGCCGTTTCCGGTCCCGTTCCCGTTCCCGTTCCTGTTCCCTGCTCCATTCTGCATGCGCATTTTGTACTTATTATTGTGTTCAGTTTCTTTGCAAAATTATTGAAGAGCGAACAGCTATTTCTTTTCAGCTATTTCTGGCAGCCAACAGTTCCAAGAGTTCCTTCCTATCCCAACTTCAGCCTGGCACAAAATGTTGTTATTTTTAAGGAGGGGTCCTTGACTCGATCTGTTTGCTACCAAAGTAATTACAATCATGTACACAATATGAATGTGCATACATATATATATATATACATAGATTGTATGTATATATACTATTGAAAAAGCTAACAAGACAACAAACTCGCTGGTTAACGATTGTGTCTGTTTCTTCGACAACTGCATTTATATTTGGATTATTTGCATAGAAAACATTGCAGAAATATAACAATAATTCATTGCGCAAATTCCGAAGAATAAATTACTGCTGCTGAAACACTACAGGAACCGTTAGTTCCTCAGACTTGGCCTGAATGTCAAAAGTTGTCTGTTATTCGAATTGAATTTATTGTGTATTTGTATTTATTTGGTATCTGGCTTGTTCAGTATAAAGTTACCAAATTTAGGTGTCAATCAGGAATGACATTGCATGCATGCAGAATGGCGCATAAAATCACAAATATTTCATCATTATAATCGAAAACTGTAAATAACTTACCTTATTGATATATTGATATTGATATACTCTCATCTATATTTTAAAAATTGTTTACCTATTGTAATTAAAATACATTTTATTAATGGTTGGTCTTTTTGTTTTCAAATGTGTTGAGTTCAAGTATGAATTATTTAATTAGAATTTATTAAAATAATGGAAATAAAATATGCATATTTTTTTTTCGATTTTGCTATCAGCACAGGATATGAATGTTTTCCATCGGAATTTAATTAATGTATTACGTCTGGTCCTGCAAAGTATAAAAACAGCGCAATGCGTGCTCAATCCAATGCTTCACTAATTGGAGAGCTATGAAAGAGAATGATGAAGTGAGTATACCCCACTAGCAGATACCCTTTCCAACATCTTATAGACTGCGTCGTGAAATGCGACATTGGTTTGTGGAATGACATTATTGAACTTGTGGCAGGAAACCTTCAATTGGTAAGTAACACAGTTATTGTATTATCCACACCACTACATATAGATTATAATTATAAATAGAGTATCTGGATGTGGTTTGACAGTTGTCTCCATCAGCTTGTTGTGTGTATTGTAACATATTCCATGGACCAACTTTGATGGATGCGAAAGGTAGACTTAATGGCATATTCCTGCTGCCCGCACATGAATATGAACATAATCGAAAATTGGAAATTTCAAGGTACAAGTTTGCCATTTGTGACTGCAGCGAATGGGATATCCAAATCTTTCGATAATATTTCCAACACTTGCTACTCTGTTTGGCTGACCAAAATAACGCGCCACCAATGACAGATATCCATGAAAGGGATGTTTGTCTCTCTGTGTGCTGTAAAACTTCATTATCCCTAATTAGTTTTCGGTTTCATGCAAATAGTGACGACAACAGTTTGATGTGCGACAACGGCCAACCCACCTGCCACCATAAAAATGGTGGGAGCAGAGGAGCAACTACTACTACTACTGGCAGTCAGGTCAACAGAATGATGCAGTGCTTCTAATTGAAGTCAGCTTATTTGCATTTTCATGTCATTTTGCAGTCGTATGTTGCAAACCAGTTGCCAGTTGCCAGTTGGCAGCGTCCAGTGGCCAGTTGGCAACATGCAAAAGGCATGTTGTTCCGGACATGTGTGTGTGTGGAGTGGCCCTGTGGGCCGCAGCTAATTTATTTATGTAAAATTAGCGGAGTGAACGTGTTGTTTTCGCTGTTGGTGAATGGTAATTTCGTTAGCTAGTATTGGTATTTAATTTTCACTGGCCACTGTCCGCAGCGCTGAAATCAATTAGCAACGCGCATCGAATTACAAATTGCTTAGCTTATGGGGTTTTAGCGCCCTCATCCTGTGGTCTTGGCCATTATATACGTGTAGCGCAGATTGACAGGAGCAGATCCTCCACAGTGCACCCAGCATCGCACTTGCTGTGTCCTCAAACAATGTGAGACAAGACGTTGCACACACACACACACACCCACACACACACAGTAGCTGTGTTGTAGCAAGGATTTTGTCAGGACTCTTGGGTTGGGTAGCACCGTAAATTGATTCTCTCGATTCATATCGCATTTATGGCAAGCGCAGCCCTCGAGGCATGCAACGTTGTTGAATGCGTGCACTTGCAGTGTTCATTGTGCTGCCATACTTTGATGGCATTTGTGTTTTTCATGTCCAGTGCACAAACACCATAAATGCGACTAGTTATTTTTCTCATTTTTTTTTAGAATTATTGTCAATTGTAACAAGTAATGTTAAGAAATCGGTGGCTCACAACTTGTCCACACACATCGAATCTTAATCGTAAAGAATTTTATTTCAATTGACTTCTTTTTCTGGACTGCTTTGAAATTTTGAGTTGCTGTTGACATCGATCGACTCGAATATTTTGGCAGCTTGCGCTATGGTTAATGAATTAGTATATTATTTGTATTATCACTTCTAAAATTTAAAATATCAACTCTATGATTTTACACATTTTAAATTTGGTGTAATTAAGCGCTATTGAAATTGTGTAGTCTCATATGCCTTTATTGGGATTTTTTGTTATCTTTAATGGGACGGATGAGAGATATCAACCAATTGAAGCGTTATTAATGATAATGTACATTAATTGTGCATGATTTCATTGGTTAATGCGGCAAGGACATAAAGGACCTGTGAAGCGAACACATTAAAGCTGTCGCCAGACCAACTTTCCAAAGTAGAATAACACGCAATTGTGCAGGACCAAGTGCTTTATAAATAATGATAATGAAATTCTACTTCCAGTAAGCCAGTTGTCCAGATGTTCATTGGGATTGTAACAGGACTCAATTCAACTGGAACTCGGAGAAATACAAATTGACAACGCGGTTATCGCCCAGACTTTCATTTAAGTTAAGTGCACAATGCAAATAAATAAATAAATGTAAATTGTGACTGGAAAATTGCAAGGGACTCTGTCGCTTGGCTTTCCGAACTTCTGTCAAACTGTTGACCAACCGAATTCCTGAACATCTGTGCCTTTCAGTATGCAACGCGCTGTGTCATAACTGGTCATGCTTGTGGGCGTGGTCGTGGGCACAGAACGTGTGCTGCTGGTCAGTCCTCAACGGAGCGACACGCAAATGGACAGTTCGGTTTCCCAACGGATGTTCGCACTTATTAAAAAAAAATGGAACGAGTAAAGAAAATATGTGTGGCTCATGAACAAAAAATGCATGGAAAGGATTCCGTTATATTGCACCGGTTGGAGGTAAAGAAATGAAAACTCAGTTGTCAGCTGACATGGCTCAAAATGTAAATGCAAATACATTTACAAACATACATTTAGATTTGGAAATACGATTTTCGACAATACATAACTTCTGCATTATGGAGGGGTCCAATCGTCATACTGCCATAACTCTGGCAACACTGAACCAGTATTCAAAAGCAATGTTTGCTTGAACATATTTTGACTTCTGGAATAATAATACATTTGAACTTGGAATCATGATTCTCGGTTGAAATTCTTGAAAGAAATTTTTCAAATGTTAACCATAACTATTTTATTTATTTTTTTTATTTTTTTATGTGTATTTATAAAATTGTAAACTGAAAGAAAATAAATAATGTAAAGCTAGAACTAAAATGTTGAGAGAGGGTAGTCTATCTGTTAGAGGCAACTAAGAGATATTCAAAATGTTTATTCAAGATATCATTTAATCTCTTAGTCGAGCACTCACGTCGAGACCACACATGCTACTTATATGGTAGCATTGTTGTATCGTTCGTACCCCATGTAGCAAATGGAATACAACAACATGGCATGAACGTAACTAAAATTAAAATATCGTCGACGGACCATGAGTAAAGAAGGGTTCATTAAATTAACATTTGAAATTTCGGTCACATAAACTTTCTTGTCCCAGAGCCGCTTATGCAAATTGTTGCCTTATTGAATTTACACTTCGGAACTTTTGTCATGCCCTGTCCAGCAGAGGACAAGCGCTTCAAATGAGTGCCGCCTGCCCCACGGTGTGATGACGTTATTTTAAATTGCAGCAAAGGATTGCCTACAAACTGAGCCTGACCAGTGATCTGTGTGTGTGTTGGAAAACACACACACACACATACACAACTCCTTAACATATCCTGGCTGGTGCCATTACGCCTTCTTGTAATAAAGTTCAAAAAATAATTTCGCCATCGTCTACGACAACTAAAAACTTGACACTTTGCTAAGAAAATTTCTGTGGCTTGGGTGTTGTACTTTTGAGTTGTGCATCGTCCAAAAGTTTTTGCGGTGCTGGGGTTGGAGAGTAGAGTGAAGGAGGAGGCCTTGGGGCCAGTGACAGCTTAATTTAATTTGTGCACAAATTTCCAAGTTGTGAGCTATCGAAATGCTGTTGCTCTTCTTGTTCGTGTTGTTGCTGTTGGTTGTGTGCAACAAAGACATAATGAATTATGCAGGAAAAAGCCAACCCAGCTGCCGTAATGTTTTCGCATAATTTATTTTGTCTGCAAATGAACATGTGTAACGGACAAGTGCGAATATTCATAAGTATTCAACAGAGATTCAAGTGGAATTTCCGGCTTATCGGTTTGCTTATCATCATTGGATTTGTCTATTTCCAATTCGATTTGGTTTGCCACGCCCTGCCAATCATTGTGAGATCCTCTTGAGCACATTTTAAATTCGTCACATGCCGCAAAAAGCATCAATTTAAATCGAATTAAGTCGTGAGGCAGCAACGACTTCAGGGAGTCTGTCAAGTCCCAAGCATTAAACTTTTAATCCATATTAAATGAACTTTTCCACACAATTTTTGTCAAAATTTATTTTGCATTTATTTACACTTCAGTTTGGTTTTTCATTTGCTCTCTGCAACAACAATAACACAAACAACACTAACAACGACAACAGAAACAACAGTATAAAAGTTTTGTCATAAAATTTGTTTTTATGTGCCTGCCTTCCCCATCCCCATTCCCATTCCCATCACCATCCCCATTCCCATCTCCATCCCCATCTTCAGGCATCAGAGCCTCTTTTCTTATACATGTAGTAGTATGCGAACTATGCAAACAACAGACCCCAGAAATGTCTCACGTTCTTCATTATTTTCATTAAATGGCAACAACATTGTTTAGTCATTTTATGAGCTAAAGTTTTGTGCTTATCCTTTTTTATTTAATAATTAAATGTTAGCTTGTTCTCGATTCAAGTTGGAGTTGATAAAGCCAACAACAAGTATGAATGCTCTGGCGACAGCCTTCGACTTGTCTAAATTTTTAATATTAAATTGCCAAAAATAACATCACTTGTTTCTTTTTATCGTTTTATAATCGTTAAGAAACATTTGACTTGGCAACTGTACTGCCTACCTGGCTTTAATATTGATTGCCACAAATTTATTATAACTTTAAGATAGGTCTTGTGAATAATTTGACAATTGGTAAAATGGAAAATATTTTATGAAAGGCTTTTGGCAGAAAATGTAACAAGCTAAAGTCGTTGAACTGTGTTGCAAGTATTCATTTGTTGTTGCAGTTGTGTTTGTTAGCTGCAGTTGCACAAAGTTGCAGTTAAAGTTAATTGAATGAGAGTTAAGTGGACGTTTAAGGCAATTTCCGGACAAAATAAAATCGCTGCAGAAACTTGAAACTTTAATTTGTTGCAAACTTTGGCGCCTACAGCCTTGAATTATGTAATAGTTGCAGTGCGCAACATCAAAATAAATATATATATATATATATATATATATATATATATATATATGTTTGTCTGATTATGTGCAGTTTATTAATTATGTAATAGTAAAAACAAACAAAGTACGGCTTTATAATTAACAACTTAATTCCAAGACGTACCGACAAATGTACAACTTATGGTATTCGGGACTTTAAGGTCTTCTGCTTATGCTGCTGTTAATCATCTGTTAACCAGCGTTGCCACACTACAGCACTGTAAATACTCTTTACATATTTATATATGTATGTATATATAATATTCAAAGTTATATTTAGAAGCTTTATGCGTTAAACTAAACAAATATTACTTCACGTCGTTTAAGATAAATGTCCGAAGTGTTTTATGCAACAATAACACAATAACACAAATACTCACAGACCACACAAACATTTCAATTGTTCGGAGAGAGAGAGAGAGAGAGAGAGAGAGGGAGGGAGGGAGCTTGTGAAAGAGAAATAGTGTACATGTGTTAGGAAATGCATTATTTTGCTTAACAGGGCCTTGCTTGGTTTCATTTCATGTGCCGGCCGGACATAAATTTATAGGACATTTAATAAGCATATTTGGAAATAAATGATTTATGCATCGTACTTGGCTGCATATGCGTTGTAGTTCATTCAGGTTTCTAGGCATATGCTTGTTTGCTGTGTTACAATTTGACTCGAGCATTTCATAATATTTGCACAATGAAACAATAATTTATGAGCCCGCCACCAGTCGCTGCGACACCTACAACATGTTGCCAGGCAATCTTTGCGTCGCAAATCGTGAAGAGCCCTTTGAAGTACTTATTACGCAGCGGATTCAATGGGACGCAGGAGTTGGTTTAGTGGCAGACGGACTGGGCATCAGGGCCCAATCACCAGCATGGCTACAAGCAAGTTGCACAAAGTTTACTCAGTGTAATTTGTATGCACTGCACTTGTCGTTCTTTTGTGCAATAAAATTAGTTCTTTTGTTTGCAATTCGGCATTGAAACGTCTGAATGTCTCTTCAATTTTTTTTTAAGGAGAGACCCAAGCTACACGACTAAAACAATTGTTGATTTTTGTTGTTTTCGACAAAACTTTCAGAGTAAATAGAGACTTAATCGATGACATTAGTCAAGCATATGGGAACAAGTATTTAGTTGCTTTTGACAAATTCCCCTACAGTCTTTGCCATTATTCATATTTTGTTCTACTTGTGAGACTTACTAAAAGTACTTCACAAAAATTTGATTTTTTTTTTCTCATAATTTACGCTGTTTTTGCTATTTCTTGAAAATCTCCTTTACTTTTCCTATTGACCTCATTAACTTCAATTTGTATAATTAAAACGCAAATTGCCGTAAAGGAATTGTGCACTGCTCAGTAAATTTTGAGAGGGCGACTCAAATTAAATTTATGAATATCAGAAACCAGAAATGGAGCCCCCCAACCCAACCAAACTCCAGAAGCAGCACATTAAAGCTCGACACATTGCCCTGGCACCAAATGGCAGCTGATGACGAGTCTGTCACTGTCCTGGCTGATGGTTGATGGCGATGACGATGGCGATGGCGACGGTTTTAGCTTGGCTTTGACAGTTGGCGTCGCTCCTTGGTGGTTACGCCCTTGCCAACGGCCGACAGCTTCGCTGCCCTTTTGCTGCGGGGGGGTCTTTGGGTTTTGGCTCCGTTTAGCAGTTGCCGCGTGTTTTCATTTAATTTGGCATACATATTATGCTTGGCTTCGTGTTTTTGTTAGATGCGGACAATGTCCTGGGCCCATCCACCTCGCAGCACTACACTTAGTTATTTGTAATGTTGTAACATGGCTGGGTCGGCACAAAGCTTTTAACATAATTAGTTTGAACTTTCTGACCACGTTTCGTTTTTGTCCGTTGGCATGGTTAGTGTTGCGTTCAAGCGCATTATTGTAACAAATTTGTGCTTAGTTGACTGGGTCAGGGACGAAGTGTTTCTGAGCCATGGTTTAGTTGTTTTAATAAACAATACGCATACAAAAAGCAGTAAATTAAAATGTTCCTATAATGTGTATGTAAAATTTAATGCACTTTTCAACATGCGCAATGGAAATGGCTGTGCTAATATATGAGTGAGATCCAGCAGCCGGAAGCGGAAGTTCAAATTGGGTTCATTAATCGCATTTTATGGCTGGCGATGCGAGCTCGGAATTCGCAAATAGCTGAGAAAATTGAGCAACTCAGCAACTGAGCAACTGAGCTTCTCTCTTGCTTGCAATCAAAGCCTCCCAACAATCAGCTCTATTATCATGAAATATCACATTAGTTTACCGAGTTTGGCAAATGTTGGCCCAAAGTTCTGTGATTGCTAAACTTTGTGTGTTTTTTAAATTGCACCAAATGAGGCAAGCCGAGGCAGCTTGAGTGTGTGCCTGTTGGCATGTGTGCTACTGAGTGTTTGTGTGCGTGTGTGTGTGTGTGTTGATTTTAATTCAGCAAATAACGTAAATTTTGCAAATAAATTACATTTCAAGCAAATATCAAAAGGGTTAGTATCAGTGGGTCAGTCGTCGACTTACGACCCCGGTGCGTGCCTCCGACGTTTTATTGGTTTTCAATCCTTTTTTTCGGGACGAGCACATAAACATTTTATTAGTTGGAACGTGTTAACACGATTCCACAGTCCTTAAATCCTGGCTGATGTACGCAACTCCACTAGACATTGATTTGGGTAAATATACAAAACAACAACTTGATGACTTTGAATGGCATCATAAGTATTAATAAACTCAAAGGCTTTTGATTGCAGCTCGCCCATGTTACTTTATAAAATGAATATGTAAAGAACGGAAGTGAAAAGACGTAGTATCTGTCAGTTTCATTAACCATTGCATATTTAACGTATGAGATAGATTTTGTATATATGTATCTGTTGGCAACAGTAATTACAGATATTCTCATTTAACTTAAACCGTTTTTGGAGGTTCATTTAAATTGTCAGTCTTGGCTTTGTCACTAGCGTTTGACTGTCAAATATTTGCACAAGTTCTGTTGATGACAAGGTGATAAAAGCCAGCCCAGCCTTGGCAAATATTAATAACAGTCGGCTGACAAACAACAACAACAACTTTGTCTTTGCCTAAAGCGTGCAACCCAGCTGCTTGTGGTTTAATTTCAGTTGCCTGCAGCTGCTTCAAATGAGCAAACAAATGCAAATCCAGCTGCTGCATCGAGCCGCCGCAAAGTGACTGCTGCATCTGCATAAGCAAGTTAAACCCAAGGCAAATAAACAAAAAAAAAAAAAAACTTGCGTTTTTGGCCAGCAAACAACGGCCAGAAGCAGTTGTCCTTTTAAGAGCCAGACTCGCTTGCCACAGCCAAAGCGCACTCTACACTCAACTTGACAAGCTACGCAGGCCTCCAGATGCAGATGCAGTAGTCCGCTTTCTGCCTTGACAGTTACCTGTAGACTAAGTGACCTTTGGCTTAGCTCTAGAATGCACTACCTGACCCAGCTGTGTCATCACTTACCACTCAGGCAGAGCAGAGCTACAGAGCACGACAAGGCAAGCCAGGCCAGGCCAAGGCAAGTCAAGTCAAGTCATCAGGCTCGAAATGTAGCTGCCCGAACAACGTGTGTGTGGATAAAATGTGGAGATCTCTTGTCACATGTCACCTTTAAATAATGTCCCCGGATGCCTTTCAACACAAATCGCATGTGAAAAGTGCTTCACACATGAAGTGCTTTCGGAATTTTTACTACGTTTTTCGAATTATGATCGCAAACACAAACCACTCGTCACATGCACAAAACCCACACACACACACACAAACACAACAAATACAAGCAAACGTCAAAGAAACTTCTGCTGTTGCACGGCAATTTGAGCTGTGTTCTGGTAACGGTTTCAACGGCTCCTCGCGGTTCCTAATGTAGCTGCTGTTGTTATACCCTGTACAATTAACAAACAGCTTATTTCCAAAATTACACATTTAACTTTTCAAAGACCCACAGAAATTTTAAAGATACTCAGTTCATGAGTGTTTGTGAATGACACATAATTTTTGGTATAAATAGTGCAATCATGCAACAAACTTAGTGAACATTCAGGCAACGTTCAACAGGTTTTCTGGACCACAGTATCTCCTCGGCGAGCAATCTTATTCCATGTACTCTGCTGTTTTTGATAAGCTCTGAACTTTATTGCCATAACTGTGGATATTGTGCCTCTCTGGGAGGCACTGTGTATGCTGCTGTTGCGCCATACATTTGGCAGTCATACATCGAAGAGTAGCTGTGACTATTCCAGATAATCCAGCCAATCTATAAAAAGCTTAAAATTGTTGGCCACTGTTCATCATTGGTGTGCCAGTTATGTTTATGGAAGATAAACTTTTAGTGTTGCACTTCCATCTTAATGTGGAGGGCTTCCAATAATTCCACGCTGCATTCATTTCAATTTGGTTTTTATTTGATAAAGGGAGTTGTGCTCACTTCTGAGCAGTTCTGATTTACAGTTCTTGTTTACAAAACATTGTTGGTATATTTGAGTGGCACCTACTATCGCATAATCTTAATTAAAAATTCGATTACTCATATTCAGATTCACTTTTAAAGCATTTTCAGCAGCAGCTGCAACAGCTCAAGTCTTTCTATTTTTCATATTCTGCATACTCAAACTAGCTGCCGCTTTAATCAATTTTGTTCCATTGAGTTATGCCAGAAGAAAATTCGATTCCCACTCCCAATCTGTTAGCCATAATTCGTTTTCGCTCGCTGCCTCTTGCGCTGTGGTAGTGGCGATTTACATGACCCTTTCGAGATTATTGTATCTATTTTGCCATTTTCATTTTATCCGTCACAATCATCGTCATCAGCTTTAGTTCAAAATGCATATTCATTCTTAAATAAGATTACTTGTCACAGAGAGACACGTCCTGACGTCTGAGATCTGTGGACTGCGCTTTCCATACATTATTGAGTATTTCTTTTATTTTGCAGTTGTTTTTTTCCTAACCCCTTCCCAGACTAAGGGAATACAACTTTAGTTAAAATATCGTTGTCGATACTTGACTTGCGATCTCCACTCATTGGGATGGTATACCATCTCTACAGATTTGAGAAACAATCCCTGAGGCTTCCTTCCAATCGCTTCCGCTCCAACACTTCGTCAAATTTGAATATGCTTTAAGCGAAAAGTTGCGTTCAGTTAAACGCATTAAAGTTTTCGGGGCTCCCTTACAAATTGCAAGTGTGTGTTGCAACGGAAATTACTGTCTGATACAGACGGAACAATCATCGGAAATTTAGGCAAACTGTGCCGGATATCACTTTGCATTTAGAGTAGATAGTCAATGCAAATGGGCTTTACATCCAAACAAGTGCATGCGATACAGCATTGACACTACTATGCGTATACGTAACCCCTTCTGTCACTGGATCAAAGCTAGACATTTTTGAGGCGTGTGTTGGACATTTTCGCATGCCTCGTTCCGCAAAGTGGAAAGTGCGACAAAATGCAAAAATGCAATTCAAAAAGAAAGCCAGCTCCTGAGTCAAGTGTCGGGCATCTGTTAATATGCAAGCGCTTTGGGGTCCACTGAAAACTCAACAGAGTCAAGCACGACTTTGTAGCTTAGCTGCCTCATGTACATACATACATACGTACATACATACATACATACATACATACATACATACATACATATATTGCCCTCTTTCAAAAACTTGTTCTTGTTCGTTTTTCGTTTTTCTCTGTCTGTTTGCTATGCATTTTCTGCAGTACATTTTCAACAATTTTTTGTTTTTGTTTTCTTGCCTTTGACCTGCAAGGTGTTGGTTATGCGTTGAATTATAAATGTAAATGTGTGTGCTCGAGCTGAAAATAGCTGCAGGCCAAATTTAAGCTCTTTGACTGCAGTTGACTGTCCTTTGGACCACGCCCCTCGGGCAGTCTACTTTGTCATTCGAGTCGCAATTCAAAATGCTGCCAGCTAAGAGCATACATACATATAAACACAAGATATAAACATAGAATAAAAACATTTCGGCTGAGTTATTTTGTAATTTTGTTATTGATTAGAGTTTGCATAATAAAATTATGTATAATAACCTAGTCTGAGCTGCGTAGGGTTCATTAACCCTTATCCCATTCTATTTATAACATAAATTCCGCTTCTTTTCAATAGCTCGTAAATGTGTACGGGGTTCAAGCCTTCACAGAAGAAGTTTGTTATTCCCGATTATCCTTAAAGTGGCTTAGTCCCTGCTCATGGTTGGGTTCGAACTGCATAAACAGATGCTGCCACTGCTGCACTGATAGAGCACGACGCGACACTTGCAAAAGATTTTTGCATTTTTTATCTTTACTTCCGCTTTTGAAACGCCGGATGCTGCAAATACTAAATAAATATTATGGCAAACACTCGCAACTTGTACTTGCCCCAGCAAAATATTATAATATTATGATAAATATTCTCGAGTTGACCATTCTCTGGAAACATTTCGCTCACACTTCTCTGCATTTCCCTGATTAGTTGGCTGCACGAATGCCACTCATTGAGTAAGTGAATGAATGAATGAATTTTTCGGAGTCGTGCTTCGCATTCAAATGCAGAATGGAAACGAGCAAATGGAAACGAGCACCTTGTGTCACCACCTATTTGCCTCATTTGCTGCTTATAAAATGCGGTGATTTGCATAAAAAATTGGCACTTGTTATACGCATATTTTTCACCACTTGTAGCACAGCTTTCCATTACTACAAGCTCTGTATTTATTAGAAGCTCATAATTTATTGAATATTTGCATATTACGCTAAGAAATTTCCCAGTGGTTGCACCAGAGAATGCTCCGATTACACTAATATCATGCATTCCGATTAATGACTATCATCTGTAATCATGGTCTTATTAAGACTTAAGTAACAACTGCCATTGGAAAATTATCGAGGGGAGTTGTTAAAAGTCAAGCTTTTGGTAATAATTTAGAAATCTGAGATGTGCATTATCATCATTAATGACACGCCCATTAATGAGTTTCCATGAAAATCAACATCTCTAAATTGTAAGCATCCACTGTTCTTTTCTACAAATAGTTATATGTGTTATTTTGTGTATCATTGAGGATAATAATATAATAAACTTGAACAAAAGCTTAGCTTAGGGACATAGAATATATGTTAACTTTACATATTTAAGTAAAATTGCGAAATTTGAATGCATTCGTGCACATATTTGTATGGACAAAATGACAGCTGAAAATCAATGTGAAACTTCGTGACAAACCCGTGGCAATTTATGCGTATTTATAATTATTTTAACTGCACCACATTAAAATGTATTTTGCAACTGTCAAAGAGCAGTTTGGGAATTTACATTCCAGTCACGTTTTGTCAGCTTAATTAAATAAATATGATGTGTAATTTGTTTGAAATCCAGCTGATTTGTTCATAATTATAGTTCAGGTGTATTTGCCTGTAGGCATTTACAGGTATGTCAATTCAGTCAGTAACTTAATATAATAATATTACTAGTTCTTCAAGTAGTTAATCACACAAGACCCTTTATAAATTACAATTCTGAAAAAAGGAATAATCAAATTAGTCGACATGCTTTTAATTATTTAACATAATTATTACAAACGATTAGCTTTTATATATTATTTTATTTCCTCTCTCAGCAGTTTCATAAATAGAGCCCAACTCATCATGGTTATTTTCTCTTGTCTATAAAGAATAAAAAAAAAGCTGGTTCGAGAGTCACTCAATGAGTGACTTGATGAGAATAGCATTGTATGTATACATACATACATATATCAATATATGTATATCAATATTATTATTGACCCCTTCCTTACTCGTTATGTGGACAGAAGAGGTATCAAAATATGTCAACAGATGTGTATTGTTCACGTGCTGTTTGTTTATCTTGTCATCTGATATGTTTATTTATCATATTGCCCGACTAGACAAGCAGCCCGATTCGAGCACAAACGAAGCAAAACTTCAAAATCGATTGATTCGAACAAATAAGACAAGTTTGTAGGTGTTTTTATCATGGTCTTTCTTTCCGATAGTTTTATTCAAAAAACAAATTTATTTTTATTTAACTTATTTTAGCCTCGTCTTGGGTTGGTACACAATCCTGAGTAAAAGGATTATGGTGCCTTTTTGCGTTATGAGCAGGCAGTTGGCCAATAGTAGCAATGGACAATATTACCACAGGCGGAGGCACAACAATGTCAATGAAATTGATATTGTTTCAGTTAACTGACAAGACAAGAAGGGGGCTCAATTCCTTGAAGTTGACCCATAGGGACGATGAACATAATAATTAAATGCAGTTGCAGCTGTTGTCAGTTGAACTCTGGGCCGCTGGTGAAGCTGCCAATTGCACCACCCACGGCGATACATATTAAAGTAAGTTTTAAAAGCACCGCAGCTGATGGAAAATCGGTCCCACAACTGACCCTGTAATTGATTGTCAGACGCCGCAGCAATTAAAATGTCAGTTTAACCGACAGTCGTTTCCATTTCAGATCATTTCTTCCTTTTTTAGGCGATCGGTTTACTGGTATAAATTGAAAATTAAATGTGCATATTTCATGCCACAACCATTGTCCTTTATTTGGTGGCACCAATCCGAAACAAAACAAGACAGTACGTTTCAGTCGGACGTAACCGACAGCGAAATACTATTATACCATAATTTGTGTGCAGCCAAGAAATACTGTCAAAGTTTGCCTCTCAGATTGAGGTAGATATAAGATAGAAACCCTTCTTCGAAGTTTGACTGTAGCTCTTAAATATCGTAAGAGATTTTGGAGGCGGAAGTGGGCGTGGGAGTGGGAAAAAATTATAGAGAATGTTCCTAATAATCTTCCTTCCAAGTTTGGTATCTGTAGCTCTTAAATTGCGGGAGATATGGGCATTTATCGGTTTTGGGGGTCCTCAATTTTTTTCCACATTTTTATAGGGTGTTACTAGCAATATATGGTCGATTTATAACAACAGTTGTATCGGTTTAGGTAGGTGAAGTGGGCGTGGCCATCAAATTTTTTATCGATACCAGTAACCAGCAACAAGTACCAGTTATCAGTAACATACTTTCAAAATTTGGTGCCTCTGGCTTACGAATTACGGATGATATGCGCATAAGGCTGAAATCGGCATATGGGCATAGGTCAAACCTTCAAGAAGCCAAAACTTCGTCAAAACTCAACGCATTTTCAAAAGCAAGGGCGTTTTAATCATAGTTTGGCCTCTAGATCAATCGTACATTTAAAGTTGAGAACGTGATTTTGGGTCCGAAAATAAGTCAAAATTATAGTCCGAAAATCGGCATATCGGCATTTCGGCATAGGTCGAACCTTCAAAATGCCATAACTTCGTCAAAACTCAACGCATTTTCAAAAGCAAGGGCGTTTTAATCATAGTTTGGCATCTAGATCAATCGTGCATTTAAAGTTTAATACGTGATTTTGGGTCGGAACATAAGTCAAAATTATAGTCTGAAAATCGGCATATCGGCATTTCGGCATTGGTCGAACCTTCAAAAAGCCATAACTTCGTCAAAACTCAACGCATTTTCAAAAGCAAGGGCGTTTTAATCATAGTTTGGCCTCTAGATCAATCGTACATTTAAAGTTGAATACGTGATTTTGGGTCCGAAAAAAGTCAAAATTATAGTACGAAAATCGGCATATCGGCATTTCGGCATAGGTCGAACCTTCAAAATGCCATAACTTCGCCAAAACTCAACGCATTTTCAAAAGCAAGGGCGTTTTAATCATAGTTTGGCATCTAGATCAATCGTGCATTTAAAGTTTAATACGTGATTTTGGGTCGGAACATAAGTCAAAATTATAGTCTGAAAATCGGCATATCGGCATTTCGGCATTGGTCGAACCTTCAAAAAGCCATAACTTCGTCAAAACTCAACGCATTTTCAAAAGCAAGGGCGTTTTAATCATAGTTTGGCCTCTAGATCAATCGTGCATTTAAAGTTGAATACGTGATTTTGGGTCGGAACATAAGTCAAAATTATAGTCCGAAAATCGGCATATCGGCATTTCGGCATAGGTCGAACCTTCAAAATGCCATAACTTCGCCAAAACTCAACGCATTTTCAAAAGCAAGGGCGTTTTAATCATAGTTTGGCCTCTAGATCAATCGTACATTTAAAGTTGAGAACGTGATTTTGGGTCCGAAAATAAGTCAAAATTATAGTCCGAAAATCGGCATATCGGCATTTCGGCATAGGTCGAACCTTCAAAATGCCATAACTTCGCCAAAACTCAACGCATTTTCAAAAGCAAGGGCGTTTTAATCATAGTTTGGCCTCTAGATCAATCGTGCATTTAAAGTTGAATACGTGATTTTGGGTCCGAAAATAAGTCAAAATTATAGTCCGAAAATCGGCATATCGGCATTTCGGCATAGGTCGAACCTTCAAAATGCCATAACTTCGCCAAAACTCAACGCATTTTCAAAAGCAAGGGCGTTTTAATCATAGTTTGGCCTCTAGATCAATCGTACATTTAAAGTTGAGAACGTGATTTTGGGTCCGACAATAAGTCAAAATTATAGTCCGAAAATCGGCATATCGGCATTTCGGCATAGGTCGAACCTTCAAAATGCCATAACTTCGCCAAAACTCAACGCATTTTCAAAAGCAAGGGCGTTTTAATCATAGTTTGGCATCTAGATCAATCGTGCATTTAAAGTTGAATACGTGATTTTGGGTCGGAACATAAGTCAAAATTATAGTCTGAAAATCGGCATATCGGCATTTCGGCATAGGTCGAACCTTCAAAAAGCCATAACTTCGTCAAAACTCAACGCATTTTCAAAAGCAAGGGCGTTTTAATCATAGTTTGGCCTCTAGATCAATCGTGCATTTAAAGTTGAGATACGTGATTTTGGGTCCGAACATAAGTCAAAATTATAGTCCGAAAATCGGCATATCGGCATTTCGGCATAGGTCGAACCTTCAAAAAGCCATAACTTCGTCAAAACTCAACGCATTTTCAAAAGCAAGGGCGTTTTAATCATAGTTTGGCCTCTAGATCAATCGTACATTTAAAGTTGAGAACGTGATTTTGGGTCCGAAAATAAGTCAAAATTATAGTCCGAAAATCGGCATATCGGCATTTCGGCATAGGTCGAACCTTCAAAATGCCATAACTTCGTCAAAACTCAACGCATTTTCAAAAGCAAGGGCGTTTTAATCATAGTTTGGCCTCTAGATCAATCGTGCATTTAAAGTTGAATACGTGATTTTGGGTCGGAACATAAGTCAAAATTATAGTCCGAAAATCGGCATATCGGCATTTCGGCATAGGTCGAACCTTCAAAAAGCCATAACTTCGTCAAAACTCAACGCATTTTCAAAAGCAAGGGCGTTTTAATCATAGTTTGGCATCTAGATCAATCGTACATTTAAAGTTGAGAACGTGATTTTGGGTCCGAAAATAAGTCAAAATTATAGTCCGAAAATCGGCATATCGGCATTTCGGCATTGGTCGAACCTTCAAAATGCCATAACTTCGCCAAAACTCAACGCATTTTCAAAAGCAAGGGCGTTTTAATCATAGTTTGGCCTCTAGATCAATCGTACATTTAAAGTTGAGAACGTGATTTTGGGTCCGAAAATAAGTCAAAATTATAGTCCGAAAATCGGCATATCGGCATTTCGGCATAGGTCGAACCTTCAAAATGCCATAACTTCGCCAAAACTCAACGCATTTTCAAAAGCAAGGGCGTTTTAATCATAGTTTGGCCTCTAGATCAATCGTACATTTAAAGTTGAGAACGTGATTTTGGGTCCGAACATAAGTCAAAATTATAGTCCGAAAATCGGCATATCGGCATTTCGGCATAGGTCGAACCTTCAAAATGCCATAACTTCGTCAAAACTCAACGCATTTTCAAAAGCAAGGGCGTTTTAATCATAGTTTGGCCTCTAGATCAATCGTACATTTAAAGTTGAGAACGTGATTTTGGGTCCGAACAATAAGTCAAAATTATAGTCCGAAAATCGGCATATCGGCATTTCGGCATAGGTCGAACCTTCAAAATGCCATAACTTCGTCAAAACTCAACGCATTTTCAAAAGCAAGGGCGTTTTAATCATAGTTTGGCCTCTAGATCAATCGTACATTTAAAGTTGAGAACGTGATTTTGGGTCCGAAAATAAGTCAAAATTATAGTCCGAAAATCGGCATATCGGCATTTCGGCATAGGTCGAACCTTCAAAATGCCATAACTTCGTCAAAACTCAACGCATTTTCAAAAGCAAGGGCGTTTTAATCATAGTTTGGCCTCTAGATCAATCGTACATTTAAAGTTGAATACGTGATTTTGGGTCGGAACATAAGTCAAAATTATAGTCCGAAAATCGGCATATCGGCATTTCGGCATAGGTCGAACCTTCAAAAAGCCATAACTTCGTCAAAACTCAACGCATTTTCAAAAGCAAGGGCGTTTTAATCATAGTTTGGCCTCTAGATCAATCGTACATTTAAAGTTGAGAACGTGATTTTGGGTCCGAAAATAAGTCAAAATTATAGTCCGAAAATCGGCATATCGGCATTTCGGCATAGGTCGAACCTTCAAAATGCCATAACTTCGCCAAAACTCAACGCATTTTCAAAAGCAAGGGCGTTTTAATCATAGTTTGGCCTCTAGATCAATCGTACATTTAAAGTTGAGAACGTGATTTTGGGTCCGACAATAAGTCAAAATTATAGTCCGAAAATCGGCATTATCGGCATTTCGGCATAGGTCGAACCTTCAAAATGCCATAACTTCGCCAAAACTCAACGCATTTTCAAAAGCAAGGGCGTTTTAATCATAGTTTGGCCTCTAGATCAATCGTACATTTAAAGTTGAGAACGTGATTTTGGGTCCGACAATAAGTCAAAATTATAGTCCGAAAATCGGCATATCGGCATTTCGGCATAGGTCGAACCTTCAAAATGCCATAACTTCGCCAAAACTCAACGCATTTTCAAAAGCAAGGGCGTTTTAATCATAGTTTGGCCTCTAGATCAATCGTACATTTAAAGTTGAGATACGTGATTTTGGGTCGGAACAATAAGTCAAAATTATAGTCCGAAAATCGGCATATCGGCATTTCGGCATTGGTCGAACCTTCAAAAAGCCATAACTTCGTCAAAACTCAACGCATTTTCAAAAGCAAGGGCGTTTTAATCATAGTTTGGCCTCTAGATCAATCGTACATTTAAAGTTGAGATACGTGATTTTGGGTCCGAAAATAAGTCAAAATTATAGTCCGAAAATCGGCATATCGGCATTTCGGCATAGGTCGAACCTTCAAAATGCCATAACTTCGTCAAAACTCAACGCATTTTCAAAAGCAAGGGCGTTTTAATCATAGTTTGGCATCTAGATCAATCGTGCATTTAAAGTTTAATACGTGATTTTGGGTCGGAACATAAGTCAAAATTATAGTCTGAAAATCGGCATATCGGCATTTCGGCATTGGTCGAACCTTCAAAAAGCCATAACTTCGTCAAAACTCAACGCATTTTCAAAAGCAAGGGCGTTTTAATCATAGTTTGGCCTCTAGATCAATCGTACATTTAAAGTTGAGAACGTGATTTTGGATCCGACAATAAGTCAAAATTATAGTCCGAAAATCGGCATATCGGCATTTCGGCATAGGTCGAACCTTCAAAATGCCATAACTTCGCCAAAACTCAACGCATTTTCAAAAGCAAGGGCGTTTTAATCATAGTTTGGCCTCTAGATCAATCGTGCATTTAAAGTTGAATACGTGATTTTGGGTCGGAACATAAGTCAAAATTATAGTCCGAAAATCGGCATATCGGCATTTCGGCATAGGTCGAACCTTCAAAAAGCCATAACTTCGTCAAAACTCAACGCATTTTCAAAAGCAAGGGCGTTTTAATCATAGTTTGGCCTCTAGATCAATCGTGCATTTAAAGTTGAATACGTGATTTTGGGTCGGAACATAAGTCAAAATTATAGTCCGAAAATCGGCATACCAGCATTTCGGCATAGGTCGAACCTTCAAAATGCCATAACTTCGTCAAAACTCAACGCATTTTCAAAAGCAAGGGCGTTTTAATCATAGTTTGGCCTCTAGATCAATCGTACATTTAAAGTTGAAAACGTGATTTTGGGTCGGAACATAGCTCACAATTATAGTCCGAAAATCGACATATGGGCATAGTTCGAACGTACATTTATGGGCGCAGGTGAGGGCTTGGCAACACAATTTTTTATCGGAAACTTGCGTTTATACAGACGGCCAGACGGACGGACGGACAGACACAAGCTCAATATACTATATACTTTTGTTATGATAGCATAAAAACCGAAAATAACTTCACGTAAATGCCAACTTGAAGCCACCTAGAGTAAGGAAGGAGGAAGATTAAAAGGGGGTGGTGCGGGTCGGCTTCTTTGCTGGTGGTCACTTGTAGTGGAGGGGTTCGTGATACAAGCAACAATAATAGCAGCAATGGCAAAGTAAGCCCCATTACCATTTAAATTTCTGTGTTTAACCAGGCGCAAAAAAAGGACACTCGAATGTTCGTTGGCATTGCGCTCAGCTTGAAAGCTACCTTGCTGGCTGCCATCTTTCACAATTGAGTCAATCTCTGAATTTAAAACATGAATTGGACTTAGTTGTACAAGTTTGAGATAAGACAGCTAACTTATTGCAGAAAGCTCTACAGATACCATGATAGTAATTACTTTTCGAACTACGTGGCGTATGATAGATAATTAATCTAAATTGTAAAGTTAGTTTAAAAAACACATTCATTTTATGCTGTAAATATTTTTGTACAGTTGCCAAAATTTATTGCTGCTCTTCGCATTTAGCAAAAAGGCCATTTATAATATGAACATTGTGTAAGTGTGAATGATATTGATGCGATTGGCTTGCCTCGGCCTTAGGTCCGTTTGTCCTGCCACTTGTGGTACTATGCATTCAGCGCAACATTGTCGGAGGTTGCACTTCAAATCGCTTGTTTTTGTTGGAATTGTTGAAAAGCTAGTTTTAAGTAGCCCCAACAAACCGCAAGGGGGGAGGGGGTGGCTGAGCGGAGATGGGAGAGAAAAGCTGTGAGGCAGTGTGGATGGGTGGGAGACATTTCGAACTTTGTTATTTTTGCAACTGGCGCTGCTCATTTGCTTTGTGCTTTTTGTGGCGTTTGCCATGTAAATTGAATTGAAAGTGGATATTTTTACGATTGTATTTGGGTTTTGTTATGCTTTGTTTTATTTCATTTGGGTATGTTGTATTACACTCTATGCACTCGGTAAAGTGAGCTGCGAACTAAACTGAATTGAAGCGCTTTTGGCTTCGCATTTAGAATGTGCGTCGACAGCGTTTGATTAAAAATTACCCTGTTTTTTTTTTTATAAAAAGAAAAGTTTTATATTGAAACTTAACTTGATCTGTCTAATGCGTTAAATAGCGTACCGCATAGTTTTATTTGTTTGAAAAGGCTAAGCTTAAATGAATTACCAATTGAGTGGCTATGTTTTGATCTGATTGATTAAGCGTCTGATTTAAGTTCTTTGTTATTTTGGGATATTTAAGCTTTTAAAGTTTACAAACTAATTTTTTGTCTTAAAATGTAAGTTAATTAAATATTCTCCTTTTTTTACATGCTGTGTGTACAGGGTATGAAAACAAAATAACAGTTGCGGCTGCGATTGTAATACACATTTAATGCTCCACGAGCTGTTGTTTTTGTTGTTGTTGTTGCTGCTACTGTTGTGGAGTTTTTCACAATTGATGTTACAGACAGTTTCAAGTTTCACTTGCTGCCTGCAGCAAAGTGGCAGATCATTCATCACAGCGCTCACAGCAGCTCCCACTGTCAGCTCCCAAATGCCATCAAACATAATAATCAAAAATCAGCAACATAACAAACGATCCTGGCAACCCGAAATGTGGCTGCCCAACTCCAACCCCAACCCCAGTTCCAGTACCAGACCCAGTCCCAACCCCAGTTCCAATTCCATTCCCATCGAGTCACTCAACGAAACTGAATCAGAGCTACTTTCCCCCCTTCATCCCCCAGTTGCCATTCTTTACACTTTACTTATATGCCTGTGTGCGTGTGTTCTTGTTCGTGTTTGTGTCCTGTGTCTGTGTGTTTGTCTGGACTTGGCCTTTTTCTTGGGCGTTCTTGGTACGTTGACCTGGCTAGCGTCGGGAAGAAAATGTTTTCACTCAAAAAGCAAACGCAATAAAAAAGCCAATTTATCAGCATAAAATATGATATGGCATCCCATTGAGTTGGCTCATATTTTCATCTCCCTTTTCGGTTATCACCTTTCCCTTACCATTATCAGCGTGCTCACATTATTTAACCAATTTGCGCTCCTTTCAAATTTAAAATTTAAGCCGTAAATGTTGTTACGTCAGGTGGACATTTTATGGTGTTGTTGTTTTGGTGTTTGTTTTTTTTTTCGGTACTCCAAGTGAAAGTAAGGCAATTGTTGCTGTCAAGCGTATTAGCGAGGCTAACAAAAGCACTGCCTTGTGGCTTTTGATGACGTATTCGTTCGAATGTGTGCCGTTATTTACGAGTCTGGTTTGGTTGAGCCACTTGAGCTGCTCCAGCGCCAACAGCTGCTGCTGCTCTCCCCTACCAAGGACGTTCTCCTCCTCGCTGTTGCATGCATGCTCGTTGACATCATTTGCCAGTTGCTGCTTGTTGAGTTTAACGCACAAAAACCAACTCACTCGTTAGGCTTCACTTGTTTGGTGGCCACCCCTCTCCCCGTCAATACCACCAACCCATTGCCCGTTGCTGCTGCTTATGTGAAAGTCAAGGGTTATCATTATGCGCCTCAAGTGCGCTGAGCGAGCTAAGCTGCTGTTTTGTAAGAGAACTTAAAGCCGCATCGCAGTCAGATAGACAGACTATAGCATCTGGTTTTCCTGCCATTTTCCAAGCAGTTGCCAACCAAATTGTGTAGGGCGGTGCCCAAAGGCGCACAAGAGCCATCCTCTGGCCGAGAGTCAAGAAACCAGGGCCAGGCCCACCGCACAATAGCCAAGGCCAGAGCAAGTGACAACACAATATGGCCCAACAAAATGTTGTGTGCAGTCATTGCGATAAGATCACCACAAAACAGGACACTTTCGGCTTGGCCCACTGCCAAAATGTATCCGAAAGTGCAGACAATTCTGCAGCTAAACATAGCTGTTTAAAGCTCATCGCCGTCATCTTTTTGAATTACTGCCTGGAATTGGGTACAACATTAATTAGCTGTTCAATTTGTTCAAAGTTTTTGTGCACCAGCTCAATTCCAATGCTTCTGATAATTTGTCCGTTCGGCCAACCTAAGTTTTGCGTGTATCCAAAATCGTGTTGAGCAAACTTTTTGAAAATTTTGAAGATGTCGTCATTCATTCATGACCATAGCCACAGACATAGACTGTCCTATGACTGCAACGATAGTTTGCTTATGAACTGTGGGTCAAAGAAGAAAACTTACAGCAGCTTGCGAAGACTTTTTGTGGTGCTTGCGTTTCAATTCAAAAAAGTGGCTAATTTAATAAGAAATTCTTGCAAAACTACACGAAAAAGGCTTAAGTTCTACATGAACAAAGTTATAGAAAAGTTGAAGTTGCTAAATCTAATTTTCTGAGAAAATGTTTCACAAAAACAACAACAAAAGCATCAATGGCAAAATTCTATTACTATACTCCCTGCTTGGCCTCTGGACAAAAACAACAAGTTGCTGAGTGAACAATTTTCTTGGGCATTTGTGGACTTAAAAGTTCTTCGTCAAACTGCTTGATTGTATATTTGGATATATGTATGCTTAATTATATTTAAAACAAATAATTTGCTAAAGTTAAGACATGCTAAGGGGTTGTTTGCTTAACAACTTGACCCGAAGATCTATACATTTTTAATTTGCAGACACTTTCTCATATATCAATCCATCTAAAATTATGTTTTCTTCCATGCATATTTGCGGGAATCGCTTATCAATTTCGATTTTCACAATTGTTAATGTAACGTAAAAATATATTTAAAAGCATTTAATGCATTGCAGGACTTTACTGTATTAAATTACAAATATTCAAATATGGGCATTAGGCATATTACCTGTAATTATGTTCCATTCCTGAATGATGAATTTTAAATAATTTAAAGCATTCTAAATTGAGTTGCTTTCTTTTTTTTTTTTTTGCTTCCCCAACAATCCAATTAAAGAATTTAACACGATTTACATAACTTACATAGTTCCAACATCGGACTTACATAACAATTTTTTAACATCCCTTTTACACGAAATCATATTTTTCTGCAATTATTTGTGCGCCGTTTGAAATAGTCAATAAAGCAAAAATCCAGCGAAAATTCAAGTTTTGCATTCTACTATTGGAAGTACTGAGTGCAGCAGTCAGTTGCTTTTTGAGTCTGAAAACTCAACAAGCATAAAAAACCTATTCAAATACTTCTATATTTGTAGTGCATTTGATCGACCCAAAGGCACTGAGAGGTTCACTCAACCAATTGCCAGGTGAAGAGTGGTGAAAAAAATCAAAGCAAAATAATACTTTGAAACGTAGCCCCAGTTGGGTCATCGGCGGATCGGAGCAATGAGCATTTAGACATTCCTTTTTTCAGTTTTGCGAAACATCCAGCGAATACCAATTCGTGAAAGCCAAAACACAACACAGCAAAACCAAATTCATTATAAACGCCAACTGGGAATACAAAAAAAAAACAATGCATTTTTCACTGTTTTAGTGAAAATACCGAAAATTCCATTTTCCGCTGGTATGTGGCGGCCGCTTGCCTCCAAAAAGTATTCCCAGTCAAGGCAGACAATCCACACCGACAGCCGGATGGACATAATGAAGTCCAGTCTCATCCAGTGCCGTTTAGTTTGCTTGAGTTCAGTTCACTCCCGTCCAGTTCTGTTCATTCTGTACTTCAACAAAAGAGAAATGCACAAAATCAAGTTGGGAAGAGCGCTAAAAAAATTCGTGAAATTGAGTTTGAAAATAAAAATAAATTAAATTATCACAGCGCGCCATATAAGTAGTTCAGATTGAGACTTCTGGCGAGGGCTGAAGGTCTGCCGACGCGTCGAATGTCCCAATGAATCAATTTCAGCTTAAAAGCCAATTTAAAAAGGCAGCAGCAACTTTCGACACGCGATGCTAACTGTCTGCCAGTTAGTGTATCTAGCGGACTCACTGGCATTTTTGCATATTGCCTCACTCTTACTCTCACACTCTATTGGTTTCTCTCTCTCTCTCGCACTCTGTCTGCCGTGCAACAAACCACTGGGGAGCGTTTGAAATAAAAATAAGAAGAAGAAGAAGAAGAAGGGAAAAAAACCTGTCGAAATACTTGCAAATTCCATTACACTTTGAAATTAGTTTGAAATGCGGCGCAGCAGGCAGCGTTTACTTTAAAGTTGAATGCGTCCCCAGAACCAAATGCAATTAATGATTAAGCCGCAAATGCAAATTGAAAATCGACCAGTTTGTGTCAACTGGCTGAAAATGGAATGCGGCAATTAATCGGTGAAATCAATAATACCTGATTTAGGGTACCAATTGCAATTATTACATAATAATTCGTAATTCGTAACGCATTTAGGCGGAGCCGAATGCAATTTGATACACAAAGCGGCATACGTCATATGAGCAGCTGCTGATTGTCGAGGCGGATAAGGAACAAGATTCCGTTTGGCAGAGCACTTTGTTATTTGTGTGCATGCAGCATGTTGGCAGTGGCAACGTGACTTGCAAAATGAATGCTGGAAAAATGATAACGTAAATGTAGACATGACACCACTCCCGAAAAGTGAGCAGCCATCAGGCTGAGCAGGCTGCGCCTGGCCGAATTACTAATGCTCTACAAGCAGAGAGTGAGGCTGTTCTTTTGTTTTTAACACTGACCAACATTGTAAGAGACACACACCAGCTGAACGAAACGTTGCATCAAAGTAGGCAACACTTTACACTTGCGGCACACTCGGTTGCAAATGATGGCCGTTGTGAACTAGGCAGATCCTTTGGCCATTTTGTAGCGCATTGTGCGAATTTCTTCACACAATTCGTGCGAAATAAATTTCATGAAATTGCAACTCATGTTCCCTGCTTCGTGTTTCTCGTGCTTTGTGTCGTTTGTTTCTGCTGCTGCCTCTGGTGCTGCTTACTTGCGCCTAACCTTGAACGCTTCGTTAACTGCATTTGGGGCAGAGACTCTTCCTAACGTACTTGCTGCTACAGCTCCTGCCACAGTGCCTTAAAGTATCACTGAAATTCGACATAAATATGGCTTCTTCTCTTTGGTGTGTGTGTCTCTTTCTGCACCGTTGCACCATTGTTGGCAACCCAAATCAAATGTTCGCCAAGGAAATGAAAGCGGCAAATGGCAATAAAACTTTGCGTGTGTGTTTCAAAAATGAAGTTGCTCAGCACAACTTATTGCACAAATCGTGAAAATTCATTAAGAACTTTTGCAATTCCAAGCTAATTCGTTAGTTAATTTCACATTGTCGCTCAACCAACTACTTTGCCAAGTTGGCAACTTAACAGCAACAAATCTTTGCATTGCCTGCCTGCAACACGATTTCCCATTGCAGTTAACCCAATTGCCTGGATATTCAATGACAGCCAAGCATTTAAGCGACTTATCAATATGCGCAATTAGTGACTGCCGATTGGCCTTTTCAACAGATAATCGATTAGCATAATTGCCGACAATGAACTCGTTATTCGCAGCCTCACATTCCACATTTCACATCCCAAAATCGCATTCAATACCCAAAGTCACCTGATTCCACACGAACTCATCCATAAATATGCAACGTAAGAGGCGGACTTGGGGCAAACTCAATTTGTTGTTGTCATTATATTAATGAAGTTTGCCGCCTGTTATATATTTGAGGGTTGGAGGCGACTAATCTTTAAATTTGTCATCAGCATCGACAACATTTGTCCGGCCTTATAGTCAATGTGCGCCCCCAAATGGCCAGGTCCTTGGAGTTGCCTTTGTGCTGATTGAATTTCATACGACAGTCACATGCCAGACATACCATCATAGCCAGCCACATCGAATCGTAAATTAGTCTCGGCAATTATGTTTACCTACATCTAATTAGTTTAATTGAAACAGAACAAAGGGCAGCTCCTCCTTTCACTAGCAATGGCAACAACTGACAGCCCAACACAGCCACTGGCTCTGTCTCTGTCTCTGGCTGTGTCTCTGGCTCTGTCCTGGCTCTGTCCTGGCTCTGGCTGTGCTTTGTTTCGGTCTGCGTGTTTAGTCCGTATAATTGTGTATGCATCTCACGCAATTTGAGGCACAAACACACACAAGTTGCTTATACGCCATATAAATATGTGCACATGTCGACTCTCAGGTCGGCTAAATCGGCAGCACAGCAAACAGAAACCACTGAACAATCAACACACCAATCTACACCTGTGTCAAACACGCTCAAGCGCTTTAAAGCCAAGTTGGTTGTGGTTAGCCGTGACAGCCAAAAGCCAGCCAACAAATTGTAAAAGAATTGTGGGTGGCAGCGTAGATTTTCATATTCATTTTCGTATTCGCATTCACTTTGAGTAGAGGCAAGCCGAGCGCCATTTTGAAACCGCGACACTTAGCACTGACGCGCCGCATTAAACCCAAGCGAATGCATTTTTGGCTGCATATACACACAAACACACACACACACACACACTCGCACACACACAATCAGAGTTGTGCATTAGCTGCTGCTGCTAATTTCCGTGGCTGCAACCAGCAACTTCGCGCGCATCATCAACACAAAACTAATGCGAAAAGTTTGCACAATTTTTACTTTTAATTGCTTGAGTGTTTGTGTCAGCGCACACACACTCACACACACACACACACACACACACACAGACAGGCAACTCACCACAAGCACCGCAATTTAGTTAAAGCAGAACAGCTGCCAAACCGCAGCGGACGCTTTTGTCGACAGCGGCTGCAGCGCTCAAATACTTTGGCGGATCTCCTTTGACTGTCCGAACCATGACAGTCTCTCCACCGCCACCCCCTCACTCGAACAACCAACGGTATTAAATGTTTGTTTCCATTTAAAAATTTTTGCATATCCACCTTTCCACCACCCTCCACCCTTTGTTGCTCTTTCGTTAAGCCAAATTATTTCGTTTTGTTGCAGCAGCCGAATTTTAAGACAGCAAAACTATTTTCGGCCAGAGTTGTCTGTCTGCCAGAGTTGTCTATCTGCCAGTGTTGTCGTTGTTGCTGCTGCTGTCGAAGTTACTCTGCCAGTGCACAATGAATGACTCGCAGGCCAACAATTTGATTTTGTTAAAATGGTTGTTTTTCTTCTGGAAAATAAAAGCATTAATGCCCAAGCACGTTATCAAACTTCGTACATATGTAGAGAAATACAGAAATATAACGGGATTTCAGAAAGCCAAGAGAATATTTGAATATAGTATTATCAGACACATGTGGTCCATTGGAAAATTTCTAACTAGTTGAGAAAGCTGAACTCAATCAACAATAAACATTTCAAATATAAGCGTTGTTGTGGATCGAAAAATTAATATTCCATAAAAATGTTCTAAATATGGGAAAACTTTAAAAATAATAAGAAAGTTTTGCACAAATCACAGGTGAAAAACTTCTTATCGCCAGTTAATACGAGTTTTTAAAATTAATTTTAAAATCTTGTCACTACATTGTTTTACCAGGCATGATTTATTCCCTTTATTTGTCTAAATGAATGACTGACTTATAAATTTCAGAAGCACGTACGAACAAAGTTTGAAGCTAATCGGACAAAAAAAGGCTAGTTTTGACTAAAGGTGAACTATGTTTTCAAAGAATTTTCGCACAAGTTCAAAATTGGATGCAGAAACCAGTTTCGTACAATAAAATACCAAATTATAAATGCTATTAACTAATTTCTGCTAATAACTAATTTCTACGAGCTGCAAATCTATTTACTTAAATTTGAATTTACTGCGTTTAGCAATAAGGTATTACTATAGTATAAATAAAAAAGGTATTACTGAGTATGTATATTATATATATATTTTATTTATATATATTATATACGAACCTCTCATAGGTTCCTCTGAATTTGAGTAAGCCAGGACTACTGTCTGAAAAGTTTGCCCTGTGCATTTATGAATCATACGCTCCGTGTAACGTCAGTGTTGATGTAGCTTTAATTTCTCACTGGTGTACTTTGAATAGCTTATGAGGGACTTTGCAGCACAAAGAAGAGTGAGATGGGGAATATTTTTATTTCAGTCTCTGACTATCGGCTTACATTTGGTGAATAGGGAAGTCATAGTTAGTAAGGCAGGGACAGGAGAACAATGAGATATTGCTTGGTTACACCAGAGCCTCACAATAGACCTGCTCATTTAACATTTTAATAAAATTGCTTTATATTTCTTCATTTAGTTGTATGTTATGCCTTTTGTTAATAACTAATTATTTTAAAGCACCCTGTAGCGTGTTCCATGCACTACCAGAATGGCTTAAGGAGCTGCTCCGCACTAAAGCATTTCATTTCGCAAATGGCGCGCTTTCAAATACTTGCCGGACTAGACACCGACCGCAGGCGAATGCACATTTCCACATTTCCTCATTTCCACACTTGCACACAGGAACCACAGTCCCACAGCAGTCCAGATTTGGTGGAAATGGTGTTGGCTGTAGTTGCATTTTATTTTATTGTTTAACATTTTGTTTTGGTGTTGGGGAATTGTTTTAGTAAATGTCTCTTTTTGCGAAAAATTACTTCAACTTTAAGTAAACTTAAATTTATTTTGTAGCCATTCCATTATGTAAGCCTGCTAATGGCTGACTCATGTAGAGCGAGGACATGCGACTAAGGAGTGCCTTCACTTTGTGCAACAAATTAATTTCCGGCAATGGGGCAGTGATGTTGCGAGAAAAGTGATTGCCCAAAAATGCAGTCAGTCGCTCAGTTATATCAAAGTCATAATAATCATAATATTGTTGAAAGCTTTGCTAGTCAAGTAAAAATTTGTATATATAAATTATGTAAGATTAATTATGTAAGGGGGTTGCTCTGCTCTCAATAATTTACTAACAGTTAAAAACATCTGATACCAATTTCGAAAGAAAAAACGCATCTCTTGAAAACTGAAAAGTCAACTAAAATTATCTGTTAACATTTGCACAGCCTAATTACGCACTTGTCATACCTTAGAGGCAATTTGCATGGAAATAGGGTATTATTAATTGCTCTCTGGATAAAATCAACTTTGTTTGCTTAACTTGGCAAGAGGCGTGCAACGAAAATCGATGGGGTTAAATTATGTGACCCAAGTGCAGCAACAGCAATAACATCAGCAACGGCAGCGGCAACGTCATCATCAGTGCCAAAGCAAACTGACTGATATTACAAACAATGTAAAATTCACTAAATTGTTGCAACTGACAAAGCATCTTTCTGTACGATGGGGACACAGAAATGTTTGCAATCAAATCAAATGCGAATTGAGTTTCACAACTAGAAATGTAAATGCAAACGCAAAATTGAAATGAAAACGAAGACGAAAATGAAAATGAAAACATCACAAAAAGTGCTTGGCCCCAGCAAAAAAAAAAAAAAAAAAAAAACTAGGCAGCTCTTCAGCTGATTGCAAATCGAAATTAAATTGAGTCCAGAGAACGCAAACAGTCGATATAAAGTAAGTGCTTGCAACTATTAGTCGCTGTTTGCTTCTCGGCTGCATGTATTGTATTATATACATATAATATATGAGAATTATCTGCTTACCCACGCACACATTCTGCTTAAAACAGAGTAATTAACTTGCCACTCAATGACGCAATGCTGCACAGTTGTGATGCCCGTCGCAATTATAAATCAAAGGAGGCACAAATAAATCTGGCGACTGAATGATTGACGAACAGCAGCGATGATGGCGGACAGCCATAAAAGTCAGCACTTTGAGGATTTCAATTATGGACACCGTTGTCTGGTCCCGGAATGTGGCAATCAATGCGCTCTCGACCATCGTATAATTTTATATGATTCTTATTTAATTGAAATTTATCACAACAATAAGAGATGAGATGAGCATTGCCAGCTCCAAGCTAAGGCTCATTCTCGAACCCCTATCTTCGATTCGAAATTAAATGAAGAATAATGAGTTTTACAGCATTTGTTGTTGGCCATATTTTCTGCCGTGTTATGATTCCCATTTCATTTTCTCTGTATTTCTTTATTTTGTTTCTCTCATTTTGTTTTTCATTATATCAAGTATATTCGATTGCTTTTCCCCAGTCTTAATTACAATTCCTTTGATTGCATCAATACTTGTCGAGCTGTTGATGAAAGTGTGACTCTTGATTGAGTCTCTCGACTGATTGCTGTTGTGTGCACTTGGCCCTGACCAGGCAACCAGGAAAATTTACCATTTTCCTAGCAGTACTTCAACTGGGCCAGTCTAAGTAATTTGCTTTGTGGTTGCTACTGACAAACGACCCAAACGAGCATACATATGACCTATATGGCCATCGTGAAGAGTCTGGTATTATTTCAATGACCCCTCCCAAAGTACATTGACAATAAAATGAAATCAAAGGCCTAAAACGGAAGTATAAATTGTCTATCCAGTGGCCAGGCAACAATTTACATACGAGCAGCCTGTGGTTTCTGCGGTCGGTGCACATTTTCAGATTAAACCATTCAAGTTTTCAAATTGGATTAACAACAGCCGTGTGTGTACGCATGTGTGTATGTATGTACATGTATGTTACATAACACTTGGTACTGATTGGCCACCCTCCCCTTCTTGGCCATCAACTTCTGGTAGATTAGTTAATTAAACAAAAACTACGGTTGTTGAGGTTGCTGGATTTGCCTGCCCCAACCACTAATTAGAGCCCTCATGGGATTTGCCTTGGGTTTTTACGTATTCTGAGTTTTACTGCTGACGAAATTTTATGTATTATTAGCCATAAGCCAGGCTGGCTGTCAAATCAAAGATAAGCAGGTAATAAGCTATGTTTAAAAAAATAAACCTTTTGCAGCGCAAATATTTGCATCAGAAATCCTCAAGAATTTGCATGGCGAACAACAGACAGAAGTCAGATCGTGGAGCCATTTGGCTAATTACAAGAACGTGCAGACATCGACGACACGCCGATGTCAGGACATGACCCAACAGCAGGTCATCTCTGGTGTCGCAATGGGGCAAGCAGGAGGCAGCCGAGTTTAGCAGCTGGTTGTTTAACAAGTAGCTGCGCTCCCGTTACGCAGTCACGTTCAGTTAACAAAACTGATATAAATTATGAGAGCGCGTATATTTTTCACAACTGTCAGCACAGTTGCGCCACTAAAACATATTTGGCTCTCCCCTTCATTTTCTTTTTATTGTTACTGCTTGCTGTTGCCCAACTTGGTAGACTCAAGTCCCGCTGCAGCGTCAGCTGAGTCGCCCACGCTTCGACAACTTTGCGACATGTTGCAGTGCTCGACAGAGTGGGGAAGACGGCAAAAAGCAGCGCGCTGCTAAAGATATGGTTCCCTGGGCAATAAATTCGCAGACTGCCACACACACACAAACACACACACACACACACACACATAGACACACGCTTACTTAGACACAGTGAGAACCCACCTTTAGAGAACAGCACTAGGCGGTTGGCCCTTGGCAGTACCTTCGCATCCACATAAATATGCCGAGGCTCATCTTGTTCTTCTTGTTTCTTGGCTAGTGCTGCTGCTGCTGCTGCTGCTGCTGTTACTGCTTCTTCCACAGAAGTTTTGTTGTCAAAAATTTGCCGCCATTGGGTGTGAAGTTGGCAGCACACGACCTCAACGATCTCTCTCGCCCCCACAGACACCACCCCCTTGTAACATGTTCGCATATTTTGCTGGCGTGAAATACCTAAAGGCTTTTGGGCGAAAATTTTATTTCAGGCTGTACCGTTGCTGTTGCTGTTGCTGTTGCTACTACTGTTGCTGCTTGCTGCTGCTGCTCTTCGGTTGCGTCTGTTGTTGTGGCCATAAACATGCACACAGAGATACACACCAATACAAGCTCACATGTACAGAGGCACACTCAAGCACCTTCCACTGCAAGAGGCAGTCAACTTTGCGGAAAATCGTTTGAAGCGCTTTGCACTTCGTCGACATCTTTTCGCTGGCTTTATGTGGTGGCTTCAAGTGCTCGCCACAATGAGTATCTTGTTTTGACATATGTGCTGTGTATGTGTGTGTGTGTGTGGATGTCAGAGAAATAGTTTGTTCCTATTTATGTGTCATTGTTCGTCTGCATTTTGCAATGTTTAGCACTATTGCCGAAATGTCACTGAGAACTTTACGACTTCACAGTATTTTATATCGAAGCTCTTTCTTTAAATTATGTTACCATTTAAACTGCGTAGAACCAAACTTTCAATATGCATTCTTTTGTTATATACTAGAAGGTACAAAATTGCCCGCCTGGGTAGGTAATGGTATTTCCTTAGTTTTAAAGTTAGTTTAACACCAAACGAAAATTATTTCTGTCTCTTGTCTTAAAATAATACAAAACGATTTCTTAAACTTCCAATTTTTCTTGCTCTTCACATCGGTTCGTGAATAATTGGATTTTAATTTTAAGAACTCAACAATTCTTTTCGTTATAGCCAAATATTGTGTCGGAAGTTTTTTGATTTTGATTTATTAACTATTTCACTGAAAGTCGCACATCCCGTGATGACAAAAGGGTATTTCATAACTCATTTACGTCTCTGCACGTGTCAACAATCCAAGTGTGACAACGAAGCCATCTGATGGTGTCGCCTGCCCGTCGTTCCACCTTCCGTTTGTCACACACACAAAACTCATATTCGAAACACAAACATTCGCACAGGCGACAGCTACAAACAAACAAAGGCGCTCCGTGGCCCGACTTGTCTGCCCCGGCAATCAATCCAAATGATGTACACATTCCAGACTGCCAGTGTGCCGGCCTCAGTTCTTGAAGGGACTTTGCAAATGTTTGCAGAGTTGCCGGGCCAGGGCAAGATTTGATGTATTTGAGATATAGACGAATGTGCAATTCGTCCTTTGCCTCCGAGCCACGTTTTTTATGTGGGACACAAAACGCGCTTGTGGTCGAGCACAATATGTCTCAGTCGGCCGCAGGCTACGTGCCATGCGGACTGAATGTGACTGAGTGCTCAGCTACCATATCTGACTTCCCAGTGGATTAGCCATTGATATTTGATGGGGCTACTGGGCAGGGCAGCATGTTGCCACTGTGATCTGAATTATGGCCAAAAAATGTATATACATAAATTATGCTAATACTGTGCCCGCTTCAAATCAACCAATTAATGCATACAAACATATTAAAAATGCATTAAATTGTTCCTAAAATAATAACTGGAATAACAAATAATAATGACAATTTGACATTTACTTAATTTAATTAAATGCTGCACAGCTGTCACATTTCTGACTAATTTTGGTAACTGGCATGATGATTTGACTCCCGGCTCGCTTCCAATTAATATAATGAACGCATAATGCTGCTGCCTTAATATTTGTTGTCGCTGTCGAAGGAAGCATTTGTGGGGCGTGGCACCAGCTCATCACTGGATCCTGGGCAGCAAAGCGGCAGCAACTCTAGCAATGCGTAACAAAAAGCGCATAAAACAGTCGAGTTTACAACCAGAATGAGTCCTTCTTAATGTGCCATGGCGACGGCTGCACACGCCGCCAACCAGGACGACACCAGACACCGTCCACGACGATGTTGATGCGACGCCTCTTTTGGTCTGCTTACGACCGACGACCGACGACCGACAACCGAGGCAGGGCAACCGCCGGGTTTTGGCCTCATTTCAAGCGTTTACTTATTGTGCCTTTTAAGAGCATCCGTTTCGTCACGCATAACGCTTTGAAATGTTAGGAACATCAAAATCATCAACATTCCACAAGCAACAACACGATCCGTCTCGCTGCTATCCTTACACGATGCTCTAGCCATGGTCTGGACACGGTCAAAATGTGTCTGCATCTATTAAGTGACAGCCTCTTAAATGGCCACCAGATACAACTACAAAATGGAGACTGCTCTTCTTCTGTAAGTATGTGTCTGTGTCTATGTCTGTGTGTGTGTGTTTGTGTGTGTGACTAAGCACTTCTCGTGCTACTGGGCCAATGAGAGAGGTATTTCATGGGCCATGTTTGGCTATGTTTGTATAAGCTCGGAATGATTCCAACTTAACTAGTCGTAGTCGCTACGTGCCTCGTGCATCCATTGACTACTGGCATCTGTGTTGGGCTCAGATGACGTATGTACAACTTTTATGAGCTTGTTCTTATAACAATTGACATCATCAACGGGCAAACATTTAATTTAACGCTGAACACAGCAGCGAGTGCGTAAATTAACCTTTTAACCACAAAAGCAGAATCACAGAATTCATACGAAACACTGAAAAATAAATAAACCGTTTTAAATAATTATTCGAGCAGGCGCAGCACATTGCAACTAATTGATTGTTTTATTATATTTTAAGTGAGCTTTTGTTTTTTCCGTGTGGTTTTTTTTATAAATATATATGTACACAACTTTAATCGCCACAGAGGAAAAGCCACGTTAAGAATCTGAGTTATAATAATATTAGCAGAACGCCCGCAACAACAACAGAGATGGCAACTGGGCTTAAACGCTGGCAAATATTATGATAAATAAATTATATTGTAAACACCATCAGCACATTTAATAAGTTGGTAACTTAATTACCAGGCCAAACAATGAAATGCAAATATATCGGACATATGCTGCAAAGACCTTAAAGCATTTTCAAACAGTTATCCGATTAACACTGCTTATTACTCAATGAGCTGCAGAGCTATATCATAAATCAGAGAATTACGTTAGCAAGTTAGGAATTATTGTTTTTTAGAAATTTAATCTGTTTAAAAATAATCGGTTATATTACCTTAGCCAAAAGCTGCTTTTAGCTTGTTTAAATATCATATTATTAGATGACCGCAAGCTTTTTTGGAGTAATCATCAAATTACAATTAAAAACAAAGCAAATCAATTACATTATTTTTTCATTCTTTGCTGCAAAAAGTTATTAATTTTGTTGGACCACATACATTAATTGAAAATTCAAATTAAAAATTAAAACTGAAAAATAGCTTTGTTTTTTTACAGACTTGTTATTTTATTTATTTCAAAATTATATACTAAAATAAATTATATTAATGTGTACAACAAATGATCTGTACATTAAAAATCTATTACTGAAATTGAGCTAGACTAATGAATATGCCCACTATGAGCCATTTTATTTGCTGTTCGTATATAAAGCCAGGTATATGACATATATAAATCCACAGCGACGGGCAACATTTTAATGCCACTTGACACTGATGTATCGAAATCCAGTCTGCAAAATGAACAGTCCAAGGCTGAAGCGCAATTGCAGGTACTTTGCAACCAGCTGATTTTTGTAATTGCCACTTTAAATGTCAAGCGGCTATGTAAATCAAACGAGTGTCATGCGCACTCTATTTATTTTTTTTTTTTTAAATGATGTTGCCTGGCACTCGAGTGATGCATCAATCGTTTCGAGTGTTGCACAGTACGCAGGTGGAATGATGCATAAATGCCATGCCAGTCCCTCAATGCGTGAAGTTGCTGTTTGTCTGTTGGAACTGCAATTCAACAAATATATGGCAGTTGCATGACGCATACACACACACACACACACACATACACATATATAAATAGCCAACTCTCAACTACTTAGCAATGTGTCAGCCACTTGTCGTCGCAGGTTAAAACGAAGTGTTCATTTTGATTTATTAAGATTGGTTGTAAAATTTATGAGAAAATTTAATATTGCCGTCGCCGCAGTCACAAGTTCGAAATCCATGTCTAATTTCGAGTAGAAATTTATGCGATTGGCTTACACATACACACACACACACACGCACACACAAATCAACTTAGCTCAAGTATATCGAACCAATTTCGACAAGTCGGCACAGTGGCTGCCAGAAGTTCCTTTCCCGCTCCTCTCGCCCACCAATTAGTGAGCAATTTCACGCGTCACCTACTTAAGAAAACTCATAAGAACATTGGCCGGAAGTGAACGTATTTTATATTAAACCTATATTCGCCAGCTCAAATATTAAATACTCCTGCTTATCTAACTGATAAAAAAGAAATCAATCTGAATGGTGTAATATAAGGAAGTTTCTTAAAATATTTATATATATTTTTAATTGTCTTAAATTTAGCATAGCGAAGCGTAGGTTTACAACCTGAAACCTGAACCTGTCGGTTGTTGACAGTTTTGACATTCAAAGTGTATTCTTATTTATAAAATATTAACAAGTAAAAACGGTAGATGGGAATCAACTTGCCATCATCTAAATTTTTGTGTGCAGTTTGAAATATGGTCGGAGAAGTCTTCTTTAATGCATTACAAATTTCACGAAAAAATTATAATAACCACTGCAAGAGTAGAAAAATCGACTCGAAGACGTCAGTTGACACTGGAAAATGAAGTCGGAATATTGCAAGCTGAATCCAACATTTTTTACAATTTATTGTCAGTCATGTACGCCAGCTGTTGATGCTCCGACTGGCAAATCGTTTATTAAATTTTGACATTGGACTTAAACATTTTATACCTACATATATATTTTGCACTGACATGTTGAAATGTGATTTCTATAGCCAAATATGCTGCCAAATATCACTTTGCCATCAAATTGCCAATTATTTAACTAAAGTTTACAACAAATATAATCACAAATGGCTTAAGGCAGATGCAAACCGTTCTTAGTACCCTACGTAAAAGCATAAAGGTAACATAACATCACTATAAATAATAAATATTTAAGATGCCTTCGCAATTGTATTAGTTATACTACTTAATTAATATGCAAGTAGTAAATATTTTGGTAATGCAAATAAAAGGCATCACTTAAATAACATTTAATGTTACGATAGATAGATAAATATGGATTAAGATAAATAGATATATTTATATATATATATATAGATAGAGATTTATCAGGCATATGCAATGCGGTTGTTGGAGTTGAATATTGTGTAAGCAGCTGGCGACAAATTTACAGTTTCGAAAATATAATTAATTGATTAATTAACACTGAATATGATTAATGTTGCACAGGCTGAAATGGGAGCAGGCAGCTGCTTATATTGATGGCTAGTTATTTGCACAGTTACTAGCAGACACACACATACATGCACAAACACACACACACACACATTCACACACACACACACACACTAAATAACACAAGCACTTATATAATTGGCGGTCTATACACATACATACATACATACAGACGTAGTTTGTGTTACGGGTGCCCACAAGCGCAGCCACGTGTGACTTTCTTTTGGTCGGAGAGCATGAAACTGCCAAGTAATGTAATTATTGCAGAACTATTCATCATGTTTGGTGTCGGGTCGCTGGCACTTAAACTCTTCGCATCGCCTGATGCCTGTCAAACGTGGCGTATGCGTAATACTGAAACTGCTCCCCCCCCCCCCTCTATGCCCCTCTGCAACCCATAAAACAGTTGGTATTTATGCGCTTTTGTTGTACACAAAACTCGGTTATTGCTGCCAGGAAACTATGCGAGAGGTTAACTAATTAGCATGTCAAAGCCATCCATTTTATCCATATACCCAGTAATCCGCAGCGCAATCATAGAGCGTAGAAGCCAACTAGTAACGTCAACCCTTCTTCAAACCCTCCCACCTCGAAGGCCGTGCCCACATGAATTGCCCAAGGCGTAAATCCCGTTTAATTATGCTCTTACATTTATAAGCTTTACACATATTATAAAATAGATGAACTTATTTACAAGAACATCGCTTTTAGCCCGAGGAATAGCCGCACGTATCTATTTGAATTTGTTTTGTCAATGGCTTAGGGCAAGAAACCAATTTGCTGTCAATGCCATTAAGGGTTTTCCAAGAAATTGGTAGCCATTAAACAAAATGGTCGGGCTCAAAACAACATTTTAAATGACTCTGATTAAATTACGTAGCTGGGCAACTACTTAAGCATGTAATGTTGTACGACAAGCAAATGTGACACAACTTTGATTAGAAGTTTACTTGCTTAAAACAAGGCATTGCGTCTTAATTTATTGAATGTTTTGTCTCGACATTGCTTCTATAAGTACTAAACTTGTGATTCTGGTCCTTAAATATACCAAAAATGCCCGTCCAGCGAATGCATCGCCAATTTGTGCCCAGCACGTCGTAAAGGCGACACTTGCGATTGCTCTACAGCTGTGCTCCTGGCAACAAGACAAAAGAGATCGATTGAGCCAAAAAATATGGCTTCTTTCGAGACCAGGTCGGGCTTGTCAACTCCAAGGTTCGGCTGGGCAGAATGTTATTTTGTGCGGGTTAAAATTTATATATTCCAATTTTAGTGGTCAGTTGGATTCAGTTACCTTTTTTCCTGTGTCGACTTAATAGGTTGCTTTATCTGTCGCCGGATCGTACTTCCACTTCCCTCAGTTGGATCTTCTTGCTGCAAAACTTAAGATGAATTTTGAGCATATTAAAAAAAAAATAAATGTTCTGGTAAGAGGCAACAGAAGAAGAATTTATATTGGCCTATATTTCGTTAAAGTTTTTGCCAATAATAATTATAAATTTGCTGCATCCCGGTTAGTCAGTAGCTGGGCAGAAAATAACTAAGTTAGACATTAAATTACATCGGAGACGCTGCAAGGCGAATCACGTCTGCTTCGATCCGGCTTCCTACGACTTATAAGCAGGCAGCGTTCTTATTTGTGTCTTGTTGTTGAAGCTGTTTCGTTTTGCAATCTCAATTTCCCCCACAATAAAATTAATGTTTTACGTAGCCAATTCCGAATCGTTTATTTCACATAAAAATGCAATAAATAAGCGACGCATCCTGGGGAACAACGCGACGTCCACAACGAAGAGCACCGAAGACAAAAAGGCGTTTTGGGGTAGTTTCCAATGTTGCTGCTGTTGGTGTTGCTGATAGTGTTGTCATAGTTGTTGTTGCCTGGTGCACCTACAGCTTTGAGTGTTTATGGCCCTAACAATGGAAAGGATGTGCCCCAAGGACATACGCGGCGACTTAAAGCGCGCCAAACTAAACGAGAAAATGTGGTGAGGCACAGAAACTACGGGTGCAGAGCTTAAAAAACAAAGTACCGCAGTCCGAAAAAAAAAAACAAAAACAAACAATACGAAGTGGGCAAAGGATGAAATCCATTGAAAGCAAAGACAAAAGCTTCAGCTGATGCAGCAGCTCGACGCTGCCGGTGTCGTTTGAGTTCGCCCACCACAATCACAGGAACAGCAACAACGACAAAAATGCTTAAAAGGATGTCGTCCACGTGGACTGCCGAACTCCCACCTGGCCTGTTGTTAAAAATTTCATGTTAATGGGCACACGAGGCACACGCTCTTAACCCTTTGCCAAGGGGTCGCGTACATGTGTGGTTGCCACATTCAGACCAATCTCTGCATGTGTGTGTGTGTGTGTGTGTGTGTGTGTGTGTGCTTATATGTGCGTAACGGGGTCATTGTGCTTCCATATTTCGGTCACACCTTTATGCTAGGTAGCTTATTTCCTTTCGTTGTCCTTTGCAAATTTAATTCCAACTTGTGCACACGCTCCAAGCGCGAAAGCCAACCCATTCTAGAGAGGAAATGACTTTAATTAAGGATATCTTGTGAAATGCTTGCTCATATTTATAACCCCCTTGATAGGACAGCAAAAGCAGAAGCAGCAGCAGCACTTCGAAAAAGGTGCGCAATCAAAGACGGAGAGCATCGTTAGAAAATAAAATCGAAATAACAAAGCGGTCACGGCGTAAAGATTGTGCAGAGAGGTCCACCGACAACAAAAAAAAAAAAAAAACAAAAAAAAACATAAAAGAGGGATAAAAAAAAACACAACAACAAAAAAAACCGACAACAAAATATAAGGGCATGGAGCTGAGCGAGACAAGAACATAATGCGCTTTTGCTGTCTGGACTTTCGACTGGCATCTTCTTCACTACTGTCACCTAGCTACCAAGTCCACAAAGGTGACCAGCTGGTGGGGCATTGTTCCTGCGGCCTTTGGCTGGGCTTTTGGCTTTCGCTTTAGCTTTGGCTTTGACTTTGGGCTTGCTTATTTTTGCGCATTGTTTTCCTGGCATTCTTTTTCCCATTTTTGTGTTTCGCTTTGACTATTTGCCATCTGTCCTGGGCTGAACTGTTAGTTTGTTTGTTTGTCAGCGCCCCGGGTCTTTTGCGAGGATAATCAGATAAAAGCTTTAGTGTCATTTGGGCCAAGTTACTTAATTGCGAGAATAGCAGCTTTGCAGCTTGACTGCTGCTTTCAGCAGATTGAATTAGGCACATTAACTGCAACTAAACTGCAAACTGAACTCAAAGGCATTTATTTTGCTACAACATTACTTCGGAGGTCAGCCTTTGGGACGACAGAAAGTTTATGCAAAACACTTTGAAATTCATTTGCAACGAGTCGAGTCGAGTCGAGTCGAGTCGAGTATAACAAGTTGTGTGCTTGGCTGCCAAAGCGTCATGTGCGGGCTTCTTATATGGCCCAAACAACCAATAAAACAAACAACTAACTCACAAACACACAGCTGAGCAACAAGCAACGCAATAATAACGAACACACACAACAGTGTTGTCAAATGTTTTTGCAATGAAACAACAGCCAGGGCTGCATAAATGTTCATGAGTGCTCATGAAATATTTAATGTTGAATGAATTTCTAACGTTACTTACTTCATTTGCATAAACCTTGTGTTTGTCAAACAACTAGCAAGTGTCACATATCATTTACATGCCTTCTGACGAAAACCGAATGCGACACACAACACACACACGCATACACACACACACACCCACAACAACCGACTCAGCACACCCCATGCCCCCACACAATATTCGACATTCAAAGGCGACAGCTCTGGAATGTTTCGTAAAACATGCAACATTCAGATGAACCATGAACTCTGACACCCGTGTGCAGCATAAGGCCACCTCGAGCTGGAAGCGATATTGGCAACACATATGCCAATTCCAAAAACACATGGCCATTAAGTAGAGTATTTCTTGCATTTAGCTATACATTGTTTTTAAGGATAGCTGAACAAATAAGAACTCTTTCTTATATGCGGAAATAGTTACGTAAACAATGTACTAAAATGTACATTTTGAGTGCACATAAGTTTTAATCATTGTTAAGTTATTGAAGTCAGTCCATGCGGAATGTTGTTCTTAAGCTTTTAATGTCTACGCACCCAGTGCATTTAAGCAGCTTGTAGGCTATTTTAGTTGTTGTTTTTTATGTTCTTTATTTTTTGCAAACGCACGTGCTCCCTCTGATTCCTCTGATTCCAGTTTATTGTTATCGTTATTATCCTGGCCTGATGCGCCGCCCGTCGTCGCTGCCAACTGGCAGTTTGTGCATATTTTATTGCGTCCGTTTCCTGTTGCCTTTTTTCGTTGCACACTTTCAGGCTAATTCATGCTTCATATTTTCTTCCTTTTTCTTTCGCAGCCATTGTTATTGGTGCTGCCTTAGCAGTTGGCCTGCATTTTTATTGCAATCTGTATAAGGAAAAGGAGCAGCAGCTAGAAAAGAAATGCGTCAACTTTGGACCTTCTTATCGAGCGGCAACTGTTTCCTTGGCTGCTTTGCATTAATTGCCACTCTGTGCAGGCTTTAGGTGATTTATGGACGCAGCTTTGCAGTCGCCCCTTTGCAAAATATAAATACCAATAAAATACCATACCCACTAACACACACACACACCACCACACACCATCTCACGCCTACACCCTGGTTGGCTGCTCGGTAAAGTGGTCGAAATTTATAACACGAATCCGCTTGCCAAACAAGAAATTAAAAGTTTGTGACCCGCACACATAAACTTTTTGCACACGCATGTGGCGCACTGTGAAATTTATTAAACTAACTGCAAATTAGTGCAGAATTACAAACACACACACACACATTTACAATTGACAACAAATGTGTGTGCCAAATTTAGTGCAGTAACAAATAAAAAAAAGAATGTAAAAAGAAAAACAACAGCAGCATAAATCAAGGCGTCTGCAGCAGGCCAATTGTTAAATAATGTTGCCAATTGGCTAAATACTTGCACTGCCTCTGTCCGCGCCCTAATTTCCACAATATTAAATAATAGTGGCGCCGCGAGTGAAAAGAAAAGTAATGCGGAGACAATTCACATCAGAGAGTGAAGTGCTTTTTTCCCTCTGAATTCGTTTTTTTCTATTTTCTATTTTTTTCTTATAATTTTTTTTTTTTTGATAAAATTGTAAAACAATTGTTATAAATTTAATGCGCCTTTTTTGGTGTCATGCTCTGTGCTTGACTAATGCAGACAATTAGCTAAATGGTTCAGTGGCGCCAACAGCCGCCAGATGCTAGACAACCAGGACAGCTTCGACTACAGCTCCCCAGTTACAGTTGCCGAGCTTCATCCGCTTGTCCAAAGTTACTTAGTCATTGCGCAGTTTTTTGACACGCGTCCAAATTAGTTGATGCTGCACTGCTGACAGAGATAGCTAGCACCCAGCTGGGTGAGACAGCAAGTATGAGCAGCATGAGGGCGTGGCCAGCATGTGACCAATGCGACCCCTCATTAATTGCTGTTTTCTGTATTGCAACCGATAATAAAAGTTTCCAGGTGCTGGCTGGTCAGCAAACATTATTAATACATTTTGTTTTTCCTCGCAGTCACTTTCGGACATATATTGCTGTTGGCCTTGGCAACTATCTGGCGAAAAGTAAAAGTACGATTTTCAGCAAGAGATATGGTACAAAGATACGGTACTCCACAATGCTCTGCATTTCACAAATATGTTGGCAAAGCTACAATCCCAAGGAGATGTTTTGGATTTCGTATTTGTGAGTCGCTGTGTGTGTGTGTGTGTGTGTGTGTGCTTGCATATATGTGTATGTGTGTGTGCTGTACTTGTAAATCCTCTTGGTGCATTGTTATTTCCGCATTATACAAAGAGGGCATTGAGCAACTTGCGGAAATGGCTTAAAGGATATTGCAATTTTATTTTGGCAAAAGAGAGTAAAAAAAAAACTGCCTGAGGAACTTGAAATATGCAAAAGTAAACAGCACTCGAATAGGAAGAATGCAAAGGAAGTTGCAAGATAGAAAACAAAATATGTGAAAAGATATTTGTAGGTGTAATCGTATATACTCGTATACATATATATTTATTTTAATGACTTTAGAGTTCAAGTTTTGGATTTTACTAAGAATGTTCGTTAGTTGGAGAAACTTAAAGCCAGTTGGGAATTTACTTAACTCTCATTAATTATTTACTTGGCAAATTAGCAATTTATGTGATATATGTATGTGATATATTTGCAAGAGTCAAAACGCCAAAAGTTTTGGAGTCAAAATAATTTCCCTCTTTCCTGAGACCTTTCCCCCAGCCCCTTCGTTGGGAATTCTGTAAGTTCAGTTGGGTTATTTTTATTCGATTGGCGCACGCAAATGCCAAAAACTTCAAAAGTGTTTTTGTCAAATACTTTACGCATGGTTCTATATGTGTGTGCATGGGTGTGTGTGTGTGTGTGTTACAAATTTGTGTTGAGAAAACAGTATCTAACATGCAAACACACCCACAACCACACACACACACGCACGAGCAATACTAGAATATTTGCGAGCCTCAAACAGCAACTGGATAACGAAGATAAATAGTCAAAAGTTTGCAGCTGCCTAATTGACAAGAAAATCGAAAATTTCCTTAATGAAATGCAAAATTGCTTAAGAAAATGTGAACTTTAAGAGCAGCTAAGCGACTTATTCCACCTCTTTTCACAGTAACGAAATGAATTTATCTTTTCCAACTCGAACCTGCGCAGATTAGAATTGTGTGGCAAAAACGCTGACTGCAAACGAGCAGAGCAATGGAAAAATTGTAATTTAATGCTATTTTGCACCTTCAAAACCATTCAATCTCACCCGTTACGTAATCACATTCGAAGTGCTCAGCACTGTCCCAGCCCCTGTCCACGCCCCCTCCCCATACACCCTCTCCAGACACTGGCAATGTCAGCGTAATCACCAAAACTTGATGAAATTTTGCAATTTATAAGACAAACCCACAGCAGCAGCAACTGCCAGAGGTGTCCCTCCTCTTCCTTCCTCTCTCTCTCCCTAAGCCCTAATATATATACTCTGAATGCATGTGTGTGTGTGTGTGTGTGTGTGTCTGGGTGTGTGTGAGAGTGCGTGTAGCATTATCCATGCAGTGGCAGCGTGGCAGGTTGCTCGTTTGGTATTTGTACATTATTTTGAGCTGTGCTCAGTGCTCGCTGAGCTTCTACTGCAATTTTGACACGCCTGATGAATTTTGTGCACTTAAGTGAAACCTTACGCCCCCGCCGCCATGCCCCCTATCCATTCGACAAAAGATTGTAAGAGTCGCATGCAGCGAGTGCATGCAGAGAGCCCTTGACAAATGCATCTTTTAAATTATTTGATTGAAATTACAAGCTGGAGCTGACTGACAGACTTTAGCTGATTGCGGTTTTGACAGCATTTGCAATCTGGTTGAAAAATTTCATATACTTATGTATATGTGTGTTAGCCTTGCTTATACTGGGGCCAAGTAGCAGCAGCGGCAGCAGCACCAGCTGTTGCTGCCAATTAGCAAAGGCCAAATAGCCAATCGCAAAACTAAACTCGTTTATGTTGCACAGAGGCAATCCTTCGTCTCAGCCTCATCTCAGCGGCCAATTAACAGTTTTCAAATTTTTCAGGTTACGCTCCAGTGAAATAGCCTCGAACTGTGCCGAGTAGTGGGAAAAGGGCCAGTCGAAAGCCACTCCTCGGCAACAGCCTTGGCTATACCCCTAACTAATTTCAGCGCAGTGGAGCATGTGGCAAACTTTTTCGGCATATGTCGCCCATTATTTGCCATAAAATTTAACATGAGGCAGCTGGCGCACCTACGCAGCACATGCCGCCGGCTTGCTATCATATGTGTGTGTGTGTGTGTGTGTGTGTCTGTGAGTTGTATACTGTTGTTGTTTTTTAAAATGATTTTTTTTTGTTGTTTTGAATTTATTGTTGCCATTGTTGTTGTTGTTGTCTACGTGCGCCACATGCGGTTGGTTAGCTAAAACGGCTGGCGCTTAAGCTGCTCTGCCAAAAGTTTTTGTCATGCCTGGGACTAATTATAAAATAGCTCAAAGGCAACTCAGTGGCTGCCCAAGTAGGGGTCGCCACATGGGAGAGCGACATTGAAATATTTTAGAGTGAGAGAAAATTTAAAGCAACTGCTGCTGCTGCTGCTGCTGCTGTTGCTGTTGCTGCTGCTGCTGTTGCTGCTGCTGGAGAGAGCAGTCTGGTTACGCGGGCAGCAGAGCTTGTATCAGGCTGCCACAAACTAAACATTTCCCTGCCAATTTGTTGTTATTTATTTTTATGTTTGCTTTCATTTGCCATGCTTCACCGCTCCTCTTCTCTCTTGTTGTCTGAACTCCTCCCCATCAGCCCACTGATGTCCTAGTAGCTTGTTATGTTTGGCCATTAAAAATAATAGTGTGGTTGTTGTTGCTTTGTTATATTTTTTGTGTTGTTGTTGATTTTGCCGTCGTTGTTGTTGTTGTTGTTTAACATAGCCAGCGAGTTTTGGGTTACATACCTTGATATATATTTTTTTCATTTCATACCCTGTGCTCAGCATACATATGTGAAAAGGTATACCGTTCCTAAGTATTCATCAATTTCGCTTCTATGAAATACCCGGAAATGTATACTACAAAATATACGAGAAATAAGGAATGACAGGTGTACAAATTTTTTCTTATCTGTTGAGGAGTCCGACCAACAACTCGTAATTGGCAAGCAACAAGATTAGATTCAGCCAGGGTGGTGTTTGCGAAGTGGGTGTATTTTGGCGCTGGCATGTGTTTGTGTGAGTGAATGTTGCAGTATTAAATTGCCTGAAACCCTTTGGTAACATTCGGCAACACCACAGAAATTAGCACTTTAATCTTTGCTTAATTCGTGTCATTTGTGGCAACGATATTTTTGTTTGGTCCAAATTTGTAGCGATTAATTTGCAGAAAGCGAACTGGCATCGCTGTTCGAAAAAGGAATTGGTTACAGCACTGGCTATAACTCAGTGGCTTTATCAAAAAACCACTTACACACACAATCAACTTAATGAAGCCATAATTATTTGGGTTAACAGCTTGCGGCGTTCAGCCGGACCAACTCGAGGCCAGCTTCATTTCATTGCGGCCAATTCATTTCTGGGCCCAACAAATCAAAGCGAACGCCTGATAAGTAACCAGGACCACTTGCCTTGGCGGCAACAACAAAAAAAAAAAAAAAAAAAACAAATAAACGCACATTTGCAAGCCTATTTAACAAATAGACTAGCATTACTTTTCCTTTCCGCAATTCAGGAGGTTCAATGAGCGCAAAGAACCGATGCGAAATAGGCAAAAGTGAATGTGGAGGAAGCAAAACATATTTGTGTGGGGTCACATACAGGGTTCAGGAAAGACAAATGGTCAGGGCGATGTAAGGTCTTCAAATTCGGGGAGTGATTTAGTTACTCGCCAAATGCTGAGTCAGTCAGCAGATGGAGCAAAAAAAAACCAAGCGAGTATCGGCTCTGCTCCAAAACAGAAAAAAGTAGCAACAAATCGCTTGCTAACGTTAAATTTTAACTAGAAAATGGTTTTCAATTAAAGAAAAATTTTAGGCCGTGCTTAAAATTATTTAAAATGTTCCTTTTTAACATAAATTTACGGATTGAGCAAACTAATTTCCGAAATCACAATATAGTTAACTAAATTGAATAATTTGCTGCAATTCTCATAAGCAGCTTTTCCGATTCGGAATAGTAATACGATAATTAATAGAGCACCTAAACTATAATAGTAGTGAAACATTATTATTTAAGCCATGCAGATAATTCTTTAATAATTATTTTTTAACATGTAAAGAAATATTGCTGCAAGTTCGCGTTTACTTTAAAGATTTCCAGTACCATAACTTAATTAACGCTGAATTGACTCTCTGAAGAAATGCAGTTCTAGTCTTGATTTTATCCCAAAATTAATTCACCAATCTATCTCGAAACACGTGTTATTTCATGTTTTTTCTAATTTGCACTTAGAGCAAACAGAAAACGTTTAAATAAAGTGGCTTAAACTTTCTCTTGTCATACCAGCCAATTCTAAAGTTTACAGTTTAAGCAATACTTATTGGCTAAAAGATGATCAATCAAAAAGGCAACCGCGTTTCAAACGTATATATATTTATTGAGTGACTATTGATATATATATATATATATGTATATATATATTTATTTATATATATATATTTGTGTGTGTGTGTGTGTCTAGACATGAAATGAACAAGCAATGCAAGCTCACGACCCATCGTCGATGATAATCGGATTTTGACAGCATCTCTTGTTTGGTTGACAGTTGCAGCAATTGAAAAATTAATCCACCTATATTATATTTGTTGCAGGTGGCTTAGTTTGAAATTTTCAGACACAAATAAATCCTTTTAAGCTGAGATGCTGCTGCACCAGTGCCGGCTATAATTAGGCTTTTGTTAACGGTCATTGAACTCGCAAAATGATGACTAAATCGCATTATGAATTTATTTCGTTTGTTAAAAAAAAAACACGCACACACAGATTACAATGCTTAGCTCTCGCATATTATAAATTGCTTTTTAATGTAATTATAGGGATTTTAGACACGAACAACCAATTAAAATTTAAAGCTGCAATTAAACGCAGTTTTTCATTGGTGCAACAGCACTTTGCACGTTGAATGTTGGCATGTCCAAAGCAACCGACACACTGTCAAAATGTTTCCCATCAAAAGCTATTAGCAAAACGTATTAAATTGCACAATAAACATTACGTTCAGCTTGTTTAGCAATCAACAAAAAAAACAATAACAACAACCACAACAACAACAACAACGTGCACCAAGTGTTTTATGGCAGCACGCCAAAATATAAATATAATATAATGAGGCAGATAGAATTTGTACGTAAAAAGGGTCCGTTAGGGGTAGTCAGCTAGTTGCAACGCGTTGTTCGCGCTGATGTTATTTGCTTTTGCCAGGACTTCACTTTGGGGGATTGTTTATCTTTCCCACGGCGCGGAATATTTGCTTAGGCCAGCCGCAACCTTTGTCAATAGTTGCCAAGATCAAAGCCGGCCCAAAACTACTTGATTGCTCTGGGAGCAGGTGTCGCGTGCTAAAGCAGCCGTTACCACAACTTGATGAAGCGGCAAAATGCTCATTTAAAATGCATGAGCCAAAGCAGCATTGGATAGCATCAACGTTGCATAAGATATGAAGCATATCGCTTACAAAGACAGACGTTTGATTTGATATGCAACGCCTCAGGTGAGACAGCAATGCAACAGACACAACAACAGCATCTCAACATGACAAGTTGGAATATAACTTTACATGAAATAAACAAACAAAAACTAACAATTCCCAGAATAAATCATTTAATTGCCAACAAGCACACAAACAAATTGTGAGTTCATTATATATACAATTGTCTGGACTGCCATTCCAAAACACTGCTCAATTAATAAACTATTCATACTATCATTATCATGATATCTTGGCACTTTAGTAATTTCTATTCATTTAATACTGGCATAGAGCTAATGGGTTAATTTAATGTTTGGAATGATTGCAAATAAGCGAAACATGACTCGTGTAAGTTAATTATTTGCTTTTTGACTTAATCATCAATTATAAATACAAGCGCATTTGATTGATTATTGTTACTAACTATACATATATATTAACAAAGGCGTATTAAGTTTAAGTGTAATTTAAACTTTTACTAGAGAGAACAATTGTTTTAGGCGATTTGATGAATTAGAATCACCTGCGATTTATAAACTCGACCGATTCAAATTTGTATATGTTATTGGAGAAAAATGTTGAAGAAACCCCACCAAATCCCGGGAGAGAATCTTTACTTGTCTCCATTTGACTTTTGTCAACAGTTAGTTAGGAGAAGCGATTTTATATATGTTTATAGAATATAGAATTGCTGATACGTTTAACGACTGATGCTTCTACAAGACAAGATGGATTAATAAATCAGCTTTGAGCAGAAATAATATCGTCTTTCGTATGCTGTTATTACAAATGATAGACACGTTTCTGTTGTTAATTATTAATTTTCGCAGAATTTGTTGCGCCTCTAGGTGGAAACGTGTCACAAATAACTTGGATTGCATAATAAAACGCTTCTCAAGCGTGCACATGACGTTAAGGTTTTTATAAGCTGTCAATTTGTTTACACGTCAGCGTTGTCGCTGCTCTTCCACCAACAATAACAACAACAACAACAACAACAACAGCAATAGCAACAGCAATGTTGGAGGAGCTGCCATTGACTTTGTCGGCGCCACAGCTGAAATATTAACAGCTCTTATGATGCGCCATGACTTGGTTTACATGTGCGACTCCCGACTCCCATTTGCTAATCTTGCTTGTCGCACTTGTGGCAAACACTTTGGAGGCGCATTTAATATTTTCGCCAGCGCCAGGCAACGCACACAGATAATGCTCCTGGGAACTGGGCCAACGGCAAGTGGAGTGGGAACGAGTAGGCCAACTCCAGCTAGGCCACAAAAACAAGTAGCTCAGCTCAGGTCGACTTTGAGTGCGACAGAAGGCGTTGTTGTGTTGTCGTCGGTGTCTCTCATGCGTGCGTTTATCTTGATGTTGCCCCAACCGACTCGACGGTAGTCTAGGTGTGTGTGTGTGTGTGTGTGTGGGTGACGAAAAACGCATAAAACAGCATAATTTGTCAGCATGAGCACGGCAAGCAAAACGCCAACAGCATAACAATGACTCCAGCAACACATCTGAAATTCTTTCCTCTGCAATATGACAGGCATCCAGGCCACGACCTAGACCAATATACCCATGTCATGAATTAAAGCGTACTATGGTCCTCTGGCATGGTGCATTTTTCAATAACCACATTCCGATGCCAAAAATTTGATCGAGACAGTCAACAGCAGATGTAAAACGGGGCCACAACTAGTTGAAATTGTGGGTCAAGCATCAAATTTTAATTACCAAGCGGGGGTAACGCAATTCATCTCAATGCCTTTACCAACAAAAATTCCAGCTTTGGCGACACAAATTTTGAAATAATTGCCGGCAGGATGGTTGTGGTGATGTAAGAGGGATGCGGGGATGGCTGAGTGGCAGACTCGTTGTCTAGTCTATGGCAAGCTAATTTGTGCACATTTAATTATGTACTGGCTGTGCGAGAGAGAGAGAGGTTCTTCTCTTTGCCTTTCGACTGACGGGGAGACCCATCACCATCACCCCATTACCCCCTATCCGGGAAAACGCAAATGTGGGTAGTTGTTGTGCGGCTCGCATAACAAATAACACACAATGTACACACAAACACACAACATTAGCCACACATTCCATACAGAGCTCTTATGTGAAGCAAACTTTTTGCTCTCACTTCTAATGCATTTTTTATTCAATTTGCTTGGCTTTTAGTTCATTACGGGATTCAGCGGCAAATTGTATTTGTCTTCAAGCAAATTGAATTATATAAATGCTAAATAAAGACAGAGTGTGTAGAAAACAATGGACTAATTTCATTTGATGTACCAGTGAAAAGGTTGTTATTATTACATCTTCTATTTACATCTGAACAATATGATGAATATTATTGAATGAGTGGCTGACAAATTTAATTAATAGAATTGCCGGCCGAATTTGGTTGCTGCAAGGGTATTTTAAATTCGACATGTTATTTTGTTAACTGCCTTATGGCATTTTGTATATTATTGTTTTTTTTTTTTTAACCAAACGAATGTTCTGCGAAAAAGTTGTTTGTTGAACGCTTAACTTGACTTCAGTTTCAGTGCATTGCCAATTAAAAACTTTCCCCAGTTGCAATCGGCGATGCAGCTGAAGCCCGAAAGTAGACTTTACTTTTATTGCATTTCACGAGTGAATCGATTTGGGGCATGCACCATTGCCTCGTCGATTAATTCTCACGCATTCCTGAACGTCTATACCTACGAATACAATATGAAATATGAATGCGATATTCGAAATTTTAACGTTGATTTGCAAACACAAAAATCTCAATTAAATTTATATTTGTTAAATATTTTTATTCTTTTAATTTTTACATTCGTTTTGTTTGCAAATTGATGGCCACATTCACTTTAGACATATGTATGCATAAGGAGTACTCCTGTATTAGGCTTCTACTTACACTGAGAACCCACTCTTGCGTAAACACTTCAAAGCTACCCTCCGACAGACAGTACACAGAGCCCTATTTCCACACTGGAATAATTAACATGCTAATACCCATTAGGATAGGTGCAGAGAGTAGGATGTGCTTAGCTTTACTAGCAATAATTTCGTGTATTAGATACTCCTTTTAAAGCAATAAAGCTTTATATATATATAAAAAAAAACTCAGAAATACTCGTATTATAAATAAACTTTTTAGCTTTACATATTTTGATGTCTCAGTGTTGATCAAGTTCACATCCTCCATTTTTTCTCTTTCAACATTCTGAAAAGAAAGGTATTCTTATATTCCATATAATGTTTATCTCAATGTAGCCAAATCAGAAACAAAACGACTACACCAACAACAAAGACCACAAAGAATGGGTCTCTTTTATAAACCAGGCCCCTTTGGCTGCCACAATTTTGATTTAATTGTTGGCATGGCGACATGTTCTTTTAATTTATGCCAATTTATTTAATCATGCACTCGGTGCCTCTACGGCACAGGACGATAGGGATGCTGTGAGCTGCGGAGCTTGTTATCCTAGAAGCCAACTCATTTCATGGTATTTGTAATTAAAAAGCACTCATGTTGCCCAGATAATTTGAAAAGTAAGTAAGTTAATGTAAGCCATCGCTTTGACGCTTCTGTGACGCTGCTCACGTCCCAGCCACGTCATAAAAAAGCCAAAAGCGAGCGCGATAAAAATACATTTATCAATCAAAACTTCAATGGAGAACTTTTGCGTAAGTTGCAGCATAAAAATATTCATTTTATACGACAGCGCGAGGCAAGCAAGCCATTTTCTAGGAATGGGGCAGCTGCTGCTATTTAATAGCTTTCATTTTGCCAAAGCAATTCAGAAAATCTCGCGGACACAGGACCACGACAACAGGACGTGCACGAAATGCGCAAATTCACGCACGTCACTTGAATTTGCTCCGGAGCCACACGGCAGGGAATACGGGTCAAATTCGGGTGGGGCCATAGGGGGGCTGACTGGGATTCGGGATTGGGAATGGGAATGGCATAGGGATGCGTGTTGAGGCTAATTTGCGAAATGTGCTGTGGCTCATATTATTATTGTTGTTGTTGTTGTTGTTGCATCATTCATTTCATTAACAAGCCATCAGAGCAGCCCGCAACTTCCACCACGCAAGCGACTTAAATTCTTAGAAGAAGCCCAAGCAGAAAGGCGTCCTGGAGGAAAACTTTCTCAATATATATTCAAGCGCATTTTATGTTTTCACTTGCCATTTTTCATGCTGACTCGTAGATTTTCATTGTGATTTTTGTTTTGTTATAAGCTGCCGTTGCAAATCGCTTGAGCTGTTTATCAAACTTTTCTATGTGTTATTTGAATGTCAGTCATCAGGCGAGTATTTTGCATATACCTTATGAGAGATAAGGAAACGATTTCAAGGGAAATGTGGAGATGATAGTTTCAAAAGATATTTCGTTAACTTTTTGCTAAAACAACAATCCCTGACTCAACTTATATTCATATTGAAGTGTTTTGTAGATTGAGCTAACTTATAATATTTATTATTAAATATGAGCAACTCACAATTTCTATTCACGAAAATACAAAAATTAAACTAGACACAAATGGATCGTAATCTTTGTGATAAGAATCGATCCCACAGTAGAATTGGATCACTTAAAAATGTATTTTACCTTTTAAGATAAGAGACACACTTGACTCGAGTGTAGAGGGTATCCCTCTGTCGAAACCCTGATAATAACGAGTTTGAACTTGCTACATGTAGCAACAAAAAATATATTTATATAATATGGATGTGCAAGTATTAATGGGATTTTATTTAAAAAAAAAGAGCTTACACTTTTTAAGCATACAGTTCTCAGTCAGGTTGTATAAATATTTGAAATGCCATCGAGCAGCTGTCAGACTGTTTATCTGTCTGTCTGTCCGGCATGTGGGCGTGGCAGGTGGCGCCTCAATTCAATGTGCGTAGCGTTGCCCTCTTTTTTTTCTTTTATAACTTTGTAATTAAATGCAAATTAAGTGAACCGTATTTTTCGCCTTGATTCTTTAACCCTTTTTTATTTTGCTGACAATTTGAAACTTGCCTGCAAACTCATTGGCAAAACTTTCAATAATGCTGCAACTCTATTAGCGCCAATGTCGCGTTAATAGACGCTCGGAGGTCGAATTAAAAAAAGGGCTGCCAAAGGCCCTCTATTTCTCAGTGGCTCAATGCGGGGATGGGACAACTTTTCTAATTAGGATCAGTTAATGAGCAGATGAGAGATGTGGATTTTTACATGCGCTGATAATTTATTTTGGCTTATGAAACCAGCCAAAACCGAGCCTGTTGATGCTGCCGCTGCTGACTCTGTATGCATATTAAATTGAGTATTTGTATAATGAGCTGCTTGGCAAAGGCGTTGCCTCGTTGCTGAAGACGGTGAGTCACGGTTGAGGCAAGGCAATTCAGCCAAAATCAAATATGCAATCTTTTCACTATTGCAACTGCAACGCAATCAAAAAGTAACTGAAACTGAAACTTCCAAAGCATTAGAAAAGCCAACAAAATACAAAAACGAACTCAAAGTTTTGGCGCAGAAACCAAAAACACGCGGCAATCGACAATGTTGATTACATCTACGGATGCATGAGTATAGTGGCAGATGTATAAACACTTGAATGTTTAAGTTTTTAGGTCTGGTTCTTTAGCAACTGGCAATTGGGAAACTTAGGCAACCTGAATACCAAAAGTGGGAGCTACCACTGTTGAAAGTTAAACCGTAAGCATCAAAAGTGCCAGCTCGTAATTACAGATTGTGGAGCGAAACGAATCGAAAAGTAAACGATGTCGATGTCGATGGAGAGACGCGACTTCGAATGAAAATGGAAATCTCAATGGAGGTGGAAGTGGAAATGGCTGAGTGCGGTGCAGGAGTGGCAAAGGAAATCACACTGAAAACACGCAAACGTTGGCAAAACTTCAAACTGATGACTGAGGAGCAGTCACGGCCAAAAGAAACACTAACGCATAGTTGTCAGTTGCCACCGAAGGTGAAACCAGGTGCTCCAAGGAAAGGGTAAACTTTTGCGAAGCCCGCGAGAAGGCATCTTATGCGATTTTTCGCTACACCGAACTGCACAACAATATCGTGGCAATATCTTAGACAAAGTCACATGACCGATCTGCTGGCGAAGGAGCGCTGAGCAAATTTACGGCAGGCGAAATTAAGAAAGTTACAGCAATCCTGCCCTGCAAACGTGTAGGCTTATTTATGATGCATGGGTAAGCGGTGCATGTGTGAGTGTGTATGTGTGCCGCCTCGGCTGTGATAAATGTGCAACGTTGCAACGCGGTGCGGCAGGAAATGGATTCTGAGTCGTGTGTCGCCGTGTCTTGAGTTATGCGACCAGTGCTAATCGAAGCGTGCCGCACTCGGCGCCAAAGCAAGCTGCAACTACAACTGCAACTACAACTGCAACATCAACAACGAGGACTTCAATTAAGTCTTCAAGTTTTCTGGAGCAGTTGTTAGTTCGACTCGGTCAGTCAGTCGGTAGGCCCTGGCTGAGAGAAGGTCCTACTACTGCTCCTGGAGCATCTTTGTATGTCCATTGGGCGTAAGATAAATGCTTACAAATGTTGCCAAAGGTTCGCTATGGCAAGTATCTGCAGGTTGTTCGCTCTTCTCACCGGCATCTTTTGGAATATAAATGAGTCAGCATTTGTTAGTCGGGTGCAACCGTTGATTGAATTGTTTTTGTTGTTGCCCAGGAGTCGCCTTAAAGTTGGACTTAAGTCGCTAAAGTGAATATTCCCCAACTACACATCCGCACATACACCTATACCTTTAGTTAGGTTCTACAAGCCCTGGCACTTTTCAATTAAAACAATTGTCAGCGACAATAAGTTGCGTAAAAAAAAGCAAAGCAAGGAAAGCAACTTGCTTTCCCCTTGTCCCCACTCTGCCAGAGTCTCGGCCTCATTGCTGATGCCGCTGACAGTCGCACGTACGCTTAATTAGAAAAAGTTGCAAGGTCCACCTCGATGCTTTGGGCCATGGCAACGCCCACATTCATGCCACACCCATTCCAGCCCAGCTGTCACCGCTTGCCCACATTTTTGCAGCGGAAGTAAATTTACACTTCAGTTTTTATTATTTTCCGACGAGCGCGCAAAAGCGCGACTAATTTTCTTAAGCGCCTGGTCAGGCTTTCATTCCCGTTTCATACCCAGGCTTCCTTCCGCTGCATAACTGATACGACAAGACAAAAAAAAAACTACAACAAAAAACAAAAGAAGCGGAAATAACGTGAATTCAAAACGAATTGGATATACCCTATGATATGCATTTAAATAATATGACTTCTATTAGAGTTTGTTTTTTTATCATCAAGTGGAAACTCTTTAATGTCAGCATATTCTTGCTATATCTCATTTGAAGATCTCGATTAATCAAAATGAAAATCACTTAATATTTAAAAACAACTAAGACTTGGACAAAATTATTTTAATATCCAGTAAAACTGTGATTCGTTTTTTGGTAGCGCATTTAAAGGTCTGTTAGTCCCTTGCGCTAACCAAAAGAAAATGAGCAGCGTGCGCCTTGCAACTGACGCATAATTTTCTAAAAAAAAAAAAAAAAGATATTAAAAAACGGAGGAAAAGTACCAGTTGGGACTGCAGTGCAGTTGGTTACTTGGCTTTTGTTTGCTTTTGGCGCGTGTGTCTCGTTTGTTGGCCTTTGTTCTAGCTGCCAGCTGCTGCTCCCGTCTATTCTGATCCGGCTCCTATCAGAGTGCTGGCTGATTTTTTTCCCTCTGTGCCTTTTGACTTTGCCTCAACCCTTTGGACGGCAATCCACCTGTCCAATGCGTTGCCGGATGTCACGTGCACATCATTTTCCAGCACTTTTGCTCACCTCCAGGACCCCTCGTTGCACACGGTGTAATTATAACGGTCGCTGCTTAAATTAGTTGCCAGCGGGTGCGGCTTCAACCCCAGCTTCGCTACTGACCCGCGGAGCTCCGGACCTGGCCAGGAGCATGGGTCTACATCCGAACCTGATGCGCTGGTTCCATTTCGGTGCTGCGCATTCATTTAACACGCTCGCATGTGATTTTTATAGTCGGGCCCATTGTTGACATTAGTTGTTTGTTGTGGCAGTCTCTTGTTGTGCTTTTGCGACTTTGTGCTTGTGCCTCTTTTTTCGTATTTGTTTGTTTGTTGGTTTCGGTGCTTTCTGCCAACGTCAGCGTAATTAGTTGTTCCATTTTTGTGGCAGTGCTTTGTTATTGTTATCTCTGCCTTAGCGCTTTGTCAAATCCATTTGGGTTTTGAGCGCACGAGCCGAACGATAAATATTTAAATAAATATATATATATATATATATATATAGTATATATATATATATATATGCATGTATTAAAGTTTTGCTGACTAATACCAATTAACGGTCCCATAGGCCTGTCCCACGAACTCGACCCCAATGCAAGGTGCTCGTCTCGTATGCACTTACATCATTAACGGCATCATTTACAAGTGCAGATGCAGCTTGATGGGGCAGGGAGAGGTGAGTTTCAGTTGCAACTAATGAGACTACGAAACATAATTGTTGGCGTTTAGTTAGTGGAGAATGGGTGGCGCCACGCTGGTAGGCAAGGCAGGCAAACACTTGCACACACAAATAAAGTTTAGCTAAAAGTGACACGGCATGAAAAAGAAGCATCACAAATAGCAGCAGCAGCAGCAGCAGCAGCAACAAGAACACAAGTGGCGGCAAGTGCGACTAGTCCAGCAACTGGGAAAGCACAACGAAAACAAATGCACCTAATGACACAATTTCCACACACCCACATAATCGCACAAACACACACACACACACACACAGAGATACACAGAGACAGAGTGAAATGGAGCAAGAAGAAACTGTTATACGAAATTGAAGAGCGCTCCACACGGCGTATGCGTATTTTCTCTTCCGTTCTACGTGTGCCGAGAGGAACACATCGTGAAGTCCTCTCGTTTTGGAAAACTCACCAAGCGAATGCTGGCGAATTCGTGAATTAACCGTTCGTTTGGCATTTCGCCGCATCGGGCTTGCAACGACGACTGGCTGTCAGTTGCCAGTTGCCAGCAGCCAACAAAGTGGAGCAGTTCGGGCTAGTTTCTGGTTGTGCAGTTAGCCGGCTCAGCAGCCCAGACCGAGTGCCAAATGACGCGCGACACGATACTTGCCCAGTGTTAGCCGGTATTGCGGCATGCCACATAAATTAAAACTGTGCGTGTGCATTTTTTTGTGCGTACATTAACAAAGTGCATATTCAAGAACTCATCGAATGTGGCGAACACAACTAACTGATTATTTTGGGTATGTTGTACAATTTAATGTTGTAAATATTTTTGTGTTAAAACTTAAGCGAGGCTGTGCAACAGCAGAAGCAGCAGCACAAGTAAAGCCATCAAGTTTCAAGTTGCAACTTGTAACCTAGTTTTTGGGTACTCCTGCCATACCACACGGGGAATGTTGCACTCTGTGTTTATTGGTGTTACTGGTTGCTTTATTTTGTTGCAAGTGTGTGTGTGTGTGTGTGGGTGTATGCAACTTGGCGCGCATTACTTGCACTTTGCGCTCGTTCCTTTTTCCGTTTTTTTACTAGCATTTTATGAAATTTCTTCTTGTACATACTTATTCATGCCACCAGTACCCCCAAAAAAAAAAGTTAAAAACAGCAGCCAAAGCAGCAGGAGTTGTACCAGCACTGAAAAGTGCAATGGAAGGATACGGAATCCGGAGCAGGCAGCTGTGATTTGTATGAATGCTACCATTAACCGGCGTCTGCGGAACGGAGGTGTTGGCGGGAAGAGGCTGTTGGCGAATTGGTTTCCTTAACTTTCCTTGCTTTCATTACGTGCCAGTTGCCCATTTTACACAAATTTCTAATGACAGCCGGGCGTATGCGTAACACGAGACTTTCGCTTGGCTTCTAGCAGCTAACATTTATATATATATATATATATATTTATATACATTTATGTGTACACATACATTTGTGTGCATATTCAGGGTAACAAAAATGTCACGATAAAACTTGGCTAAAAAAGTTTTGCGCTAACGAATTCAATTGCTTTGAGTTTTATTTAAAAACAAATGGTAGCAGATTTTTTAAATGACAAGAATTAAGATAACAAATTCACATAACAAACGTTAGAGAAAAAAAAAATGGGATAGAAGTCAAGAAAAGAAAAGCAGCATAAAGAAAATGCTGGAAAAACTTTTGTACCGGCAAATAAAACAAAAGCCTGTCAAAGCCCGAGCACAAAATTGTTACAGCGCACAAAATAGGAAAGCCCAACAATCCCGTGGCAACAACAACAAGAACAACAAGCATTGAAATACTTAAGCCAAAGTCGCGACGCAGTCAAAGTCAGGAAGCCGCACGGCTCAGCCGGATGTGCGAGGCGCCCATTTGGGCTACAAGGGACGGGGTATGAGAGTGGAGCAGAGTAAGGACCTCCACTCTTGCCCTGTCCCGCCTCAGCTAAAAAGTCTAATAAATTAAGCAATTTACATGAATTGTCGTTTGCTGTACACCCCAGACAACTCATTTGTATATGGCAACAAGGAGGAGGCGTGGCCTGTCGAGGGATTTGTTACAAAAAAAAATTAAAACAGGAAAAAAAAACTTTTTTGCTCGTTGACAATAATTCAAATACTCGGCAAGAGTTCTACTCAGCAGCAGCAACAGCAGTCAGTTGCAAGGTGGGGTACTGCAATTTGTTTAATTTCATTATATCTCATGTTGCTGCTGCTGCTGTTGCTGTTGTTGATGATAATGTTGCTGCTGTTGTGCTTCTTGTAATTGTTGTTGCTGCTGCTGCTGCTGTTGCTGCTGCTTTTGTTGGCTCACTGTGCGCATATCTGTGCACATTTCCAAGTTGCTCCTCCTGTTGTTTTTCCTTCCTATTTATTTTTTACTCCAGCGATTTCAGGCTATAAAATGTATGTGCATATTTTAGCCATTTGACTTTCAGTTGTTTTACAAATATAAATAATATGGCAACTATATGTATCTGCTCAAAAGAATGCCAACTGATGCCTCGGTTGTAGGCGCTGCTGCCACTGCAGCAAGTTGTACGCGCTTAAAGATAAGCAACAGTTAAAACTTTTTTGTTGCTGTCAAAACTTTGTGCCTTAGATTTGTCATATTGTTGTTGTTGCTGTCGTTTTAGTTGATGTCGTTGTTGGTTTTGGCGTCAACACGTGGCGCTCAAAGCTAATCAAACTATTGATTGCTTGGCTGATTGTTGCAGTGGATTTCAGTTTGACTGAGATCGTTTTTATTGCTAACGCAGCAGCGACAGGTGAAAGTTGTAAGCAAGTTTCAAGATTTTCCCTTTTGCCCAACTTGACTTTCACTTTGCCAAACTAATACCAAAGTTTTCGCTTTTCACTTGCTCCTGCAGGAAATTGATTTTTGATGTGTTGCTCTCTGTTTTTATCGTTGCTCACTCTGTCTGAGCTTTGAACCCTTCAATGCCTAACTTTGGCAATGTTTTTTCAGAGGCTTCTGGCCCGAGCTCTTTGCTGGAAGCGTATCATCATCATCTTGTTGCTAGGTGTTAACCTCTTTGACATGCGAAAATATTTTCTGTCAGCTCCCTTTTGACACATTCCGCAAGCTTTTTATTGATTTTGCTTAAGCAGACGGAGCGGAGAACTGGAAACTGGGACCTGAGAACCATAAGAAAAAGTGTGTATGTGTGGAAATTGTAACTCAAATACAGCATCGCTTACTTTGTATATGCCATATATAAAATATACGCACCATTGCAAGCCAAGTATTCGTGCCGAGTATTCAAGTTGTGCTCAAACACTCTGTCAACAAACTAAATGTGGTCCAAACATCCACAACTTACCTCCGCTTGTAAAATCTAACCACACTAGGCTGAGAGGAGCTCAATGCAAGCATGCATTGCTTGCCAACACCGTCAACTTTCAACAGACCAGAAGGGCCATCTGCAAATGTTTATAAAAGCACTTTGCGGTGCACAAACTTTCACTTGACACAAAATACTTAAAATTCTGCCTCCAAATACACCCCTGGGGTCCTAGCACCTTCATAAAGTAGACGTACAAAAAAGAAAAAATATAAAAACCATACGAAAATTGTTGCATAATTATTTTTACTAAACGCACACACATTTTTGTCACTTGCCGAGGGTAAAATGCCATTTTTGCGCTTATTTAAGCCATTGCATAAATTTCAACACACACCAACACACCCACCCACACACACACACCCCTAAACACATGCAAATTCACTGGCGGGTGGGTGGCAAGGCCAAGGCATGCAATTGCAGGCGCCCCCAGCAGGTCCAGCGCTGTGGCATGGTGTCGTTGGCTCCTTTTGCCAGACGTGCTCTAGATGTTTTGCCACAGCCACACACACCCGCACCCACACCCACACTCACACCCACACCCACACGCACACCCGTATGCACACACACACTCATGAGCTCACATTGAAATTCGCTTCAATGTCAAAGTTGCGCCAGGAATGTGTGGAAAATTATTTTGCAATATAACGCGCGAATGAAAAATGTATAAAATATTCAAAGGAGCATTTTACATTTCAGCGAAAGGACGAAAAAGTACAATTTAGGGCCCCAAATCACTGGGCTGGGCAAAGCAAAAAAAAAAAATATTTAACAAAATTTTTAAACGATTCATGCGAATGCAAAAAGTCGTTTGCAATTTTTGAAATTGTAACACTCTTAAGTGGAAATGGCTGAGCTGTTCACCAATTTTCAGTTAAGCGTAGACAAAGTCCCCAAACTTAAACGATAACGGTACAAACATTTCAGTTATGTGGCATGCTGCAATTGCTTATGAAAAAAAGTAAAGAAAACAAAAAAAAAAAACCAAAAACCGATTTAAGTTTTAAGCGTTTGACGCTTTACAACCGCAAAATGTCGACACAAAGTTTCACACGCACCCCAGCTAAAAACAGGCGAGGAGCTCAATTTCATTGCCATGTTAACCAAAGTCATAAAGTCAAGGATGAAATGCAAAGTGCCGAAGTTTTAATTTAAATTTGCCAAGCTTCGCACTAAAAACAACCACAAAAGCAATAAAAAACTGCAAATATTTTAAAATCCAGAAAATAAAACTGAAGAAAAGTTATGCGCATCAAATAACTTAAAACAGGTTAAATATATTTTTAAGTGTATACAAAATCCAAGCCACAACTAGAAAAATGCGTTTCAGAGTATGCAGTCTCTGGAAAAATATGTTCAGTATTCTTTTAAACTATTTTTGTTTCTTAAAATAACGTTTTTAATTTCACACATTAAATTTGTAGATCCCTTAATGACTAATTTTAGTTCGGCATTTTATAATTTGTAGTTTCCACAATGACTCCCAGAATATCCCAGAACAACTCTAGCAAACACTTTTCTTTTGGATTCATTGGCTTATCTGATATAAAACTTTCAACAGTGGCTTACAAAAGACAGAGAAACACAGCACAGGGAAAACCTGAAAAATTACGATGCCTCTGAGATACACACTTTCAGAGTCTGTCGAGTAACCACGGTAGTTATTTGCATAACTCATACGGTTGTGTGTCAGAGTTGGTTGGCGCCTTGGCACCAGACCCCGAAGCTGGGAACACATACTAATCCAACGTCGTGGAGATGAAAGACAGATGGATACATGGATGCACGCTTGAACACATAAACATACATATCCAAAGATGCTTGGTGGCAACGTAATACTTTGCAACCCGCTCGTGCTGCACTTTAAAATGACGTCAATGTGGTGAGAGTTCTTACTTTGTCGCATTTGCCAAAGCGTTGTTAAGTCTTGCTAAAGAATTGGTAATATATGCACCGGCTGCTTAGATAGACCCTGCAGTTTCTACATGCAGCAAGATTGAAGCCTTAACTGTTTTCTTTAAAAGTGTCCAATTCAATTAGCGATTGTCATTGCTATAAGCATCACTAGGCTCCTTAAAGACTTGAGGACAAGCAACGCAAATTTTAAACTTATCTCGAACTGAATTTTCCCCTATGCTCTTCACGTTCGGTGCTTGGTCACAAATATGACTGACTGAATAAGGGGCACAATGAACGACAGACTTGTGGCGGACTACCTCACTGAAGTGCCACACGAGATACGCGCTGGGGAGTCTGCGTTCCGTGACTAATGAGGACGCATCGAGTTTACGCACTGTGTGCGTCGCATGTCAATAAGCCACAACAGCAACATCAACAGCACCAGCAGCATCAGGAAATACAACAACAACAACAACAATTTAGGAATGCTATTTACAAGCGTATTCCCATTGGACATACATACATAAATAAGCCCGACACACATATTTACTCTCAGATGTGCTTGCAAAGCTTCGCTTCGTATGATAAAAATAAATGTACATCGTTTTGCTAATATGTAGCAGTTTGGAGAATGCCGAGTATAAATGTTTAGCATCATAATCATTCCAAATTAAGTGGGTAATCATAACGAAAACAGTTCATTATATAGAAATTATATATCAAATGATATCTTTGTAGATATATGAATTGTCACCGTTTATTTAAATTGGCCTAATGCACTGCTTTACTTTCCATAACTCTTTGGCGCACAAAGTTCAAGTTAAAGAGAAACTTTGACAAAGGACGGGTCCTAATGAAATGAGAGCGTGGCAGGTAAAAACCAGATTGCATACTTTGTGGCACTGTGACATGTTGAAGACGCAGCGCCTACTTTGTGTGGCAGCATATTCACTGGGGAGTCGTAGAGTGTTTGCCGGTGGAGCAGCCTGAAAAGTTGCTCAGGTCACAAATCATTCAATTTGCCACTCGGCTAGGGAAAAGATGGGTGCTAGTGTGGAGTTTGCCGCGTGCTACAAAAATCGATGATATACATACATACAAATATGCATAACTGTATATATTTAACGTTGCGGCAACAGCGTTAAGGGATCTGAAACGTCATTCACTGTGCATCCATGTAAATTCTGTCAGTGGAACAGCTTGAGTTCTGGCTCTAATTATAATCCTCCTACTGTCACGGCACTTTACCAATGAAATGGAAATCTCGTCTTTATGCCGAACCAGAAATGTGGCATCACGAAAACAGTTAAATGAAACTATGAAATGCAAGGGATGCCGACAACTCTCAGTTTTCGCGTTCGATGGAGGAGCGCTTTGTGAATCGAAAGTTTCACAACTGATTGAGTCAATGATGATGGCATTAAAAGTCGCAAATTGATGTTTTGTTTCACAGATGTGTGTGTGTGCCAATTACAAATGTTAGCTTCTATATTTGGCATTCTAGCAACGGAAACAAGCTAAGAGATTTATTTTTGATATTTCCGCTTTAGTGGGGCAATAACAGGACGAGAAACAAGATGAGCAACATCATCAGAGAACAGCAAATACTGTGAAACTTTTTCGATAAAAATGTAAATTTATTGGATATGTGTAACAAACAAGCTGCGACTCATGCGTGTGTATGTGTGAGTATGGATGGATATAAACACTTCTATATGCGCATGTATATATACATATACATATATATATATATATATATATATATATATATGATGAACAAGCGACTGATAATAACGCTGATGACACAGATGAAAAACAAGAGTGGGGAATTGGAATTGTGACTGTCGGCGAGTTGGTGATGATCTTTGCTCATCATCCACGAGTGCCTGAATCATATTTTTATGATTTTTTATTGACGGACTTTGATATGCCTGTTAACAATTCATTCATTGACTCTGATGTTGTTTGTGTCCTATTAGTGTTCTTATTGTTAGTTTTGACTTTTAGTAGTTGATATGCTTTGTGTCCTTTTTTCTTTTTTTCCCTTTTTGTGTGGTCGCAACTCGTTTGTTTTATGTTATGCTACAAATTGTTCGCCAAAAACTTTGCGTATTACATAAAAAATTTATCGCAAAAAAGCCCACTTGCTTTGTGCCAAGAAATAAACATCATTGACCCTGGAACACGCTAATACAAATAGTATTAGGTTGAGTGAAAATAAAAACTTTCCTTAACAGCTGAATTAAGTTAGAACCAAGGCTATAAAATCATATTAACTGCGCTTGTAAAAGATTTATACCCAAGTTGAAGTAAAGTACATCATACAAACTTCAGCAATGTAAAAGGATCAGCATTCATAAGTAGGCAGAAGAATGAAAATGTCATTATTTTGAGATACTTACTTATTTTCCAAAAAATAGTATTTATTCAGTCGAAAGTAATTTTTCTTTTTTGACTATAAACAAATTTATCGGGAATATTTAAAATAAATAAATAAGTAAGTTTAAATGGAGTTCCTTAATAAATTAGTTAAAGCTTTAATCGGACAGATAAGCGATTAATAAGTAAAGGGAGCGACCTATCGGTAAATAAAAGAAAATATATTTGATAAATATTTCATCAGGATTTTTCATGCCATAAAGTGCAGTCAGTATATAATTAATCGATGAATTGTAAATAAAAGTTATAAATTTTTCGAGCTGACGCTTGAAAAGATAAGCCCACAAAATTAATAATGCACTCAATCAGCGGTAATCGCAATGAAAAGCAAACAGTAAACACTGAATATTAAAAAATGAGATAACGGGAAGGGGAAAAAAGGATGGTGCTCAAATTCACAAATATCTTAATTTGGACAGAGACACAAGATACAATACAAAGGACAAAGAATGGCAAAGACGATGGAGCGCTATTATGTACAAAATTATGCGTTACAAAGTCAGAAGCAAACAGTTGGACAACAATGAAGGGACAGCGCACACATCCTTCTCAATGTACACATATCTACTTAACATGCAGTCGAAGGACGAAGGACGACAATCTCTGTAAAGTGTGATGCGAGGGTAAAACATATTTTTAAATCAAAGTGAAAGAAAGCAAACCGCTATTAGGCCACATTGGGCTGAAGGCGGGAGGGGTTACTGGACAGTGGGCGGTGGGTAAATCCAAAAAGGTTACAAATAACTGACATAAAAAGTTTATTGGCGCAAAGGATTGAAAACAACGGCAAGCAGGACATGCCAAAGGATCAGAAACGGTCAGGACGTACCCTGCATGCCAAATCGCTGCCCCAATAATATGCTCAATGGTGGGCACAACCGTATTTATTGTTGTTTATGTTTGTGCCCTGATCTGGATGCCTTTGCGAGGGGTGCAACCCAACCACCATTGTCCACATCGAAACCCACAAACGCCTTTGATTTTCACATCTCGTCCTCGTTTCAGTTTCAGTTTCGGGGCTTTTCGCTTTTCGCCTTTCGATTTTCTATTGCTTTTGTTTGCTGTTGTTAAAAAACATTTATGCGCCATAATCAAAAGCAATGCGACACCCACACATGTTGCTATTGTTATAGCCAATGCCGTTGTTGTTGCTGCTGTTGTTGTTGTTGTTGCTATTGTTGTTGTTGATGTTGCTATAGTTGCGAGTTCACACAGTTGAGTTCAGTTCTTGGCAAGGTTATGGCATTTGATTATTGCCTAGGATTAGGCTATAATTGTGTATCGCATTCCGTTATTTGTTTCCATTTCACATTCTCCTCACATCGCCTGTGGCAACTCGACTCCAAAACGTTGCCATTAGCTGCGCTTATAATGTCCTTTAGCACCGTTTCATTTACTCAGCGTTACGTTAACAAATGCCGCAATATTTTGTGATGAGCTTCAAAGCCGATAAGTCCAGCAAATTGATGCGTTTTATAATCCCCGACCCTTTGATATACGCTATACCTAAAAACAGAGGACACAATCTTATAATGAAACCGCTCATTTGCACTCAAAAACTCAACCAGAGGCAAACAACTTGGCAGCCAGTTGCTGGAATTGCTTGAAAATTTCTGGCATATTTGGTAACGGGTCATTAAATACGGAAATTGAGTCAACAAAGCCAAAGCGCCCAGCAGGAAGGATGTACACAAGCCGCAAATACACAAGCAAACTTACACACACTAACACAACTACACATACATATATGTAGATACATACATACATACATATACTCCAAGCTTATACACTAACACAATACAAAACAACTGTGCAGCAATTTTTGTGGCGACTGAAAAGATTCCTCGATTTGGTTGTTTGCTGGCATTTTTCTCTTTCTTTTTTGTTGTTGCAGCTTTTGCTATGACTTTGATTATGTAACCTTTACACACAGACACACACACACACACACACACGCACATGCAAAACAAAGTAATTGGTGGCATAGAAAAGAGCAACAGTGGCAGATTTCTTCCTCTTGCTCATTCGATTGGCTGCCACTAACAGAGAAACGCTTTCATGCACATCCCATAACAGCAACAATGAGTGTGCGTGTGTGTACTTCTGTGTGTGTGTGTGTGTGTGTGTGTGTGTGTGTGTGTGTGTGAGTCAAAGGTTATCCAATTGGATACGGAGACCATGCGTCTGTATTGACTGTCGGTCAAGTTTAAAATGCAAAACGTATTTCGTATTCACATATTTAAATTTCCTTGTGTTTTCCTATTTTTCTTTTATATTTTTTTTTGCTTTTCTTCACAAATCAATAGAAATTTTTACTCGGGTTGTTTTGGATACAACCAGTAGGCACCTGACCCTCCTTGTGAGCACCTGGAGTGCCCTGGATACGGTACGCAATTGCCCAGCAGAGACTTTTCCAGCTGCCAACCAAGAACAAGTAGAAGCACCTCCCTGGGGTACATCTCTTCCCTCGTGACCGAAAGAAAACTTTCAGAGTGAGCTCTTTAGTATATAATTAGTGCAAACAAACTCCCAACTGGAGTCGAATACTGCCTACGCACAGCCAGCCCAACCCAACCCAACCCAACCCAACCCAACCCAATCCAACTGAAGTCATTTTTGCGAATACAGCAAGATTTTCCACAGAAGGTGTGTGAAGGAAGGAAATCTTCAGTGACTGCCTTTTAGGTTTGCGTATCCCAAGTTTGTTTTGCAACTTCATACTTTAGTGTTGCCTCTCGCAAATTTGCATTAATTATTTATTATTACTACTATTCTGCGCAGTGTTGCTTTTTGCGAAAGTTCTGCAATGCATCAGCAAAAAGTGATGATATTTTTGGGAATTTCTGTGATGCTTGCAGATATTCCACACCAGATACAGATGTTTTAGTTTGCATATATCTCTATAGGAAATGATAGCTAGGGGCGCAACTGGAATGCAACTGTGTTGATTAAATGAAAATCATGATGAACCTCAAGCTTAGTGGGACAATTAACATGAGAATTTGTGTGAACCATAACAATAGACTTGCTTAGCAATTCAATTTATCACAGGAAGACGCCCTGAAGTATGCCATAAACATAATTAAAATGTTTTTAATTTACGCTTGCCAACAGGCAACAAAATTAACTTTTCAGCATTGTTAGCGACAATTTTATGCAGGAGCAGTAACAGGCAATTGTGGCATGGACCAAATGGCTGGGATGGTCACAAAGTTCAGTATGGTTCAGCCACGACAAGCGCAATTAACATATTTTATCAATCTTTTCACGGTGCCCCTCCTTCCACACACACACACACACACACACACACACACACACACACACACACACCAATACCACCACAGTTACGCAATTTAAATAACTCAAGTGGCAAACGGCACATGGCAAGGACACTCGACACAGGCGCAAACATACGAGCATCAGTACGCAGCCAAACAGGGCTGCTTCCAGTAAGGCAGACTGGCAGACTGGCAGACAGGCAGTAAGGCTGGCTGGCTGGCTGGCTGGGAGTAAGGCCAACAGGCAGCGTTGAGGCAGCGCCATTCACATAAACACATTAACACTTTGTGTGTGGCGTGCAGGTGCAGAGAGCGCGCGGGGTCAAAGTTGGCCAGGCCACATTAAGTTCGGTGTGTTTTTTATTTTTTTTTATTTTTTTTTTTTTTTGCCTGGGTCACTGGGTGCTGCAAGGTCGCTCCGCATTACGCACTTAGCCAAGTGAGACATGAGGCGGATAAGCAGGACTCGAATTCACCGGATACGCGACGCAAAACCGAGCACATAAATTACACTTTAATTTTGCAGCATTTTTGGCCACGGCTTATAAATCAACAAAGTGTACGCTGGCAGCGCCACCAATAGCAGCAGCAACCAAAGCAAAACCGACAACAACAAGCAACTAAAAAAAAATATGACCCAGCGACAGCTGCTCCTGCTGCCCGTATCCTGACTGTCAGGCTGGGCAAGGCAGTCGGACCGGGCCAGCCAGGACACCCCAGCTCTCGGCGATGGGCAATATTAAAATTTCAATTTAATTACATGCATTGAGCAGAGCAAGAGCCCTTCAGGCTCCTCGGCAGTTGCCAACAAAATGAGCAGTTGGGCAACAACAACAACAAAAAAACACAACAAGGGAGAAAATAGCGCCCAACATCTGAAATGCACTATGCTTAAAGCTTAATTTGTTGAGATAATTGTGCGAAAATTGTATTATTATGAAATGGGCATCCGCATTTCGGGAGTTTTTTATTTATTTTTTATTTTTTTTTTTGCTCCTTTTGCACTTATTATCAAAATTGGATTTCAAGTGCGCCGCCCCCTGTCTGCGGTCTAATTCAACTTTGACCTTAACACCACTAACTCAGTTCGGCTCTTTGCGTAATTGGATAATGGGCGAGATTTGGCTAAAACGAGTATGAAAGCCAAGCAAATCCAATTAGCTGCGACCAGTGCTGATTCCATTGAAACTTTCTTCCGGACTGCATTAATTATATAAACACAAAACAAAAAGAAAATGAAAGCTCGAAAGACTTAATACCCTTGAGGACATTCTCTCTAATCTTAACAGAAAATCTCTTAAGCCACGAAAATGCTATAATAATCCATTACAATTTAAACAATATTGACACCGTAAGCAAAATATTTTTCATGCATCAGCTTATATTGCCACACAATCAATCATTCAATATTTGTAAATATATTTACAACAGACTTAGACATGTCATGTGGAAAAGAGTTTTCCACAGCACAATTTAAGCTGCTGACCAATTATTTATATCACTTTTATCAGTCTCCAACTTTCCGTTCAGTTGGAAAATAAATAATTCACAAAAATACTTAACGCTTTCATTAAAATGTTCATTAAAATGCTACTTAAGTCTTAAGATTAATAATTTGCTTCCGCTGCGCTTTTAGAGACTTCTGCACAGTCAGCGAATCATTTTTTTTTTTTTTTTTTGAAATATTAAAAGGCAAGTGGCGTGCAAAGGGTCAACGAGGCATGCCCCAAACAACAATGCTATCCATTCTGTCGAGTTCTGTATAATGTTTTTAATTAATTCTTAGCAGTCGAGCGAAAGCCAAAGTAGAAAGGAAAAGCCGCGACTGGAATCAAAGATTCAAAGTCAAGTTGCCTGCAGCTGCGAATGCACTGAATAAAAACATAAAATGTGATGAATAAAATCCATTCATGGAAAAGTCGCCCGAAACCCGACCACAAGTGTGGCCCTAGATTGGATGTGAATGTGGTGGCTGTGGCTCGTTAGGGCAACCACATGCCACTCACAGCTTTGGGGGCATAATCAATTTTAAAGTGAATTTAATAAAAATGCATTTATGCGCATTTTGCGGCAATTTAATGCACTGAATGTCGACCAAACGAAGCTCCACTGCCACATTTAAGCACATGTGGCTCGACAGCGTTCCCACCTTCATGGGGAGAGGGCGGTCGGGCGGGCGGTTGGTTCACAGCAGGCACGTGATGTAATTAAGCTGATGTGAAAGACTTTGACGTGGTGCGAACATTGCCAGCAGCAGGCAATTAAATTGATGCTCGACAGAGACAGACAGACAGACAGCTTAACCCACAATTTTGGGAGCGTTCTGCCGCGACAGATTTATGAGAATCGCGCTAAGCAACGTTTGAGGATTCCGCGGAGCGAAGGGCGGAGCATGGAGACAACTCACCTGACAACTGATGCGACTGGTCGTAAACGAGCAAGCCAAGCACTTTGAAATAAACATTTCAATTTGTTGCCACCGATGATACTGCTGTTGCAGCCACTGCTGCTTGTGGCAATTTGGTGTGAAAAACTTGTAGATATTTTTAGATGTACCGCCCGCTGCCGATTCTCCCCGCCAGCTGGCTCCTCACTCCCCGACTTTATGGCCATGTGACGGGAACATCTTCGTGCCAATTGCATGGCAGGCGAAATGTGTCAAGTGAGCGGTGACTGATGTGGCGAGTAACAAGCAACACACTCTTCGACAGCAGCGCCCCCAGCACTGTGAAGAAACACAGCGGAGCGTAATAAGCTGCACTTGCATAAATGTATAAAAAAAAAACAAAAACAAAAAAAAAACCATAATAATAAAAACCTTGCATTGTAAGACAACAAACGTCTTAAGTGCAGAACAAGCATGTTGGTGTGCGGATCACTTAAAAAGGCGTTGCCTTCATTGTGGCAACTGTCTGAGCCAGTTAACTCCTCCCATTCCGCTATAGCGACTGTCACTGTCAATGTCTTCAGGACAAAGCTTGGTAATAATTTGTTTATGGACCTGTCTCTTTTGGGTTTGGTAATCCACCCAACCACCCCAGCCAAATACATTACACGCGCAATGCTAATCTGCTTTTAATTAAAAGCCAGAAACACAAGGCTCTAAGCAGCTTTTATATGCCCCAACTGGAGCCTGTTCTAACTTGACTCAACACAACCCAAGAACTCGACACGACGCAACGCAACTCAACTCAACTCAACTCGACCCAACCCGACACGAGTTCAGCCGAGCCAACTAATTGCCATTTGTTGACTTGGCCTGCTTTCTATTGTATCTGGCACTGCACTCACATAAAAGTCATTTGTTTTTGCCAAAATATGTTACAGACAAGGCATGCGCCGAAAGCGTCAGGAGCACCATGGTCCATGGACGGAGTACGGTGGCAATTACAATACAAATGTTTTCACTGACAACGACACGAAATGAATGACAAGTAGCAAAGATGAATATACACACATACATACATACATATATATATATATATATATGTATGTATATATAAAAGTATGTGCTAGGCGTAGGCGAACACCACATGATGATAATTAACAGGAAAATACCCTGGGGACAATTGCAGAACAATAAATTTGGTTAAATAATGCAAATGTTTATTTAAAATAGCACTAGCATTATGCAAACACAATGTAAATAAAATCATGTATATATGTATGTTATATAAGTGTGTATTTCATATATATATATACAAATGTATATTATTATTCTTGTCATTGCTCTGAACATCTGTTCACCTGTGCTGCAATCCCAGCGACAAATAGATCAAAAATCACATCTATTTGTCATGATGCCAGATTAAATCAACCACATTTGTTTTATAAAAACCCCATGTATTTAAAAAATATGTAAAAATAACTAGATTTACAGTTTCTTTATGGAAATATGTAGCTTAAAAATGAAATAACATGAAAGAATTTTCATTTTTGGTCCAACTCTCTAAACTAGTAAATACTGATATGTGTAACAAATATCAAACATAGGTGCGCAAAAATATTCCAACATTTCGAATACATTTCCCTTAAATACATAATTCTGTTAAGCTCACCGCATAAATGATTGATGACTGCATATTATTGAAAATCAATCAAGCTATGAAACAAGTTCGCCTCTGGCAAAAAACCCATAGCCCTGGTAAATATGTCAAAGACAATTAATTATGAAATTCAGAAAGCAAAGCCAAACGCCCACAAAAACAACCAAAGCAACAACAGCACCAACAAGATAAACAAATAAACAAAAAAAAAAAGGACAAAAATGTATGAAAAATGCGACTGACAAAATAGTCTTTCATAATAATTTGTACAAACAAACACGATAGGGTGTTTGGGGGGAGGGGTGAGAAACGACCTGGGAAAGGGACTGACTGACTGTCTATGCGAACAAAGGTATAAATAAATCAGTTGGAATAGAGAGAAAGAGCAGCAACAATTATAAAAACAATGTTTCATTAAAAACACCAGACAGAAGCAACTGTGTCCATATTAAGGGACTGTCCCGTGCAGACAGTAAAAATAATGTTTGCCGGAGAGAAGTAATAATAATGTTGCTACTGCAAACACATGTTCACAGAGGCAACGCGAGGCAACCGCACAGACAGAGGCAGCAGCAGCTGTTGGCAGCAGACACTGCCCCGCGCCCCAGGATGCCCGATTTAATCAATAAACAAATGTAAAAATATGACAAACAAATTAATAAAATGCAACCATACAAACGATTTAAAACAAAGTTTCGAATAAAAAAGACGGGGAACACAATGACAAAATGTAATAAATGAAACTGTGTGTCGGTCTGGTAATGACAATGGGAGACAACTGAGAACAGGAGCCGATTCGACGGAGGGAGCACCCGGAGCTAAATATAGCTGCCCGCACACCCCGCACCACCTCGCCCACTTCCATTGTCGAGTAATTGTGACAATTTGGTCCCACACAAATGGCATAACAAATGTTGAGCGTAGGAAATGATGTGTGAAGTGCAGCTGATATGTCGCAATCGCAACCCACTCCCCTCCAGCATCCACCAACCCTTCGACAGTTGGCGGAAGTGATTTTTGGTTTTATTGCACGACTCGCAATGCAGCAGTCAATCGCTTACTAACCAGACTGCAGCCTATTACGAGGCATAATGCGAATCTCTGCTGCAGCAACGAGCAGACCTACAACAATTGCCAATTTGATAAGCCAAGTACAATTTGATGGTTCACAGCAGCAGCTATGGTATACTCTATCTGTATACCGATTAGAAAACATAAATATTGATTTCTTCTACTTTTAGAGAATGCTATTTTTATCCCATAACAATCAAATAGAATTGTGTTTTAAATAAAGAAAATTGCAGTTTTATTTTAACAAATAACGGCAATCTGAAGTAATACAAAAAATATTGTTTTCTCCAATAGTTTATTTTCTTGGCATTCAAAGTTTTCCACTTAAATAATTCGATGACTTCAAGAAATAATATTTTTAAGTATAAGTGCTGTGCTTAAAATAAAATCATAAACTAACAAAAAAGAGAAGAAGAGTTGCAGAAAATTTTTATTTGCTATAAAGCATTATTTGTGAACCGTTAAATGTACCCTATCTCCACTTGATAAACAGTTGTCCATCTTTTGTCTATCCTAATTGTGCGTACAGAGCAGCAAATTCGATTGCATGCAACGAGTTGCGTTGAGCATGCAACACGGGGGGATAACGACAATAACAATTTGTGGAGCCGGGATGCGCCAATAGGCAGTGGTGGCAAGTGGAGAGCTTAAAGGATTTGGAAATGCGCATTTCCGGAATTGAAGCGCATAATTAAGCAGCCGCGGGATGCCATAAATAATGAAACGAGTATATTCCAAAATCCATCGGCAGCATCAATTAGGCTCTCTGCCTTCGAGCTCAAGCCAAAATCGTGTGATTGTTGGCCAATTAGCTAGACACACACTTATATATATATATAAATACATTTGTGTATATATATAGGTATAAGATGCATACATATGTATGTTAAGTAGCTGAATGGCGCGCATTGCGATTGACCGGGGAAAGGTCAAAGCAAATGCTTATCAGAGTGCCCCATGGAGGCCCATAAATCAAGCGCGAAACGGTGGCACGTGATTGCCGCTGTTGCCGCTGCAGCAATTATTTGACTCGATGGGGTGACGGGAGGAGGAGAGGGGGGTGTTGCACTTGCCCGGTCATAAATTAAGTATTTAGAACTTTGCTCCGTTTAACGGCTTGCAATAAAATTAATATATATTTTTTGCTGGTCTGCGCTGCTTTGTCAACAACTAATTGAAACATTATCTTCTGTCTCTTTCCAGCTAATTGCAAGGCAGCCATTAGGAAACATTGTACGCTCAGCAGAGTAAGTGTGTGTGAGTGTGGACAAGTGTGTCTGCCACATGAAACAATTAGAGGCAACAGTAAAATCGCCTATAAATGTCAACGGACAAATATTTTCGCGGAAAAGCAGCCGAAACAGCGGAAAATCAAGCAAGCAACAAGAGACAATTTCCACTCAACACTTGGCAACATGCTCCCAGGCAGCAGCAACATTTCAAAATTGTTGCTAAGCAGCGATAGCAACAACAACATACCATCAACCACTTCGTGTCCGTTTAGTCGCGTTCGTATCTCTGTCGGCTACGTATGTGTCTCTCTCGGTTGTGTGACGCGTTCGTTGTGACTTCACACAGCGGCAGCGACAGAGCAGAATGACGTATTAATATCAGTTACGAGGAGCGGAGTGATAGGAAATGCAGTCGTGCGTGCAACAGAAATCAAAATTTAAAATACGTAAACAATAAATCAAAATACAAACGTGCTGAAAAATCGACAAACATATATCAAATAAAATAAACGATAATAAATTAAATGAAATACCTTAAGTGAAATAAGAAAAAGCAAAACTTAAAGAATACAAATTTATACATTTTGAACGCAAATATACCGAAAATATGATAAGTAAATACACATATTACAAGAATAATCATAAAGAACTACAAATATTAACAAAAGATGATAAATGAGAAGTGACTTCTCTCTTATAAGCATTTATAAATAAGATAAGTGAGTTTAAGCCTTGTCCTAATGAATAAACACTGCCAAATACCACCACATATGTAGCTAATGATTTATAATAATGGACCCCAATGCAGACTAGAGGCCAGACTCCTGACACCAGACTCCCCAGTGACAGCAACGAGCCAAATTAAGCTAAATCTGGCAAAGAGTGCGCCAAATTAATTAACTCGCTCGTCAGCTGCTCAACCCGCTGCACAACTCTGCGGTTCCATTAATTTCACACTTTATTAATGTCAAACGTCGAGTGCGGAGCAAGTGGCCCAGTGGCAAACGCTCGCAAAGTGTCCAAAAAGCGCGACACGCTGACAATGTGGCAGACGCTATCAACGCTATCCACATCACTCACACTGCTCCCCACGTTACTCACTCATGCCACTGCTGGCTGTAAATGTGAGCTAGGGCGTCGCATCAGGTCAAAGCAACGCCTCAACATTAGCGGCAACAACACGGAAATGCAAAGTTACAGCCAGGGCAGCGGCAGCAATGCGGCCAACATGTTGCCATCAACATCAGCAGACATTGCGACGACAACGAGAACGACAACAACAACAACGACAGCGGCAACAGTGGCAACAACAGCAATGACGCTGACAGCGACTGGAGTTGTGGTAATAAGAGCGCGTAGGTGTCGCTGCTCCAGGCCCAGAAACAGCAAAGCTGCAGCCAGCATGCTGCAATGGCTCCTGCTCCTGTGCATCTTTTGTGGTAAGTACGAGCTAAAGCAGCCAACCAACAACCAAAAAGCCAACAAATGAGCTATGGCCAAAGGCCGTAAGTGACTTTTGGCAAAATTCGCTTAAGTGTCTCTGATTTAGTGCACCGCAAAAAAAACCCAAGCATTTTCACAGCCACACAAAATAAAACAACGCAAGAACAAAAAATAAAAAAATAGCATTTTAGCATTAGTCCTGCAAAACAGCAAACGGAAAAAAGAAAATCTCGCAGCAGAAATCAAGATGAATTTCCGTGCATTTTTGTGCAGATTTGTGTGGGGTCTTAGCAGAAAAAGGACGCTACACATACATACATACAGTATGTATGTATGTATTTATATATGCTTGACATGAAAGAAACGCTCCCACAAGCGCCATACCCAAAAGGCTTGTGTCTGTTTGTGGTTCTTAGACCGAGTCTCAAATGCCACAATAAGGAAGCAAGAACACGATTTCATAATGAACAACAAAATAATACCCTTTAAAAAAAACGCATACATGAAAAGGATTTCTCATGTTGCATTGCTATTTTTAATTAATTCATTGCCACTTGTTTTGTTTACTTTTTTATTTTCATTAATTAAAAATTATTTCATTATTATAAATTAAAAATGTACGTGTTAAAATCATATCTAATTCAATATGTATATTATCTGTTGCAACACCTTCTATACATATAAGCAGGATATTGGTAAATGGATATACAGGGTATGGTGGTAAATGGCTATACATACAGAGGAAAAACATTTGAAAGTATTGCCAAGAAATAGAAGAAGATTAAATGGCAGAGAACAGTGCAGTAATGGCAGGAAGATCGGGAATGGGCAGGGAGGAGCTGGTTGCACAGCTGAGGCAGCAATAATACAAATTGACTCGTGTTTTTCATTTCTGTGTGTGTGTGTGTGTGTGTGTGTGTGTGTGTGGTGTGGCCTGATGTGGTGTGGTGTTGTTCTCACCATTTGCTTTGCTGCTTTCAATAATTTTACTTGATTTTGCCGCTGTAGGAGCTGGTGTCTTTTTTCGCTATTGCTGTTGAGGTTGCTGTTTCTTGCCACTTAAAACTGAAATTAACTCCAGCTCACGAAAGTGTGCAATGAAAAACGAACATGCCAAATCAGGCAACATTTATATATATATATATATATATATATATATATATACGTGCTTGGTATGTGTAAGAGTTGTTTGATTATTTCGTTTGAAAATGGATGCTGCAATCAATTATAGAGCACCACAAAGCGAGCAGAGAAGACAGAGAATCGAATTCGGTTAGCGAGCCACAGCGGCCAGAGCAGACAGAATGCCAAGAATAATGGCCAAAACAGCAATTGAGGTTTCGCCGCCGATGGAAGCGCAGCCATTTTTAAGGCCAAGTCTTTGTTATCGATTTGCTAAGCAAACCCAAGGCGAAATCGCTGTGCTATGCTAAAATAAACTGAAATCAATTTAGTTAAGCTCAATCAGCCACTCAACCGAGCAGGAAAAACCAGCAAGCCACTAATCAAGATAAATAAATATTTACAATTAATTTAAAATATAAACAGAGCGAAACACAACGCGGCCGCAATTAATTTCTGCCAGCACCAGACAGATTTTCAACCCTATACTATATATGTATATATATATATATATATATATATATATTCTGCGTTATGTATACGCAATGTTGAACTAATCGACAAGGCTGTCGCAGACAGCTTCGTTCTGATAACGCTCTCATCACAAAGTAGTTGCAGGCCTATGAATAAATGAGTGAACGCATGAATAAGCAATCAACTGTAATGACCAACTGACGCCAACACCAAGTGGCCAACGAGGATAAGCAGTGGGGACAGCTTGGGGAAAACCAAGTGGCAAAATTAAGAAAATATATGCGCAACACAGGCTTAAAGCAAAGCAGACGCGTTAAAGTATCCCAAAAAGGGTCAAGCGTCCCCTTAACCAAATGCCAGCTGAGGGGCGGCACCTGCACAGCTAATGAGCCCCACTCCCACTCTCAACACCAGCACCAGGTGTACGCCATGGCTACGAGTTTGAACATGGAATGTGCGTGAGTCTGTCCGTCCGACTGAGTGCACCGCCTACCTGTCTGTCTGTCTGACTGTCTGTCTGTCTGTCTGGCTACCTGAGCGTGCTTAATTAACTACAATCAATGGCGCCAGTCGATAAGCAACGAAAGGCGAGTGATTGTGCGTGCAACATGAGGCTGACCGCAAATGTGCGCAGATATATAGGTTCACACACACACATACAACCACACATTTACACATACACAAGCACATAGCCAAGAACGCACCATAAATGATTTATACAGAGCGCTTTTTCCTCGGTTTGGCGCATTAATTACGTAAATTTTGTTGAAATTTATTTAAGCGCACAGCTCGATAGATTCAGCGATTTCTCACATACATACGTACACTTGAAAAAATACTTGAACATACACGAAATGAGTTTGCCGTAAATAAACTCGCAGCAATTAGCAGAGAGTCCTTTATCCAAATCTAAATTCTGTTGCTTTGTTTGCACGAAATTAATCGAATTCCTCTAATCAAATACTTTTCTTTACTGAAAAGTCATGAAGAAAAGAAAATAATGGGAATATATAATATACAATTCAACAATTTTCGCAAGCTTTTTTCAATGATTTTTATTTTTAATGCAAAAAGCATTGCGCAATTCTTTTGCCGGACATGAAGTTTTAATTAACTGCATTGCTGCCGATCCAAGCAAATAATAAATCAAACAGTTCGTTATTGAGAAGTGGAAAGATGAATTGTGATAAAACTACGGCAAATAAAGTTGGTAGAAAATATTTTAAAAAAATGCCCAAGGATTAATTATAGAGAAGTTCAATTCCTTTATCGAATTGAACTGAATAAAAAAAATCAGTCAACCCCATGGAGCAAACAGCAGTCCACAGCAACAACACACACTTATTGACAGACAAACGCAAACACACACACACGTGTGTGTGTGTGTGTACATACCACTGTGAACTTATCTGGATGGGAAAAAGGGGCATGCCACAGATGCAGCTGTTACTGATGTGCATGCTTTGACAGGCTTTATGATGACTGTTTGACAAATGTAAAAATGCCAGCATTTCACTTGGCTTCAATAAAAACCCAGCTACGATAGATAAAATAATAAATATATGAATTTTCGCACAGATAGAATCGAAAAGGAAAACCAATTTTATTTAATTTTTGCATGTGCAAATAAAAGTATCAACTATTCAGTAAATGCAAATATTAATAAAAATCTATAGTAACATATTTCGATGCATCTGTTATTTAATACTTTTTTTATAGTTGTGCCACTTGGTTCTAAATATTCCCTTATAAAATAATAAAATTGCAAAATTCTTCTAATGCTGTCCAACAAAACAAAGTACTTAGTAGGAAATGGTGTTTTTTTCCAAATGGATAATCATGGTTATGGTTAAGACTGTCAAACACATTTGGAAACCATAAATTGCGTGGAATGGAACTCAACTTTGCAGAACAAATTTGAGTATATTAAAATAACGTAAAAACCATTCAGTCTATAAGCCCAAACCCCAAAGCACACACAGCAGACACAGCAGACACAGCAGACACAGCAGACACAGTAGAGACAGCGGCGCTCAGCCAGTTGGTATTAGCCATAAATGTTGACCAAAAATATTAGTTGAATGGTCAAGTTCTCAGAGCGTATAAAAACTTTTTAACATTTCAATTCCAAATTCAACACATAATTATATCTCTCTATCTCGCTCTGGCCATCATACCCCTCTCTCTCTCTCTCCCTCTCTCTGACACTGTCTCTACATCTGACTCTCTCTCTCTGTGCGCAGTGGTCAGTCGCAATGTGTCAGCAACTTTTCAAAATTGTAACAGTGCCAATTTGTCGAAAGTCCCGTGTCCCATCCCATGTCCTTGCGTCCTTCCGTCCTTACGTCCCTTGTCCTTTCGCAGTGCCAGCTTGCGATTTGTAATGAGAATTCAACTCGAATTTTGGTGCTCGCAAATTATGCAAACATTTTGCTGGCACAGCTCATTCACAGTTGATATGGAAATTCACATCATTTTTACGACGCTTATGCATTATGGTAAATAAATGAAACTCATTCTTGCAACGAGCGGGGCGTGGCTGAGTTGTTGGTTATTGTTGCAATTTGTGTTGCGTTAATTATCGTAGAACGCTGTCAAAATTAATTACAGCCATTAGCCAAAGTGAGTCTCTCGTATGTAAATATGTGTGTGTGTGTGTGTGTGTGTTTGTTGTGTGTGTGTGCTCAAAAATTAATTTTGTGCATTTTGTTTATTGTTAGGCACGCGTAACTAAGTGAAGAATTCATGTGTGAACATTTGTTATTGTTAGCTGAAAATTGCCCAACTTCAAAGTTAGCCGCTTATTGGATTTTCTGCGCAACCAAACGATGTAATTGTCAGCCATGTGGGGGGAGCAATGAGAAAACTGAAAAAGTTGTGAGTGCATTGCTTTAAGAACAAAACATTAAAACTAACATAAATATTTAAGCCGCAAACTTGGCGCTCAGCTCCCCCACAGGCACGCAACAAAATGTGAAAGCAATTTTTTTTTTTTTTAAATATTGCACATCATAGCCCCGAAAGCCGCAACTGGATAAGCAGCTGGCGGCTCCTCCAAGGAGTAGTGCGCAATGGGCAAATGTTGGCACAGTCTGCCAAGGGAGCAGGAGGCGGGACACGAGCTTTGGGCCAGACAATAAGTTAAATTAGTTTCGTAGCGGCGCAGCATCTATGCAAGTAACACTCTTCCCACTGTCTGCCTCTCCCTCTTGCGCTCTGTCTACCCTTCTCGCTCGCTCGTTCTCCGCTTGCAACTGCATGACAACAAAAATATTACTCATAAATTATCACAAGTGAGTTCATCACACGGCTTGCACTTGCAACATTGAGTGGCCGCTTGTATGTCGGTGCAAAGTTCGCCTGGCTCGACAGCTGCTCCTGCATATCCTTTCATACCCCTTTCCTTCCTGCTGTGCCCGCAAGTATGTTTACCTCCTCCCGTAGATATTTGTAACTAAATCTGTGAGCTCAGCAACAAAAGTTTATGTGCCTGAAAATATGTATGTGTGTGTGTGCCTGTGTGTGTGTGCCTGTGTGTGTGTGCCTTGCCTGTTGAGCGGTTAGTGGCATATGGGTAGTGCATATTGTCACCATATTGAATGCATGATATATTGGCTTGTGCAGTCAATAAACGTTTTATTATCACAGCTGTATTTGTTTCAGTTTCTGCATAAGGCTAGCTGCGTAAGTCGAGATCCATTACGGTAACTAAATCAAGCCAACTAGTGTGGATGTGGATGTGGATGTGGATGGGGATGTGGATGTGGATGTGCATGTCGCAAATCACGATGACAGCAGCAACTGTCAATGTTATGTAACATTTACTGCTTTCCATTCACGCTGAGAGAGATTAACTGTGCTGGGGCACAAAAAAAAAAATATATCATCACACTGCTTAGTTTTGCCTTGGCCTGCCTCGGTACAATTGGCATCTGCCAAAGCCACTCGATGCACACTTACAAACTGCATGGCTATAAAGCTAAGCTCGAACTAATTTCCAAAGCCAAATAGGCACAAGGAGCACAGAAGAAACGAAACCAAACGAAACGACTGTCAAGCGTAACAAAAAGCAAAACACTGTAAGCCATGAGAATATTGTCCACGAGGATGACGCAGGATGTGGCACAACAAGCACTAGCAGCAGCAGCAGCAGACGCAATCTAACGGATATTGCGCACAGTCTAGGCCAAAACTGCGTAGACTTGGTCGGGGTTGATGCGGCTTGCCAAGGCTGGGACAAAATTGAACCAGTCACTGGAGCCGGGCAACACTCGGATGGAATTGCGTTGCTATCAAGATTTCAGTTAGACAAAAAAAGTAGAGCCGCAATAAAAAAATAAAAACAACAACTACACAAAAGATTAAGTGGAAATTCAAATACCCTATCTAATTATATAGATATGTACAGTATTGCAATGAATGTTGAAGAGTTCAAAACATCACAAAAACATAAACGACCAACTTTGGAAAACCTCTAAAAGCTATAAGAAGTGTAGGAAGTTTGAGAAAATAAAGTTTATTTAATTTATTATAGTTAATACAACATTTTTTTTTACTATACGATAGTTGAACTTTATTTTAAGACACCACTTAGACAACTTCATCTACCTAGTTGGGGTAAGCCGGAATACTTAGTTTTATGTTTGAAATACATATGCAGCTGTATTTAGGGACTTTTTGCCAGCGATTGGCAACAAAATTGTAATGGCCTCAGTAAGAGTAGAAGTCGTCTAAACGCAAAGCAAAAGTGCTTGGTGACAGTAGGCAAAGGGTGAAGCGATGACAAGACAAATAAAGAAAGAAAAAGCTGCAAGGGGGAAAAAAAAATAAACACACTAAAAAAGAAGGATAGGAAAATGCAGACAAAGAGGTTTACAACTTCTCGTAAGGCGGCTTAAGCGATTTGCGAGTTTATGAAAAGCCAAGCACACTTTACACACAATCTTATATGCATGCATATGCATGGGTGTGTGTAAGTGAGTGTGTCAAAAAAAAAGAAGAAGAAAACTGTACAACAAATGGAAAATTGCTTTTTGATGTAGTCAATCTAGTTGGCCATGCCTGCCAGTCGACATCACAATCGATTGGTGTTCTTTGTGGAGCTGCTCCTGCTGCTAGTTGGCTAGAAAGTAGCACTTTAAGCCGCTTGCTTGACTTTAAGTGCAACGCCGAACTACTTGCCATGAGGCATCTGCATGTTGCAGTAGCGGTCACGTTGCACAGCAACCATTTGTAAAGCGCAGCATATTTTAATCCCAGCACTTGATGTGCCCCAATGCCTATGAAAGTCGAAACGATGACGATGTTGTGGTTGATATGGATGATGCCGTTGGTCCTTCCACGGACATCGTACGACGTATCAATATTGTTTTACGATCCCTGCGCCAGACTTTTATGTAAATTTGGTCACGTAGAACATCCCCATCCCCACGTTACGTAACGTTACGTTAAAGGAGTCGGCGTATGCAATGCATATGTGGCAACTGTTGGCAATTTGTGGGCCTTAAATTTGATGGGGCAACTGCGGGCCGACTACCTGTCGCCCAGCTTTCATGGCATACTCTCCGGCATCACTTTAAATAAATCTCATATAGCTTTTACACTCGTCTCGTTCACTTTCAGATGCCGCCCAGGCGACGCTGCGCAATGTTAACCTGCTCGTGGAGCCGCCGGCAGTGCGACGTGGCCAGTCGGTGGCGCTCCGGTGCGAGTATCAATTGGATGGGGCACCGCTATATTCGATTAAGTTCTATCGCGGCCAGTTGGAGTTTTATCGCTTCACTCCCGGCGAGTATCCGCACACGAAGGTCTTTCAGTATCCCGGCATTAAAGTGGACGTAAGTCGAGTGTCCTCTATTCTTTATTTATTTTATTTTTTTTCTTTTTTACTATCACACTTAATCACTGATATATGTACTTGCAGGAAAGCAGCTCGAATGCCACCCTGGTGGTCATACGCAATGTCAGCTTTGGACTATCCGGCAATTTCAGTTGTGAGGTGACAGCTGATGCTCCACTCTACTCGACAGCCACCGCTTATGCGCAAATGCAAGTTGTGGGTGAGTACCGTATAATAATAACGTCTGTCCACACTACGTCAGTCTCTCATTGGTGTGCCACGGCCACAAGCAGCCTGCAACAATGGCAGCCTCATCAGGATCAAGCGCCTGACCGTTGCTGCCACTTAACATGCAAGCTTGCCACGCTCTTAACTCCCTCTCCATATCCCTTTGAACAAGCTGCTGCAATTGTAGGGACCTGCGCAAATGCTATATTTACAAAGGATTTCACAAAGACTTTTAATGCCATGGACACTGCAACACTCGCAAAGTAGTCGAAACTTTTGAAGTTCATTTTCGCAACTTAGAATAACATTTAACACGTTGCAGCTCGACTCTCTCGACTAACCACTACTCTGTGTCCATTGGAAAAATACCAACGAAAACTTGGTGATTAGTTTGTGAATTTAAAACTGTAGTCAAACTTAGTTAATTAAGCTTTGGAACATTCATTAAATAATTGTGTTGGAGCACCAATTCTAAAAGATAATTGCAGTTATATACATAATCTGAACGAACACAAAAATAAAACAAATATTTTAGTTGAACATTATTAAACTTTATATATATACATATAAAGATATATAAGATAAAGTTTATCTAATTCAAACAGATTTTACAAAAATGTTTACCCAGCAACCAACTCAATAAACTAAAAGTGTAAAACATTAGAAATTTTAATAGTACACAAATAATATTCCTTAAATATTTCACTTTATTTACCGGCAATAGACTTGAACCACAAATGAGGTGTTGCCTAATGAACTATTCTGGTTTTGTAATCTATTGCAGAATTTCCAGAGAAACGACCCCATCTATTTACAGAGCAGACCCGCTACGAGCCGGGCGATGTGCTCCGGGCCAATTGCAGTACGTTGCCATCCAGACCACGTGCTGAGCTACGCTTCACCATCAACCAGATCCCGGTAAGTTGTAACTGGTAACTGGAAGCTCCCTTTGTTTTAATTGCTGCGCGCAGTCGCCGTCACCATTTTGCTCAAAATAGGACAATGTTGGCTTGTTTGCCGTGTTAGTTAAGGAATAAATTATTTGCATTACATTGCAGAGTTTGTGGCAGCGCCTAATTAAACAGCTTTTTGCTTGGTAAATTGGATCGTAAATCCTATATAATTAGAACAGTCGCTTAAACTCATGTGGAGCACAGGGTGGAATCTCTGTCAAATTTGTCGTTCATTTATGAATATTATGTTACTCGAATGAGACCCGTACTTAATTAAAATTTGTTTGCCTCACAACAAAAAAGAAAGGTGAGTCCTGCAGATGCAGAATGAAGTCAACAAAGTTTGAACAGAAAAGGGTTGCGTGCTTTGATTTGATTGTGCGATTTTCCCTTGTCATTTATCATTACGCAAGAAGGCAACATAAAATGGGAAATATCAAATGGAAAATGCCAAATGCCAAATGGAAAATGGAAAATAGAAAATAGAAAAGGCAACAAATAAGTCACTTGGGTCGCCAAGTCAAACACAGAGTCACAGTCAATATGCATACGCATACAGCCTGAAGAGAGGACCAGGATCATTAGTCATTTGGCGGCATTTTCATATTTGCATCAATTTTGCGACTGGGCGCTAATCAGTTGCATAAATCAGGAATGAAATACCAGCTAGGAACGGGTCGGGTCGGACCAGGGCGGGGATATCGCTTTTAAAAAGCAAATGGTTTTCATTCTTGTATCCCGTTTTGACCGCAGGGCTGTGTCTAACCTTTTTTTTCTTGTAGCATTGCTGTTATTAATCATAGCCACGACATAAAATAAATTACGTTCAACTTGTGCACAGAAATTGCCCCAAAAAAACACAGAGCCGGACAAGTCCTCCGCTGAGCCGGACGCTAGCTTCAAATGAATTTACGAGACAACACTTTTCAACTGACACGCCCACAAGAGTCACAGAGAGCATTCGATTGTCGACTGTCGACTGTCGTCTGTCGTCTGTCTTCCTGTGGACACTATTGTCTGTTCTACGACCCACTGCTGCTGCTACCAGGCTAAAGAAAACTTATTAAACGCTTCATAAATTTTTATATTATGTCTACCCACATCATCAGACATAACGTGCTCTGGCAGCTCGCATCCTTCTCGATCTGCTGCTCGCTGTCTCTGTCTCTGTCTCTATCGCTGTCTCTCTATACATTTGTGCGTCTTATCCTGCCGTTTTGTATCTGTCGCTAGCTGTTGTCTACTTTTCGGTACACACACACACACAACGACACACACACACAGAACACACAGAACACACGCTCACATGCAGGCCGTTGAACACTTTATCTAGATGCCGCTTGCTTCCTTCCACTTTCAGTCAACCAACTAATGACAAAAACCGAGACAAAAGTGCGCTGCTTCTATGTGTAAGTGTGTGTGTGTGTGCGTGTGTGTGTGTGTGAGTTTGGAGGTTAACTGTCCGTCTGTCTGCCACAGCGTGCCATATAAAATTTTATGTGTGTTGTGTTTATGTTGCCGTAGACAGCCAACAGCAACACAAACAACACGATTTTCCCTTCATTCTGCTGGCATTCGCCATGCAATTTAGTTTCATATGCCTGCAGAGTAGATGCTTTTCCGATATTGAATTATGATCTCGCTGCCAGCTCTTTAAATGGATACTCTTACTACAATCCATCGACACTTAAATAAGTTATGTCAGATTAAAGCTAAAATCTGGCAACATGTGTTGAGATATGAGCAAATACTCAGTCAATATATAGAAAAGTTCTTTCCTAAGATCTGCAATCGATGGCTGATTGATTAGTTTGCAAAAAACTTTCTTCTTTTCAGACCATTGCATAGGTGGTGGCAACACAACCTCATAACTGTCATCTCTCTTTAAAGACTTAAGAAGTATTTGTAGATATTTAATATCTTGCATATTTTTGGCTCTGTTTTTATTTTATTTAATATAATAGAAAGTATTTAGTAATTTTATTTATGACAAAACTTAGCAATATTGATAATGTGGCATGAACTGTTATTAAGAAAATAGCAAACAAGTCACATGTTGCCCCAGACGCAGAGGGAATGGGACAGCCGCCGTAGCAACTAACATTACTTGTTATAAAGTTTTGGCATATTAATGGAAAAAAAAATCTGAAAATTATATTTTCTTTCTTTTGTGTGTATCATGGGAATTACTTGGGATTAGAGTTGCTGAGAGTTTTTTTTTTTGGTTTTTTTTTCGACAATAAGATCGATAAGTTATTTAGAAATAATGCGGCTGGGGCATAAAAGTAGACCTACTCAATATGTGCCACAAAAGACATAATTAAAGCTGAGCAACAGCTTTAAGTAGCTGTGATTAATGAATCGACAGCACATGTTGACAAATGGAAAATGCTAGCTGAAATCGATAACAAAGCATATTAAAGAATCAAGAAATTTGTGGATGATATTTTCTTAAAGAAACACAACTTGAGACCAATGTGCAAACAAAGTGTAAATTAACACATGTGCAGTAATAATAAGTTGCTAAACATAGTTTCCAACTAGTGAAAGTAATTTTCTAATGTAAATTTCGACAACTACGTATTTTTGGGTTGTGTTTTGTTTAGCCTTTTTCGTGTAATTTGCATAATCCTTGCTGGCGCAAATTAACATGTTTTGCGGAGATGCCAATATTAATAGAAAGCCATCAAAATGAATTTATCTACGAAAACAGAAACGACATGCAAAATCAACAGAAAGTTTGTTGGCCATTCGAGCAATGTGAATCTGGCTTGAAAACAATTTGCCAGCCAAATGGCTACGCAAGCAAAGCCAAACATTCATTTAATTGGCCAACCGAATGTTTTTTGGGGCTGGTGGATGGTGGCTGGTGGATGGTGGTTGGAGTATCGCGTAGTTGTCTGTATTGTTTGGTCCTCTGTTGGGGGCTCCGATGCCATAAAGGTAAATCACAAGAAATATGAGGGTATTTACACTTTTGGGTCGCTGCCTCAGCCACATGCTTAATTAAAGCGCTTGGCGTCTTAAGAGTTTCTCGTAAATTACGCGGCATTAAATTCACAAAAGCGTGCGAGCGACACGAGCACAATACATTCCGAGAAAGAGAGAGAGAGAGAGACAGAGAGAGAGAGAGAGAGGGGGAGAGCGAGTGTAAAGCGAGTTAACTAAAAATGGCTTTTTATGTCGCTGCGCCTTTGCCAGCATGAAAATAAAAATAAAATTCAAATATAAAGTTAAGCCAAAAAACGCACAAGAAGAATAATAAATGTCTGTGTTCGGTGCGGTGAGTGTGTAGAGCTGTGTATATGTATGTGTGTCTGTGTGCAGAATGGTTATGGTAAAAAGGGTTAAGGGCGAACAGCACAAAGAAACAACAACAACAACAGCACGAACGACAATAAAGCGATTTTGCCTCCTTTTGTCGTGGGTGTGTCAGCTGCTTGAGAATTGGCTACGCCCAAAGCAACAACGCTATACAGATATCCTTGGAAAACAGATACCGAGTATATACCAGAAGAAGACTGCGAGGGTCCATTAACTTCAATGCTAGTTATCTTGGTTTGCTGCAAATAGGGTGTTCGAAAGTCGATCACTTCGGCATGGCTGCTGCTGACCCAAATTGAAGGCGAGCAACCTGCAATTTCTTACACCTTTTTAGGGCCCTAAACAGCGCAAAATACATGCAAAAGTAAATGGCTCTCAAATGAGTTTGTAAGTGGAAATGAAATGCGTATTTATTGTATTTAAATTGCCAGCGTTTCGTGGAGGGTTCAGATTGTCATTTGAATCATCAACAGTAGCAAGAATAACAGCAGCGGCAGCAGCAGCATTAAGAGCAGCAACAAGCAAACGGACATGCAGCAAACGGAAATGACAACACAACCATTTGCAATATGGCGCCTGCACTTCCTGCATCGACAACAATGGCCATTTGCGAGTAAAAGCCTAGCACGATGCAGTTAACAGCTTTTCTTCTCGCCCCATGCGTAAAGATGCGCCAAACGGAAATGATAAGTCCCAGTTGAGCAACCAAGCTGCGAATCTCTGGCAAATGAAGCGGAAAGCTGAGTAAAAGGCCCAAATGAATATGCATATGAACATGCACATGCTTGAGAACGATTTGAGCTCGACTTAGACAAGCGTCAAGAGAGAGAGAGAGAGAGATAGAATGGGAGAGAGAGAGAGAGGGACGACGAGTGAAAACGGCGAACAGATTTAGGCGCATTTTCCTGGGAGTTTTCTGTCGCTGTTGATGTTGCTGCCATGACGGAAATGAAATTCTTAAATGCACACAATGCAACCGGGATGACAGGCAGAGAGGCATGCAGGGATGCATGCGGGGAGGCTGAAAGACGGATGGCCAGATGCAAAATGTTGCCTATGTTGCTGCTGCAGTGGCAGTAACAGCAGCAGTGGCTCGGTTACTCAAAGGCAAAGTGCAAATAGTTTGCATTGCATGCAGCGCTAAAAACCAACAACCAACGAGCGACACGAACCACCACCATCACATCCACCAACAACAGGAACAACATTCAAGCGAACAACCTTGAACAGCAGACACTCAAACAAACTGTCGGACATTTGCCGAGCCGAAAATGCAGGCAACAGGGCGTATGAGTGCTCCTCTTGTTGTTACGTCTGTTGATTCTGTCGCAGTAAAGCTGCTGTTGCTGCTGCAGTGTAACATTGAAAACTGTTTTTAAAAGCCAACAGAGGCAACATAAAAAATAACAACAACAACAACAAAAATATGACATGCCATGTCCGTTCATTCTCAGTATCCGCTTCCTTGCATCGTTGCCAGTTGTCCCGTTAGCCGTGGCCAGTTGCCCGTTGCCCGTTGCCCGTTGACCGTTGAATGTTTGCCGTTGGCTGCAGCGCTTTTGTTGCCAGTGTTGTCGCAACTGGGCCTCTTTTCCTCGCCTCCTACCCCCCACTCAAAAGTTGGCACATGACTTGCCAGTGGCTGGCATTGCCACAAGTGCAACATGCTTGTAATAACCCCCGCAGACGACAAATTGCCATTCATATTCGTTGGATACACTCGCATGGGGTTACCCACACATATCGGACAGAAACTTTTATTTTGCGGGCATTCGCACTCGGCAAATATATTTTTAGTTTGCCAAGCGGAAGCGGAAAGCAAAATCAGTTTCAGCTGCACGCAAACACACACACACACATACACATAGCTGAAGCACTATGAATATTTTATAGCATACTTTCAGGCTGTCGTATGTATTTACTTCATATGCATATGGCAGTTAGTTGCTTAGTTGGCTGTTTATATAAGAAGGGTTGCGAAGTTAAAGGCTTTTAATGGGCTTACTATTCTCAACTAATCATGCACATTACATCATTACGCAGGTGACCACAGAGGAAACACAATACATTCGCACCGTTGAAAATCTAATAGCATCCAGGCTGAGCATCAAATTGCAATTGCAATCGGTGCACTTTGCGGCCGCCACCACCAATGCCAATGGAAATGGCAATGTCAACACACATGGCCGAGTTGCTAATATGCAAAGGACAAATGCATTGGGTGCTGGAACAGGGTCTGGCTCTGGTGGTACGGGTGGTGTTGCCGGCCACGCTGGAGGACTCATGTTACGCTGCACGGCTCAAATTGGTGATTTATATCAAGAGTACAAGGAAATTGAATTGGGCACGCCGCAAAAGGATCCAGTGCCGGCGAGAGGTAAGCCACAACCACAGCCGCAACAAACACAACATAACTCGGAAAACACCTTCCACACTTGTTTTCTAAAAGCATTAAATCACTCATTGCAGTTACACTCTCATCCGGCTCAGGGTTGCGGAATTTCTTGGAGACCTATTTCTACACATCGGCAGCTGGCCGAGGGCTCAGCGTATTCCCATTTTTCATTTGCTGCCTAATCTCCATGTTCTCGATGATGATGATGATGATAACAACAAGCGGCAGCTAAATGCGAAATTGATTACATTCTAGCTACAATTACTTACATTACATACATAGAGAGTACAGCTTGAACATGAAATGTGTATAGCATAGATTTTGGCTTCGATGAGTGTGGCCAATGGTATTAAGCTTAGCCGCTACACTTCGCCCCCCCTCTCCAATCATGCCATTCAACCGCAGAAATATCCACACTAACCCCTAAATATATTACACATTTTATACATACATATGTTGTACACATTCACATGAAATAATACGATTTTTGTAAATATTTTTTTAATGATGTAAGCCCTTCCACATACATACATATATTAGATGGAATGCACAGCCACACACACTTACACACACACACTCATTCAGTCTGCCAAACATGGCTAAATGTTAGTTAATGGATTATTTAATGATGCATTAAATATTGCATAAATTATTATTTCAACTGCATTTTACTCCATTAAAAAACCAATTCTGCAATAGCACTTTGAATATCAACTTTAAATATAAGTAAGTAATTAAATAAAGACCTATACAAAAACGCAATTTAAAAATTGTAAAAATAAGGAAATATATATAATAAAAAAAAATAAAACCAGCATAGATATTCGAATACAAACATCTATATTGAATTCATTTGAGGGTGATCGGAATTCTGATTGTAATGCAAATTAAAGTAAGTAAATTCAGAATTAATTAAATTTTAATGCTAAACATTAAATAATAAATAATACTAAAAATTAACATATTTGTCTGTATTCATTATTGTTTATCTACGAAATTAAGGTGTAATTATAATTGCTATGTACCAAAAAAAAATGTATACATTATTTGCCATAAATATACTTATCATAAACCATCAGTTAATACTTCTTTTATCGGTTATCTAAAAACATTCTCTCAATTAAATATATGTGTAAACTGGAGGTGTAAGTTTTGAAGCATACGAGAATTCTTGAGAGTGGATTCGTCAGTTACACCATCATTTAAAGAGCTCAAGTTTTCCATTTAATGCTGTTGAATAAATCATTTTTATTTTTTCGTTTCAATTGCCTGAACATATTTCAAATTGCAGCTTGTACAAGTGCGAGTGTACATTTGCTTAGGGCGTGGCCAATGACAGCGAAAAGAAGCAAGCGAACGGAACTTCTTGGATCGTGGATGGATGAAATTTGTGAATGTAGCCCGTTAGCTCAGAGGCGCAAAATGCATTTGCTATTTGCCATTTGCCAGGGCAGCGACTTGGCCGTGGGCCAGTTGAAAGTAATGAAAAAACTGCGTTTGCCAAAAAGCAAATACCAGCCAAGGCGAAAAACTGAGTTTTGCCCACTTATGCAAGCAGCCGAGCGAGCGGCAAATAAAAACCAAACACCGAGCCAGCTTCAAGGCAGGACCGCAAAACGGAAACGGAAATCGGAAGCTGCAACTGTGCAGCGCAATCGGCCAAAGAAGCACAGCACAGCACAGCACAGCAACAGAAATAGGCGGCACCCGGACACGAGGACAACAGCAGCAGGCGAACCGGGCACGACGATAAAAGTGTTGCAATTTATGGGCAGGCTGGCCGGCGCCCAGGCTCTGTCCTTAGCCCTCAGCACCTAACCTAGAGTTGCCAGGCAGGCAGCCAGCTAAAGTTTCTGGCTAATTGATTTTGTGATTTTATCTTTTAATGACTTTTTGCAAAGTGCAGCGATGAAATTCCACTGCCTCATGTCTATATTTATATATATAACAAACATACGTACATTGCTACAAATATAAACATGCACACACACACACACATATATATAAATATATACATATATTTTTATATATATTTGATTTTAATTGCATATTACTGTAACTAGAATATTATCAAAAGCCTATAAATTTAAAAAGTCTGTTTCTTTATTTTTTTTTTTCTTCTTTAGTGAAATATAGTATTTTCAAGTAGAATTAATTTAAAATAACTTTACTTTTGACTTTGCCTAAAAGAGTGCTTTAAAAATATGATTTTTTCTTTGACAAACTCGCTTAAAAAACGCACTGAAAACGCTTCTAAGTCGCGCAAAAAACGCAACTGAAAAAAAATGCTCATCACTTTAAAGGCCCATTGGAAAATTAATTTAAAAACGTTCGATAGTTTCCTACAAAAAATTAAATAAAAATGAAATAAAAATAAATGAAATACCTTTCGCTTTGTTGAACAATTTTTATTTCATTAAAAGGCAATTAACTGATGAAATTTGAAATACAGCTAAATAGAGACATTAAATAAAATCCAAACTTTCATAAATTTGATAATAGAATATAAGAGAAAAATGTATACAAAAATAATTATCATTATTAATCCTTACTCCAGCCAGAAGAAAGCACTTTTCCGTTTCATGAAGTGAAGCGTTTTAATTTTGGACATGGTAATAAAATGTTATACTCAAATTTGATGGCTAATAAAGCTCAAGGACTTTTTCCAATGGCTTTTAACCTTGGCCTTGCCAATATCCACCTGGTAAAATTTTCGGCTATGGAAAATAAATTCGACGTAATATTGCCGTCTCATTGAAAAACTACACAAGTGGCTCAAGGACATACAAATCAAGCTACCAACAGACATGCACTCCTTAGAGAAATAAAGTCGTTCTCTCGTTGTTTTCTTTGTAGTCCTGCAGGAAGGATGTGTATTCATTAGTGCAATAAATTAGGTGGCAGCATTAGCAAAGCTTCCCACAAGAAAAAAAAAAATAATGGGCTCATTGTCGAGAAACAAGTCTTTGATTTTGATTAGATTAATTATAATCTGAAGGTGAAACTATATCGACCTGCAATAAAAAGTTAAGGGGTCATCTTCGAACTGAAATTCTTGTAAAATTGTACTCACAGAGCGAAGATGAATGAGTCAAAATAAGAAAAGTGGGAACTGAAAAAAATTGGATACTGTAGTCTGGTTAATTTACATTATATTTACAGCCTACCCTAGCGGCTGTTTTGTTTTTTATTTAAGCTGTACAATAAAGAAATCACACAAACTACATTTGAGAACCATTTTACCAGCCAATTAAAAATCAGCAGCATTTTGATATGTAGCTCCATATTTTACTGGTAAATTTAACTTTTTTTTACAAATATATCTAATAACATATTTTCGAGCTCTAACTAAACATATTAAAAAAGTTATAAATACTTTAATAGAAACCGGATTCATCTACTTCCACCGAATGTCCTTTCTATGTGGGGATATTTCATTCGTGGACTTGGAGCACAATTGCTTCGTTAGCGTTTAAAACACACTTATTTCTTGTTGAACAGAAAAAAGTTGGGGGGAACAATTTATGTTGCATGCTATGAATATTTGATGTTATCGAGCACTTTAACTTTCCGCATTGTAGTGAAAGCTTTTTTTATGTAATTGCATTTGCGGATTTTGCCAAATGAAATTTTCGCTGGAAATTTACATACATATATTGCATATTGTTCGGCGCAGGCCCGTGCAATTTGCTGACAAATCATCATTAATATCGCGGCTAGGTACATTTCCATGAATGAGTGTGTGTGTTTGGGGGTATGTGTGTGTGTGTGTGTGTGTGTATGGGAATGTCTGTGTGTTTGTGTGTTCGTGCGTGCTTGGGTTTACATATGTGTGACTACAATAGTACTTCGTTAGTGCAACAACCAACAAATTGCTATCAAAATTAAATAAACATATTTATGAAACAAATTTGATTTTGATATTTTTATATGCGTTTTTCACACTTTATGACAAATTTACGCAATTTATGGATCAATGCCGTTTAATTGTATTTTTGGAAAAGTGATAAAATTTTTTTTTAACGCCACAAAACAATGTTAATAAGCAACTGACCATTGCAAAACGCATTTCATTCGAGTTTTATTTTGCTTTACAAAATTACAAATAAATTTCGCAACCAAAAAGGCCAACGAGCTAATTATCTATCAAAATTGATTTTCACATAAAAAAAATATTTTTAATAACCGCCACAAAAACACATTTGGCAAAATTGCTATGTTTTGTTATAAATATAGTGATATTATGTTTTTAGAAATTTAAACCCTTTAACAATGTAAAGCAATAAACATAATTTTTATGCTCATATGATTTACAAACCCCCTTTGTGTATAAATTTACGTACTAATTTGCATTTAATGCAAAATTGCAATAAAAACAAATATTGCAATAATTTCACAAGTGCAATTTGGTCATTTTATTAAAACATAATAAGTATAAATTAAATGACTGGTGTAACGCAAATGAAAATAATCAAGGGACAACTCTGCAGTCGGGCGTACCCGATTGCGAAATACTCTGATACCGAAAAGTCATACCATCTGATAACAGCTGTTACAGAATAGGATTGGTGTAGTCAAGAATTACCTATCCTTGAAGAAGGTTCCTAGTAGTGTCTTTATAATTACGGTCGATATAGGCTTTTGTGAATTTTGAGAGCGGGGTGGTCTATCAAATATTAGAGAAGAAGTAATTTTCCTTCCAAGTTCAAAAACCGCCTTTTTAATTTTTTAGAAATTTGGGGCATTTTGGGAGTGGCCGAAACAAATTTTGGAGGACGATCTTAGTAATGTGTCTTACAAGTTTGCTAACTGTGGCTGTTATATTTTGGGAGATATATCGATTTTGGGGGTGGATGTGGTCGTTGATCAAAATTCGATTTCGGGATTTTATAAGGGGTGTTACTATATATCAATATACCTTTAAAATCTTACACTTTGACGCGAGCACCGGCCAGTTATGCTGGAAAGCAACAGTACGAGATACCCTGTAAGTACATGTATACATTTAGAGATAATTAATTTCTGTAACTTATCTAGAATCCATTAACACATATGCATTAAATCACTTTGATTCGAAACCGCCAGAATCATCGATAACAGAAAAGAGATGCCATATGTATTCACCCTATTAAAATTGATTGGTAATCAATTTAAAAAGGTCAAGCGGACAAGGTAAGAAGCCATTGGGCCAATTGAATGTTGGAAGCATTCAGTTTTATTTTCAATTGGACTGTGGATAAGTGCTGACAGTTATACGCAGCTGACGGGACCTGCCAACGGCTTCATGATGCAACGAAAGTGCAGGTAGCAATGCAAGGACATAAGTGGAGACGATGATATCTGTTGGTATTATTAATAGTATATTGATTGTCCTGCTGAGTTATTTGATTAAATTTTCATTGTCATTTTATCAAGGTGCACATAGCAAGCGGCAAACAAACAGAGAGAGGGAGGACATTCGCGTGGGCTCAGCTTGCCTGTCAGCGTAAATTCCACTGCCGGAATACCTAATTGTTGCACAAACGCCCGTGCCCCAAAAACACATAGTAGACTAGCAGAGCACAAAAGCTCATTACGCATACGCCGCGTGACGGCGAGGCAAACAATGCCAGCGACAACGACAATGATGCTGTTGGCAACATCAGCCCCTGCAACAGCAGCAACAGCAGCAGCAGCAGCAGCCACATCATAAACGTTTGAACCGCATTTGCACACATGAATTAAGCATTCCACAAAAGTAACAGTAGCTGCTTAGCGGCACATTCCAAGGACTTTCAGCAGCACACCGTACCGCATTCAACTCGCATACACCCACACACACACCCACACAAACACACACACACACACATAGCATTTTGCACACCATGCACGTCATGACTTGGTCATGTTTGTTGAGCGCGTTGGCGGCAATGAGAATGTTGCAACAACTAACCTATGACTGCAGATTCCGCAGTGCTGCTGGATTCTGGTCTGATCTGGTTTGTTTTGTTCTGTCTGTGTGAGCCAGTTGTGTGCAGTGGCTTAATGCAACTGCAATTTATTATGAACGCGTGGACCAGGCCGCTACAATGGCACCGTGGTACATTTATAAGCGCAATGTTCAAGGCAACCCTAATTCTAAATCAATTGTATTGTACACTTTTAAATTAAATTTCCAATTGTCATTTTATTTGCGCTTCTTTCCGTTGCCTATAAATTTCAAGTCTGGTCAACTGCAGCTGGCTAACAAAAAAGCAAAAAACAAATTCAACAGAACTCAGTTGTCTTTTCCCGCTGGTTAGCCGCACTAAATTCAGACGTTGGGACATAGTCCAAAGCTCGACCAGCGGCAACAACAACAACAACAACAGCAACAATGAGTTTATTTCCGCTTCTTGTGTTGTCCTGCGGAGTCTATTGTGCCACAACACACATTTTTTGTAGTTCTTAACGTATTTTGGACCTTGTAATTGTTTTTTATTTACCTTTAGTAACCGCAAAAAAAAAAACAAAAATGGGAAGTATTTTTTTTTGTTTTCCCCTCGGTTTTTCCTTGACAACATGCTTACTTATTTAACATGGTTGAAAATATTAGAGTATTTTGCACATTTTTCGTACTTTGTTGTGCGGCGCTCATCCGCCTTTGCTTTATTTCTAAAATTTTATTTACGCATTTTATTCGATTAGAGTCGCCCCGGCCGAAGGCAATTGTGCCCCAGGACGATATTGTGTAATAGACCAGAGTCAAATTGAATTTGCTAAGAATGTGAAAAGCCAAATGTGTTGTGACTGAGAGCGGTTCGCAGAGCTGTCAGCCTCAAAAGCCCCAAGCTTGGAACTGATTTAAGTCCAGCGTTGCACATAATCACATTTTGGTTAATCATTTTTAAGTCAAGCACTTCCCCCAGAATAAAAATCTGGTTAGTTATTCTTTCAAAAACTTTGATTTAAAGGAAACTTTTTGTACAACTGCTTAAAGTATTCAATTGGAAGCGAGTCACTCCAAAAAATCACTTGCTAGACATTTTAGCGTAAATAAACAAAATATGAAGGACTTTCCGTAAGCTCTTTATGTTGTACATCATCACAATGCACAGGATATTGCTATAAAAATGTACATGTTTATTTCTAAAAGTCACCCACACAATTCCTGAGATATTCTTAGGCGTTTCAATTGATAAAATGATGCCGCAAATTTTAGGGAGCTTTTACAAATTATTTCAGCATTCAATTAGGAGCATCTTTGGCAATGCATGGCAAATCTTTTAGATTATGTAAATAAGAAATTCCACAAATACTCAAACTCACACACACAAACACACACACACAAACACACACACACACACACACACACACACACTTGTTGTGGTTGGTAAGCCAAGCACTTGAGAAAATTAACAAAATTTCAATCACACTTCATTAGCAGAGACATTTCAATGGGACCATAGAGGGCTTGGGTGGCAATCCAAGTGCTATGAGGGGCAAAGTGGTACGACGACATCCACAACAGTTGCGTATTATAAGAATTTAAACATAGATATCAGAGAGCAGCAGTCAAAACTGGATGCAGAAACTCTGAAAGGGGCACAGCAGCCAAACATTTGGCAAATGGAATGCTACAAGTGCAAAGCTGGGATGGTGCTAGTTGAAGTGGAAGCAATGCTACTGAATGTTCTACGTGAAACATACTCATATACATATGCACATATATATGTATGTACTTAAGCTGGTAAGTATTACTAGGGTATTTACAATACCCAAATAATGGAATGCCATGTCGCATACATCAACGAGAACTTATATCGATATTATTCCATCTGTATATGAAATATATAAATATATATAAATAAATATATATTTATACTTCAAATTATGTGTGGGTACTTGTACTACCCATTTTGTAGTGGGAAGGGTAGTTATAGCTATCATGTATCTTAAAATGCAAAGCACTCGTTACTTGCCCCACAGGTTGTGAAAATAAAAACTGAGTTTTTGCTTTGATACAGTAGCTTTTAATTACTTTAACTACTCAGTGGTTTCCCAAATATTTTAGTAACGCTTCAAAAATATAGCCAGTAAAGATATTTTATTATTAATAGAACACGAGCTGCAACAACAGCTAAAAAAAAAAAAAAAAAATGGTGGAGATTGCATAAATTGGGCTTTGAGCGAAAGGTGCATACAAATGCTAGGGGTTCACAAAAATATTATGTGTATGTGGTGCAGGGTCGATGGATATGGTGTGGCATGGCGTGAGTGAGTCGGATGGGGAAGTCGGATGTGTGCATCACGACTTCGCATATTGCCCAGGGCGCCACTAAAATATTATTTCATGAAATTTGCTTAAGGATGCAGCGGTAACTGCAGCATCAGCAGGCAAAAGTTTGCTTATCCTTGAAAGTTTATTTTACGCCGGAAATAAACCAAATTGCGCTCGTCGAGCACGGGGATGTTGCAAGTGTGTGCTCGCCTGTGCAAGTGTGTGTGTGTGTGCGAGTGTGTGTGTGCGGTAAGTGGTTGGTGAGTGTTTATAAAAACGAGTGCAGACCATACACAGTAATCTCGAATCCATCATAATTCGCTACAGCCCCAGCTTAAAAGATTTCTGTACGATTTTACATCAAATGTATACATTTAATGCACATTTTCTTAAATTGTGCCATTAACTAGTTAGCTTTAGTTAGCCTTGGATGGGTTGGGTGGCGACTTCACTTGTCTGTCAGCACATCGGCCCGTCTCTGTTGAGCAGGCCAACTAAAATAAATACAAAATGTTGTAATTTAGCTACATATTTGCACACCAATTATTTTCATAGCTAGAGCAGCAGCAGCAGCAAACAGCAGCAGCAGAAGCAGCAACAACAACAACAACAACATGACCAAAAACAAAAGTAAATTGTTGGCCAGGAAGACAGCAATGGCAGCTATGACGATGATGGCCATTACGAAAACATTTAATTGTTGTTTTTGCCAAATGAATGGCAAACGGCCCGCAGCGACAAAAGCACACGACACAAATTGCGGTGTGCTCATTACGACAATGGGGCCGGACCCGGACCCAGAGACGACCAAGTCAGTCAGCCCATTAGAAAACCCAGTGGCAACCACAGCGTCATGCATTCGCCTTCTTTCATGCTCGCCTGCACATCTTTGTTGCAACATCAACCAACACCGAAATCCAACCCCACCATCCCAACCCGCCCTCAGAACAAAGCAGCCTTGTCAGTTGGTCGAGCTGTCGACCTGCGGCTGTGTGGCCCCAGCGAGCAAAGTGGAGCACTCCATTGCGTATGCCTTCTCTATATTTTTTCCACTAATTAAAATAAACCAAGTGGCAGCGCTCAACACGCTCCTCATTTCGCCCAGCTTGCTGCTGGCTACTGTTCCTGCCCCTCCCGCAGCTGCCCCTGTTGCTACTGCTACTGCTACTGCTACTGCTCCCGCTGCGTAGGCATCAGGAAAGTCAGCTGTAAGCGCTATGTATGTGCAAATAGCACAAGGTTGCCTGCACTCTCTGCCGGAGGCAACCAAATTGAAATTGAGGAGCGGTTAAACTGATGGACAGACTGTGGCACAAACGGACGCACTCTGTAGGTAGCTATGCAAAGCAGTGGTTTGGCGTTTTGGTTTCATTTGCGTTGTCATGAAGGCAACAATGTACATAAAGCTCGGTAATGACATGATTTCCACAGCGGCATCCACACAGCTATAGGGGCAATAATTCAGATATTACAGATAGGCCGCAAGAATTTGATTGAAATGCGGCTGCATTTATGTATTTAACAGTTTGCCAACTCTGGCACTAAACAACGCCGTCTACACAACACTGCACTTTCATTTCAATTTTGGCCTTGCAAGTGCCCCAAAAACATTTTGCATAATCGTTTTAATAACAACTTTGTAATTGCTTATTCATGTACAAGTGAGCGGCATCGAAAACTCGAAGAGTGGTTGGGCGGTTAGGGGGCAGCAGAGGCAGGCCCCACAGTTATGAAACAAACTTTTGCTTTTTAAATATTTCTTTATTAGTTACTGTAATTGTTTTCATTTTGTTATTGTTGTTGTTGTTGTTGTTGCCACTTTTGTTAAGGGCTCTGCAACAGCGTAGGAAATGTCCAGCCAGCTGACAAGGCGCCGTTTGCGGCAACAGATTTATTTTTTATTTTTTGTTCTTTATCAAAGAAATTGAGACTTCAGCCTTGAGTCTCAACCAGCTCAAAGTTTTTAACAAAATGCAACCGCAGCAACAACAAAAACAATCAGCAACGACAACAAAACAGCAACAATAAAGTTGCTGAAGAAACGACTCACAAATTTCGTTGTGTTTTTTTGTAAACACACCGGAAATGCTTCAATTTCGCGTAGCCCAACACTGGTGCAACTATTCGCTTCCAGCAATAACCACAGAACTACATACAAATACATTTGGAATATATGAATGTAGATGTACATATTATATAACACATATACAAACATATATATATATATATAATTGTGCAGCAGAAAACTCAAAAAAAAAAACAACAGAGAACGTTGCAGCAGGGCGTAACCGACTGCGAAATACTCTGATACCAATTAGTAATATTATTTTATATCAAGTGCCGGTTGGGCGTATCCAAGTATGTTAGTCTTACCTCTCGAATTGCAGAAGATTTGGGCTTTTGGGAATTTTGGAAGTGGGAGGAGTTTCCAGTAATCTACTATATTACCTGCGGTGACAGAGAGCGAAAACTGTAATTTGCGCCTTTTGTTTTGCTGGCTGGCCAGAAGTTTTCAACGCAGAAGTTTTCAACTTTTTCCAAAAAATTTAAGCAAAGCCAGTCAGGCAGCAATTACAGCAAGCATGGTAAAAAACAACTCTGATTTATATTCATTTATATATAGTCGTATACTATATATATGTATATGTATATATATGTATATGTGTGTTTGTCGACAAGAAATTGTTGAATCAAATCTAAATTAAAGGAATGCTCTCGGCGACAAAATATTTGGTTGAACAACAAAGCAAACAACTTGGACGACTCTGCCTGGGTGCTGGGAATATGGCAAAGGATTAGCAGCACCAACGTTTTGTTTGTTGCCAAAATTGTTGTGCATGTGTGTGTGTGTGTGAAGAATTTTCGCAATCAACATTAGCATGTTTGTCGAAGCAAGAAACGCAATTTGTTACCACACTTCAAGAGAGTCAGAGAGGGAGAGGGAGGAGAGGGCGTGTGGCTGAGAATTTCAGTTCGATAGAGGAAAGTTTATTAATTTAAAATAAATGCTCAGATCAGTAACAAATCATCAAACAAGTCGTGAGCAAATAGAGCGCATACGATGATTAGGTAATCGCTGCCAACTAACTCAGGTAGTTTAGGCATAGATTGAGCATAATCTTTAGACGGATACGGTGAAGGTATCGTATACGCAACGCAATACACAATAATCAACAATAACTCCATGATTACTTATCTGATAATTGCCGAGCGTCAGTTAATTGCTCCTGGCAAAATTGAAGCGCAAACACAACTAAAGCTGCTTCACAAACTCGCGTATCGATGTTGTCCTTAGCACATCGGGATCAGGTGATGGACGTTGGCCTCATCTGCTGACTTATTTAAGTAAGCTGAAGCACAATTGGCAAGGATGGCGTTATTGCACTCGACAACTCGACACATTTCGCCAGTGGCAGCAGCAGCAGCAGCAGCAGCAGAAAGAGCAACAAACACAGCAACAACAGCAACAACAACAAACAGAGCAGCTCATTAGATTAATGACGTTGGTAATGGATTAGCGAGCTTGGACTTTGTCATTGGCGCCAGAGCGTCTGTGGCAGCCACTAAACAGCAGTTCTCGTAATTAGTGACATAGGTCGATGGACACTATGGACAGCAGACGACAGACGACAGACAGACAGACCGACAACATATGTGACACTGTTGGCAGCTGTGTGCCGAGCGTCGAGCTGTCAGCAGCAGCTCAGGCCAGGCCAGGCCAACAACAATTGCAACAACTACAAATACGTATTAAGTTTAAACGAGAAATGTCCGTTTAATTGAGCACTTAAAGTATCAGGGCATAAATAAGAAGAAGTCTCAGTGTGCAATTGAAAATTCGTTGTCCAACCTGCATTGTAAGGTTCCACACACTTACTTGCATTATTATCTTATATATTATCAATAATAACTTCTCCCGGAATGCCGACTGCATTCCAATTAGGTTGCGAGAGTTGGAGAAACCTTAACAGTTTAATATTAATGTATGTAAAGTACGTACTTGGATACGGAATTGTGTTTGCATGTGTTGCCCCGCTTGAGATTGTTTACCAGGCTCATTTGAATGACAGCCAACAAGAATAAAAAACACAACACAAAAAAAAAAATAAACAAAAGCAACATTGTTTTTCTTTTTGTGTTGCCGAGGATTAAATACCCTGAAAGACAAACATCTAAGCAGGGTATCTAGCCGAAACAAATGCCTTTATTATTATACATTATTATTATTATTATACATTATTTGATATGTTCTTCAATTGAAGCAAAACCTTGTTAAGTTATTTCCTGTGTTGGCAGCACAAATACTTATTTATAGAATACAGATTGAACATGCCCCATGCAAGGGTATAAAAACATTTGTAACTCCGCTTTGCTTGTTTTTTTTGTTCTGCTCCAGTTCTTGCGGACGAGCCGGGCATACCGAGTGGCAGCAGCAACCAGAATTGTGGGTCGTGCCTCATATTTTGGCTAGAATTTATGCACAGTGAGTAACGGAAAGTTAAGCGATTTTAGTTGTTAACTAATTGGGCCTGTGCGAATAGCTCACGAACTTGTGCCCCGCCCACATCTTCGTTCCCACATGCGGTTAGCTGTCAAATGCAATGCACACCACTGAATTAGCAACTTCATTTCATTTACAACTCCATCAAGTTAATAACCGCAACGTGATTTGCCACTCGGCGGCAGATTGAAACGTTTGCCACTTGCACAGCGCTGCAATCATGCAGCCATGACACATGCGTCAGTCATGACGTCTGAAACGTTAGAAACGACGATTCGGCCAGGTTCTGGAACACGTGCCAAACCATGACAGAAGCCTCTAAGCCCAGTTTGTGTATAGGTCTGCCCGGTCTGCGTATCATATTGCTGAGCATTTTGATATCCCAATTAAAATGCATCGCACGTAGGGGTTTTTTTTTTGTATACACTTTTTTGCATTTGCGTAAATCGGCACTAGTTTTTTATGCTGCTTCTGCTGTCATATTTTAATGCCAAGTGCTGTGAACTGCTCCTGGACAGTGTCACATTTTAAATGTCATGTTGTCAATCGCCCGGACTGTCCGCCCCTCGTCAGCTTATGTGCGGTCTCTATCCGAGCATAAATTATACAGATCGCACTGCGGGTGATGCGCGAGGCGCCTGCATTAAATGTTCACTGTAGCTGCCACATCGAGTTATTTGCAGCAGGATGTAAGTCGCAGTCAGCCTTGAAAGTGAAACTGAAACAATACTCAACAACAACAACACATCGCTGAAGTAGCAACACGAAGACAGAATCAATCTTAATTGTAAAATTGCAAAATGTAAATGAATTGTGGGAAATTGTTTTTTCTTTTTATGTATTTCATGCTTTTCTTGCTTCAATAATTAGCTAAAGCCATTGAAATTATTTTAAATAATTCTGCGAATAGAATTAATCAATACAAAAACGTATTTCACTAATAAAATATACAATTTTATAGCAAATTGTTTTAGTTAGCTAAATAATATTTTCGCATAACTTATTTCTTGAATACAATATTTGTTAGTAGGGTTCTCATCTCTTTGTTTATATTTTCTTATTTGCTTATACACTTTAGTTATATTTACTTGCATCTCATTTAAAGGTTGGTGAACTCTCGAATAGTTTAAGTATTCTTAACCATGTTTATTTATGGTTACCAAATATTTCTTTTTATTACTTCACAGTTTAATCATAGAAATTGTTCGTGTGAAAAGAAAACATTTTGGGCATAAAACTTAAAAAACCAAATCTTTCAAATTTACATTTAGATAACTATCTCGTTACGTTTATCTAACCTCAATCGCCTAAACTAAACATATGTGCATAGTAACGTGGCCAAGACCACGGAGAGAACCAAAGAGATGCCAAATGTAACACACATTTGGCAAATTAACATAACTAAGACGAACATTGCGCATAAAACTTGTGTTGTTACCCGTCTCATTTGCCAAATAAAAGAAAAAATCATCCACTCAAAATTCTCACATATAAATTGCATGAAACTCAGCACCCCGAAGGCAGGGTGCCATAAATGTCGCGCCCATAAATGGAGCGAAAGGAAAAAAAAAACAAAAAACGACATATATAAAAAAAGAGGAAAAAGTAAAGAAATAAAAGAAAAAAAAACTGCAGAACTACTTAAATTTAAATGAAATCACGTTTCATATTTGCCGACGTCGTTCTGGACTTTCTCTTTTCAAAAACGTGTAAATAACATTTTTATTGTATGTATTTATAACATTTATACAAAGTTTCAAATGTGCGACGAGCACCCACCCGGACAGACAGACTGACGGACTGACGGACGGAGCACAGCAGGTGTGACACTTTTTTTGGTTTCAGTTTCGGTTGCTGTTTCGGTTTCAGAGTTGGATTCCGTAGCGCGTTTTACTGACCCACTTCTGGGCATGATGCGGCATCAGAATGCAGCGGGCGAGTGCCAAGGCTCCTGGTAACAACTCTCACCCACGTCTGCTGTGGGCAGGAGCGGGGGAGTGTGGGGTAAACTCGTCACATCAAGCATTGTATATTCTACATTAACAGAGCACTAGCAACTGTGCAAATATTTTTACGAGCACATAAAACAATGGACATACGGACAGGCTGCTGTCCATTCAAAACATACAGACAGACAGTGAGACAGACTGACAGACAGTCAGTCAGAGTAGTCCAGTCTCGGAGCGGAACAAAAGAATTGGGCTGGCAATTCGTAGGCCATGAAATTGTCAGTGAATGTGAAATTTTATATAAAATGATGAATTTATGTGAGTCTTCAACGTGTGTGGAACGTGCGAGAATTTCACAAACAAGTCTCAACTGATTTGCGTGGGCGTGGCAGTGGCAGTGGCATGGCGCCGTGTCAGAAACAGAAAGAGAAACAATGCATGCATCTTTTAGATATTTCAGCTGGCGCTCTTCTTTCGCCACTCAAGTGTTAACTGCAAAATTATGCAAATAAAGCACAGTTATCATAAAAGAACAAGCACTTTTCTCCGCAAACAATATTCAAGCCGGAAACGCTGTGCAACGCAAACAAACGAATTTTGGAGTATGAATGACAATCTTTCGCTCAGCGTTGACTTTGCCCCATTTGGGTATGGCAAAGGCTGAATAGTATGAATATATATATATATATATATACATATATATATATAAATATATTTCTTACGGTTATGGGGGCGTGTTAAATGGAGCCTGACCGGATACTTAAAGACATAAGACGGCTAAATGCAAATACTGGCTAAATATATCGCTGCCCTCAGCTGAACTAAAGTAATGCGCCAAGAGTTGCAACGTGCCACTCAAATCGGATTGTCTCCTTGCCCTCTGCCTCTGGATGCCGACGGATTACACAACTTTCAGATTGTCAATATGACTTAAGCTGCTGTCGCATTGTTGCTGTTCTGGCCGCCGCTGCCGCTGCTGCTGTTGCTGCTGCTGCTGCTTTTGCTAACGAGCTGCTTTCGTTGCCACAGCTTCAAGAATAACAAAGCTCGCCAGTGGTGACTCCTACTCCAACTATTGCTCCTACGCCCTCTCCAACTACAGCCAGGACGATGGCAATTTTGTAATGTCTTCGTTTGTCTGCAGCGGAGCCGTAGCAAATTGATTTTGATTCCGCACTGGGTGGCACAACTGACAGCAATTAAATTTCACCGTTGCCGCTAGTCGAGATTTAATTATGCGTGCACATTTCAATTAGACTTCTGCAACTGCGGCTACTTAAGCCTCCCCCTCCAGCCTCCCCCGTTTCGCAATTAGAAGGTCAGCCAGATCAACTCAATTGTCAATTAGGTATTTTGCTCATACCTAGCAGCTGTATACATAAATCAACTTAAATTGCGATGCCTTTTAATATCGAGCATACGCAGCGTGTAAAGTGCCAAATGAAAATGGCAAGCAATCGTTGGCTGACTAAATTACTTAGCACTGCTCTCATTTGCATGCCAACAACAGCAACAACAACAACAAAAACAACTAAAATAACAACACCGATGACTGCCAAGTTGTGGACGAGGACACAACGTCGACGCTTACAAGATTTATTAGCGCATTTGACTTGATTTAGCTTGTTTATGTTTTTGCCAAGCAAAACTTATGGCTGAGCATTATGGCCACAAAATGGACAGCGTCGCTGGACACCAGTATGCAGGTGCACATATAGATGAGTGTGTGTATGTGTGTGAGTGTGTATTATGTTGCTACAGGTACACGCAACAAGGAGGGGGGCTCCCATCTATAGCTCTAGCTGCCTGCTGATGTGCATCATAAATTATTTTGATGTGCGTTTTAGTTGGTGCTGCCGTTGAAAAATCTGATTGGACGCATCGGACAGCCCCCCTAGATTCTGGGCGTAACTAAGGTCTGCAGGTGTTAAATGTCTTCGGCAAAGTGCTGCACATAAATCGAGTGCAGATGTGTGTGCGATGGATGCGACTTTAAACTGACAATAGCTCATTTAAATGGTCGACATTTGTTAGTGAGTTTCCCTCCTTTAATTTGAATTGAATTAATGCGCCACCAGTCAAAGGTTATACGCCCCAATAATAACAATGCCAGTCCCTTACACCCCCCATCCCATTCCCCATTGCTGGGCTTACATCTGTCGCAGACATAACCAACTAATTCCTACCTCCTTGCATAATCCATTAGGGTCACTTTATGTAACAGTTACTTCATGTATTTGTTGCCGCCGTTTGCTGCTAATGTTTTTGTGTTTTGTAAATTGTTCCTTCCATCCACAGCAGCACAACAAAAACGCTCCACAAAATGCATTCTCATTCATCACAACAACACAAAAGAAAACAACTTGTAAGCAGAGAAGACAGCAACTGTAAATGGGGACTCCCGTAGGACACTCATTTTTGCACTTAAACGCCGAGCAACGAACCCAAACAAAAAGCCGCAAATGCACAATCATACACAAACTCACACACACACACACACACACACACAAACTCACACACACACACACTTTCTCGCTGTTGGCTTATACACTCGCCACTTGTCAGCCCTTTTGTTGTTAGCCTTCTTTTTTTTGTTCCCAGTTTTGTTTTTTGGCACAACACCCTCGCATATATATGTATGTATATATTGCCTGTACACCCCCAGGCAAAACCGTTAAAAAAAATTAAAATGCTGCTTAACAACTTTGCTGCTTGATAAACGAGCCCGAATGCTCAGACAACACAAGGTAAGCACATTTTCATAACTGTTCCGAAAAAACCAACCCTGCCACAAAATGCAGCTCAATTATTTATGAGTCTTTGTTTTGGTTCTGCCAGCGATTGCGAGAGCATCCTGACATTTTTAGAGCCAAAATGTCATCGTAATTATGCCAAAAGAATAATCAAAACAATTAGCGTAGCTAAGTGGATAAGAATATGCAAATTGAATGCAACAATCAGAGTTCGAGAAAACTCTGTTAACAGTTACAGAGCACAAGTTTATTTTATGAGTGACTTTTTTTGACATCATACAAACTTCAGTTAATGAGCTGAAGGTGGTCAAGTCAATCCACATGACCAAAACAAGCTGACATAACTGTATACAGTTCAAGTGAATGACTTGTGCAAATACTTATGAATATTGAATATGGAATATTCAGTTCTGCAAATAGCTTGGGCAAATATTTGTGACTATGAATAAATCATCAAGTCGTGTTGTGATGTGTTTTATGATTACTCTACAAAATCGGTTCAGTTCAGAATATGTGAAAGTCAAATTAAGGTAGATAATTAATTGCGATAGAAATCTGATTTAAATTGAGAAAGTTAATTTGATTGGAGGTTGCGAAAGAGCATACATAATTGGCTTAAGAACTTAAAGCCAGACAATTTAACAGCTTTTGAATTATTTAAACATAAAAAGCTACTCAAAGTCAAGGCAAACAAACAAACTAACTGAAAACCAAAACTCAAAACTATGTTTGTGGCGTCATTTCATCATTTCATCAGCAAAATTATCGCAGTGTCCATTTGGAAGGGGCCCGGAAAGTGGGCCACACTTATACGGTCGTAACTAATGGTAATGGCTTACTTAATATGCCGGTCTCTGAAAATCATTTAATTTCCACAGCCACACACAATTTTGCACACACGTATACAGTTAACATTTGAGGGACTGGAAAAGTATTTCAAGCATTTCAAGGGGCAGCCAATGACAGTACAGTACTACACTTACACAGCACCGGCCAAAACACCGAGAAACAGTTAAGGATAATGAATAATGACAACAATAATAAAACTGTTGTAGTTGGGAAAATATAAATGACAACATTATTAACGGGTGGGCGGGCATTTTTTTTCCCTCCATAACTGTCGCATGTCCGTTGAAAATGATGTCATTAAATTAAAATAAAACTGACAAACACTTACATTGTACACACCGAAACTTTCATACTCTGACAGTCTGATAAATTTGTTAATCAATCATCAGAATGGTATCATTATCTATGATAAATTAATTATTGCTAAAAAAAAAACTCTATTATTTGTCTTCGCAGCAGAGATTAATTAGAGATATGCACATAATATTTATATATTTAAATATTTTATTTAATATTTATTATTTACATTAACTACAAATAGTGTAACAACATTTAACGATACTATTTTCATATTCAGCTTAAAGCGCAAATGCGAATAATAATTATGGAAAGTTCACAGTTGAAAGAGCATGGCAAATGAGCTGAGTTGGGAACAGCTAATGAGTAAAAAAAAAAGAAAAATAATAAAAAAAAGCAGCCAAGTAACCAGGGACAGGAAACACACAACAACAAATACAGCAAACGATATGATTTTTAATGAAATTAAATTTGCTTATGTGTGTGCGTTTTGCGGATGGTCAGGACAATGAATAATATTAAATTGAAGTGCCACGAAAGGAAGTCAACGCTGCGTATGCGTGACAGGAACTAAGAGGACGACGGAAGGCGTTGACGAGCCAGCGACATGCGAATAATTATCAAAAATGTATTTGAAACAAACTGGAGGACATTAGAGCACACGTGATGTACGAGTTCACAAGTAAATGGCTATATACGTATATTATTAAATGGGTTTGTGAATGTTTCTGTATGTCTGACCACAATCTGCAACCGCACGCATTTGGCCTAATTAATAAGCCAGCCCCAAAAACTTTGGGTGGCTTCCGTGTCCACACGAAATGTGTCATAATTTCTATTTATGGTTAGGCAATGTGGGCACGTCGCACTTATTATGATTTAATTAAATAAATTACACAAAAAAAAAGAACGCCCCTTTCTCAGTGAGCATTTGAAAAAAAGATACTTTTACAGGCTCAAGCACGCAATCCGCAGATAGATATTTTAAAGTGGGCAGCTAATTAAGTAATAATTTGACCTATGCAAAAATTGGCCAGTTCACGGGAGATTTGCCAGTGGAAATGTGAGAAAGGGTTGACCACAAATTAGCATACACATATATGTATGTGAGGTTAGGTCATTATCTACATAGAGCTAATATGCTTACACACATTAAGTACATTAGAAGCTCATCGTCAGAATTCGTATGAAGTTCTGGTAATTGCGTTTTGCTCAATTACTCTTTTAATGACAAAGTGAATGTGCCCATTTTAAGGGACTTGACATTCCGACTTAACAAGGGGGGGGGGGGGGAAAGGTTGTTGAATTAAATTAAATTAAATTGAATTGAATTTATTACGAATTATTGTTCTCTGCCTATATTTTTTTATCAAGTCATTTAAGTGACAATAATACATAAAAATATCACATAAATACAACACTTAAAAAGAACACTTTCAAACACACATCGAAAGCCTCCAGCAAACTGACCAACCCATCAGCTGGAATAAGCAACAACAACAATAATCATAGCCCCCGAGGACCCTAGGAGGCTTATCGAGATGGCTACGTAAGATATAAATTAAATGTGCAGCGTTCGCAATTTTATGGTATAAATAAGCATGCCACAAGCATTGGTATGCACACCTCAGCATCGTCTTTTAACAGGCATTTAATTCATCGCCAAGATATTCCGATACGCAGCTATATGTTTAAGCTGTAGATAAAGCTCATAAAATGGAGCCGTAGGCATCGTCGGCATCGGGTCGTAAAATTCAATACAATGAAATCGAAAATGCCGGCAAATGAAAACGTAATGATTTCATCTAATTATAGCTGACGCTGCAACTTGACTAATTCAGTTAGACGGCAGTGCGGAAATGCCACAAATCACTTGTCCGCACTCTTTGACACTTCTCAACCAGTACAGTCCAGTCCAGTCCAGATCAGACCAGACCAGACCAGTGCTGAGTGGCAACTCAACAGTCCGCAGCTAAGTATGACAATCTATGACTACTTCAGAAGTTTCATTTTGCCCGTCCACATCGAATTGCCTACCGTTGGAGCAGTAGGACGAGTTGTCTAAATTTAGCTACAACTGTTGCACCAACTGCGCCTTTTATGGTCTTTGATCTTCAACTAAACGCTTGGCCTGCTCTGCTGGCCTTCTGGCCTTCTGTCTGTCCAGAGCTCCGTCTGTCTGTCTGGCTGGCTGGCTGTGTGTCTGGCTGTGGACTGTGCATCCGACTGCCCATCAGCAGCTTGGTCAACGCTAATTGTCCTTTGGCATTCCTTCTCATCATCATCGTCTCCGCTTGGTCGTCACAGGCTGCAGCATACAGCTAATGCGCTTGGGAGATCCGTAACTTGGCTAAGAGGAGACAGCAACAAAAGAGCACAACAACTATTATAATTGGTATTTTAGCGTCTCCTGCATCTATATATAGAACACAGCATGGGCAAACGCCTTCATTATGTTGCTCAAATTACAGTAATTTGACTTTAAGTACACACTGAATGTGATTCTGTTAATAAATCCAAAGGGGCGCCTCCCACTTACATATTCGCAAAAGCTGATAGCTTTAAGTTGCGAACATAGTTCAATTTCAGCAGCCACATAATTTACAACAACTCATAAAAAACAGAATACATATATATATCATATATATATGTATGTATATATATATATATATTTCAATTCGCTATTCACCTTCAATAACTCATCGGAAAGTAAAAGTGAGCAACATCTGCAGTACCCGAAGCGCTTTAAATGCAAATTTTACTCAGCATAAATTAATGGATGAAAATAAAAGCTGTGAGTTCAGCAAAATGAACAAATCAGCTGGTCGCACAATTAGCATAAATTTCTAATAATTCTGTATGCTTATTAATTATAATTATGTAAGGCGTGTTTCACCAATTTTCCAATCTATGTTGTCCCGTTTATGTCTTGTTGAATGCAAAACATACAACAACCCACTCACACATACCCTGGCACACCACACACACCTCTGGCCAGGCACAACATGACAAACTTTGCGATTCCTTATCGCTGCGGAGCCATCTCCCAGTATCTGGTGAGGCATAGTTTAGGTTGCCACAAACTGATTCAAGCGGCGCTTCTCGGAAGCTGTCAGCGCTGTGTGCTTAAGCTGAGGGCTGATAAGCATCGCACTGGGCACGACTTGGGCAGGTCGTGTGATTTGACTCTCTAAGTCTGATTTATAAGAGTTCAAATTAGCACAACATCAGAGCTGAACTTAGGCATTTGTATATTGTCTAGTTGGGCCATTGAACCGAAACTTCGAACTTTAGATATCCCTACGTTTTGATATGATAAGAATTAGCACAAATATATATTTTTAATTTTCTAAATACGTTTTTTACTGGATCCAAATCAGGTACAAAATAAACAAGAACCGTAAAATTTAAATTATGAAAAGAGGTCACCACACAATAAACAATTCCATTTCCATTTTGGTAACAAGAAAGACATGTTAATAATTATACATAATTTCCGAAAGAATTATTTTAAATTGTTATCTTATATATATTATCAGAACCGTAAAATTTTAAATTATGAAAAGAGGTCACCACACAATAAACAATATTTCGCTTATCTTAATATTTACATTTCCATTTTGGTTACAAGAAAGATATGTTAATAATTATACATCATTTCCGAAAGAGTTATATTATTTTATCTTATATATATTATCATAATAACTGTTATATTCGTACATATAGAAACTTATGTGAAATAAATTTATTAAAAGAAATTCACCAATCTTCAAAATTGTAAATCACACCAAAGGGTAATAAAAGTTTTTTCATCTTACATCTCAGCTCAGACCAAAAATTCCGAAAAGACTGATTTTATGTTGTGTCTACGAAAGCATTTTGGGCCTGTCCACGAAAACAAGGCTATTAAATCAGTTTAGATTTAATTACAACGCCCGTTTGTCTTTTCAGCCAACCGGTTTTACCGTTGATGCTGCTCAAGTTCAAGACCCAAACAGATAAACGAGTGTGTACAAAAGCACTCAATTTATATATATATATAAATAAATATCTTTTTTTTTGTCTATCTGAAAACAATAAGCAGACTGCTTCCACTGGTTCAATTGTATTTCATAGATACGTGCGAAACAGTGGCTGAAGATATCGGTGTTGGCGGATTTGCTGCGAAGCCGGCAAATTGTCGGTCAGTAGCACAAATTTTGGGCAGGGTGTGCGTAAATAAACAATAACAACAAATTACAACACAAATGTGAGCGGAGTGCGACAAGTTTATAAAAATTCAGTGGTCGTCGCGGCTGGGGCAAGTTTTTGCACTGGATTTAGTTTTAATGGCCTGTCTCGAGATATGTATATATATATATATTTATTTATATATATGTATATGTATATATCCATTTGAGGCGTTTCGCTTGGATTGTTTTTATTGTGTTTCGTTTATGTTTTCGCTTCTGTTGGCGTTGTTTTGGTAATTTCTCAATAATAATTAATTTCGGTAGAACTTTCTATTAGCTGCCGTCATCGTCATCATCATCGTCATCGTTGACATCGTCCTCATCAGCATGCGCTCAAAGAGTCCAACGGTGAAAGTTGTGTGTGACCAGCACCATTCTGGCCAATTCCCGTCAAGAGTGTACGTTGCCTCCCAAGAATCTGGTCAAGGCCCCGGACCAAAAAAGCTTACCTTATGCAGAATACTCGACCTCAAGTGTTTTTCGAACGTTAAGTGTGTGTTTTTCTCCTTTTTTTATGTTGTGTGTTTTTGAGAATTTCTTTTGATTTGCTTATTTTGGCAGCCTTAAAGTGTTCTCAGGCAAGACAAACACAACAATTTACTTAACTGTATCTAAAATAAATGTTGTAATTTTATTCGCTTTGATAACCGCAAACTGTGTATATGTCATGCATCAACATGTTGTTTTCTTTATTATTCAATTCTGCGTTGGAAGAAAGCCGAAACCCATGACTCAGGGGAAGCTGTGGCACTTGTGAATTACGAAGTGTTGTCTTCTTAGAAACTGAACGCATCTTCGCAATTTCATTTAATTGTTACCCTCTTAAAGAGGCAATGTTTATTAGTTTGGCAAATGGGGTTACATTACTGCGGATTTGTTTACTTTATTTTTGGGTTTTTTCTGACTTATTCAGGCCGATTATTTAGTGTTAAAAGATGCTCAACTTTATTTAGTGACTGTTCTGACTTACATAAGATAAATAATGATTAACGAAAGGAATGCGATGATCAACCAGGAAACCAATTCTTAACATTTATTAATGAGCTTAATTAACTTAAGCAAAAATGTGTAAACATAAAATTATAATTTCATTCATATCAGCATGTCACATCAGCAAATTGATCCTATAATACAATATATATATATCAGTTTTGTACCCACTACAACCATTTACAGATGCTACATTTTGAATGCAAATTTTGTACAATAATTTTTATTTTTATAACGCAAAGAAAATATTAAATAAAATGTCTAACAAATTGTTCAGCCCAAAAATATTTGGCAAATTATTTGGCAGACAAAATGGTCCGGCTAAATAATATTAATAAAATAAAAATCTTCGACACCATGGGGCGTACTCAAATTTGAAAAGGAGCAACATAGTCTTAATGGAAAATCTGTGCTGACGTCCCGCAGTCAGGCAAAATATTAGAATGGCTAAGGGAACTGGAAAATGTTTGGCTTTGAGGCGTGGAAATATTGAAAATGTGCGCATTATGATAATTTAATGCGTGTGATTATTGAAAATCATAATAATATTTTTATGGGCTGCTCATTTTATTTTTTTCTTCGGGGACAGACGGACGTGAACCAAGTCGGTGTCGAAGCTGAAGTGTTGCTCATGATGTTGTTGTTGTTGGTGTTGTTATCGTTGTCGCATTATTATTGTTATTACCAAGACACATTTATTTGATCAGTGCCAAAGTACCAATAATTCGAAACAATTTATTATTTTACCATTTGTATATCAGACACACACACCCAACACACACACACACAGAAGCACACACGCTTGTCTCTGCACACTGTCCTGGCTACTTACGAATGCAAATCACGTTCACGCGTAAAGAGCCAAAACAGCAGCAACAACAACAACAACGACAACAAGAACAACAACTGGCAGCATCGGTCACAGCCGGCACCTGTGCCATGTGCTGAAGCTTAAGATACAGATACAGAGATACAAAGATACGCAGATATGTCGATGCACAGTTAAAAATATGCCCCCATTCCGACCTATATATGGCGACAGCAATATTGAAATTTTTCCTTCTCTCTAGCATGGACGGGACTTTTATGACATGGCAGAGAAGAAATCACACGGAAATCTCTGTGCTATGCGAAGATAAAAGAGAATTTAAATTTTATATATGCGCCCCAAAGGAAGTATTTCGCTAAAGTGAGAACTCGAAAAAAAAGAAGTATTTGTCAAAGCTTTCACCGCAACACAGTTGGAATTAATTTCACACAGATTCGTTTTTATCTTTATGTTTGTGTGAAACTCGTCGGGAGGTTTTCAATTTGACGGAAAGGAAGACAAACTCCAATCGCTGCACGTTCATCGCCGATATGACAAAATTTGCAATCCGTTAAGCTTGGGGCGACTTAGAAATTCGCCCCGCAGCAGCCGCAGTGGGAGTAGCATGGCTCTGGGTCAATGAACTGCTCCAAATTTAGGCTTGAGCGATTTTAAGACCAAGCTGTTTATGTTCATCTAATTAAAGGCATATGAATCACATGTTGCATTGCCCGAGACGTCGCTCAGCCAGCGTTGAGCTATCCGTTAAGAGTGAGCCAAACAAAAACAGAAAAAACAATAATAATTTTCCGCCATAAATCACGCAAAAACTGAGAACAAAACGAAAGCCAACGCGAAATGAGTAACTGCGAACTGAGGCACAGCCAAACAAAACAAACAGCTGAGGGCAACCCCAGCTGCGGCTCGGAGTCGTAGTCAAGTAGAGCTGCTGCTGCTGCTGCTGGTTGACCAATCAACAAACGCAAAGACAGCGCCAAAAAAGACGACACCGCTGACCAACAAGAAACAGCTCAGAACGCTTTTTGCCCACTTTTGGCCAAAGCAGAAGCCGGCAGAAACCAGAATCGAAGAGAGAGTCACCGGCAAAAGCACAAAACGCAGTTCGCAAAGCCAAACGTCGGCTGCGACGCCAGCGTCTTGAGAATCTCCCCTTTGAAAGCAGAAGTTCGCTAAACAATTTATGTCTGACGCTGCGACGTTGACGTTGACGCCGACGTCAACGCGACGCTGACAGCGACGCAGGGCTGTTGTTGCGCAAAATTGAATTAAAAGCCGCGAAAATTGCTAGCGTCTCAGTTCAGCAACAGCAGCGCTGTTAGCCAGGGCAGCCGCGCAGCCGCAGTCGCAGTCGCCGTTGGCGTTGGCTTCGCAGCAAGAACATCATTATCATTAACATTAGCCGCAGAGGCCAAAAGAAATTTGCGGTGACTGATTTGACGCTGCAAGCGGGACACGAGGGTATATAAGAACCTGGCCCTGCCAGCCATTCAGCAAAACTCTCGTCTCGGTCACGCGTGCGCCGTTCCAGTTAAGCTCTGGACTTGTGCGCCTTTAATCCTGCGGCAGGATATGCGTAACGCTTTCGTGCAGTGAATTGCATAAAAATTAACACTCACTATTTGGCTTGGCTCTGCAAATATAACGATTAACATATTTGCTTAAAGTGAGAAACGGGCCTGGCAAAAATATTGTGTAAAAACAGTGTGAAAGAATTAAAAATTCCTGAAAAATAAAAATTTGTTAACGAAACTAAATAATTTTGTTTTAACGGTGAGTGAAGTATCATTTAAAAAAATTAAATAATTAATATTAAGAGTTCACAAAATATAAAATAAAGTTGAAAACAATTTATACTTTTCAATAACATTACAAATACAATTGTTAAAGTCAAGTTTCTTTCAAGAATTACAAGCAGTGCTTAATTGATTTGGTTGAGTGGAAGCTTTTCTAAAATGTATAACCAAATGGTCCCTTAAGTGCCACCCAATACACACTGCCACACACACACACACATATATATATACAAAATTAAGCACACGGCACATTAACTAAACTGAAATGAAATGAAAACGAGTCAACCTTCAGATACCACTAAAGGGTCCAGTTGTGTGTCTAGCCAAAAAGAGTGCCTCTCGGAGCGGCATTTATCTCATTTTATGTCATTCTAAAACCTTCATCAACGCGGCTCCGCCATAAAAAAGGATCCAGTGAGAAAACTGTGTGGCGTTGTAAAAGCCGAAAGGGCTGACAAGTCAACGCTTGCTGCTCAATCAAAACAGCTAGAGACAGAGACAGGCAGACGGCAAGAGAGAGTGGGTGTAAGAGAGTGTGGGAGATATAGATGGAGAGTGAAACCTCAAAGTCCGAATGTAGCTCCGAGCCAAACAAAGCCATTAAACTACAGCGCTTAAATAGACTTTTATTGTTGAGCAGCTCAAGACACGCACAACTTAGAGTCAATTTGGTAACAGGAAAAAAAAAACAACAAGAAAATGAAGAAAAAAGCCAAACAAATAGGCAACAGAAAAAAAGACTTGCGCCCATTTGAAGTTAAAGGTCCCAGCGATGCGACCCGATGCTTCATGGCCATCTGCATCCCTTAGTCCATCATAGTGGAAACAACAATGTAATGTTTAATTGACACCATTGTTCGGGCAACACTTTTTGCTCCATTTAACAGCATGGATTGCTGCTCGCTATGCGCGCTGACAGGCAACGCAGATAACGACCAGAAGGGTGTGCTTGAGAGGGATGGGGAGAGGTGGAGAGGGGAAGAGGGGGGTATACCACCACTGCCCATGTCAGTGGCCAGTCCATCAGTCACTTAGCCCGCGCGACTTTTGTCGATGCCAACAATTTGGAAGCAGTGGCACAGTGTGGAGCAGCTAGTGTAACGCTGACAGTGTCCAGTCAACAATTCCGGGCACGTCGTTCAAATTATTATTATTCGCAAATCGCTAAGGGATCTGCACAACTCGATGTTCTACGCTCCAACTTTGGGCTGCCACTCGACTAGACAATCAAGAAATTTAAATTTGATTCGTTGCGCAAACTGGCCAAGCAGCAGCAGCAACAACAACAACACTGCGCACTCAAGTGTCAAATGTAAGAAGAAGAGAAACAAAAAAAATAAATATATATATATATATATATATATATATGCACTTCAATCGAAGGAATCATGCGCCGCCAACATTGTTGAAAACTTTTTTTTCCTTCAAATCCCATTCCCCTTCCTCAGGTTGTTCAGTTCGTCCGTTCGTCATTTCTTGTAATTCAGATTCTTTTTCAGTTTTTATCTCCCCTTTTTTGTTGTTTTTTTTTTTTTTTTTTTTTTGCTGTCTGTTCGCTTTGCCAATTTGCTTGGCATTCTGCTTTAGTTTTCAGCGATTTTCATAAATTAAATTGTTTGTCGCAGGACAACATTGACAGCATTGACAAAGCCAGGGAAGTTTCTCAGCGGCGACAATGTTGACATCTCGTTTGACAATTGCGTCGATTTATGTATGCACTTGACTGTGCTCCAGTGTCTAGTGTCTAGTGCCTAGGTAGCACTCAGTGCCGCCCATAAATCAGTCAGTGGGCGTGGCATGTCAAGGCCTTTGGCGTACATTGAACGCTCCCCACTGAACGATTTCCAAATGTGCGCGTTATCCTTTTGTCTGGCTCTGCACGTCAGCAATTTAATCTGATGAGGCGATGAGGCGCACACAGGTGAACTCCCCCTCCTGCCCCTTGCTGCTGGTTGGTCCCTCGCTGCCGCGCCGCCTGCTTGCTGGCTGCCCCAGTTGATTAATGTTTATGAGCTTCATCTGTTTAATTTGAGTTTTGGGAACGACGGCGACACCTTTCCCCACGGATGGCGCCTACTTGAAGCATTATTAATTTAATAAGCAGCTGTACGCTGGGAATTGAGATATTTGCTCAAGCCATTTAAAGCCTTTAATTAAAGCATTTAGTACGTAATCCGTTTAAGTACATAAGTTACGCATACGCAGCGTGTCCATAATTTAAGCACTTTTCAACTATATATAAATTCGCACGCATTAATTATGGCACTTTCTTTTATGCTGCCAGCTCATTTGCATAGATTTGCATCGGGAGAGCAAATCCAAAAAGAATACCAACAGCATTATATATTATATATGTATATGCCTGTATACAAAACGAAACGAAATTCTTGGTCAGGCAAACAGGCCGTAATTTATTAATTTAAATTCCAGACAACAACATCAACACACATTATGCTTTAATAATATGTGCACAACTTAAAAAAAAAAATAAATAAAAAAAAAGTGAAATGATTTCTGTGCTTTTTGGTCATTACGCATTCTGATGGCTATCAACAGCTCGTTGTGCTGGGGTCTTAACTGCTCACTTGTCACTTAGCTGGTCGAAAAATTATGCTAATTTTATATGTCAATTATCTGCCAATAAGCACAAGAAACGGGGGTGGCATAGCCAGCACTTGCTACATATATTTTTTTGGGTTACTGGGCCCCTGACCGGACTCGATCTCGACTCCTCCGCAAGTTGCTGCTCATGTGTAAACATGATTTGTGCCAGTCAAGTGGACAGCTCTTATTTCTGAACCTATGGGCTACCATTTGCATATTTTGTGTTTTATGCAAATTAATTGACTTTGGCCTAATAACACATTCACAACAAACACATCAAGCATCAAGCTGCGAATCAAGACATTGATTTGCTCACTGGGAAACTAATTAAAAGAATAAAACAAAACAAAAACCCCTCCATAAAATGCAGCAACTCATTGTTATTGTTTACGACGGCAACCCAATACTGAAAATGCTTTGATATCATGGCTGGGCTTTAATTAGCCCGGCTCACACTCAGCTCAATCAATCAAGAACAAAACATCAAGTATGCAGATATCAAGATATTGGTGTCAAGCATTTCACAAATTTGGCAAGCCCCATGTCAGCTGAAAGAGCGCGACAGGCTTTCTCCACATCTGGAATTCGAAGCACTCGCAGTTGAGGGTAATTCACAAACATTTAACAACAAACAATGTGGCTGAGATATATAAAAAAAAAATATATATATATATATATGTAAAGACTCTCACACTAGTTGTTTGTATTATCTACACAATTGGCAACTTACTGCAACTTCAATTACACTTGGGGGAAAAAGTGGGTAACGAGGCATGCAGGGCACAGGCAAACAAACAAATTGCTGTACAAATATAAACAAACAGCACTGTAACTGGCTGCCATTGTTTTTTTGCCTTGGCAGCAACATAAACAAATTTAGCAAACCGCTCGTATTATTCAATTAAACTTCAACTTGAACTTTATAAAATGCAGGCAGCAGCTAACACGCGATTGCCAAATGATGTAATCTATTCGGCAGTTAACGCCATATAGCTAATTGTAAAACCAAAAAAAAAAAAGATATTTTATCTTCTAGCCCTGTTCAGCAGCTATTCGAGAAAGTCAAGTTGTTGACTTATTCAGCCACACCTTCTTGGAGCTCAACAATGAGGCAAAAACAAATTGAATAAATCTCTGGTCATGTAATATGAGAGCGGTTTCTCAAAAAATTCTCATTTCATGAATCAGCATTTCGTTGCTTTTGTTACCGATTTGCAGCTGCCACATATCCATACATAAGTGTGCTTTTGTGGTTATGTGAATGGTGCTCGAGCCACTTGTCGGTGGCTGCTGCCCAGCAGCTAGCAACAATTTGCTGGGGCCAAAGAATCTTTGAATGTGTGCTGGTAACAACAAGTAGCTAGTTTCTAGTGGCAAGTAGCTTAGCAGCATGGCAAGCAAATTACCATAAAATTTACATAAAGGTTTCCGTGTAAAATTTATTTAAAACAAATAAAAAAGCAAGCTGCATCACAATCCTGGACACTACATCTTGCCCAGATCCGTTGGGTTGGTTGAAATAGGCGGAAGCAAAGGCAAAGGCAAAGCTATAAACATGAACAGCATCAACCGATATCCCTAACAATTGGCAACAGGTGTACGGCAAGTTGTGAGCCAAGGAAAGCCCAGAAGGTTGTCCAATGACCCGTCCCTTATCTAATAACAACGACGACTTGTCAGCCCAAAAAGGCAATTGCACAGTCGAAGTTTGGAGTGTGAAGTGAGAAGTTGGAAGCGGTATTCCGAACACGCTAAACACGTGCCTATCACTGCGAATAGGATTTAAGTTCTTCCGAGACATGCCTGACAATTTGGCTAACCCAAAAAGTCGGCTGATGTCTTCGATTGTCCGATTTGTTGCTGTTGTTATTGCTTAAACCAATCTGGGCTTAGTCTGTCAATGTTTGCGAGTGTTCGTTACGTGTTTGTTACGTGCCAGGACCTCGTCTTGTCATTGTGCAAATTTACAGTTTTCTCACAGTCAAGTCCGTTTGGGGAAATCTACAAAATTGTCGCACCAAATGCGACACTCGAAAGACAACCTATTTTGTATTGTGCAATTCCCTTGAATCGACAGCTAGAAAGAGATAGAAATACATATGGATATTAAGAGAGCGAGAGAGAGAGAGAGTAATTGGGCAGGCAGCTCATTGTTAAAAGCATGCCTCGACTGTAACTAGCACAACAGGCAACTTATGATTATGGCCAATACCAACTCAGGGAGCAAATTAAGTAATTATGCAGTTGACTTGCCGTTTTTGCAATTGTCCAAGAGCGCAGTGGATCCCCAGACCTATTTAAGCCGCTTTCGCAGCAAATTCTCTCTTCAGTCACATGTACATATGTATGTGTGCATGTGTGCATGTGTGCATGTGTGTATGTTCATGCAAGTGTGTACACATACCAATTTCGGGCATTGGCCAAAAAGTGCATTGGCATTGACTAGGCTGCAATATTAGCCATTGGCAGCATGTTCCACTTTGCAGACATTGGCAACGTTTGGCTATGGCTATAACAGAATTATAGCTACGCTTGCAATTGCATGACAATTTCGATAGTTTGGTAGTGGTGCTACTGCTGGCACTGGAATCCGGGCTTAGTAACGGTAGGCAAAATGGCTGAAATGTGCCAAAAACTCTCGGTATGGATGCCTGCAAGTGACGCGATATCTCGAGTTGGGAGTTAGACCGGCAGTCAATAGTCAACTAACTGCATCAACTGCCTGCCAAACACGACCGGTGACTCTTTACCCTAACCCCACTCATGCACTATCTCCATCTCTATCTCTATCAGTGCCTCTCTGTCTCTGTCTCTCTGTCTGTGTCCCTGGACGTGAACATATACCGATATCGATATAAGGCATTACCTGCTAAACTGTTTGGCAGCATCACAGGTAGCATGTCAAACAGTTTTGCAATTGTTTCGAAATTGTCTCTCGTGCAAATGCAATTTTCTTCAATTTCATTTGGGCGGACATCGGATGTAGCAACAGTGGCAGCCACTGTTGGCCCATTGCCGGCCAGAGCTGTGACATTGTCTGCCAGCTGGCAGCAGAAGCAGCATCAGCAGCAGCAGCAGCAGCAGCATCTGAGTTTCGAGTTTGAGTCTGTGCCAGTTCCTCAGCCCTGCTCAGTTCATCTCATATATCTAAAGAGACTTTAATCTATTACATAGTACAAAGAGTTGTAGATTTGTTTTCTGAAATGTAAGCATGACATTTAAGTTATTTTGCTTCTCTACAGTTTCAACGTTGCTTGGGGATGAGATGGGACCAACCCAACCAATTGACAAGTTGGGCGTAAGGGCAACCATTGCACAAATGGACATTATTTACTTGGTAGCATAGGCAATGGATGTGGCAAAGAGATAAAGCTTAACCATATTCTCACAAGCCCATTGTGCCTTGTGTCAATTGAAGTGACTCAGCAGAGCAACTCGGGGCATTGTCTTTACTTAGATTTGGACTCAATGTCATTTCCGGAATGATGGTTTTAAATAAAAGTTATAAGTATAAATGCAATGTGGGAGTTGATCCCTGATGTGATGTATGTTTGAAATTCGATTAAGGAAATTGCAAATATTTTATAAAAATATGACACAATATGGTTGAAAGCATTTTTAAGCACATTCTGATACGAGTTCAGCTTGCCTAAAAAATTAAACCGATGGTTTATTGTATATGTATTTATCTGCTATCAATTGAAATATTTAAATATCATTGGGGGCGTTGCAGCACGGTTACGTCAATTATCAGCTCAAAATTCGTAAATATTTATTACACCAAGCTTACGGTCACAATAATAAATATATCAAAGCTAAAATCCCCAAAAAGAGTTAAAACAGAAAAGGAAAATGAAAATGAAGCTGCAATAAAAACAGCAGAGAAACGATATTATACGACCAGAATCACATGAACAATGACCCAAAGTTGACATAATAAAACGCACATTCGAGTATGTAACTAGTGAATCAACAGCCGGAACAGACGGCAGGGCAGTGGCAGTGGCAGTGGCAAGGGCAACCAACGATGGCAACAGCCGGAACAACAAGCCGCAGATGCCGCAGATTCCAATGCATGCACACACAGAGTCCGAAGGGCCGAACAGAAATGTTATTATAAAAAAATATATAGATACATATATAACGATGCATATATGTATGTAATATATACATGTGACAAAAAGGCAAGCATCATAAAAATATAAAAAGGCGAGTACAAAATGAAATCATATAAAAGACATCAATGGCAAACTATGGGATTTAAAAGCAGTTTAAATTGGCTAAAAATATGCAAGGGCATGGCTCATAAAATTTGCGGTTTTCATTTCAACAAAACTAGCATGCCAAGAATGCCAAATTGTGGGCAAGATCAGCTTAAGTTCCATGCGTTGACCATTCCAGTTGGTTAACTCATCCTTCAATCCTGTGACGAGCGCTTAAGGACCAAGCAAAATGTTTTCAACAGAATCTGTTGCAGGACCAGGAGCAGGAGCAGGACCAGGAGCAGGAGCAAGAGCAACAGGAAACAGCCACTGAATATTTTCAATGCGAAGGTAATTCAGAGTTAACGATGTGTAAATACTTGGTAGTAGTTTAAAGTGCAGCAGCGAAGCCAAAGCAGCAGCTGGAGGAGTGGTAGGTGCAAAACAACAATTATGGCATCAGGGTGCAACCACTGAGGCTAATGGTGGGCAGCAGCAGTAACAGCACCAGTGGCAGCTTATCCCCCTGCCCGCCCCTGACTCGCTGCACAGTCTTTAACTTAGCATAGAATTACTTAGGTATCTGCACAGCATCGACACAAATGATGCCCAAAGCTATGATTTGTCCTGTTGCAGCAATGCTGGTAAATTGCACGCTGTACAAATGAGGCACATTGTAGCCGCAGGAAGACGGCACTGGACCTGCACAGAATACCTGCACACACAAACATACTTACACACTGATATACATACCACGACAATTACCAGGGCCAAGTTTTATAACTTCTTTGCGCGTCTGCAAACAGAGCAATAACAACAAGAATTTTATATAAAAAAATACATAAATTTATTATTGGCAACTAGTCGTATAACGACCTTGAGCCGTACTTGACTACGTGATTGCCCGGAGTGCAGTTTTGCAGTTTTGTCAGCTTCATCCGACTGCACAAGACAATAAATTAGCAAATTACTGCCTAGCGGGGCAATTAGATCACTTTTTTATAGTTGCTGCATTTTTTTTATAGACGTTAATGTTGGCACCACAATTATAATGAGTCCTAAGCCCGAGTGGCAGACATAAATTCAATTAGAGTTTAACGCCAGCACCTCAGTGAGCCTAAGTCAACCACTATCAGATTAACCAGCAGGGGGCTTTCAAATTTGTGGGCCATTAAGTAGATATGTAAGCTGGGGCGTAACGCATTTAGTTAATCTACGCAGGGCTCTCCATTTAAACTGAGCCACGCCCACACGCGTGATTTAATGAGTTTTGCACTCAATCCCAACAGATGCCTGCTGATTTATGCCTAATGACTGGGCCAAAATCATGTGCGAAAGCGCAGCTCGAATAAATACAAAACTAAATTGCTTGAAATAAAACTGTAGCTGGGCGCTGTTGGCCAACTTTAAGCCAAAGAAGCAGAGCGGGGCAGGGAGGCATGCAGCTGGGAATCACATCAAGTGAGCAAAACAGATTTGTCACAAGACCACAACAGCCAGTAAATCAGCATAAAGGGCGAGTGCAAGTCAAAACATTTCAGAAATTATGGCCAGGCCAAAGAGCAGCCGCAACAACAGCCGCAAAAAGGGAAGGGGTGGAGGGGGTGTGATGCTACAATACACGATAATTGCTAAAGAGCTGGGTGGGTGGATGGGTGGGTGGGTGTCTGGGTCTAGCCGGGCCAATGAGAATTGCCAAAAACTCACAAACAAAAAGAATATGGGACAAATACAAAGAGATACAAAAACCCAGAGACGGCAGCAAAATTTTATAAGTGCAATAATTGCCGCATTCATATGTATATGTGTATGCGTGTGTGTGTGAGTGTGGGTGCGTGCGCAGTGCAGTACTGTGTGTGTGTGTGTGTGTGTGTGTGTGTATCTGTGAGTATATAAGTAGGCATGCACAAAAGATGCAAATCAGTGAGACAGCCGGACCACAGTGGACAGACAGACGATTGTGCAGAGGAATGGACTTGCCGCAACGCTACCAACATAAATAAGTTGTACGGCTCAGCCGGCGCTAGCAGCTTAACCCCTCGACCATGCCACATGCCACATGCCCCTTGCACATACACACCATACATACAAAAGCAGCCGCATCGTATTCATAACAACAACTACAGCATCCAGCAGCATCACTAGTAGCTCCGCATAGGCTTGAGTATGATGCGACTTGCTGGTGCATTGTACTGTACGTCATCCGAAATGTGGATGTGGTGGAGACTCTGAGGCATGAGAGCATAACAAAACAGCTTGTTGTTGCTGTTGTTGGTGCTGTTGCTGTTGCTGTTGTTGTGTTGCTAGCTCACTTGAGCAGACAGTGGACCAGCCACTGACACTTCCGTTTGGGCTTTGTTTTTACATTTTTGGACTGCACATATGTATATATGTATTGGTATACATATTCATACATACATATATGCATGGGCATGTGGCATGTTTGGCTTGAAGCATTGTCGCCAGAAACAAAGCAATTAAAGGCTTTAACTTGGACCTGGACTGGCCTCACAATATCATTGGAGAAGTTGTAAATGCTTCATGGATTATTTATGGCTGGTCTTTTTGCTGCTTATTAAATAGTTGCATTTAGAATTTATACTTTGTACGTAGAACAAACACCAACGGCACATTGAATAATAATTTTTAGCTTTTCACACAATTTACAACTTTTACCCTCCACTCGGTATTTACAAATACAATAAGTTTTGTTTTCCTACACAATATTTCCAAGTGGCTGATATATATTTTTGTAAATGCCCCTAAAATAGCAATAAAATGTATACGAAATGCCATTTAAGCCAAGAAACACCTCTGCCTTGTAGAAAGATGCAAAGTGAATAAATAAAATTAGTAAATAGTGTGGCAGAAATTAAATAAATGGCATCAGAGCTTGAGCAAAGTGCATGTAAATGAAAGCAAAATTGGCTAATTCTTTAATTAAAACTACAGAAATTTAAGGATCCCTTAATGCAAATGGGTTCGAATTGATTTAGTAATTTTGCAGAATTTTGACAGGATTTCGATGTAGTACGCTTATCGAAAAAAAACTATTAACCTTTTTAAATCAACCGTTTCTTAGAAAGATAAGTCCAATCGTAAGTATGTGTTAAAAGATGGTGTTCTTCGTGTGAATTTGTTATTAATTAATATAAATTGCTTAAATTTATGAACTCTATTTTTACCTTCTATAGTTTTATACGTGTGTTGATTTTTTTCTTGTGGTTATCTGATATCTTATTTAAACTGCGAGCAATAAAGTCTGGCAGGTTCCACATCTAGCATCCATCTCCAAGCTCCTCCAAATCGTTTTGGGTGTGGTGCATGTGACAGAATGTGGTTTCCTTCCTTCCACAAGCATGTGGTGCTTGTGGTGGAGTGTGTATTCGTGTGTTCGTTGTCAGGCTACTTATGCTTTGGCGATACGTTCTGTCATCTTGACAGCACAAACATACATACATACATACATACATATACATACATATATATTCGTGCCTTTGTCTTGCAGAAATATAGCAAATAAAAGAAATCAGCCAACATCAGTTAGCAGCAAGTGGTGTATGTAAGTGAAAAGCGTTCAAAAACGAACAGCTGCAGAAATGTTCTTGTGCAAAATAGACGCCACACACACACACAAATACACACACAAACACACAGACACACACACACAGACACACACATACATTTTAAAAGCGAACTTTGTTTTTGGGGAAAAATGCTTGTCAAATGCAGCTAACTAGCTGGTTAACAAATGAGATAACTAAATAAACTACATCATCAAAGATTATGCTTTTCATAAATACCACATCCACATAAATAAGTGGCCAAATGTCACATCTGCGTAAGGATTAGAACAATATTGTTGCCATGCCACAAACATGAAGCCACGAAGTATGTTTAAGACTTATGCAAAAGTAAATGATTTTTAAATGCAATTTCACAAATGCTGCTCCCCATTTGATACACACATATATATAAATATATATATATATATATGTGCTGTGTTGGTGTGCATCTGTATCAATATCAAATTTTTATGTCCAGTCAAAACATAAAATTTTTAAGGCCACTTTGATTTGCTATATGGCATAGGCCAACGTCCAATCTTATGAAATTGCGTATGAAATATTTATGATTGTAAAAAAGGAAAAAGAAGCAACCCAGCCTGACCCCAGAGGCTCTGACTGTCTGGTTGCCCCAATCTGCACCGCTCCTCTTATCTAAGCGGGCTGTTCATCTCATCCATATCGTCGCATACTCACTGAGCCACTTCTACACACACACATATATATATATACATACTTACATTGAGCAGTCACATAACCGACAACATATTTTGCCCCACTTGCATACTTCTGCGACCTGCATATCAAAAAATAAAATAATAAAAAAATGTCCAGCGATTCCTAGGTTTACCTACAAGCAACATTCTATGGCATGTTGCATGCGGAATAGAAATCGCCTCTTCTCTTAATGTTTTTTTTTTCGCTATGCTTGATATTGATTAAAATCCACATATTTGATGTAACCTATAAGCGATCTTTCGGTGCATTTCTTTTGATTTTTAAATGCAGTGTATAAAAGTAGTCGTTAAAGGCGAACTTTTTGTTCACTTGTGCCCTGCCCTTGGCTTTTTACAGGATAATCTCGGCTCGTGCATAGCTCTGATTATAGAACGTTGCATACTTCGGCGCACTGGCATCCAGACAATGTCAGAAATATGCTCGGCTCAGGGGCTGTGGGTTCATCTTTGTCGGTTCAAGCATTGGTCATTTGCGCATTTCGAAGTAGCTTTCTAGGTGCTCAACACAGATGACAAACCACAAGTATGACAACATTTCTAAAGTCATCTGAGCATTTCTATCTTTTAGTTATTTTAAAGTCGTCACAATAATTCTAACAAACAGAATTCAATATGAGGTTTCAAACTACAAATTGATGCAACAAATAAATAAATAGCTAATAGTCCAACTAATTCGTATAATTGTGATTTATCAAATTAATTGCGAATGTTATGAAATTTAATTAAATTGGGGTTTGAGACTGCATCGCACCTTAAACCAGAAATCTGGGTCGTGTATCAAAGTATTTGCCAGCTGCTTGTGCAGAAATTCAATTAAAATCGTTTTTAGCTTTGTTGTTGCTGTTGTTGTTGTTGCATGCCCCCTCCTTCGCTTTGGCTTCGCCAACAACAAAGTTAAACCAAAATCAATGGTGTGATATTTATCTAAAGCAACAGCGAAGAGCTGCGCCCGACCGCTGGTCGGGGGCAAAACCACAGCTGAAATCCTTGGGCAACAAAACCCAATAACTTAATTGGAAAAACGCATCAAAGCCGCTTTCAGGAGTTTGTGTGGCGCCGTAGTAGCCCCTGGGCGCACTTAGAGTACTCGAGTAGGGTTTAGGACTTGGAACGGTTGAAGGTACTTAGATAAAGGAGCAACAACAACAAAATTGAAGAACAACTGTCAATGCAGCTGCTGCCCAGCTTGCCCCGCGGCAAGTGACAAAATGAAGGTTATTTTTAACGGTACTTGGCAACGCATTCGCCATTTTCTAACCATCCTCAATTTGTGAGAGTAAATAACTGTGTGTGTGGGTGTGTGTGTGTGTGTGTGTGTGTGTGTGTGTGTGTGTGTGTGTGAAAGTGTGGTTAAAGTGGGCGCCGGCTTTTTGAGTGGCACAAATCAAATTTCAGCTGACAAAGCAGTCGAGTCAAAACAGCCGTAAACAGATTGCCTACATCGCTGGTCGACTTCCACCGCCACTGCCACTGCCACTGCCACTTCCACTGCCAGTTGCAAGCTCGCCGCAACGCGGAAGTCGCGTTTGTTGCCACAAAGCGCATTCCGCCATTTTGGCTTGGGCGCTGCCAGCCACTGCCACTCGAATTTTGAGTTACGATCCTCTGTACGGATGCTGCACCAGTCGTTGCTCAACCCAAACCCACCTTCCCAAAAAGCCGACCCTTTCTAGGCTCGCGTGTTTAGCCGCATCCTGGCTGATTTTGAAAGTTTTATGCAGCGCACTCTCGCAGCTGCACAACTTTGCAACTATACATTAATTTCATTTCATTTTGTGAGCAGGCCCAACATCTTTGCCACACACTCACACACACACACACAAACACACACACCCGCGCACGCACACACACACCCACGCACAACAAGCACTCACACACTCTTTGCCCAGTTAATGCAATTTTATTTCTCTTTGCCATTTTTGCAGTGCAGTTTTCTCCAATTCTGTTGCCTGCCCCCGTTTGCCGCACTGTCGGTGCCAGGAAACTGTTTTGGTGAGTTAAGTATGAATTATGTTGTTTCAGTGCACGGTCCTGAGTTTGAAAACTTATTGAAATATGCTGGCAGGACGTTGCAAGCGCCAACTTGTGTCCTTTTGAGCTTAATTGAAAGTTTGAGAGCCAAAGTGTTGCCTATAATGCAATATGGCCAGCAGTGTAAAGTTTTTGAAAGACGAGTCTTTTTTTTTGCCTGTGCTAGGCTGTAAATTACCAACAGCTGTTTTGCCTGTTGAGTGGTTGCAAGTAACGGATAGTAAATTGCCACACCTGAGCATAAAAATCGTGTCTAACAATAAACACAAACAAAACAAAAGTCAAGAGAGTTTACCAGAAGTGCCGACTATTTGGCTAGAGAAACTTTTACTGGGATTCTGGCACACAATTCAATTGATATTGATCAAGCTGATAGCTGGCAAAATATCGAGTTTTGAATTTTTGGAATTTGAAGTTTGAAATTTAGCAAATGTTTTGCTTGCTTTTTGTTACTGACATATCAACATCAAACGGCACACAACTTTTCACGCACAACAAATTTTGTGGAAAACAAGTTGCGAATGCCAAAAAATGTTCTGCAACTGCTCATAAAAATGTCAGAGACTTTGTCGTTGTGCTTCACTCATTCAGCCAATGTTGCAGTTGCAGTTGCAGTTGCAATTTGTTTTTTGATTTTTTTTTTTAATTTTTTATGTGACCATGCAAAACTTTAGCTTCAAGCTGACAACAGTGGCAGCAGAAGACGTTGCCTTGGCTGCTTGGCTGGCACCACGGAAGTAGCTTGAAGTTGTCAGCTGCGCAATGATGCACATTAAGTGTCAAGTGTCAGACGCTGCCAAAAGTTGTTGACAACAACAAGCAACATTTGCAGCAACCGCGAGAGAGAAGTGTGTTGACAACTGACGCCGCCTGTCATAGGGATGGAGCAATCCTAAGCATTTTGACTGCCTGACGCCTCTGCCATCTTATTTATTTATTTTGGTTAGCTGTGCGACCATTTTTGCCAATTTCCCATCGCCTTTTATGTAAACAAATCTAGAGCCAAGCAATTTCTGGATATTTTTACTGCACCATCACAGTAACAGTCGAATACCGATTCGCTGCGCTCTGCAAATCGACAACAAAGACGACAACATCGACGCCATACTCAATATTTATTTGCGTTTCCATTTTCACCACCCAAACGGACCGCCCCCCCACCGGCTGTTAACGCCGTTTGTTGCCTCCTGTAGCTGGTGGCGATATCCCATGGAGTTTTCAATTCCGGCTCAAGTACGTGCCTCGCCTGATTTGCAATCCTTTGAAGTTGCACGCCAGTTGGCAAACAGAAAATATATACATATATATCAAATGTAAGGATTACAGGAATGGGACTGCCCAGAAAGGGAAATGCGAATGATATTTTGATGCATGTCAGTTCAAGAAGCGACATGTCGCTGGCATTTGTTTGCTTTGCAACTTAAGTCTCACATTGACATACTTATGCGTGACGCATGCATCACAAAAATATATCAACTGCGATTTGCACAATTTATGCATTTTCATGCATAATTGAAAATAAAATTATCCGTGCGTGTCCTCGGCAAACACTTACTGACTCGCACGCTTCACCAGCTCATTCAATTGGAAAAATTGTAAAATCAACAAGTCATCGGCAAACAGCAAACAAAGTTGCAAAGACGGAAAAAAACGCATACCTGACCAAATACGGCGCTTATTTGCATATAAGAATAGTAAAAAAAAAATGCATATCGAAAATGTAATGAACTCAAAAATACCCCGCATTTGATAATGGGATTTACAAGTGACATTTAAACAATCAAGTTGCAATTGACAGATTTTTGTTTATAGAAATATTATCTGCACCTTTTTAGTGAATACAATTTTTGAATATTTCACCAAATCTTAGTTCCCTGTCTCACTCTGTACAGAGTAAAATGTTGACACTGTGGGATATACAAACAGCAATCCAATTCAATTGCTACCAGTGGGCGGGGCAAGCAGATAGGCGCATCTATTGAAGCACACGAAACTGCTGCGAGCAGTGTAAAAATAACTATGTTTAGCAGCGGAAACGGAAGTTAAAGTGCACAAACTAAACTGAAAACAGAAAGAGACAGACAGTTCAGGCACCGCTTATGTGGATGCGTTTCTCTACCAAGAAGCACAAAATGTCATGTGGCATACAACAAAAAAAATCAAACCGAATCCCTGGAGAGATGGTGAAATTTATATGCAACGTAGCACTTTAAATGTCCAGATAAGCTACAAGTGTGCTATTAAAGAGGAAACTGAACCTTCTAACAGGACTCCTAGGACAAGGAGCAAATTTCTCAAGTGAAAAAAGACAAATCCTAAATTAAACATTCCTTATGACAAAAAGGATGGAACTTGAAACTAATCAAGAAAGAACAGCTATCTTCGAGGAAACAAAGATTAAATATTGAAGCATGAATAATTTATAATACTTATTAAAGGGTAAATCGAATATTGTCCGATTGTTCCAATTAAAGACTTCAATCTGCTTACGCCCTGTTGCAAAATGTGCATCAGCATCAAATAAAATGGTTCAATTACAGTGCAACAATATTAATCCTTTTAATCGAAAGTTAATTCAAAAAGCAGAAAAAGGCTTGCGGAATTAAATTTAATTTCCTGAAAGCCATAAACAACAATTTCATAAAGACAATAGTCTAAAATAATAGTTATATTTTTACTGGTCAACTAAAAACAAGCTTAAATCAAATAAAATCAAATCAATTTATAAATTACGTATTACGTATTCCCAACTGCGAACAATATAAATTCCAGCAATGACAAAAAGTTAAATACCATAAATTTTAAACCAAACACTTTTGACAATTTAAATGACCAAATGCTGGTAAAACTAAAATGTCTGTTAACTTTTTGACTGTATTGTTTTCTCATTCGCCAATCCGGCGGGAATTTTAGCAATTTTTGTGCAAATGATGCCCACCGGAACAACGAAACCCAGACACATGGCTCAAAGCTCCAAATGCGTCGGCAGCGCGCCCAAATGGCCAACTGACAAAATGCCAAAAGCCAACAGCTTGTAACGTGCAAAAGTTAATACTACCAAAAATCTCGTAGCACCATAGAATCAAAGCTGAAAATGTCATCAAACCGAAATACAACAAAAGTTAACACGTCTGATGGACTTTGAACAAAAGCTGTACCCTTTTTATATGCCTAAAAATAATGAATGCAAAAATTACCCACTTGCAAAAATCGAAAAAAAAATAATAGAATTAAAAAAAATTCATTTGATAAACGTTATGATTTAAACAAGCTGAACTTTATTTCATGCGAGAAAATAAAATGAATGAATTTTAATTAAGTAATAATATTTTGATATTAAATTATTAAATTAAATTAGTTATAGATGTATTGTACAACAAATTCATCACTGAATTTTACTTGCACATATTGTAAATAATTAGGTTTTTGGTTGTTGATTTTCCATTTCTCGTTAGGGTGCCCAGTTCAATAAAAGTCTTTTCCAAGCTGAACATGCCACTAAAAGTATCTAATGTATTTTGATATTAACAACATATGTAGGCATAGATGTGAACACGGGTGACACAAGTGGGAGCTGCCCTCGCAGGCAATAATAATTTTGTGCCGTTCGTTTCTGTTGTTTTTGTTTTTGTTATTGGTGTTGTTGTCACAATGCTATTGCCATTTTTAAGCCAATTTCCGTTCATTTTGACGCATCCGCTGGGCACAAATACAAACTCATACTCACACACACACAGACACACACACACACCTACACACTAAATGATACATGATATATGATACATATGTATTTACCCTTTCGGTCGGACCTTTTGTTTTTCGGTCGTGTCTGTGGTTGCTCTTGTTGTTGTTGTTGTTGTTGTTGTTGTTGTTGTTGTTGTTGTTGTTGTTGTTGTTGTTGTGGCACGCGCGGTTTGTTCTTTTAAAAACTGCACAATTGTTGTCCTTTCATATGCATCGACACAATAAGCTCTTTTGCATGCGAATATTAAATACTTTTCCGCTAAATTGTGTTTTTTATAAAATAAATCATAAGGTTCTTTTAATCATTTATTTATAAATAACAAATCAAATAAAGACGAAGTAAGATAAGATAAGATTAAAAAACTCCATTCAAATATAATATGTCTTTACGAATAATAAAATTTGTTTGTAAACAAATGACAGCAGAGCCGTACAAAATGACAGCAAAAATAAATAAATTAAACTATGAATTGCAATTCTAAGAAATACAAGAGTTTCCAAGCTTAAATGACAGACAATAATTCAATTCTATACCCAGTACAAATAAAATAGGTGTAGAGGGTGTATCTAGATGCAAATTTTTAAATAATTTAAAGTATTTGCATATTGATATGGAATAATAAATTATTGAGTAACTATAAATACTAATTTAACTTCTCTTTATTTTGATAAAAAGTTTGAAATTGTAGAAATGCAAATTTTATTGGGCAATTTGTTTATTGCATCATCGCTTCGATGTCAGGTTTAGCTTCATAGCACAAACTAATTTGAAGCACTATTTTTGATTGATGAAACATAATTGATGTACCTGTAACTTTGATGTCAATTAAATAAGTCAATTGCCATCTAGTCACTGAACAAATAGCAAAACAAGAAGCAATAAGTGCATTCCTACTTTGTCGACATCAACAATTACATAAAAGTAAAGTAACAAAATTGATTGTATTTTAGAATTGGTGTAGAATAAATTCATGTATATCTTCAAGTGTAATAAACACATATGTGTATGTATATAAAATATGTATACAATCATAAAAGCTGAAAGAGATTTTATGAAAAATTTTAAAGGGTGCCCGACTAAGAAATGCTCTATACCAATGCCTTGAGTAAAAATCAAAATTGTATTTTTTATGGAATTCAAAGGGCTATCAAAATGTAAGATTTACAAATACCACATCGTAAATATATTTAATATACACTATATTCATTTTTCGATAACCAGACAAAACGTTTTAACTTTTTTTGTGGGCACAGAGTATAAGAATAAATAAATTACATTTATTTTACACGATTGCACTTTATGAAAATTGCACAAACATTCACAGAGAGCGAGGGAAAGAGATAGGTAGCTAGAGATTGACAGAGAGAGTGAATGCAAAGCGCCATACTATTATTTATTGAAGCGTAACTTGCCAGTGGTTGGGGTGGGAGGAGGGGAGAGGGGAGTGGGTTGGGTTGGGTGTTGAGGGTAGAATAACGAACACAAATTGTTTGGATGTACCACAACAAGTGCAGTCTCAAGCTGCCAATTGTTGTTCGAATTTGAGCAGCTAGATTTCTTTATTTGTACAAATATTTTTGGTTGCAGAAATGCCAACCTAAATATATTTATAAATAGATGGTCATAAAGAATTTTATTTAGCAATCTAATGTCAAAGGAATAAGTTTCTAACAAAGCATTTTAAAGTCAACCAAAGTAAATGTTTAATTTTAAAAACTTATCAGCAAACATTTTATTGATCAAATTCAGATACAAAGAATGTAATTTTAAAGAGTCTTTTACTGAATATTGAAAAATTTAATATAAATGCTTTTATTATTCACAATTGTATTTAAAATATAATTTAAAATAATCGGATATAAATTCATTGGAGAAATTAAGTATTTCGTGTTAAAATAAATACAGCAATCATTTAAATTGATTGTAAAAAAAAAAGTAAACTAATTAAAATATTAAATTTTAATATTGACGTTTTTTTACTGGAAATACGCAGCTTAGTTCCCATTGACAATTGAATTTTGTATATGTGATATATTTATATTTACTGCAACACCAACGGCTACGGCAACGACTGCAACGAAATGCAATATTTTCAATATTTTCCGTACAAACAACAGCATCGACAGTTGCAGCCGCAGGGGAGGAGTCGTGTCGAGGAGAAGGTTGCCGAGTTAGATGCTCACATATACATTAACATGGCAGCACACACAATTCGTGCATCAATTCGCTACCTATTTGTTTACAGTTAGCGGCTCGTACTCGCCACCGGCAATGGCTGTACGGCAACGGTATTGTCAACATGATGTTCGGATTGGATACACATATGTACATAGTTGCAGATATGGGCGGGGTGGCATAGGGGTGCCATTGCCACAGTTTACCGGATAACCATTATAATAACGGGGGACGTTTTTCAAACGAGCTGCAAATGTGTGCACACACATACATACATATATAGGACCACAATTGTACACACATATGTATATTTGGTCGGTTGGATGCGCTTTTACATGATCCGTTTGACATTATGATAAGGTGGCATCGTGCAACGCTGACAACTGCATATATTGGGTTGCAATTAAATTGCGCACTTGCCCCTCTGCACTTTTAGCTTTTTGCTTTTTGCATTTATCAGAAAATAAGCAACGCTGACCCGGCAAGTTTTTAATGAGTTCGATATGCGTGGCTTTAATTAAAAAACAAAACTGTGGGCGTGGCAGTTTGTTTGTGTTCGTTTGTTTACGTTTTCCACTGTCTTTTTAGCTTGATATCAAAAGTTTGCCAACCAAAGGAATTTCATTAGTGCGCCAGATGGGCGTGATCAACGGATGATTGCCAGCGTTATAGTGTCAGAGGCTGCCGGATAGATGGGAGAGTATGCATGGCAAAGGATATAGCAAAAGTTTCCCGTTATTATTATTATTATTATTTGTTGCTGCTGCTGCTGCTGTAGTTGTAGCTGTAGCTGCACACATGTGTGATTTATTAGCCCATATTTGGTGGAAAGTTGTTTGTGTTAAGCGCCAGGAAGCCCCCTTCCAAACATCTGGCAGCAAGTTTTTATGCGTAATAAACACGGGTGTATTTATGTGTGTGTGTGTGTGTGTATGCTCCTATGTGTGTGTGCGTGTTTGACACGAAATTCATAATGCATAATGAGCTGAAAGAGTAAATGTGCCTTTGATTAAGCCGCTCATTCGAATGAGTCAAAAAGTTAAAGGGCATATTATAACTAGAATATATCTAAGGGAAAGGAGTGTAGTAAGCTAGACTAAAATAATTTGCAACTACAGGGTATGTTCTAGTTGAGTTGCGTAGAGTAGACTGTCAAATATTAATTCATATATACAAATATAGGTTAAGAGCAGTCTACCTGGGCGGAGATCGCAGCGTTTGGCATTAAAAAAGAAAATAAATAAATACAAATTGCTGTCTACTTCTGGGCGCGCATTTAATATGCATTGTGCTGTGCTGCACACAGTGAGACCTATAAATATACACACACATATGTGAGCACATATATTAAAATACTGCTGACAAGTGCTGAGCAGAGCGGAGCCAACAACACACATGTTTAACAAGCCATATTGGCTTGTATTTCATTTTTATGATGACTTCAGCTCGCTCTACCGACGGTAGCAAAAATGTTTTTTTGGCGTGTTGCAGCAACACAAATAATTGTCGTGCAGCATGTGGCCTATGCTTGTGTGAGTTGAACTTTATTTATGATTATTTGCGTTCAGTCTTTATGGGCATATATCGCACATACATACACATATATCAAATATTGCCGCCTTGTCTTGAATTTTATTCAAATTTTTGGCATCTGCTACAGCGTTATTAATTTGTGTCACACACAGGCGTTGGCGTCCTATAGAACAAACTAATTGCAAATTGTGGCAACATCGTCGCATTCCGCATGCTAAGCTGATTCCACTGAAATATGCAGCTCAATTTTTGGTTACGTTATTGAACAACTCTTAAGCACTGTCCCATTCCCATGAAAAAGGTGTCAGCTGCACACACTTCACTGGCACTCTATGCAGATATCGGAGTTTTGTGTATCCAGCAACAGGGATATGTGGGAATGAGTGACTGTCTGGGCAGAGGAAACAGTTTGTGCTTGTTTTTGTGCCTTCAATTCGTTGCACAGTCTGTGACAGCCACATGCCAAACGTGGCTCATGTCCATGGGCGCGTAAAGTCCATTAACATGAAAGGCAAACGAAAAAGCGCTGAATTTTTAGACACTTCATAAGCAAAATGGTGAAAAATGCAAGCAAGGAAAAAATGAATTTAAATTGAACGAAAATGTTGTGGTAAAACACCCTTGAAGCAATATGCGAAACAGTTTCGACGCTGAATTTATAGCCTTACTTACTTACCCAGAGAAAGTCGTATATGCACAAATAATTTCATTTAAAGGTTTAAATTAAATAACAAACCACAAGCTGTCAAATTAATATTTCAATACTAAATACAAATAGAGTTGTTAATAGAAGAGATACAATCGACTTATTTATTTTAAATAGTATTTAATCAAGTGAAACATAAACACAAATTGTTTGATATCCCTTTTCGTCTTTCAATTGTCTCTTCCAGGTGCAATCAGCTCATCTGGGCAATCAATTGGGAGAATAAACCATTCTAAAAGGTAAGTGGCTTGTTGTCTAATTGAATGCGCTCGGGTCAATACGAGTGGCATGAAGCAAGACAAGTGTTGTGAGCAACTTTGGTCACGCCGCTAAGCCAATCAACTGTATCAACAGCACGCATACGCCATGTGTGCCAAACACACACTCGCACACACATTGACCCACAACATTTTCGTGTGTTTAAGGCTTAAAATTTGGTCAGGGAGAGAGAGAGAGAGAGAGAGAGGGGGGGGGGGACACAAACATTTGTGAACTAGACGACCCGACTGTGCAAATTGTTTGCTGCGTTTTATTCAATACAATGAAAACAATTCATACACACACACACACACACACACACACACTCAAGCACAAAACAAACATGGAAATAAACAAATATTTAATGAAGGGAAATAATTTCTAATAAGATTTTGTCCCAATTGAAACCGGATATTATTCGACACAATGTCAACAGGAGTGCAAAAAGTGTGTGTGTGTGTGTGTATTGTGGGTGTGCGTGTTTGCTTGTTTGCGAAGTATGTGTGTACATATTTGGCTAAATTAAATAGAGAATAAAACTATCTAGAAATGTGAGCATTTGACTGAACAACAAGTTTTTTTTTTAATTAAATATCGCAATAAACAGTTTTTCTTTGTCTCTTATTTGTGTCACTTGCTTCTATAAAAGATAATTTAAATCATTTTAAAGTTATTATTTAATTTATTTAACAATTCAACTTCTGTGATTAGTTATGCAAATCACGTCCATGCTAGAACGCTCCCTGGCAAGCAAATGCCTGCAAGGTCGGGTCGGCAGCTTTGTGCTAATTCCGCAATACCAAAAGTAAACGAATAGCTAAAATTGAACAAACAAACCCAGCAAAAAAAAAAGAAGAAAAAAAACAGAAGACTTGAGAAAACAATTTTATCAAGTTAGAATTAAATAGGGCGTGTCTGAATGCCAAAAGCCAGCACAAATTTTATATAGTTAACACATAAACTTGAACCAAGGCTCAACTTAAAGCAACACATGTACATGTATGCGTTGATGGAGATGCATGTGTGTGGGTGTGAGTTTATTTCACACCTCAAGGGTGCTGACATATGGCAACAAAAAGCATCGTAGAAACACACATACACATATACACTCCTCCACCCCTTATCCAATCCTCATCACTGACAACAAGCGTGCAAAATTTCAACAGAGCAACTTGAACGTGTTGCTGCGGGCCATTCGTGCTTGAAAAGTTTTCTAAACATAACTGCAAGGTTTGAGTTTGTTTTTCACTCCTCCTCACTTTTTTCTGCACCCATGCACACATTGCAATTTCACTTGGCTTCACATTGTTGTTTGTGCAACTGTTTTTCTTATCATAAAGAGAATGAAGCATTTGCTCATCATCATCAAAGTTGGGATACCCTTTTCCGAGTAGCTTCTCTCTACCCCATTCCCATTCAATGTTTTGCTCGATAATCAGAAATTTAATACGTTTTTTATTAGTTACTTATAAGTTATTCCATTTATTGTTATCCTTTGTAAATGCTATTAAGAAAGAGTATTAAGAATTCGTTAAATAACAAATTCCGAATACGTTGCTTGCAGTTCAAAATTTTTTCTTACTTGAATTGTAAACATTGTGAAATTAGGCGGGACAAACAAACTACTTTTCTTTTTAAATTTGTATTACCACCTGTTGAATGGTGGTTTGGTTTGTTCATAAAAAAGTTTCGTATTCGTTGTTTATTCGAATTCTATCAAATGTGTAAGATAAAAGTCACCTTCCATCATCATTATTATGAACTGTTTAAGTCAGTCTTTCCATAAAGTCATGACAAACACCTTTCTGACAACTTGCAAAAGTTTGACAACTTTTTGTCTGCAAATATAATCAAGTTACATAATTGAGAGCATTTGATTGCGGCGACCAAAATCTGTCACGTCACATAACTTTGTCCTTCGTGCCACGCAATTCATAAATGTGTGCCTCAGCACATACTCAGCATATAAACAACAACAACAACAACACCCCTAACAACAATGACAAAAAATGATCAACGTGCAAACACGTTGTTAAAAAATACATGTAATAATAAAAATGCCTGTTTTTGATTCAAAGCAAATACTTTTTATGACCCTGACAAATCAGTTTTCTCTATTTATATAATAGGCATCGAAAACCCAGCAAATTGTGACCCAAATGAAAAATTAAACGTGAGTGTGTCACATATACGCACACTCACGCACACACACCCACACCCACACGCACACTCAATCGGGAACAATCGATTGATTGCGGAGGGGAGCCCAGGTGAAATTCCATAGTAAAATTCCATTGGTGAAGAAATGCGACTGAAAAAATAGAAGCCGCACAAATTCATAGCAATTGATTTGGCAGCCAGTCATAACACACACTCACCCACACACAATGCGAATTCCTTGACAAAAATCAGCGTTCAATACCTACATTCACATATACATATGTGTGTATACACCTTGACTCACACACACACACACGCAGTGGCAACACGCAAAAAGCGCAAATGTCGCTCGATTTGGTGAATCTCCTGTTTCGACAACGACACGGCATTTATAAAAATCATACGCACTGTTGTACCACCAGCAGAAGGTGGTGTCAATATATTCTTATGGGCTGTCCCGCTTTTCCCGCCCGCCGCACGTCTTCCGCATACCAAATGTCAATTTTGACAACAAAAAATTGTCGCACGCTGTTTATTGCTATTGTTGTTGTTGTTGCTGTTGTTGTTGTTGCCGTTGTTGCCGTTGTCGCCGGGAGCATAAAAACACGACACCAGTTTATTTGTCCGGAGCTGTCATTAGCACGCTTAATCCACTTGGTCGCCGTGCGGCGAGGTGTGCAAAATTGGCAAACTAAACAAATCAAAGAAAGGACAGGACATGGCCATTTTGATATGCCGTCAGCGGCACATGAGTGATTGGTCCTAATTGAAGGTGACGGGAAATCCCTTAGCTATTGCATAACTTACTCTTCGCTGAACAAATCACTTTTGAGTCCTCCTCACAAAAAGCACAATACAAAAAAGAATAAATCGGAATTAATTGAAATACACATGCAGTGAGAGAGTTTTTTATTTTCATCTCAAAATGTTGCATTTAAATACAATTTATATGCGATTTTCCGCATAGCAACCAGTTGAGTGAAAGTCTGTCGTCAAATCAATGCAAATGAAAATCAACTTGTAACGTAACATGCGACAGATCTCAAGAAAATGAATTTGTGGTTGTGGGAAAATTAAATGAAGAACGCAAATAAGGGATTGACATACATACATACATGTATATGTACGTAGATGAAGATGTACAATTCATTCGGGCTTTTAATCGTTTCAACGTGAAGATGCTTTCGCAATGAATATTAGAGACATATACAATGGACCAATTTACATAATGTGAATCAAACAGAATCTCAACTGCTGTACATTGTTTGAAACCGTCAAAAAGAAACAATTCTTTTGTGACAAGCTTTATAAATATATTTCAAATCAAAAACAAAAGATTGTGCATGCCGAAGATTGAATACCCTTGCTGGTTGGCTAATAATTGGTACACTCAATTTTATATTCAATTTGTCAACAAATTTAGAACTTGTAAATTAATATACTTGAATATTTTTACTTGTATGAGCTTAAAGAACTAACACATTCAGGGAAAAGGGCTATAATAAGAATTTCATTGATTTATGCCCTTCAAAATAGACGTAATAATACGCCCACAAGTACTCATGTCAAATGCTAAAAATAAAGCACACGAGACACGCAACAGTCGAAAGAAAATTTAAAGGGAATGTCTATATCCAAGACAATGTCGGAAACACTGCTGGAAAGTTTATCTCAGTTACTCAGGTAACGTCTTTGGTAAGACTGATGCCATGCCTTACAACCAGGCTACGTATTACACTCACAAATTGCTCAAGCGGAAAAAGTTTGACAGCTCTACTTCAAATGACAATTGTCTGGGCGTGTGTGTGTATGTGTGTGTGTGTGTGGGGGATGGGTGTGAGGGCGGTGAGGGCGGTGAGTGTGCGACACAAGTAACATGGCATTAAATTGGCCAATTTAAAAGTGGAGCTACTACATGGTAGATGAGAAAATAGGTATAAGTCACGCCCACACAGATGCCGACTCGGCTAAGATGGCCCAGTGGAGTGGGTATGAATTTGGGGGCGGGCTGGTCGGGTCATCCCTTATCAACGCAAAAGTGGAAAAAAGGCAAAACATTTGAAACTGTCAATCAGCGGCAACGAAACAAGCCAACAAACAGGCAACTAATTGGTTGAAATGCAAAACTGAAAAGTCGGCGCGGCGCCAAAGCAAAAAGTTAAAAGGAAAACCAAAAATTGGCGCTGCCAAAAAGTTTTACGCTTATTACACCAGAGCAACCCAAAGAATGAAACAGAAATCTGTAGCTGTAAAAAATGGCGTCATGATTCATTAGCAGAGCACGCCAAGTGCGTAACTTTCGAGAAAGTCCATTGCACCGACACCGTCAGTGGCCTTGGCTAATTTAAATTCCTTTGACGCCATCTTATTAGAGGCATAGACTTGGCTTGACAGCTCCTTAAGCGCCTGAATGATTGACATCAAAAAGGTTTTTGTATTTTCCTACATTTTCTTATTTTTTTTTTTTTTTTTTTTGTGTTTTGTGCAATTCTTTAGAATTGCCAAATTGAAGCTGCTAAAGCTGCTCTATATTCAGTTATTAGCGACGTAATTAAAAAGGCGCATCATTAACACAATTTAATGCTGATTTTTCAAATTTTCTCAAATCACTTGCCCAGTTCTGTTATTTCTATTTGCTTAGGTTACGATGACTGCGCATTTTGTGGGTGTCTCAGCCTAGAAAGCAGTTCTTATTTTGGCCAAACTCCAAGTGCTAATTAATTGAAAATTGCCAACTGGAGTCGTAACTTTTTGCTTGCTTTTCGAATTTTTAATTGCACGTATTTGCTTTCCTAATATAATCTCAATAACAATCAATGAAAATATGATGTGAAACATTTGTTGTAAATAAATAAATGAAAATAAGTACTTAAGTAGCTTATAAGCTGATTTGAAGGTTGTCAAGTCGACAATCTCAAAAATAAATGCAAATGATTGTAGATAAATTTATAAATATATTTCTTGTTCTAGTTTAAGCAACTTCAACAATTTTAAAGAAAACTTGAGCCAAATGAGAATGTATATCAATGTGTGTGTGTGTGTGTGTGTGTGTGTGTGTGTGTGTGTGTATATTTAAATGACAGCCTTTTGCCAGAGTCAGCTAAAGCTCAGAGACAACCATTTCAAGCGACAGCCTCGGCTTCCGAACAAATCTCACTAAATGCCAAGACAAAAGTAAATGAAATTGCACTAAATCTACAGGGAATTTTCTTCAAAAATTTTCAACCTTTGCCCGAGCAGTTTTGCCTGAAATTGGCTTAGGATTGTGCTCAACATCCTCCTCGTTCGCTTGCCATCTAGCTGCCTAGCTGCCTGTCTGAATGCTTGCCTGCCTGGCTATAATCAAAAAAGGTACGAACAGGCCTAGGCCAAAGTGATAAACCGTTTCCACTGACATCGCATATAAATCTGCGACAAAGTTGCCAGACACACGGACAGCTCTAAATCGTGCGGGATTTGTCACGCCAAATCGTTGAAAATGGCGTGCGTTGTTTATTCGCTCTATTTTCTTCAACTCACTATTTCTCTATTCCTCTATCTAACTCTATCTCTCTCGCTCTCACACAGAACCCTTAGTTCCACCAGTGAATTTTGTGAATTTTACACAAAACACTGGCAAATGCAAAAATAACAACAACAGCAGCAGCTCGTCTCCGGCTGTGTCGTAAATCTTCGAGTAGCTTATCTACAACAAAACTGTGTGCTTTTTAATTCGCTGCAAAAAATATGCAAACCAAAAAAAAATGCAAAAAAAAAAAAGCCTGCAGGGAAAAAACAATGTTAATGTTTATTTAAAATTAGGCACATGTTTAGCTTGCTGAAGCTCTACTGAGCGTATTATGAATGCGAATATTATTTATAGAGCCAACAAATGCTGACAAGACTTAAAAGATGAGCGCTGAAATTAGGCCAAGAAACGGACTATGGAGGCAGCTGCCACCAAGCTTGGGAAGTTTTTCTGACAAATTACAATCATTTTGATAACATTTTTTGTCTCTGCGTTTTCTACATAGTAAATTATAAAAAGCTACATCATAATAAAAAAAAAATAACACAAATTCATTAAGTGAAACTGAACAAATTTGAAGGATTTTCAAATAAGAGCATTAATAGTTTTTACGAAAAAAAAAGCTGGCACTAAGTTTGCACGTTCAACTAAATAAATGTACATAAAAAAATGTGCTTATCAAAATTTAATGGCTCTTTTTCTGGGTCATTTATCATAAAGCGCAGACGCGCCAAACAATGCCACTGATTGGGGCAGAGCGGAGTTGAGAGCTTATATACATATCTGCTTGGTAAACTTGATAAACGAGATGTCGCATAAAACATTTTGGCTTATTACCAAACAAGAGGCCATTATAATGGCTATGCATTAACACATCGGGCAGGAGAGTGATAAAATGGGACTGAAAGTGGTATCCGACTTTGCAGATGTCTGTAAAATTTGCAATTATTTTTTTAGTTTGAAATTGGCCCAGCAACAATAAAAAATAAGTGAAGTAATTTGATGAATTTGATTAAATTTCGACGAAAAACATAATTGCATGTAAATTTATTTAAATTCATATTTACCCGCGTAATTGCTGCAAATTTACGTTTCATTTAGCCACACCGTCGACGTAAGAAAAAACAAAATAAAAAATTAAAAAAAAACAGAAAAAAGGACACAAGGAGACGGACAGGCAAATGACCAAATGGCGGCAATGAAAAAGCAGCAAACAGATTATAACTCCCAGCTGACATTGTGGGCTTTATTATTTGGCCATTGAAAAATGCGGCGTCGGTTGGCTCAACGACCCAAGTGAATCTTAATTTTTCAAAAGTTAACCAAAAGCGTTAGCGACCCTTTTTTTGTTTGTTTATTTTTTTTTAATGTTAGTACTGGACACGACTGGGGCCAGACTTAAGCAGGACAATGAATGTAACGTAACGGGCTGTGTTTGTTTAAACATCGCCGGGATTTGACTGCACTCCATTTAATTGTTTACCTTTCCAACTGTTTGCTGATTGATCCCTTGGGTGGGTCAGTGTTTTGGGGTCGGCGTAATTAATTTAGCTTTTTGATTTCTCCATGGCAAAAGAGAACCATCAAATTGTCACGTAATTATATTTGTGTTAATGATGTTTCGGGCCAGCCATGAAAAGTCAATTAATATTTTAGAAAATGAACAATTCTGATTTGACATCATCGCCGACGGCGACAGACGACACTTGGTATTTAATTAAAATGTTTGGTCGCATTTTTAATGCATGCTGTGATTTTTAATTTTCATGGAAATTGCAGTCGCCACACAAGCCATGTAATTATTATTTACTTTTATTGTTCCATTGGTATTTGCTCTGCCTTTGAAAAGTCATTCAACTCAAGTGGCGCACGCCACTTTAAGCTGTTGCAAGATGCCGTCGCTAAATGCTAAATGAATGCTCCATTAAATTATATAACATCAACATTAAGTGCCTATTATTCGCCTTGTTAACAAAAACTGGTTTTGGTTTTTATTTTAACCGGTAGCTGCTTTAACATCTGTACTGGAATACAATAAACAAAACAAGTCAACAGAAACAGCAACTGATATATGAAACAGCATTCAGGTGTGAATCGTAGTAGTTAATGTATGAATGAAGTAAGTGCATCTTTAAGTCTTATCATTACTTTGTATAGCTAATCCATGTCTGCGTATTTTAATATACATATTAATGTTATACGTACATCGATTACCAACTTTTAATACAAGGTTTAATTACTCTCAGACAGAATTTGCATTTATTTTCAAACTATTACTCTGATGCACAGATCTCGAGCACATATTTCTCATAAGCCATGTTTAAGTAAAAATCAAAGTCAAATGTGAATGTCCCGTCTGCGTGTCTGTCTGTCTGTCTCTCTGTCTGCCAGCCTGTTGCGCTTATTATGTATATAATTATGTTCCGCTACTGTACATGGTTTGTGCTGGGTTGGGGTTGCTGACTGGGGCAAGTTCAAGTCTCTGCAGTACACACTGTAGATGCTGGGAATCAGTATGAATTACTTTTAATGGTGTGCGGAATAAATTGAATTTCATAGCATGGTGACGTCAATTAAAAGCATGTAAAACTCAATCGCCGTTGACGTTTTTAAAATGCAGTACAGGCATCAATGCCACGCCAGATATCTGTAGCATGAAGCAGCTGAGCGATAGTGGCGCGACTGATGATTAAGGGAGGCATCGCTTAATGAGTCCGCAAATGGCTGATAAAAATGCAGAGGCAATATGAAAATCGGCTGAATGGAGACCAGTGAGTCGGTGTTGTCGCTGACAACGGAACGTGGCATGGCTCGCAAAGTTACCGAAACTGACAGGAAACATTGATAAAAGTGGCAATAATGATTCGATTCGCTTGGCTTAATGGCCAGCCATTAAATGCATACCGCCTGAAGCACTTTTAAACGATTTAATTCACAGCATTTAATAATAGTTATACGGAAACTTTTTTAATCAAACTTGCTCCGCAAATTTTTAATGAAATTATTACGTGTAACGAAAAGCGACAAAAAAACAAAAACAAATACATAAACTGTTTTTAATATATTAAAATACGCGTCTGTTGCAAAATTGTACTCACTTGGCGTAGTTCATTTAAGCAAAGAGACCATCAACAATTGCAACTTTTCTCTTAGCGTCAAGAAGCAGTTGAAACTTAAAAGCCAAACTCACTACAATTGGACTTTGTTTAAAACCGCCAACAATTGTATGGCTGCCAACAATTGTATGGTTGCCACACAGCAATCGCTGCCTCATGCTCATCAGCAAGGAGAAGGGCCAAAAGAAGAAGAATAAGACGAAGTCGAGTCGCCTTGACTTTGCCTCATTTCCAGTTTTTACTTTTGAAGTTTTTAATTCTTTGAATCTTAATGACTTCTCGTAATAAGTTTTCATTTCTCGTAATTTCTTAGGTTAATAGAATCTTTGCAGCTTGCTGCAGCAAGTAGCTACGAGTAAAGATGAAACGACAGTGTCACAGCGAAGCAAACTTTAAATATATATATATATATTAATAATATTTGAATTATTTTAGAATTATTACATATTAAAATATTGAGAGGATCTAGTGTAACTTGAATATTCAACAGCGTTGATCACAAACAACTTTAAATAGATTTTCGTCAATCACTTCAAACAGTTTGAACTTGTCAGAATGTCAGCTTATAGACGAACCCACTGTAAGTACATTGCTCATTGAAAGTTTTGTGCTGCCAACAAAGAAAAAAAAAATGAGAGAGAAAACCATTATTATTATGAAGTTGACACAAAGTCAGTGAGCGGCAGCATCAGAGAGCTACCAGGAAAAACGCAGACAATAATAATGACAGCGAGGACGATGTTGAGTCCTTGCCACTGCTATGCCCAGCTATGAATGCTATTCAGAAGGAAGCAGTAGAAATGCATAAAAGTTGACTACATAAAACGCAGCAGGACCTCAGTTGACATTTATGCAATCCGCGAGCTCCAGCTTAAAACTTACAAAATGACCAAGTTGTAAGAGCAAGAACAAAAAAAAATTTCAAAAGTAAGCCGACTTGAAAGAAATCCAACTAAGAACCGCGTTAAATGCTTCGGCCGGGCAACTAAGCCCATATCCACGTCATTTGCGGCTGTGGCTAATCATAAATTACAAAGCGGCAAAAGTGCAACGCAGTAACAATTAACTTATTAAATGGGTTTTGGGGCCAAAACAAAAGCCAGAACGGCCAAAGGAAGTGACAGCGCCAAAGGAAGTGCGCGTGCAAATTGTGAAAATGAAAGCAAACGGGGGGGGGTGTCAAGATTGCCAACAAAAAGTGGAGAGCTGTAAGCGGAAAGCACAAGAAGCATCAGCACCAAACCACTGTCATGAGCATGCCTCATGCCACGTCCCCCACAATTGTCCCCCTCTCTGTGCTGCTTGGCCACGTGGCGTATAATTCATTTAACTGCTACATCTTCAAAGTGTTTAGCAACGCTTCCTTGATTGCCAGCGACATTTCCTAATTAGTGAAATTGATTTGGAATTTATGTTGCGCAAAAAGCCTGGCTTTCCAACAACAGTTCGACGCTCTAATTGAAAACTAATGTTTTGCATAGTTGTTCTATTTTACTGGCAGCTGTTTACAAAAATATCAAACGTATTCTTATTGATGCATATTCCATAATATATATAAAAAACAAATTTTTATTCAACACTTCCTCTTTTTCTTTGCAGTTGTTGTGACATTTTGGCAACATAAAACGCAATGGCGCCAAAGATGACGCCATTTTCGCTGCTCGACAAAATGGCGACGACGAGAACGCTCGCATCTTTAACGGAACTACGCTCCCTGTGCCGATTGCTGCTGCTCTCCGTTTGCATTGGCGCCGCCTCAACTCGAGGTAAAAATAGTTTCAATTTCAGCAAAACGAGTATTCACAATCCGACTAACAAAACATACATCGTTCATGCCCTGAAATCTTATCAATGTTTATAAATGGAGCGACTTTCAGGCTTAAACTTGGTTGGCATTTTTAATTAAAATTCAAAAGCTACACATAATTTTAAGAAATGGTTTTTATGCAAACATAAGTTGTGGCATTTGGATAAATGAAAATTCACATGGCATAAACGGATTTTGTACTATATGGACATATTTTATTTTTGTGTGCAAATAAATTCACGCATTCAGCATACATGCAATTCTTTATGGTGACAATAGCCACATTTTTGCATTTGTTGGTCAAAAGTGTGTGGGGAAAATTCATTTGGCACAGACATCAAAGTGTTACCAGCGGCGAATTGCGCACAAACTAATTATCTGTCAAAATCATATTGCCAAACAAGAGCGGAGATATTGCGAATTTTAGTGCTATATTTCCCGCGGATATATGTGAATTAAATCTTGAAATTGACTGAAAAAATTGTATAACATATATATATATATATATATATATGTGTGTCTTTGTGTGTATGAATGGGAGTTTCAGATGGCATATTGAAATTGTGACATCAAATTGTTAATTTTAGTGCACTACCATTAAAGTATTGTTTGCTTTAAATCAAACATTAGCTTCAAGCTTCAAAACAAAAATGTGGCTAATTGCTCTCTCATAACTCAATTTCGACATTTACTGACTTTTTCATTTCGCAAATCCCATTTCCCTCACTATTTAAAATGTTTAATAAATTTAAATGTGATATGAATTAAGTTTAATTGAAATACAGCATAAATATACTGCACGATTAAGCAAATTATTGGGCGTAAAATAAAGAAGGAAAATACAATGAGCTGAATGCTGACTGGGTCCTGCCAATGAAATATGAGTGACAAAATCACAAAAGGGAATTTTATCCGGGGTTTACATTGACTTTTTGATAGCGACAAACTAAATCCTTCGTCTCGACACACAACAGCGACAACCAAAGCAACAATAACAACAAAAAACCACTTTAATTGGTCAACTGGAGTCTGCTTGGCTCTGCCATATCCTGGATGAACTAAGTTTACATAAATTCTTAAAGTCACTTTTGTATTATGGCTAATGAAAAGCGATATGTTTTATAAACATATTTACTTTGCTGTTCAATTTGTTGTAGCTGTAAATGTCTTCTTCTACTTCTGATTCGTTATACCCTCTTGAAACGATTTCATTGGTGCAGAGTACAACATAACGATGATAAATTTATCAAAAACTTGCATCTATGTATAGCACATCATGCATATAGATACATAAGGCTCACATGACACACAGTACTCGATGCTGGCACAGCATGGGATAAAAAAAATTGCAATTGTGATGCAACGAATGCGGATCACGTGATTGCCATGGATATGCCAGGGGATGGTTGCTGCAACTCCCGCTGCTGCTGTTGCCACTGTTGCTGTTGTTGCTGTTGTTGCTGCTGTTGCTGCTGTTACTGCTGCAGACGGCGCGACCAGGCAGCTCATGGCAATTTCATAGCCATATTGCGACAATTTTTATTAAAATTTAGAATTTTTCAATTTATTTAGCACTTTTCTGGCACGCTGTCTGCGGAATTTCTCTCAGCACAAAATCGATGCGCCTCGACTGGACTTTCAGGGTGCTGTTTGATTTGTTGCAGCTGCATGATATTGGTCAGCAAAAAATAAAAAATAAATAAAATAAAATACAAATGGCAACGGACATCGTACGTGATTTGAATTTTGCAAGCTGCACCATTTAGTTTACCCCTTCCCGAAAGTCAGCATTTTGTTTGCTATTTAAAAGCCAAATGACAGGCAACTTAAATGCTAACCGAACTGAGCGACAAGAATTTAAAATTCAATTAGCCATTACGATAATAACAGCTGCAACTGCTTTTGCCAGTTGTGGAACTCAAATGGTCAAAGGACCCAACAATTGCAGACACAAGCAACTCCCCGGCGGGCACAAGGAGGAGCAGCAGCACTCGGCTTGGCTGTGCCAACGCATGCCGGAATCAATGAAATGAAATCTGCAGTGGGGCACGAAGCAAGTGGGTGAAAGCAAATTACAAATTGCAAAAAATTGCCGAGGCATTTGCCGCCAGGCATTTGCTATTTGTTTGTTGTTGGTCCATGTTATTGGCGGTTGGCTGCTGTCCCTCTCTCTCTCGTCCTGATGACTGTCAACACGCTGATAAGTGTTACAGCCCATAGATGGCAGCTCCAGGCGATTGCCGGTTCCTTCTGTGTGTCTTCCCGTCTAGTCGGCTGTGGCTCGCTGGGTAATGCATTGACCCAGGCAAATGCTAATTTTATTATGACAAATGCGAATAAGTCGAAGAAAAAAGAACTTGTCACAGCGTTTTTTGTTGGACTTTTTCCCTTTGTCAAGTCAAGTGAATCAGAGCCTTATTTAATAAGCTTTAATCGCTGCTTAACCCATGTGACGTATGCCGTCATGAATCATTGATTCGTTAACGCAAATGATGCTCACTTCACGTTGCAATCTCAGCCAGCCACCGTATTACACATCATTTTATCTTCGCTTGGGGCAGAAGCACTAATTTGTACTTGTACCTTACAGAAAGCAAAGAGAACCCAAACAGGCCCATGACTTATGCCGCTGACTGTGAGCGCCTAATTGAAAATGATCGCACAAACGGAAAACGATAGGCAGTCAGGGCCAGCAGGCCTAGTAGCTACGCCTAACTTAAGTAGACATTTAGTTGGCATTACAGCAACGCCTACCGAGGGACCCTTGGGGTCTGGCTCTGACTCTGGGTATGGGTATGGGTCTGGCTAACAATCTTGTTGGCACAACTTCAACACCATTGCCGGTCAACAAATTATTTAACAAGCCGTCCAGTGAATCGAGCTTGCAACCGAGTTAAATCTGCGCCTGCGCACACCTTCCACCTTCCACCTTCAGCTGTCGACTCTAATCTAAATAAGCGATTTGTCTGCGCATAACTCTGATGCCTTAACCGGATTGCAGGCTCCAATGTGAGTGTGGCATGCAACCGCTTCGTAGTCGCAACAGTTTGTCCAGCCCAACTAAATAATAATTTATATAATTTATTCGTGGAACTCAAGGCGGCAGTTAAGGAATTTATAGCGCGATAGCTTCTTATGGCCAACTGCCCAGTTGCAGAAAAATACCTTCAACCAATGCTGCACTTATAAATAATTAACATGTGCATTTGTTGTTGCCACTTTGACTTTGGAATTTGCATTGTAATTTGAAATCTGTTGTTTGCCAGCTTGTTCTAGCATTTTATGGCACTTTCTTGACTTACTGATGTTGGCGAAATTACACAGTTTCCAACTGGCATTTGAGACCCTTCTATTGTCTGACAGATTTTAATATGCGCTTTCAAGGCGGAGTACATAACACTCAGCGGCAACTTCCGTGCCCCCGGGCCTTTCTTTTGTCTACAGCTAACTCTGAGTCACTTCACACCTGAAAAGTGTCTGCCCAATTGGAAGGCATTCAGATTTAAACTCATTTCAAATGGATAAGAAGATTAGAGTGAAGTAATATACCAGTAACCAACCAAGTCTATATTTAAATTTATCTGACAGTCAATAACACTAATAAAGAGACAACCTACATATCTTCATTTAATTGTTGGCCATATTTCTGACTGCAATGGGAAGCTGCTAAATTACGCAGTAGTTTCTTCTTTTGCCAAGTAATTTTTGATGGCATTATCAAATAATTGAATAATAATATCTGTCAGACACACACTAATATCGCTTCTGTGAAATTTGCTCTGACAGAACTCATTATGTTCATGAGTCTTAACATAATCAATCAGAAACAAAAGCGGAGGCATCCACTATGCCCTGATCGGTGTAGTGGCAACAAGAGCAGCGCGGCAGTCAAGCAACTAATGGTGCCACCTGCTGCTCAGATTTTACAGCTATGCCTCACTACCGCAATGTCAGTGCGGAGAAATTTAAATCATTGTTAACTATTCATTTGTCATGTATTACCGCAGCATTGCTGTTGCCCCTCGTGCCTCACAATGCCATCAATTGTTCATGTTACTATCAGTGGGACTTCATGAGGCGACTCGAAGACAATAGACCCTGTGAAGGCAGCCCGACACATTCAGACAATTTCCACTCACTTTCTCCCCACACAACTTTATCTTGCTGTCTTCCTTAATTCAAGCATGTTATCCTATCGGAAACATTCAAGCCGCGGGGGGGCGCCTCAACTTTTACTCCTGGCTTTTTGTTTAAATGTGTGTGCTTGTGTATGAGTGTGTGTGTGTGTTCCATGCAAAAAGTAAGCAGCTGCCACACACACACACACACCCGCACACCTTGCTGCTGCTGTTGAAATGTTATTATTCTTGTGGTATTGTTGCAGCTTAATTGAAAATATTGTAAGTAGAACGCAACGTTTGTTTGTGTGTGCTTAGTAATCGCTTGCAGCATTCCGTTGCGCCGCACTACAAATGAAATTAATTGAATACCCCCAGGCGACACACATACCCATACAGAAACTCACACACACAGTCGCACACACACACATATTGCTTAATATGTAACTAACGAACACCTAACTTTTAACGCCTAATAACTGCCGGCTATTGACACTGGCCTTTGTGAATGGGCCAACTTTGATGAACGATGTGTGGCGAACAATGGAAGACAACTTCAAAGTGGGCATACTCAAGTAGGCTGCAGTGCTAAATCAATAACCGATCCTTATATTGAATATACATACCTTTGTGGGGTTGGCAAAGTTTTGAATCACTTGCTTTTGGTCATGTTCATTTAACAAATTAACATTGCACAAAGTTTTAATTGCAACCTGGATTTACAGAGTATATTTTAGTCAAGTACCTACTTGATAACCGGATTTTATTTTTGTAGCTAATTAAATATTTAACATGTACAACATGTGTTTAATTATAATTAACAGCTTTCTGATTTATTTAGAGTGCAGTCATGAAAACAAGCAACTAAAGATAAACATACAATAATCATTTTAATTACATGTCGATTTTGGCCAGTATAATAATCAGCCGAAATTGCAATTAGTTAGAAAACTGTGACACATGTTTATCAATTAGTTAACAAATTTGAATATAAACTGTTATATTTATGAATCTGTTTCTCCTAATCCATACCATATGTCAAAGCGCCTGCTTAGTTTAAGATATAAGCTGGCGACGCCCACGCAATTCCATCATTAGCTTTCTGGACAAATTAGAATGCAAACGCAATTCATTACATGACCAAGAACAACCTGGTTAATATAGTGAACACACCCAATGGCCCAACGTAAACTGGCTGCCAACATGCCATAATCCCATGCCAAGTCCATAAAGTGAGCTCCCATAAGCAGGTCAGGCACAACTCCAATGATAATAATGCAGCCGAAAGAGGTCAACATAAAATGAAGTAACTAAACCCGGGACTCGACAAAGACAACAAAACATAAACCCAGTGCTGGACAGGACAAGCACGAAACTGGTGGACGAAACAGGCAACTGGCAACTGGCAACTGGCTACAAAGTGGCACGTTTTAGGTATACAGCCGATTCATGAACTTTCACCTTCGCCGGTGCTTTGGGTGCAGTAGTTGAGGCTAAGACGTAGCCAGCCCATCGCTACTTTGTCTGAAAGCCTTTATGCTTCCGGCTTTCATTATAATTTTGAGCAAACTCAATGGCGCGCATTGTCTCAGCACGTGCTCGTGTCCTTTTATGAGTCATTTGCTGTTGTTGTTGTTTTATATGTACATGCAATTAAATTAAATATTTAACTTAATTACACGAACGAACTAACGCGTCGTCGTCGTCGTGCTGCACGCATCAGTTGAGTCCTGGGATCGTTGAGTCATCGAGTCGTCGACTTGTCGTCTCCCTGGGCCTGTCCAATATGACAACGCTCAATAATGCAGCATGATTGTAAGCAGTAATGAAAGTCAATTGTAACAAAGACAGGACCCAGCCCCAGCCTAGATACAGTCACATGCTCCATTACTCTATACGTACGTAAATAGTTATAGTAGGTCAGGTTGGGTGTGCCAAGATTTTTACCCCAACGTCTTGACTCTAACCGTAATGACAATTTTGCGCCACTGCCTGCTGCTGTTGGTTAATTGAATTTAATGTAGTTTAATTGAGACGAACGTGATTCTGACTAAAAGCGCTTTATGTTTAACTTAGCAGCAGCCAGCAACACCAAACCAAACCAGACCAGACCAGACCAGGCTGGCAAGCAGGATGAAAAACTTCCTTAGTGGGCAGCAGGACTTCAATGGATGGCTAGCATTTTGTGCCGCCTCAACTACTACTACTACTTAGTTGACATGATGAGCTCGGATGCTTTCAAGTTGTTGAAATTCATATTAATTACTGCCAAGTCAAAGGCAATTTCCATTTAAATGTGCTACAACGACAACAATTTAAATATTTAATATTTTTATGGCAGCTCTCGGCAATTTGTTGCCGAGTTTATTAACGAATGAATTATGCATGCCAATGAAAAAGTTTGAGCGAAATGGCAACTCTGTCACACGCTGCGTATGAGTAATGGTGGCGGATTCGTTGCACTGACTGGTCATTGCAATATTTTCAAGGACATCTCCAATATTAAAAAGCTTTTCAAGCGCATCGCAGCGCGAAATTCGAACACAGATGCCACATCGCATTCGAAAGTAGTAATCGGAGTAAAATGAGCAGCAGCTGCAGCACCAGAAAACGGAATCTCCAAAATGGACAGCTTGTGGAATTAGCGTACAGCCTTTCATGCCGGGCCATGATGCGAAGCAACTGTCAAAGCACCAACAGGCGCACTGTCATCCCCCAAAGAATCTGGAAAAAAAAAATGGTCAAGCTGCATAATAAATTGAATTTCTTTTGCCTGGACATTTGGCGCATTTAAGGCTACGACATGGACACACACTTCAAAACAAGTTCAAAGGATCGAATCGCTCTTGAATGACTAGCAAATATCCTACAATTTGTTTGAAAGTGAATTCCTTTACATACAACATGTAAAATAACCGTTATATGCATACTAAATTAGTTATTTGCAACATTAAATTAAAATATGAACATTTCGATAAATATAAAGAGTTTAGGAATCGGGTAGCCTCCATTTCTATGTCTGCCTGTGAAAGATATTTAAACAACTTTCGTTGTCATATCGTTTTTACGTGTACATGGATATTAGAAATACTATATTCCGTTGCCGTCTCTCTCGTTTGGCTGTGTTTCTGTCTTTGGCCTTTTCTCTATGGGAAAACAGTCGACGCCATTCTGGCCGCACACGTACGTTGTCTAACATGAAGTTGGCGACAAAATTTCAGCAGACGCAAATGAAATTACAAACAAGCCCAGAAGCAGCAGCAGCAGCAGTAGTAGCAGTAGCAGTGGTAATACCAGCAGCAGATGCCTTGGTAGCAACTAACTTGGACAGCAGCTCAAAAATCCAAATATCATATTTACAACATGCAACTGCCACTGCTACTGCTACAACTACTTGTACAAAGCGAAGTTAACTTTTAGCATGTCGGAATGCAATGATAAAAGGCAAAATGAAAACTGACATCTGAATTCTTTCATTTTGTCATCGCCAACATTGCTACGGAGAGAAATTAGAGAACAAGTTTATTATGTTAGTCTGGTCGCAATGCACGTTAATCAAGTTAAGGATCATAATTGACAGAAAAACTGAGCTACTACTTATGATGGGAAAAAATGATGTTTTAGTAAACATTGTGCACACTATTTTGTAGGATGTCAAATACTATGTACCCTACCACTATTTAAATTCTCTTATTGCTCGTAAGCATTTCGGTTCGTTTAATTTAACTTCCCCAACGTGTACACAGCAGGTTCATAAGCTATATACAAAATTTTCACCTCTCAACTGTTTATCATTTGCACTGCAACTTAATGTGCCTCAGGTCAGGAAGAGTTTAACTTAATTTGAAACAAAACGCTTAAACTTTTGATAACTCATTAAGCGCCACAATGTAATATAGTTTTATAACACAAAACACGCCCAAAGCGCAAATGATACGCTTAATTAGTATTACCCAAAAACCCTAAACGATTGCGGTAATTGTCAAGTTAGTTAAAAAATATTTACAAAAAAAAAAAAAATTAAAAAACGTGGCTACATTTAACAATTTGTGTTTCCCATTCATATCTCTCTCTTTCTCGCTTGGGCATTCTTTGCTTCCATTTCGCACTAAACTCAAAAAAAGACCAAGTAATGTTTTAATTTGTCAAATTAAATATTAAATTGCCAACACACCAACGAACAAATGCTCAGCACCCACCCCACATCCGTCCTAGCGGAGTTGCCAAGTTGTCGTTCAAATTGTACAAAAATTTGTTGGCCAACTAAGGAAGCTTTATGGAGGGTGTTCTCTCTATTATGGCAATAATAAAAGCAGACAGCGGCCACGCTCAATAAATATTTAATTATAAAACGAATAGAAAAAAAGTTTAATTACTATTTGTCATTTGCTTGATAAGTGACACTATGCTAACCAAAAATGCTGCATGCCAAAGCCGTAATGGCAAAACTGCTGAAAGGCAACAGCGTATATATTAAGCTTTTATAACTACATTTACTGAGCCATAATATGCTTTAATGCTCCAAATTGAAATTTTAACGCAACAACCTACCCATTTTTGGCACTGCCTGACGGCCTGCCAGTCTGCCAGCTTTGCAAACGTGGCCTATAGAAAGTTATGCATGTATTTGCGGCCATGCTCTGTGGTCAGAATGTGGCTGGGCCACGTTACGCCTGTCGCCTGTTGGGCGCCACATAAGTTTGCGGTCGCTCCTTTTATTTCATTTTGCATAAGTTCTAAAGTACACATCATATATAATTAAAATCACAACCCGTCGAATAGCCTGTCCTTAGTAATGGGTCCGGCAATTGGGCATCATGCATGTTCCAGCATTTCCATTAAAATTGTATGTTTGTAACCATGGCACTAAGTTGGGGCTTTGTTGCACGCCACTTGAAACGTGGCATCATCATTAAAAATCGCGATGTCTAGAACTTAATATTAACATACTACATAATATGAATGTTTAATTGTTTGGTATCCAACTATTATAGAACCAATACTTTTTCTAATATTCACTGAACCCCTGTAAGGTTTCATGTATACTTATTTCCAAGTGAAAATAAGTGTTCCACTTTATTTTTTTTCTTTGGTAAATTTCAATTCCGCTTTCTTACGCAGCTCATAATTTTTAATAATATATTTTTTTGCAATTGTGAATGGCAGGACTAGTGCTGTATATGCCCACATTAGCCATAATTAAGCTTAATGGCCCTGGGATTTGGCAATTTTGGCACAATAAATGGACCTATTTGGTTTAGGGCACGTTGTCGAGCCATAAAGCATTGGCTTTGGCTTACAAGGTCCAATAAAAATCACCCAGTGACTGATGCAAATTTATGCCTGGCCTAGCCTAGGAGCGCGCTTACAATGTTTTTAGCCAGATTTGCATGCCACAACAGCCATTTGGTCTATAAGGACACACCCCACAAGCCCCACCTAACAAAAAAAAAAAAATTAAAATGAAAATAATGTGGCAAGTGGAGTGGCGGGTGTGCGGAGACTAAAAAACATGCACAATTCATTTTCAAAATGAATTTGTTCCGCTGAAACGTCCATAAATGCATTTAAATTTATTGGAATGCGCGACAGCAGTATCGACGTCACCAGAAGAAGAAGCAGAACAACGCAACAGAAAAAAATAAAAAATAAAAAAAAAACGAAAAACGAAAAAAAAAACACTCACCCATTGAATGACAATAAATTATCAATTTTATTTTGACAGCGCAAAAAATCGCGTTGCGAACGAAGCAAAGTACGAGCGCAAAATGTCACACAAAATTGAGCGAAATATTTTCGGGCGGGGCATTTGTGACAGGAAGTTTCAGTTCAATGGTTTGTTCCAGCGACCGATTCTCAATTGCCTGCACTTATGTATACATGCATATCTATATCTATTGACAAGGATTGGGCGAATAGCGAACTCAGCACTTGATTTGTTGGGCGTAACAATATTAATTTATACGCCTAAGCGACAATGCCTACAACTAAAACTAAAATATGCAACACTTGACTTTTATTGCAGACATTCCATCTTCGTCAGCCTATGGACGATACGCCCCCGATGATGCTGCCTTCAGTTGCCCGGAGGAGGGGATGTTTCCCGATGACTATGACTGTCGCATCTACTATCGCTGCGAGCAGCATACGGAATACTACGTCAAGCCATATATGTTTGCCTGCAAGCCGGGAACAGTCTTTTCGCGTGTCCTGCAATTGTGTTTGCCACCGATGTTGGCTGGGCGTGCGGAGTGCATGAACGAAGTCGACAGCAGCGATGCCGAGACGGACAGTCAGCTGGCGTATGATGGGCTCGTCAATAGTCCGAATGGACATAATGCTTTGCTTAACAGCGTCGTCACACCCGCCGCCCTTGAGCTGCACACGTATGCAACGGAAAATCGGTTGCCCACAAATTATGGATTGACAGGACTGAGTGGTGTTTCAGTCATATCCTTCACAAGCTCATCATCTTTGCGCTCGGCGGATGGGGGTGCGGCGTGCGAGGATGATGGATTTATGAGTGATCCTGCCGACTGCACCGTGTTCTATCGCTGCATCTCGAATGGTCGTGGCTATAATAAAATCGGTTTTCGATGCTCGGATGGCACCGCCTGGGATGACTCACTTCAGTCGTGCAACTATATGATTGATGTACGTCTTAATGGGGGCTGTCGCAATCAGGCCGATCCGCTGAGCGATGAACAAACAGCGACACAGTCGTCACAAGTGAGCCATCAGAATAGCACATCATCGTCGGCCTCGTCCAGCAGTCAGCAGAGTTCGTCGACAAGCTCCTCTTCCTCGTCGAGTAGTTCAAGCTCTTCCACTAGCTCGTCAAACCAACACGAGTCCAGCAGTTCCAGCTCAAATCAGGAGTCCTCTACAGCGAGCAACCATCAACAATCTATGTCAGAGAGTTCAACGAGTAGCAATCAACAATCCAGTTCGAGTTCCTCAAACCAGAACTCAGGAAGCAATCAATCTTCCGGTTCTTCCCATAGCCAATCCAATCAGAGTGGCAGTAAACCAACGTCAGGCGAGTGCAAAGACGAGAACACCTATATTCCCGATGAAATGGACTGTGCTAAGTTTTACAGATGTCGTCTGGATGGCAATGGAAATTTAGAGAAGGTTCCATTTACTTGTGGTCCTGGTACCGTTTGGGGTCAAGAGGAGAAGGTTTGCGTTCTACCCACCGATGATCAAAAGAAACAATGCAATATCCAATCTGGCTCTTCGAATAGCGGCAATAATCAAAGTGGCAACAACACTTCCAGTCAGCAAGCCAGTGGCAGCAATGAAAGTTCTTCAACAAGTAGCAATCAGTCTGGCAATCAGCAAGAATCATCCACATCAAGTAGCAATCAATCTGGCAATCAGCAAGAATCATCAACATCAAGCAGCAATCAATCTTCCAGCAGCCAACAAAGCTCGTCAAGCAACAATCAAGGCTCATCTTCATCTTCCAGCTCGAATAATCAGTCGTCCACAGCATCAAGCTCTTCAAGTTCAACCACATCAAAGCCTCCAAGTCCTGATGGAGAATGTAAACACTCGGAAACATATTTGCCCGACAAAAAGGATTGTGCCCGTTTCTATCGCTGCGTGGACAATGGCAATGGTGGCTATGACAAGATTGCTTTCGATTGTGCACCAGGTACAGTTTGGGATCCCGACTCAAAGGGCTGCAACCATCCAACGGACGTTCAGAAGAAGCAGTGCAAGGCTATGGCCAGTGGCCAAGGATCATCATCAAATCAGGGATCATCATCCAACCAAGGATCGTCATCAAATCAGGGTTCATCATCAAACCAAGGATCCTCTTCCAATCAAGGATCATCTTCTAATCAAGGGTCATCTTCTAATCAAGGATCTTCTTCCAATCAAGGGTCGTCCTCCAACCAAGGATCGTCTTCTAATCAAGGATCGTCATCTAATCAGGGCTCTTCATCAAACCAAGGATCGTCCTCAAACCAAGGATCATCTTCTAACCAAGGGTCATCGTCTAACCAAGGATCCTCTTCCAATCAAGGATCGTCTTCTAATCAAGGATCTTCCTCCAATCAAGGATCGTCTTCTAATCAAGGATCTTCCTCTAATCAAGGGTCATCCTCCAACCAAGGATCATCTTCTAATCAAGGATCTTCCTCCAATCAAGAATCGTCTTCTAATCAAGGATCTTCCTCCAATCAAGGATCGTCTTCTAATCAAGGATCTGCCTCCAATCAAGGATCATCAAATGCTTCTAGTACGACACAGAAACCATTCAAACCAGCAACGAAATGTGAGAGCGAAGACACCTTCTTGGATGACAAAGAAAACTGTTCAAAGTTCTATCGGTGCGTTGATAATGGCAAGGGTGGTTTTATGAAAGTACCATTCACATGTCCACCAAACACAATTTGGCATCCTGAAGCCAACAGTTGCGATCATCCATCACAAGTTGACATGCAAAGCTTGAAATGTAAGCGGGTTAGTCCAGGACAACAGTCGAGTAGCAGCAATAGCAATACCAGCAATAACCAACAATCATCATCGAGCAGCTCTTCAAGCTCCGCATCTAGCAGCAGCTCCAGCTCGAGCTCGACAACATCAAGCTCAAGTAACTCTGGTTCGTCGGCGGCATCGAAACCGGCGGGAAAATGTACTGTAAATGGCGAATTCCTTGCCGATCAGAATGACTGTGCCAAGTTCCATCGCTGTGTTGACAATGACAGAGGTGGATTTAACACGGTAGCCTTCTCTTGCCCACCTAGAACTGTATGGGATGCTCAGATTGAAGCCTGTAATCATGCCTGGGCCGTGAAGGATAAGAATTGCGGCAGCAGTGCCACCACTGATCGTCCAGTAGCATCGGAAACGACAACAACTCCCACCGGGCAACCAGGAAAACCTCCATTGCCAACAACACAGAAACCGACTTCGCAGAAGCCGACTACTGTAAAACCAGAAACGACGACAAGTACTGGTGGCCAACCAGGAAAGCCACCATTGCCAACAACACAAAAACCAACTTCGCAGAAGCCGACTACAGTAGCACCAGAAACGACGACAAATCAAGGCCAGCCAGGAAAACCTCCATTGCCAACAACACAGAAACCGACTTCGCAGAAGCCGACTACAGTAGCACCACAAACGACGACCAGTCAAGGCCAACCAGGAAAACCTCCATTGCCAACAACACCGAAACCGACTTCACAGAAGCCGACTACAATAGCACCAGAAACGACGACAAATCAAGGCCAACCTGGAAAACCTCCACTGCCAACAACACAGAGACCGACCACAGCGGCACCAGAAACGACAACAAGTCAGAGCGAGCAACCTGGAAAACCTCCATTGCCAACGACTCAGAAACCGACTTCACAAAAACCAACTACTCAGAGCACAACAACGAGAAAACCCGTTACGCAAAAGCCAACTGAACCTAGTGGTAATGTGAAGTGCATGTCTGACGGTTTCATTGGCGATCCGGACAACTGTGCCAAATTCTATCGTTGCATTGGTAATGGTAAGGGCGGTTACAACCAGATACCCTTCCATTGTGCGGCCGGAACTGCTTGGGACCAGGATCTACAAACCTGTAATCACGATTTTAATATGTGCAATCCCATTGAAGGAGAAGGCAATGGTAATCCAACCACAGAGTCTGATAAAAATCCTTGTGACAGCACTACAGCTAAGCCCACGTCGACAACGACAATGGAGACCACAACAACTGATCGTCCAACAGAGCCGACCACGGACTCGACAACAGAACAGACCACCACAACCAATCAACCCACAACCAATCAACCCACAACCAGTCAACCCACAACCAATAAACCCACAACCAATCAACCCACAACCAATCAACCCACAACCAATCAGCCGACAACCAATCAACCCACAACCAATCAACCCACAACAAATGAACCCACAACTAACCAGCCTCCAACAACCATGTTGACAACTACTGACAAACCGACCACAACAGAAACAACAAGTGAATCAAATCCACCGACTACAACCAATATGCCTACAACTACAACGCAGGTACCCAATTTGCCACCCGGCACTGAATGTAAGGGTGAAGGTTTTATGCCTGATCCCAACAATTGCCGCAAGTTCTATCGCTGTCAAAAGACCGGCGATTCTTACTCAAAACACGAATTCATGTGTGCTAAAAATACCGGTTGGAACGCAGACATACAGACATGTGATCACGCCAGCAATGTTCCTAGTTGCTCGGGTCAAACCGATCCTCCAACAGAGACCACAACCAATCCAGGCATAATCACCGAAACAACTCCAATAAAGCCAACCACTACAGAGACTTCAACGGAATCGACAACTGTAATAGTTACAAAACCAACTGATTCGCCAACGAAACCCACTACAGAATATCCTACAACAACCGAAAATTGGATGAAACCGACCGATTCTACAATGAAACCAACTGATTATCCGGAAAAACCCACCGACTATCCAATAACAAAACCCACCACACCCGAAACAAAACCCACAGACTATCCAACAAAACCCACCACAACCACAGAAATGTATCCAGAAACTACAACGCGTTTCACCACATCAATGCCCGGCTATCCACCAACAACTGAGGACAACCAAGAGACAACAACGGAGGAGAGCAACCAAGGTCCAACAAAAGAACCAGAGACTAACTTCAAGTGTCCATCTGAAGGATTCCACGCTGATCCGCAGGACTGCAGTATTTACTATCGCTGCACCAAGCACAATGATAAATATCAGGTATACAAATTCCGTTGCTCCAATGGCACCGTGTGGGACTCATCGCTGGAGACGTGTAATCACGCTGATCAGGTGTCTAGCAACTGCTCCTCTGGCAGCATTACCACAACAGGAAAACCAACCGATACATCAACACCATGGACAGAGCAGCCCACAAGCACCACGGAGTCAATAGAGACGACAGTCAAGCCAGAAACAACAACAAAGACTCCACCAATTACCACAGATCGTCCAGACGAAACAACAACCAAACCGATTGAGACAACTACGGAAGAGCAACCGACAAAACCATATCCTGAACCATCAACAAACACAAGTGCTCCATGCCCAACAACGAGTGAGGAGCAAAGTTTATTTGTCTGCCCGTCCGGCTTCCGTCGCCATTCCAAAAATTGCGACATGTTCTACCAATGCAATGAGAATTCCAACTCCAATCTGAATATCGTGCTCTTCCAATGCCCCAATGGCACCGTTTATCTTGAGGGATCGTGTCGCTGCGGTAAACCCGAGCCCAACGACAGCTGCAGCAAGAAGGGCTCATCACGCACCCAACTGTTTGACGAAGTCGATCATTCACTTAATATGGCAAGTACTTTTTTTTAAACAAACACAAAGAATTAAATACAATAAGTTCAAATGGTTTTACAGGTGCAAATAAAATCGGAACTGCCGCTTTGTCCTGAGGAGGGACACTTTGCCTTGAACCAGGATGAATGCAGCCAGGTGTTTGTGAAGTGCGCCTACTCTTATGAAACGGGACGGATTGAGGGACAAATCAATCGTTGCCCACAAGGATTTGCCTACTGGAATGTGAGTCGACGCTGCGAACCGGCCAGAAAATTGACGAGTTGCACTCAAGCCACATATAATGTGGGCGAGAGTGTGCCCCTGGAGTGGGTGAACATTGGACACAGACGTCGCAGTCTGCGCATTTAAAACATAAATACATAAATACACTTACATACATACACACTTAGCATTAATATAGAAATTGTAAAGGCGACGCAATTGTTTGCTGCGCAAGCTAACCGATTTTTTCCTGGGAGCAGCTTGCGCCGCAAATGACGTGCCAAAAGACTAGCTTAGATTGTAGTGCAATTACAAATGTAATTTAAAAATGGGTTAATAACAATTTCTGGTGTCGGTACTGCTCGTCATTGTTGGCGAAACTACAATTCCAAAAGAAGAGACATTTGTTCAATTCATTTCACAGATAACCTGTAAACATTTACAAAGGTCACAGCCTTATTTTTGTTTGTTTGTAGCTATTCCACGCAGTAATTGTATTTATATTTATAATTTAAACGTTTTAAACGCCATATTTAGCTTATGTCCTATTCTTAAATATATAATAAATTAAAACATATACAAAATGTTTACATGAGCTCAAGCTTAAGGTGACTATGGTGTTCCTTCCATTTCTCTCTTTTTCTCTTTTGATTTTTCTTTTCTAGCCATAAGCAAGTTATTTCTTCCTTTTGGCAACTGGCGGCGCCGCCGGATTGTCACCCTTGTAGAACTCCTTTAGCAGCGCCATTGCCTCCTCTGCGCGCACACCACCCGTTATGTTGATGCGTTGACCCACAACGGCGGCCACATCAATGACAGACTTGCCACCGAATCGATCATTCTCACAGCCATAGATTATCTCTTTGACGGCTAGCGTGTGTAGCGCTGCCGAGCACATGATGCAGGGCTCCACGGTGACCACAACGCTGATTTCGCTGAACACTTGGCGTGCCTGCAAGCGCTTCTCGCGGCAATATGCCAAGGTGGCATCGATGCAGATGAACTCCGCATGACGCGTTGCATTCCGATGGACATTCACTTCATTGCCGCCACGTGCGATTACCTTGTCGTCGTGTACGAATACACAGCCGACGGGCACCTCGCCGGCGTCACGTGCTCGGCGCGCTTCCACTAAAGCTTCCTCCATAAATGCGGCCATTTGGCATGGAAAAATCGCGGTCAATTCTCGTGCAAACAAAAACACAGCAGTCAACGACGCCACGACACAAGCATGCAAAAAATAACAAGCAAAAATCAGCTGTTCATCATCCGAACGGTTGGCAACACGCATAGGTAACAGCCCTATGGCAACAATGGCTAAAAAATACTGCTTTTGTATATATATCGTTATCGTTATCGCTGTCGCTATCGCCTCAGCTGTAAAAGTCAACATCTTTTTTGATTCACACGTGCGCGTTCAGATGCCAAAATCAAGATGATGAATAATTTCCAGCCACTTAATATACGAAGATTTCAACAGAAGGCCCAGGTGGTTACACCGGACACAACCTACTGGAACCGATTGGACAAACCGGAACTGCTTAAGGAGCACACGACCATCGACTACATCGACTTCAGTCCGAGTGAGCCGGACAACTTTGTACTGACTTGTTCGGTGCGGGTGCAAATCTACCATCTGGTGACAAAGCTGGTCGTTAAGAACCTGTCCAAGTTTCAAAAGACCGCATACGGCGCAACATTCCGGCAGGACGGCCGCCTATTGGCTGCCGGCGATGAGGAGGGTCACGTAAAGCTATTCGACACGAGCAGCCGCAATATACTGCGTCTATTCAAGGGGCACACGGCTCCCGTGCATCGCACATTCTTCACGGCGGACAAATTGCAGCTGGCCAGCTTCGCGGATGACAAATCGGTTCGACTTTGGGACGTGGGCAACGAGAAACTGGTGCGGACGTATGAGGATGCGCACAGCGATTATATACGTGCGGGCGCTACGCATCCGCAGGCCGGGCACATGTTCATCTCCGGTGGCTACGATGGCAAAGTCAATATGTACGACACACGGGCGGAAGAGTCAATAATTCGTACCCTGGATCACGGCAGTCCCGTTGAGTCCATGCTGTTCCTGCCTAACGGCTCCATATTCATAACCGCAGGCGGCACACAGGTGCGCGTCTGGGATCTGATAAGTGGATGCCGCCTGCTGACGACGATGTCGCAGCACCACAAGACCGTCACATGTCTGCGCCTGGGCTCAGATGGTCGGCGTCTGTTGTCGGGCGGCCTGGATCGACATGTGAAAATCTATGATGTGGGCACATATAAAACGGTGCACACCTTAACCTATCCCAATCCGGTGGTTAGCCTGGGCGTTGCTGCCGGAGATCAGGCTGTCGTTGCCGGCATGGTTGATGGCCTGGTGTCCATAAAGCGCATGATTGTCGACAGCAAACCGAGTCACCTCAAACAGATCAAAGCCAACCATCGCCAGACACAACGCACTCGGATGGCGCGCTCCAACACAACGGCAACCGTGGATCATGTTGTCACCGGTCGACGGCGGATGACACAGCTAACGGCCTTCGAGAATCATTTGCGTAAATACAACTACAAGAAGGCGCTGGACACTGTGCTCGTGACGAAGAACATTGAAGATCATCCCGAGAAAATTGTAGCCGTAATTACCGAGCTACTGCATCGCAGCGCTCTGCAGGCGGCATTAACAAATCGAGATGAGGTTACACTAATCCAATTCATGGACTTCCTGTGCGCCCACATTGGCGAGGTGCGGTTCATGCGACCGCTTCTCAATGCCGCCAGCACCGTGATGGATGTGTTCGAGAACAATGTGTTTGCATATAGCAAAGAAATGCTTGCGGCTCTCGAGCGACTGAAACGGACAATGGATGCGGAGATTAAGTTGACAATGGAGCTGGTGCAGCTGAAGGGCGCACTGGAAATGATTATCGAGGGAGCGCTGGACAACAGTGAAGAAGACGCCACCAAAGTTCGCTTCACACAATCCAAGGCGCCTAAAATGCACCCATCTACAGCGGCCTCCAATTACGTAGTCGTTGTCGATTAGACACTTAGATAGTTCATAATGTCTTCTAACGCTAGAATTTTATTCTATAATACTTTGTCATCTAATATTTCACATTGTACAAAATTCAACTCGTAATAATATATAATAAAAAAACAAAAAAACTTATTGCTAGCAAAGTGGAAACTCTCTTAGCGGAAATACATAAAAAAAAATCTAATAATACATATCTACGTCTACGTCTTTAAATTCTTAATACACCTTACAAATGTATATATATACATATGTATATCTTATATATAGTTGCTTTATGTCTCATTACGCATAAACTTGATCAAATCATTCTGCGCCAGAAACGCCTCTGCCTTCTCTGGCCAATTGGTATTGTTTAACGCCCGTGGCGATGGATGAGGCAAGCGATGGACGGCAACCGATTTACAATAAGTCGAACGCTTGAGCGCTGTGTGCACATAATCGCCCACTGCCACCACAATCTGCGGCTGCAGCAGCTGCAACTGCTGCTCCAACGCCACCAGGCACATATCACGCATCTGCTGCTTGTGGATACCTTTCAGCTCGTTGGGCGTAATATTGTGTCCGGCTGCATCGAAGAAAGCCAGTGGACAGAAGTTGTGGACAAAGCACTGTTGCGCAAAAGTGTCCAGACTGCCGGCAGCCAAACGTTCGAACAACTCCCACAAGCGGACACCGCTCGGCTCCTCACGCCTACAATTTAAGCCGTCAACGGCACGCTTTCTATGCAAAACCGGTGGCTGTAGCACTTCTCCAGACAGTTGCATCATTTGACGCACGGTGCGAACGTTGCCAAATGGTACCTAAATACACATAAAAAATATAAAGTTAATTTAAATAAGTTACCAAAACTCACTCCCGTCTGGCCCATGCCATTGGGGCCTGGATTCATGCCAATGAATATGACGCGCTTCGGTCCGCTCAAGAAACGTCGCAAGTAAGCGCAATGCAAGGATGCCGCATACTCCACGGGATTGTAGGTGCAACTGATACTGGGGGGCAATTCAAAGGTCGAAAGTTGTGCATTTAATTCGCACTCAATTCCGTAGAACTGCCTCCAAAATGCTTGAGCAAACAAATCCGATATTGTTGCTCCTGGCAGCATTGTTGTTTTTGACATGCTTTGGCCCGATGTGGCCGCCGCTTGCTGCTCCAGTTTTCGTTTCAGCATAGCAAAAACTTTTAAAAGTTTAAATAAATTAGACGCGCTGTAAATGTGAATATCGAATGCGAAAAACAGCTGACAACTTAAGCGTTGCCAACTGTGAATCAACCACACAGCTGTAAATTAAAATGAGCGCAAAATGCAAATTGCAATCAAGCTAAATTTATTATTATATTTATAAATTTATATTAAAATTGAATGTGCACAGATGTAATACTGTTAATGGCTACGTGTAAATTCATTCAGCTTGCTCTCATTTTCCTTTACGAATTGCGCTTTAAATTGCTTAACGCTCTTTTCGATGCTGCTGTTAACAACAGTGTGAAATATTTTCAGAAATTGATCCACCTGAAAGACAATTTGTGATACTCATAAATAAGTAGAGCGTTTTGCCATTGGAGTCATTGGAATCAATGCACTTACAGTCATATCCTTTTCGGCACAACCCAGTTTAACAAACTCGCATTGGGGCGCGTGCTTGAGATGCTCCTTCCAAGGATCGTCCTCAGACTCCCAGCCGTCCAGTGTTTTGCCGCACACAAAACATGTGGCCGTATCATTTTCACGTTTCGTCCCCGTCCAATAGAAACCGGCCTCAGCCATCTGCACAAGAAGCACTATTTATTAACGAACTGATTAAGAGGAAATTGAACAAAACGCTTGCCTTGCCAATGCTGCATGATGACTTTGCTGAGAATGGCCAGTCCTTAAAACTTTCTATGCGATGCTTTTCCAGCAAATGCAAACTACGAAACTCGTCGAGCTTGGTTTCGTTAGGCATAGTTGTCGCATCCATTATTTTTATTGACATTTTATAGAAAATTAATCTATTTTATATTTTACGCGCACAGAACAAAACAAACTGAAACTGAAGCGTAGCGCCTCGTTACTGTGCCCTGGCAACCCTAGCAGTTTACATTCAACATAACAGCGGCATTAGTATTAACATTTGATGAAATGTTATTGACATGGTCTTATAATTTATTTGTGACAAATAATCCCTACTCGTTTCAACTAAACAAACATAACGTATACAAATGCAAGTAATATTCTAATCTTAATAGCAGCAAATGAGCTATCCAAATACATGACCAAAAGAAATTTGGCAGCTATTCAAATTTAACAGACATAATTTGCATAATATGTGAAGAGCATAACTATTTGCTTGTATATCGATCTGTTGATTGGCAATTTTAACAGCAGCTATGATCGGCAGGAAAAAATCTGTACAAAGAATTTTCTGTATGTGAAGCTATTTTAAATTTTTAACATATATTTTGTATTATCCAACACTGGGATGCGGAATGTTCCAACACTGGCACACTGGGACAGCTGTTCACTCAGTTTTGTCATTTATTGTTGTATTTTTCGGTTATACATAAACATTCAATAAATGAAAATACAAAAATAGTTGAAGAGAACATTATCCGTTTATTGTTTCTTATTGAGTTTTACTTAGTTAATACACGTATTATGCAAAAATTTGCCTTTGTTACACACTCTAACACAACCAAAATTGATTAAGACAAAAAAAGAAAGTGCTTGGGCCACTGAGCGAAAAGCTGAAAGGCCTTGGAAAAGGAACGCGAGCTAATTGGAAATCTCAAAAAGGGAAGCAATCGCTAAGAAAAGTTGGCAATGAACTCGTGCTGGCAATGAACTCCAGACTTGAAGGCGCTCAACAGCTTTCGGGGCACACGAGTCCCATGGCCAACGAATGCAAGCAGAGTAATCCCAAGTGGGAGTTGACAAAACTTTACAACGAACTCATCGAGGAGTGTAAACGCAGTCACGAGGAAGCCATCCTGCCACGTTTCCTACGCCACGAGCTCGAGAAGTATGTACAAAATAATAACCATAAGTATTCAACTATCTCGCACGTTTTCCGTGCTTCGATAAGCTGTCTGGCCAATTACCTTTTTAATCAATATTTTGAATTGTTATTATTGTTTAGTTGTTGGAGCAACTAAGGTTAAGGCCTTATCAGAGGCGAACCCCCTTAAAACAAAATAAATAAACATTTGAAAACAATATTTTACTTAATCGCACATCCTCCATTTTTTTGGTCAAGGCATTCACGAGAGACCCGTCGCGACCTGGTTCGAAAGCAACGCAATGGCTGTGCTCCACTTTTCATTGCCTGCAAACGTGGCGCAGTGGCGATTGCCGAGTATCTGATAACCATTTGCGAGGCGGACATCGAACAGCGTGGTCACTTTGAGGTGCCCGAGGACAATAGTTTTCACTATGTGTCCCCGCTCTGGGCAGCTGTTGTCTCCGGCAAGCTGGCCATGGTCAAATATTTGGTGCACGTCGGCTGCGACATAAATGCCACATCGGATTCGGGTTCAACGCCGGTGCGTAGTGCCTGCTATATGACACACACTGAGATTGGTAAGTGGAATTCCCACTGATAACTTGCCTTGCCTTATTTAATTTCTTAATATGCGTTCTGCAGTCAAGTTTCTTGTGGAGAACGGTGCCGACATCAAGAAGCCCAACATAAATGGCGGCACCTGCCTAATCAACTCGGTGCAGTCCGTGCAGCTGTGCCTGTATCTGGTGCGCAAGGGCGCAGATATCAATGCACGCGACATACAGGACAAGACCGCGCTGCACTATGCGATACAGGAGCATCGATTGGACACCACCCGAATGCTGATCGAACAGGGCGCCGATCCATTTGCCAAGAGTCGGTATGGTGATGATGCTTTGCGAACGGCGTGCCTGAAGGGCGCTCATCAGATATTCGATTATTTGAAGAAGGAACTCACATATACGGTGGATCGCATCGCCGATGCGCATGAGCTAATGGGCTCCACATTTCTGGACGAGCACAATGAGTCTCGTGTGTGCATTCTGCACTGGCGCATGGCACATCACATCCGAACCGCCTATACGCCCTACGTTGAGAAACAGCCAAAGTTTCCGCTGTGTAAAGCATTTGAATACGCCGAAGAATTCACGACGCTCGAGGAACTCGATAATATTGCCACAGATATGGATGCGATGCGAACGCAGAGTCTGTTGATCTGTGAACGTGTGCTGGGACACACCCATAAGGATATGTTGTTCCGTTTGACCTTTAGGGGTGCCTCATATGCTGACTCATTGCAGCTGCAGCGCTGCATCGATCTATGGAGTCTTCTGCTCGACATTCGCGTCAATAATTGGTCCATTTTGCATTTCGAGACATGCTTCGCTGCCCAGGCATTGGTGCGTCTCATGCTCGATCTGCATGTGCGCAACTCGAGCCACATGCGAAGCGATGCACGCGCTCATTTTATGCATCAGGATAATCTACTGCCCAAGTTCTGGGATGTGCTTGGCGTATTCCGAACGCTTGCCGAGGGCGCTGTTGCGGTCAAGGAGCTGCTGCAGGTGCGTCCCGTCTTTCGGCGCCAGCAGGAGAACTACGACCGCGTATTGCGCTGTTTGGCACATCTCATCTATCTGCTGATCAATACCGTCCAAACAGAGGATCAGCGCAAGTTGATTTATGAGACCGTCCACGAGACAGTAGTTGTTGGCAATTTGCGTAGCGCCAGCACAGCAGACACCCTGCTCCACTTAAGCGCCTCAAGGCTGAATGTGATCAAAAGCGGTTATTTCACCGAAGACAATTTTGCCGATGTAAGATTTGTGCTGTTAGCTATTTATGTTTTTATCATAATTAATCAATTTTCGGCAGAAAACTGTGTTCCCCAATGCGGAGGTCATCAAACTGCTTATAGAATGTGGCATTGATGTCAATACGAAGAATGAAGCCAAATCAACCCCACTGCATGTCGCCTGTCAGCCCTACAATTTTGATAATGAGGTTAGCCGAGGATCACATTTCAACTGATAAAGCAATAATTAAACACTTATATATTTGCCATGTTTACAGATTGTGCACTTGCTATTGAAGTGTGGCGCGGACATTGATCAGCCAAATCGTGCAGAGAAACGACCCTATGACTCTATTGCCTCCAACCCCACCAACACCATACCGCTGCTCAACTTCGTCTCATTGCAGTGCTTGTGTGCGACGGTTCTGAGTAAGCATAAGATCTATTATAAGGATCAGCTGCACAAGAAGCTCGAACAGTTTGTGCATGACCACGAGCCTTGAGTGGGTCACATTCAATTTTTTTTATTTTTTGGAAACACATCTCTGTTGAAATTGTTAGTAGGCATATTTAATATTGGCCATATCGAAATTTAACCAGTGTATCTCCTGTTACTTTTAAAACTACTATTGTTAACTTATTCGGCTAAATGTAGTTAAAAACTCAATAACGAAAGATAGAAAAGAAAAAGAAAATGCAACACAATTATGTGTAGCAAAAGCAAAGTGTGTAAGAGATCAACGTGATATTAAATCTGCATAGGAAATGAAACTGAATCATTAATATTTTAGTAAACTTACAAACATAACTAACAGAGAAAAGCAAACCACATATTCTATGCAGCTGTTCAACTAGTTCATAAAAATAAACTGTATACTGTACACATAATCTGCATTCAAATATATGCCTGAATACTATAAACATTTACATAATTATATATATATATAAATAAATATATATACATACAAATACCTAATATTAATAAACATACGAATAGAATAACTAATTTATTACATGTTAACAAATTGAAATTAAACTCCAAACGCAATATTGTAAAATGTTAGTGGGCCAAATTGAAAAACTTATCTCGCTCTAGTTGGCTTTAAACAATCGAACTTGCTTTAAGAACATTGCCTTTTTGTTTTCCAAATAACTGCAAAAGTTAGTGCCGCCTAAGGCACTAGCTTCTCTAACTGTATTAAACTTGTGTGTCAGTATTGACTCGTTTTGTATATATATAAGTGTATTAACGCAAACGTAAAATCGAATCTAATCAATAAATCAATAGTTTACAGTTTACTGACAAATATAACGATACGTCTTTTTTTTGGGACACAACAATAATATTTTACGTCAGATCTTAAAATATTCTTATCGCTTCTGACTTAAGGGAAAGTTCTGCCTTTATTAACGACTTTCAATTACAATACTTATAAATAATACATAAATACACACATGCATATGTAAATTGTGACTGGTTTACTTATGATACAATTACAATATTTAAAACGACGATACTATCAAATGAAAATGAGCGGGAAAAAAGCAGTCAACATTTAGAATGCCTGAAAGATCAGGAGCACCAACAGAGCCGGCAGCCACGTTATAGCCAAAGATTGTCCAGCATTGCGCAGTACATTCGTATAACTATCAACAATGTGTATCTTCCAGCCCATATTGCCATGCGTAAATGAATTATAGTAAACAGTGTCGGGCCACGTTATGTTCGGCGTAATCTCGAGCAGCGCGGGTGGCTCATCGCTGCAGATATTTACGAGCGAACGATTGAACTTCTTAAATGTAACAAAGTTGTCATCCAAGCGACGATCATAGTTCTCCGGATAGCGCGATATACATAGTGGACCCGCAGCTGTGGGCTTTGGGCGACCGCGACGTGTGAACTCGACGCCAGCTAAAACTCGAATTTCGCTCTGCTTGGCATCCGACAGACGATCGAAGCCACCCTGCGGTTCATCCGTTATGACCAATGGATGATAGTGATCCGGTGAATGTGGATTGTTGCCGCCACGCACTTTAAAGGTGTACGTCAGGCCACGTTTCAAATATAGTTCCGGTATCATATAGCCATTGATGTACCAGGCCAAGCCACTGGATACATGACCCGTCAGACCCTGATAGCCACGCAGACCGCCCGATGGACCCAGATAAGCATTAAAGGTACGCACGGCGCTGTATAGGGATAGAAATAAATTTTTAGATTATTTACAATTATAAAAATTAATAGTTATCACATACGCATCCTTAATTCGTGTGCGTTCCCACAGCTGAACAGGAGCTTCGGCACGTTTTGTAAAACTAAAACAATCGTTAACCGGCTCCGTTGTGTTAAAGTCAATGACTATATCGCTCTTGGGATAATGTGTATGAAAGGCGGGCTCATTGTTGGAGTCCAGCTGGCCAAAGGCCCAAACAACATAGTTGCTGCGATCCAAAAAGATTTCCTTGTCGCCATCGTCAGCTGCAATTGAATTAAATTAAATCCTAAATTAGAATTGTTTTCAGTAATGTGCAGAAGAGCACCTACATGATTTAAGTAGTCGCCTGAAGCTAATCGTATTGATGCCATCCTTGCGGGCGTACGTGTTAAGCTGAAAGCTGTCTAATCCGCCTACAACATCATCGCGGCACACGCCCTTATTCTGGCCCAGAACTTGCACGCAGGGCGCCAGCGATGTGATATTGTAGTCCACTGTGTAGCCCCTGATGTCATCCATATAGGCGACGACTACATCGGCACCAATCATTTGACTGGATGTATCTGAGCCTGAGATGCCAAAAGACATGTAATCCGATTTCGCTATCTTTCCGGACAGTTGAAACGTTATCTGCGGCCCAAAGACCTCCCACGACACTTGCAGATCCTTGTGCAGCTGCCTGCAATTGGGCAGTGAGAACTCGTAGGGTGTAATCTTCACCAGCGATGGCGGCACATTCAAACCATCCGGTATGAGCACATGACCATAGTTCTCATTGTCGGCCACATCGTAGACGCTAATCCAATCGATGTCAAAGATCGTTTTATCGCCAGGCAACTCCAACTCAATGGTCTCCTTATTGTACGCGCGTATGGGATCAAGACTAAATGTAAAAGAAAAGTATGTACTTCAAAGGATTCCAACTGCAGTTGAATAATAATGATTACTCACTATCCGCGCTCATCCAGCATTTTGCTGCCCCGACTAGATGGCTGGGCACCGACACCCGTCCAGAAGAATGTGCGCTTGCCACGACCATCATATGTGAATTCCTTGATCCGTATGGTTTTCGAGTCCAAGATCTCGATGGTGCTGCTGCTCACATTGTGATTGCGTTTGGAGAAGGTGCCGCCGAGTTGAGCGCGAGGCGGTTCAAAATCCTCGGGTATATACACATCACCAAAGTTATTCTGATTGTTCAGATCGTAGACTGCGAGCCACTGGATTTCGGTCAACTTCTTGCGATCGGGCAGCGTCAGCGTAAAGTCCTTGTTGTGATAGCGATCCAGAATGTTGGTCCTGTCAATGAGTAATGGGATTTGGTTAGTTCCGAAATTGATTAAGTTTTGTTTGCCAGATTTCTACTCACTTGCCATACTCATCGGGCACAATGAAACCCTGTGGACCCGGTCGATTGCTGGCGCCGGACCAAAAAAACGTATCCGCCCCGTTGCCATCGTAATTGAAGCCCACTATCAGAAAAGTATACTCATTGACAGCATAAACGTCGCCAGACACCTGATGATGATACGAGTTTAGCTTGCCCAGATATTTGCCACGATACGGACCCTCCTCATCCTCGCCCTCAGCAACTGTAAATATAAATTATTGTCTTTAATATTAAGTAATAAATAAAATAAATACGATTCTGGTTACGAAAATCTTATTAAAATTATAATATTTCCAAAAAGTGATTGTAGGAATGCGTGAAAACTTTCCACAGCCATAATCTGGTCAAATGTGTTGCGAAAAAAAACGAAAACTAGGACTTTCTATTCATGTCCTAAGCTATAGATGAATACTGCATTTCAATATTATTAATATTATGTCAATATTATTAATAACACTCCCAAAAGTTACCAAAAAAATCCGATCCTTAAGAACCAGGATACCTGATCATGATTTGGTCCCTAGATCAACACTACGTCTAAAATTATAAAAATAAATCTAAAAAAAAATTGACTGACATACTTTTCACTGAACTGAACCGATTTTTATAATAATAACATCTTTTTGGCTATGACTAAGATTATGCTGAAGCTTAAAGTTGAGTTTAATATTAAAATTCCAAGCTGAACAATGAAGAATTCTTTAGTAACGTTTGTGTGTAAAAGAAACGTTAAATTTGCAAACTCAACGAATTTATTTTTGCCAAACCACAGGCTGACTCATGCATTGCGCAGCGTTTCCTCTAATTTACTGCCACTGGGACAGAATGGCAATCGTCAGTCAATCGTTGGTAACACATTTTTTTCTTTTTTCGTCGACTGCTCGCCCAGTCCCATGAAACCGGCGAACAGCAGCAGCAGCAGCAGCCAGCAGATAGTAGACAATGTTAGACGCATAGACCAGTTTCGCTAGTTTCTCACGAAAGTGAATTTGTTTTCGCTGCTGTTGTTAGTGTTTTTGTTGCCAGCTTGTTTTTTTTTTTTGTATTAAACGTAACAAGCATTAAAGTTTCTCTTTCCTTTTGGCGTGCATTTGGTATGTATGTAATTACTTATGTACTTACATGCAGCTGAGGGCAGGCCAAACAGGAAAAGCGCCACAAACGCCAACCAAAGTTGTTGTTGGCGTTGTCTCAGTCGGCGACTCCGCTGTTGCAGCGCTGCTGCTGCAGCACACCCACTGGCGGCGGAGGAGGCAGCGCATATGCAGCAATGACAAAGAACGCCTTGGCTTCTCAATGTCATTGCGTTTGCCTTTACGTTGCACTCTCCCTCTCTCTCTCTCTTTCCCTTGCTCTATCACTCTCCGTCGCACTCAAGATATGCCCACTCCGTTCCACGTAGATAATTTGCAAATCGTAACCAAGTTTCGTTGAGTTTCTTTTTTTCCGTTTTGTTTTTTTTTAACGCACTCTATTTAATTCAATTAATTGAACACAAGCACAATCATTTTGATCAATTATAGTCGTTGTTAGGATTATTCTTTATCTTCCGTGACGAATTGTTTCGTTTTATTGTTGTTGCATATTTTCTTAAGGTCGTTTCGTCATTCGCATGTTGTTTTTGTTTGTGTCGTATTACTTGTCCAAAACGGGTTTAAATCGCGGCTCCGAAAATCAAAAAACCGCCAACAGCAACAAAACGAACTTAGCGTCTGCGCCTCTCAACAACAACTGAGTGAGCGAGCGAACCGCCAAGTTTCTTAGGAGTTTCTTTTGTCTACGTCTGCGCGCAGCTTTGCGTGGCTTACTCTCTCTCTCTCTTTCACGCTCAAAGTTATACAGCTGCGCGTGCGCTGCATTGCAATAAAAGCTGGTGTGCGGTGCGTGTAACGGTTTCTTTCTTGCGCTTTATGAAAAATGCGAGGCGAGCAATAACAGTTTCTAATCAACTTCATTGATCAACTATTTTCCCGTCCATATTAAAACAAACATTGTCAGTTCGATTTTTATGCCTTCAAAAACTAATCTTCGTACGTTTGCTTTTATTTGATTTACCATTTCTTGTAGCAATTCAATAAATCTTGTTAAAAACTAATCAATTGCATTTCTTGCATCTGGTTTTAGCTGCAATTGCAAAAGTCGAATTGCCGACTTGGATTTTAGTTCATTTTATGAATAGTTTTAATTGTAATTATGTTTTTTTTTTAACGTTCTCTGTATTCTTGCAAAAGTTGTAATGCGATTTTATTTACATAAAGGCGTGGTAAATTTTTATGTTTTAAAATATCGGTTGCCCAACAAAAATATAGGCGATTAAATTGTCGCAAACTGAATCATTCTCTTTTGTATGTATGTGTATGTATGTGTATTGTATTTGTCTGAAGCAAAAATTACATTATATGTATTAAAAATAGAATTTTCACTTAAGTTTTAAACGAATTTCACACGATTTTATTACAAAACAAATCATTTTTTTCACGCTTTGTTTTATTTAATTTTGGGCTTAATGCTTATGTATGTATATATGTAACTGTTATTCTTCCTGCTTTCTATTACTTTATAACTAGTTCATTGAAATACATATTATTTAATACATAATTAATTTCATAAGAAGCACATTTTTATTTATCATTTATGCGTTTACATTCCACTTTTAAACTCGCTTTCAATGCCTGCCAATTCATTATATTATGTATAAATATAAATATATATATGTATATATTTATTTATACATTTATTTTCATTTTTAATTGTTTAACATTTTTTAGCGCACACTTTTGTTAACACTAGACGCTAGGATAACCTAAGAAAGTCGACCGGTTGTGCATGAGGGAGGGGGTTTAGGGGGGATGAATAACAAACATATGACGGAAAATGTGTAATGAAAGAAAACCACCAAGTCAAGGCCATTGCCGTTATGAGCGGGTGAAGGGTGGTGGATGATTGAGGGTGGGTGTAAGCTATATGTTTAATGTAGGTCTTGGACGCATGCACGCAAGTGTAACTAAAAATAGAAATACTTAGCTTATAACGTAGCGTATAAAAATAGGTTGGTTTTTAGTAAGACATTAAATTAAAGAAATTGAGAACACTAATTAGATGTTTAAACTTATGTTATGATTTTGAAGTTTTCTCATCGATTTAGTTTATTTTGTAAGAAATTTGCATGCTTATGCTTTATTTTTTATTTGTTTTACATTTTGTTGTTTTTCTTTAATTAATTTATTTTATACTCTTTGTAGAATAGATTTTAAATTTAAAATGAGCATTTTGTATGTTTTTTGTGTGATTCTCATGATAATAGAGCAGGAAGAGAAGGAGACATGGGCTGGACTTGCGTTTTTTTTTTTTTTTTTTTTGAGATTTAGAATTATATATTAGAGGTATGCTAGCTATTTAAATTGTTTTTCGTTTTTAACAGCATGGAATGAACTTTATCGAAAACGAAAACAGAAATATACAACAAAATAAAGCGCACAACTTTTGTTTAGAACTTTTCATGATTTTCTTTTCCTTTTTTTTTGTAAACTTAACAAGCGAACATAAAACGCACAAACCTGGTAGTTAAAAAATTACAATATGTATTTTGTGTTTTTTTATGTAATTTGTTTTTTTTTTTATATTAGAAATACTTGGTACGCGTATCTGTGTATGCATATACAAAAAAATTTGGGGCACTACGTTGGATAATTCGATTGTTTCTTTAATTACGCTACAATGAAAATTAAATTTCTGCTTTTTTTTTAATGTTATCTACGTATAAAATTTGTTTTTATTTAACTTGTATCACTAAGGAAAAATGTTACAAAGCTTTTGCTATGGCATTTATGTATGTATGTGTATGTGTATAAGTGAGTGTAGGTGAGTAGAGTGTGTGGAGGGTTCAGGATAATTGTTAGGCATACAGTTGATGGGAAAACTGAGGGCGCTTTTGAAACAAATCAATCGAATTAACATTTAAATGAGGCGGCTGTTGCCATTGTTGCCACGGTTGCTGCCAAGGCTGTGCCGAGGCCCTAAAAATTAGCGTGGGTGTGTACAATGCTTGAATTAGTAGTAGCAGTAGTAGCTTTAGCTAAAATTTATCCTGAAATATGAACAGATTATTAGTCGCGGCCACAGCGATGATATTCTCCTCGGGATGCCAAGCGGTGTGCAAGATTTTCTTGTTGAAGTCCAGGCAATCGACGCTGATCTCATCCTTCTTCCGTTTGCCGCCAGTGCAAACTTTGCGTGGCTTCAGCACCGTCTTGGGCTTAATAATGTCCCTTGATGCCTCCAGCGTAACATCCTTTTTCGAATTGCGATCAAAGACCCGGAAGAAGTTGTTATAACTGCCGGTCATTATGGAGCTATCTTTGCCGTTCCAACAGCACTCGAACTTATCAAAAATGCAGTCGTTCTCGTACAGTGAGCACAGCTTTGCGCGAAGGTATTCGTGAACCTGTTTGTATAGACGACAACATTATACAATTATAATTTGATAAAATTGTAGGGAGGGATATCGGACTTACCGGATAGGTCTCAATGGGCTTTGTCTCCATGTGCAGGTCCCACACCTTGATGCTTAAATAGTCTCTGGAGATCATGTAACGGCCTGAATTGCTTAGCTTCACATCACTGATGGAGCTGATTATCTCACTGAAGAAGCTACGATTCGTTGGATTTTCGGGCTCCTCGAATTGCTTGCTATGGCGATCGCATAGCGCCGCCGATCGCATATCACATAATCGTATTGTGCCCTTGGAGCTGGAGTAGACAAACACATTGCATTCGGTCGGATGGAATTCCGCCGCGGTAATGACCTCCGTTAGCTCCTCCATATTGGTTGGCTTGATGTCAACAATATTGTAACTCTGATTGACCACCTCCAGATGCCAGAGGTTGATGCGCAAATCGTCGGCCGATAGGAAAGTCTCTTGATCAGAATTAACGCTAATTGAATTGATGTGATAGGTGTGTGCATTGGCAAAGGTGCGACGTGGCGAGGCCTCAACCATAAGCGGTACTTGCTTCACAGAAGGAACTCGTAAGGCGGTTACATTTTGTGGATCTCGAATCAGACCGTTCTCCTCTTTTGTGTTATAGCCCTCAAATGACTTATCGCGCTCACTGACCTTCCACAATTTCACCGTTTTATCATTGGTAGATAGCAGAAAGTGTACGGGATTCTTTTGATGCAGCCATCGTATCTTATTGATTTTCTCCTCGATTTCCAGCGATTTAAGATAATCAAATTCGGGCTCGTGCGATTGGAATGTCGAATAGACATTGTATTCACCGCGTCGCGGATTCGCGGTTTTTGAGGCGGGATCACGCTGCCAAAAATGAAGCAAACAAACATTAAAGGAATAAATTATAATGTTCATAAAGAAAATAAGTAATCAACACTCACCTGAAAAATGACGACGCGACCGCCTTTATCGCCGGTGGCCAGCAGCTCGCCATCGTGATTGAACTCCACGCAGGATATGATATCCGCATCGGTGACATCATCGTCTAAGGCGCCCTTGATCTGTGAGAAGCACCAGGACGCCTCTCCATTACCTGTCCCCGTGCAAACAAATAGAGAAGAGTACACAAAATTATAAAACAAAATAATAAAAAAAAAACGACTACTTATTCAATTGCAAATACCCATCTCACAGCTCCAACTGAAAAGCCGAAATAAGTGCTTGTTACATTTGATTTGCACTCTCTCTGTGCCTCTGGTCCCAGGCAACAGAGACCAGACACAATCAATACTAGTAGTCAGTCGCTGTTGCTGCTGCTGCCAGAGGACAACGATGACGTCTGCAGGACGATGCGTCCTGATTTCTTGCTTGCCTGTCTCTCTGCCTGCCTTGCTCAAATATTTACTAATGACGCCATTTCACAAACTACTACTACTGTTGGCTTTTAGCTCTTTTTGGGCTTTAAATTGCTCTTTAAGCATTGGTCGCTAGCAGACCCTATTTATTTTGCTTCTTTTTAGAGACTCTGTTTGCCAGCCACTTTTTGCGATTGCACATTGTATAAACGTCGTTGTGAAAAGCAAAAATAAAAAAAAGGGTTTCATTTCGAAAATGTGCTTGCCCCTTATACTCATGCAACACCCTCCTCACCCGTCGTCCTGTTTGGTTTCAATTTCAATGCACTTGACAACGGGCCACAGAGCAACATTCACATATTGCATGCAGAATGCAAATACTTTACTTTACTTTATAGATTATTAGGTATGCTCTAGTCGAGCATTATTTCCAATTTTCATTCGTTTGCCTGCACACCAATCATTATGAATTTTGTTGTCTGGCTTTTTGGCTCACATTCGCCGTGCTTGCTTATTGTTTGTCTGCGCTGTGTTCAAAGCGCCATTGGCGACGTCATAATTTGATTGATTGCGCTCCAATGATGATAATAGGATCAGTCACTCAGTCAATCAGTCAGTCAGCTAGTCAGTCAGTCAGTCACTCAATTAGCCAATTTGACGGTTCACATTCATTCAGTGCGTCCTATTTTTAGCAATGTATATGATCAACTTTTATGTGCGTAACGATTACGTTGCCAAAGACACCCGGCCAGCCAGCTAGAAACACACCCACCCACACACACAGAGAGTTTTTCAGTCATTGAACCCATTGCTCACTAAAATGGAAAGTGCTACAGATTTGTGCACAGTTGCACAACTAGAAAGATACATGCTCTTCTATTAGATTGTTACACTTATATATTATACATGTATTTATATATTAAATAATATATATCTGAGATAGCTAAAAGAATAGGAACAACAACTAAAATTGTACACCACGCACACGCCCAAAGTGGCGGCAGACTGTTTTCCGGGTCAAGGCAACAAACAGAACAAGCCACCAGTTATAGACAACAATTCTGTTCTACGAGGGCGGCTCAATAGGTTCCTCAATTATTTTGAATTACACACACTTAATAAATATACATTTCCCAGCACTATATTTTGTTGTTTAAATATACAAACACTTAGATAAGACTCTTAGTGGTAACTACCACTTTCATAACCACTCTCGAGCATTCAGATTTAAGTGGTTGGCAGCAGCGCAGCGCTCGGTGATTTTGATTTTGGGGATATCTAATGATATAATTACGCCAAATGCGAACACAGTGGGACCCAGATTTTTGGGTTTTACTCACAATTCGCATGCCTCAGCGCACACACACATCCAAACACACACACAGATAGACAATCTCATAAGCAGCAGCTAAATGATACTCAAATATTGGCACAATTATTTAACTCGACCACGCGATGTCGCGCGGCAACCGAAAAACAAAGACCAACGGCAGGGTTGCCACCCGACCCACTTTTTCCAGGAACGAATGAACCGACCTAGAGAACAGCACCCCCGCTTCCTCCTGATTGACTGCTACTGTTCTCTCTCGCTCGCTTTCCCTCTCCCTCCTTCGCTATACTCTCAATTCTTGATAGATAGCATGCATAACACAGGGATATAGGTGAGCAACGTGTGCGGGGGCAGTGTGTGCGGAAAGCAATGATTTATACTGAATATACGCTTACCATGTGCAGATGTCTGCGTGTGTGCATGTGTGTGGAGAATCTTATAAACATGTAACTGGTTCAGCTGGGGGGTGCTTAAACCGCCCAGTCTCTCGAACCTCTCAAGAAAACTGACTGCGCAATTAAGCACATTAAACAAAACAAAAAAAAAAAAAAAAAAAAAAAAATAGACAAGAAAAGTTTATCGTATCAACTATTTTACAGACAGAACTGTGATTGATGATGATTTTATATGGATACACAGTGATGGCGAATAGTTATATCAATTCTAACTGTCTTATCTATTTGATGTAGATTTTTTATATATATAACTAAAATTTGGCTGAAACTTTTCGAATAGACACTGAAGTCAATAAAAGCTTTAAGTGCATTTTCTCGGTCAACTAGGAACAAGAAGCTTAATTTACACAAAATGTGCGAAAATCATCTGAGAAATAGACGGCAAGATGCGCAGATACAAATACACACACATATAAACATATATACATATACTTAAATAAGAGAGAGTGGAGCTTCCGATAATTCATCTATATTTCAGTGTAACTACAATTTATCTAGATATCTGTCATTTCTTTTGTTTATGATTCAATTATCGTCTTTTGGCATTTGAAATAATGCAAATCAATTGAATTACGTTGAGGCAAAGTAGAAAAAGAAGGGCTGGTGATGGGTGTTACAAATTTCAAAGGTCGAATATCGGCCAACAGTGCGATAATTTAGACAAGTCTAAGCTCGTAGTTTGGCAAGCAGTTTCTCTAGTGCAAAGATCAATCAGAGTTGTTGTGTATAATAAACTAGAGCAGCAGCTAGTTTGTTTGTTTATTTCGCGAGCAAATTGTTTATGCGCCACTACAAATATTTAATGCATAATTTAAATCAAAATCGCAACCAAATCAAATGATTTCACATACATACAAATGCATACATACATACAAATGCATACATACATACAAATACACACATACATATGTGTGTTCGAAAGTACCCCGACAGCAAGAAGAAGAATAACGACTTACCGGCCATGACAGTTGAACAGCTTTCGTTGAACGGCGCGCGCAAGTTTAACAGGAGGCAGCGCTCAAAACAGTAACAACAACAACAGCAACAGCACAACAAAAACAGTCAAATAAGGCCAAGGAGTTGCGGTAGCTCTCTCTCTTTAACTCTCCAAGCGAAAACAAAAAATAAACACACTCTTGTCTAATGTTTCTCTCTCCGTGTGTGTGTGTTGAGAAACGTGATTTTATTGTTGTTTCTGCTGCTGCTGCTGTGGAGGAGTGTTGAGCGCGGTTTCTTTTGCCAAAGGAGCTGCTGCTAAGCTTGGCATGCAAAAGAAACGAAGAAACCGAAACCAAAAGCAAAAGTAAAAGACAAAACCAAAGTGCTTAACTTTCGTAGCTTTTGTTTCTGCCCTTTTTCTTTTGTTCTTGTTTTTGTTGTACTTTGTGTTTTTTTTATTTTGTTTTTTTTTTTGTCGCTGCTCAACACACAACTTAAGCACGTATACGTATTACGGGTGACGACAACGGAGTCGACGACATGTGGGGAATATACTGCAAAGTAGGGGAGGAGTTTTTCTTTTGTACAAACGCCGACAGCAACAACATAGCGTTAACAGCAACGACGGCGGCGACGACGAGGGCAACGGCGAGAGCAGCCAAAGTAGCAGCGGCAGCAGATCTGCGTCTATGTCATGTGTGTGTGTGTGAGTGTGCAGCCGGTGGTTGTGCCAAAAAAAGTTATCTTGAAATTACTTTGCACTATGTTCTGTATTCTATTCAACGCGGAGCACAAGTAATAAACGCGACGCTGTAAAACGTTAATAACTCGCCAGAATATATTTGCTAAACAATACGATTAATATTATTTATTCTGTGTGTCGCACAACAAATAAACAAACACAAAACACACACAACACAATGGCAGGCAGGCAGAGCATTTTTAGATCTCCACCTCACTCCTCGCCCGTATCAACCTTCTTTTGTTTTATCGTGCTTTCTTTCTTTTGTGCTTCCTTACAAACGCAGCAACGGGTGGCAATCTAACCTTCAAATTTTTGTGTATTCCTTGTTTAGCACTACTTCTTACAGCACGAATTGCTGCACATTCATATTTATTATTTTGACATTCAGCTCTGCAGCTGTGATTTGATTTGGATTTGTTATAAAACCCGCGCTATAGCAATCAATATTCTATTTAAGTGCGACCCGTATTTAATTTCTTAACTATTTTATAATTTTACATGTTTGTTTTGGCAAGCGCGTCACGACTGAGATTATCGCACCAGAATTGTACTCGCTGCTGAACTCGCTTGGCAAATATGGGCAAAAAAAAAATCCCGAGATTCTAACGCTGCTGCTGCTGGTGAGCTGTTCTTCTTCTTCCAGTTTTTGCCGCCTCTTTTGATGCAGTGCTTCGTCGCCGCCGTCGTCGTTGCGTTGCGTCGTCGTTTTCGCAAATGCGGCTGCGGCGGCCAACAATTTACGCACTTTTAAACTATGTACATCATATTGCAATGATACAAATTCAATGCGGCTATAACACCTTAACGCGCCGTTAACAAATTCAACTTAATTTATGACTAATTTATTATGAAAATTTCAACATAAAATGGAAGTACAAAATGTATTGCAAATTTCGCACTTTACAATAACAGTTTCAGGCCACCAAATCGCCGCAAACGAACGGCGTTGCGCAAGTCTACAGTGTTGATCAACGTGTATTGTAAGTGCTGTACAATGTGCGACAGCTACAGCTGTCTGGGTTGTCGTTGTACACTGGCGCAATGGCGCGCAACATTTTTAAACAAAATAATGTATGTATGTTGGAAAACAAAACCAAACTCACTTTGTGGCTTTTTGGCACCGTTCATATTGATGGCCGTGTTGAGCATATTGCCAATTTTTGTAATGCTCGACTGCCGCATGAATGTGCGCGGCGGTATGGGTGGCGGCTGCGGATCAGGCGGCTCCAACACTGGACTTTGTCGACCCCAACGACCCATATTGTTGACGGTTTATTTATTTATTTTTTTCGGTTGTGTTACAGTTTGCTGTCTGTAAATAAATTAAAATGATCGAATCTATTAACATGTATTTTGAAGCACAGTCGCATTTGAGCGCACACACAGAGGCAAGCACACGTATTTTGTAATGAATATGAGCATGAGACCTTTTCGTGTTTTTCAATTTGTCAGGCAATTAACACCTGTCCCCCTCCCCGCATCCATCTTTCCATCTTCCTCCCTCTCTCTCTCTCTCTCTCTTTCTGCCCTGCGCTGGATTTCTCTTTCTTGCGACTTGCACTTATCACACAAATGTCTCCGACTAGATGTATATTTTATTTTATTTTGCTTCTTTTTTTTGTTTGCGCGCACAAATTAATTGTGCAAATGTGGCTGTCGTTTGTTTACATTAGACAGACACAACGTTCGAGCTTCGGTTGCAAAATGCTTGCAAAAACAACTTTAACATCTGCCAACAAAATTTTGAAAAGCACCTCGCGGCGTGTTTTATTAGTTAGGATCCGTATCAAGTCAGAACTCTTTGGTGGAGAGGTGTGTCTGTTCTGTCCGCCGTTTAGCGCTAATGTGCCATTATTTACTGAGTTAGATTACGCTTAGCAAATGTAAATGGCTTGTCAAATTATTTATATTTACGGCAACCATAATTTTGAGTACATATTAGAAATGCTAAGAAAACGAATGAAAATTTTCCTGCTATTCCTTTCAGATTTCTCATTTTTAATCTTATTGAAATATTTGTAAAAAAAAAATTAGCTTTTTTTTAGATAGAAGATAGAAATTTAAATTTTATGTTTCGTAGAGAAGATTTCCACAACCTTTTCCCCAGCATTCTGTGTTCAAAAATATATTTTGAAATACAGATCTAAATAAAAATGTTTACAAAACAATAAAAATGTAAAGTAAGGTAAAGTTAAATGTTTCATAATTCGTAAATAATTCCAACTTGTTGGAATATTAAAAAAAAAAAACAAATATATAAATTTGTCTATTATTGATTAATATTCATAGAGTTTTCAAAACATTCAATATTCAAAAAGTGGTTTATATATTGAAACGAAATAAAAATATTCTTATAAAACAAGAAAACATTTTAAATGTAAGTAATTTTTGCAATTCCCAATTTGCGAGAAATCACTGTATTTTCTCGAAATATTTGTTAAATGGCAAAATGTGAATCAAAATAAATTGCAGTTAAATACGAAATCATAATAAGCTGTTCACAATTCAATTAACAATTACAAAAAGTGCGAATTCAATTTGCTAATCGTCCATTCAAATATTTAAAAAGTAAAACACCCCATAAAAAAACATCATGCATGGAAAATTTTATTGCAACCACAATAATTGTGTGTAAGCTTGTCAAAATCAATAAATAAACAAATAGAACACATTTATTAGGAATACACTCCGGAAATGTAAATAGAGAAAAATATCATTGTTTTTTATACAATGTGGGAATGCTTGATGACGTCAGAATACAACTACACACAGACACCACATGTGAGTGTTGCGGGTGGCACATGCAACAAGTTGATCCGAGGCATGCGCCCTACGTGCAAAATAGAAAACAAAAACAACATGAAATTGTAATCCAATTAATGGGCCCCAGTTTCAATGTCTTTGAGATATTTGGGAGTAAAGGGGAGGTGGGGTGCGGGGAGGGGTACGTGAGTAAGCGCGTGGCAAAAGCATTAAATTAAAAAAAAATGGTGGGAAATTGTTTTCTTCGCATAGAAGTAAGTGCTCTAGAAGTAGACAGAATTAGAAAATCAAACAGGACAAGTGTGGAATGTGTCATCAAAGTTTAAATAAAAAATGCTCTATGCAAAAACTAAAAAAATACCAAGTAAATGTGCTAAGCACAATATATATATATATATGTTTTCGGTCGATCACAAAACAAAACAAATGCGGCAATTTTTTTTAAAGAAATATCAAATTATGCTGTCAAGTTTTTTTTCACTTATTCCGGAGGTAATTCAAAAAATATAGTAAAAGTAATATCTGACTGAAACTTCAAGTCAAATAAATTTGGTAAATTAAGATTTGTATTAGTTAAAAACAATGAAAGGATTTGTAGGGTTTCAGTTTGCGAGAAATATTTCACAAATATCATAAACAGAAGAGATGCTAGATAATGAGAGGGTATATTTATAGTTTAGATACACTTACGTCATATTAACATTAAGGGTATTAACTATTTCGAGACCACAATGGTGTGATTTTTAAAAAATTTATTTACGGCTTAAATGCGGTGCAAAGGACAGAGAAAAGCTACGAAAGGAAATACAAAACAAAAACATAAAAACAAATAAAAACTAAATTAAATTTTTTGGCAAAAAGATATATAAGCGAATATACATGTATGTATTTATATTTTGCTTAGCAATAATACAAACGTTGAAGGTAGCCCCACAGTTTCTGTTTTGTTTATTTTTAAAAGAATGTGAAGGAAATGCTGAAAATACGTTAGCAAACACACATACACACACATACATGTATGTACATGAAAATTATGTGCGAGGGCGCCACTAAAAATAGGCAGGACAGCAATTTAAAGCGTCCAGTCGCACGTGCAACACGAGACAGGCCCCCACTCCCAACTAACCCCTCAACCCCATCCCAATCCGTCTGTTGGCTCTCGTGATGAGGGGCTTTGATTATGTGAGAGACATATTTTTGGATGCCCACCTTAAAAGATGTCGTCAACCCACTCGCAGTGAGAATGCTCCTAATTTGCTTTAAAAGCGTGCTACACGCAAGCATAAAATCGACTTATTTATATTTAGAAGATTTCATCAGGACTGTCAAACTGTGTCATCAAACTGACGTCTACCAATTGGTGCGTACACAACAAAAAAAAAATATATACATTCTGTCTCAAATCAAGCTAATGTTCGAAAAGCCCAAAGAAAATTTTACTACGGTTAAAATTATTTTGAGACAGTTGCGTTATGAAATAAAAGTTGAATACCTGGATTAATATTGAAAAGTAAGATACCCATTCAAAAACATTAGCATGGAATTTTGATTGTAACCACAATAATTGGGTGTAAGCTTGTGAAAATCAATAAATAAACAAATATTCATTGTTTTTGTACAAATTTGGAAAGCTCGATGACGTCAGAATGCATAGAATACAGATATATTACTGCTTATTTCAATTTCTAAAGCTTTTAGCTTTGAATCAAGATTGGTGATATAAGAAAAGATCTAATAAAAATAGGCAGGAACAACGTAATTCTCTGAGTGTATTCAAATCATTTGTGACATATCCCCCTGCTTAGAATTTCTTTCGACTATTATTAATAATGATAGACAGGAGGCGAGATCGATTGCCTATCGCAATTTAGCATAGCACTGATAGGTATATTTATATCTACAGTGACGTCAAGCTTATTTCGGGCAGCGTCTAGCAAAAATTTTTATTGCCTGCCATAAAATAATTATTCATTATTTTTCAAAAATTCCAAAGACCCATGACAGGTACATGTATTGACCACCGAAATGAATATATGACCCTTATATACTGGGATTTCCCCACCCGTTAGGTCGGGTTATGTAAAAAAGTACCGCTATTTAGGATGAAAGGTTATTTCGGGCGGTTACATTATGGACACCTGGGTGCCATAAAACCCGGATTTTTCTACCTAAAGTTGAATTTTTTCGGTATAAATAGACCAATCCTTCGTAGTCAGTTTAGTTTTTTCCTGCATTTCGGGAGCAATAAGCCAACAAGGACCATGGGCAAACGGAGTACTATTGATCAGCGGAAAATCATCCTGGAACACTTAAAAATCGGATGTTCATATCGCCAAATAGTTAAAATGATCAATTTAAACACCTCAACTGTATTCTACATCATTTGGAGTTTCGTGGACGAAAATTGGACAGAGGACAAGGGCGGAATGGCACCAAACCCGATTTTCACCGAGCAGGACGAGCCGCGGATCATCAAGTTTTCAAGGGGAAATCTTAAGCTATCGGCTCAAAAGCTGACTCAATAGGTGCAGGATGAAATAAGGAAAAATTTCAGTATGGGAACTGTGCTCCAGGTTCTGCCCAACCATGACTTTAAGGCCCGAGTACCACGGAAAATGAAATTTACAAGTGCAAAAAATATAGGGTCTAGGATGACGTTCGTCAAAATCCACTTGGACAAGGATTTGGAGTTCTGGAACACAGTCATATTTGAATTTGAGTACAAATTAAACATTAAAGGCTCGGACGGATGGAATTATGTGTGGCGACTCTCCAATACTGAATTGAGTCCCAAAAATTTAAAGGCAGCAGCCAAGCACTGCGGAGGAAGTGTCCTGGTATGGGCATCTATCTCGACAGCCCGCGACGGAAATTTTGTGTTCGTTGAAACAACAATGGACAGGAATGTGTACTTTGATATACTAAAGGAAAATCTACTCGAAAGTGCCGAGAATCTAGAATCCGACGCACTTTCCGGATCGACCAGGACAAAGACCGCAAGCATAAGTCCGGAATAGTACAGTCCTGGCTTATCTGGAACTGTCCCCACGTGATAATTCCACCGGCCCAGTCTCCAGACTTAAATGTTATTAAAAATTTGTGGGCTCTGCTGGAATATAACATCCGGAATCACAACATATCCAGCAAACAAGACCTCAAAAATGCTCTGCTGGAGGAGTGGAGCAAGATCAGCCCAGAAACTATCCGGAAGCTGGCATCTTCCATGAAAAATAGGTTAAGCGAAGTTGTTAAGGCTAAAGCATATCATACTAAGTATTAACATCCTTATTTAAGTTTTTATACGCCAAATATTTAACTTTTTTTAAGACTGGCCGAATTAAGCTTTCATATGTATTTTGGATATGTTTTCAGTTTTTGACTAATTTTAATTAATTAATTAATGTTTTAATAAAAACTAAAGTTTTTTTTCAAATGGGATATACCATTAAACAAATTGGCATTTAAACATTTTGCGTTTTTTTCCTTGTTTAAACTTTATAGTACTTTAAAATTTTTGCTAGACACTGCCCGAAATAAGCTTGTCGTCACTGTATATAAATGGATATATATATAGATAACTATCTGGGCCTAAACCGATGGCTCAATATTGTTCTTATCAAACTGTATGTGCTGCGCTATTGTCTAATTAATGCATGAGCGAGTCAATGCCGAAACTAATTAAACATTTGACAAAAATAAAAGGCTTCAGGGGTGTATATTTTGTTGTACATATTATTGTCAAGTATAAAGCTAAACAAATTACATGCCAGTTATCATTAGAGTCAGATAAGTCAGATTAAAGCGCGTGTTTCGCATTGTTTTTCCAAGCAATTTGAATGAATTTGGCTGTAATTGATGCCAACAGCTTAGGCAAATATTTTTTGGCATAAAGCGCGGCTAGTGACAAAATAGACGCCATTAATTGTTGTGATACAATGAATTTACTTTTGAATTTATATGGCAAATACAACTGTTGGCTAGTTGTTGTTGTTGCGTTAGTGAAACAATGTTGTTAACCTCAAAAGCCGCCAAGAACGTCAACAACTAAAACTTGGATCGCACGTACAAAATCGACGTATGTTTGTATATTTGTAAGCAACTTGCCGTTCGGGCTCTCTAAAACGGTATGGCGTTACCTTTGTTATAATGTGGCTATATGATATCATTATGTACACACTATGTACATCTGGAAAATAAATGCATAGAACTCATTACAGATCCGCATCTGAATTATTTGAATGACATAACTTGGCCAAGTTTTTGTTGCTCATAATATTTCATTTGTTGAGGGTTAATACATGTTAAACAGCTGTATTGCCATAAAACAAAAATATACAAAAAAAAAAAAAAATAATAACCCACGCGCACATTTGTCAAATGCTGAAACAGAACTAAAAACTCGACAGAGCAAATAACAATTGAAGCACAAATATAATTTGAATTTTTGAATATATATTCTTTTATAAACAATTTTTTATTCAACCAAAAAAAATTGTTCGCTTCTATTTTAAAATGTCGGAATACCTGAATAAACTCCGTAGTAGTAATTGATTCTACATCCTCTCTGGTGTTATCATTTTTTAGTTTATCTTTCTTTTAGTCTCAAGTTTCTATTCTAGTTTGTTTTGCTATATAGCACAGTGTTGTAAGTGTTGTAGCGGTTAACGGCTCTTTTCTGCATTGTTACAAGCACTGTTTTATTAGTTATGAGCAACTTGCACTTTCGAAATGAACTTGACGGGGAGAGTCAAACGCGTGTAGCACATTTGCCGTGCGCTTGATAAAGGCACTGAATCTGATTTAAATTTGATTCAACTTCAACGCATCGCAACGCAAATCAAAAACCGCAAAGGCGGAACAGTCAACGCGGCGTCGTTAAAATTAGCACTGAACTCGCATGCGTCGCCCAGCGATTGTGGGGCCTATGTTTTCTACATAGCATGCACAGTGGATCACAGCTGTAGCAAATTATAACATTTCCAAACACCTTACAAATATATCTATTTTTGGTTTATTTTTGTGGTTTAGTTAATCTTATCATCCTAGTGTTACAACTAAAAGCTATGATTTACGGTATGATACAAATAATTTTTTCTATATTTAAAAATAGCCATTACGATCGTCTGGATTCCTGCTCAGATATTAAAATATTTCGGCAACTTACATTTTAATGTTGGCGAGCTAATTTTGAGAAGCGTGGACTTATTAACAAAATTTATCCAATCGAAAATGTAGCAAAAATTTTGACAGGAACTGTAGAAAGCAACTTCTGATTGGGAAACATAATTTTAATTTTCCAATAATCATATTAGTTTTGCGTTTTGTTTTTTTTTGGTTGTGGGCCACTATAAGCCTACGTGCGCTGTTTCTCTTTGTCTCTCTCTTGTTCTCTGCAATGACGCTCGGCACCTGCTGTTGCGTGTATGTGATATGTGTGCGTAGAGGGGTAAATGAAGCGAAGAGCCTTCTCTCTCTCTCTCTCTCTGTGTGTATTTCTTCGACCGTGAGGAGACTATTAGTGCTCTTTCTTGTCGAAGATTTGATTGTAAAATGTAAACAAAACTATATGTGAGTGAGTAACTGATATTTTTATTGCTGTTGTTGTTGTTCTTGCGGTTGCTGTTGTAGTCTACATATTCTTCTGATAAACGGTAATTTGCATATTGATGCTGTTGCGCTCTGGTTGTCATGTTTATTCCTGTGACATCCATTAAATGATAGAATAAAAGCTGCTTAAATAAGACAGCAATGAGGCAATCATGCCCTGCTATATTTTTACCACTTCTCGCGATAACATTTGGTCAACGCATTTATGTCCTTATTCAAAATATTGTATCTCAGACGCAAATGATTGCTGTGCGTACCCCAATCCTCGATGCCATGATGAAACATCACCTCTAACACCGACAACTCATGGTACACCTCAAACCATTCCATGCTAATGGTGGCGGCGCATGTTTCCAACAGCAAGCGGAATGAGCAGGGGAAAAGCGAACGTAACTTTTGCTTGCCCGCATAGCTGATCCCCATGCCCTGCATCCCGTGCAAAAACCAACAATCGAAATTCGAAATTTTCAGCAAAAGCTCTTGAGCATGTGACTTATCCTCATCTCCATGCTCATCCTCATCGTCCTGCTCATCTTCAGCGGTGTCAGCAATGCGCTCTGTCTCAGTTACTTGCTTTGTTTGAACTTTAGTTTCTTCTGTTTCCCACGGAAATTTCATTTGGCGTCGTGGCAAGTTTAGCGGCACACGCAACGGATCCATGTTGCGCTCATCGAATGCCTGTATGGCGGCCAAATTGTTTAGAGGCACTTCCTCATTATTGAGTTTCAGCAAATAGTTGGGCGCGTCGCTAATTTTCCAGAACGGATTCTTCGCCTCGAGTGCCGTGCGACGCTCGGCTTTTACCATAATCTTATTTTGATACTGTTTGCCATACTGGGAAACAGGCTGTCGAAATATGAAATCGGGTCGCTTCTCCCGCCTCTGCACTTCTTCAATCCAGGTGTGCGTCTGTATATCGCAATTAGCACGAATTTCCGTGAGACGCACTGGTAGCCGATCGAGCATCTGATAGATTCCTATTTGCTGGTAGTTTTGCTGACAAGCCAACTCATCCACACGAAGTAATTTGCCGCGCACAGCCAAGTACTCAGCCAGCTCAGTGGTTTGACCTTTAAATGGGGCCATCTGACGCTCTTTGTGATCGACTTTCATCCAGTCTGGTATCTGAACACTCATCTCATCCGGTTGTGCTTGTTCCGCATGCAGGAGTATACGCTGAAAGTAACTATGGGCCGGAGTTAGGCTGGGCTGAAATTCAATGTGATCCTTGCTGATGCTTTCCATGCTGGACTCGCCGTATTTCTTTTTCAACAGCGTCTCAAAAATAAGGCAAACATTCTCGCGCATGCGCTGCATGGCCGGCGTCATCAGCATCTCATTGTAGTTGTACTCCTGCTCCTTCTGCTTTTGCTCCTTTTTCAGATATTCATCAATACCGCGTCCATTTGAAGTGGTCACATCAAATCGCCGGGCAAAGCTTTCGTTGTACTGCGATACCAATACTTTCCGCATCTCCACGAACTGCATCCATTCCGTGTAGACAAAAAGCGGCTTTACCGACTGATCATTATCATGATCTGTAGTTTCTGAGATGTGTTTATTAATGAGCAACGCAGATTCGGATATGACGCGTTCCTTAACATCATCAAGACCAAACATTAGCTTTAGTACGTATATAATGTAAGCCATCACTCGAGCCTCATAGTGCGGATACAAATTAATGGATGTCGGACGATTCGTTCCGAAGGTGGGCGGCAGCATATCCATTAAACTAATCACATAGCTGGCTATCACCGGTGGTAAACTCAGTTCAAGTACATAGCGACGGGTTAGCGCTTCCAGATTAGGTTTCTGGTATCCGTTCAGGTCTATGAAATTTCCTATTTTTGACATGTGAGTCCGCATAAACTAGAAATTAATAAAAACCATAATTTTTACTCTGAAATTTGTAGATTACAACTTAATCAAATAAATGTTGCTAAATGAAATAAATAATTAAATTATGAATATCCCATTGGCGCTCACCTTATAGCGAACCTTGTCCCTCTGGTGACTAAATTCCATCTGTTTGAGCAGCTTTTTGCCACCCATGGCCAATTTCTCGGGCAAATAGTTGAGCATATAGCGACTGGTCAGATGCTCCTCATCAATGAATCGCAGTAGATCGGTCAACTGTATATCATCCTCGATTTGGTTGAGTGCTATGGCCAGCACAATATACAGTTTGGTAAAATTTAAGCAGTAAACGTTGCGATCAAAATTGTTCAGGCTACTAGCGTTATGATGCAGCTTATGACACTGCATGCTGCCCGAACTGTCCATGCTGTGTTTGTCGAGATGCTTGAGAGGCATCTGCTTTTTGAACGATTTGCGAGCATTCGTTGACCATTGTAGCTTCAAATTTTGGTTAGTTGTCTGTGTTGATTCTGAAATGGCGCCGTTCTTAACGGCCGACTCATCCAATTTGCGCTGGAAAAAGGGGAAACGAGAATAAGTCGGTGTCAGTGGAGAGTAGATAGCCAGGTGATTGATTAACTTAAGCTAGGTAATTTGTCGAGTCATTTGCATAAGTCTAGGCGATAAGCCCCTATAAATAGCCAACTGAGCCATCCAAATACCAATTCAACATTGTTGCTCGAAACATCACTGAAATGTCTACACGTCTGGTACTGATCTGCCTAGCACTCCTTCTGCTGGTGTACGCACCCCTGCCCACATCAGCGGCAGCTGTCGAGCTAACTGGCGGTGAGTCAACTGATGAGCTGATGAAAACCTACTAGCATTGTATAAAATAAATTTCGCTTTCTGCACAGCTACATTGGTGGAGCGCGATCCTGATACTGAATTGGGTGCAACTGTGGAGCCTCCATCATCGGAATCGGGTCAACCAAAGCAGCGAACTTTCTTCCTGCTGTTGCCGCTGCTGTTTTCCAACCAATTCTAAATAACTGACCGCTGTGCCAAAACCATTGCTAGAGCCGTAAATAAATCGCATTCACAAATATATGTTATTAATAAAGTAAAGAAATCGAGCATGCAAACACCTTGGTTTTTCTCCATTTTCGCCAATTGGCGCGCTCATCATCGGGTTGATTTGCCGGATTTTTGTCCGGGCGCAATCGTTTCCGCTTTATCCTCCTGTGATTATAGATGATGCGAGCGTCGCTGCAAGGCAATGGTAAAACAAACGATTTAATATATATGGATAATATATGGTTCTGATCTTATTTGTTATATCTTATGCAAGGGTATATAAAGTCAATTAATTAGAAAAGCTGCTTCATTTACTTCACTAAGGCTCGCACATTTAGTTTTGGCAGGCCCATCTCATTGTTCTTGGTAAAGGCCACTTCCATGCGTCCCATGTAGGCAGCCCATACCTGCAGCGTCATTAGCTTTAGTTCCGGCTTGGCGCCCATTTGCAGTAGCTCCTGCGTTAAGCCACGCAGCACATAATTGTAAAACTCCCACGATGTTATCTCGGCATGCTCCTGTTGCACCTTTGGCTTCTTGATGGTGCGCTGCGAGACTTGCTTGGTGGTGTCGTTAAATGTGTCCTCGGCGCTTATCTCCACGGCGCGCAGCTGTTCCTTTTTGGTGCCGCACTCGATGCAGTAATAATAACCTTCGCGTTCCTGGAACGTACGCTCCCGGCAGATATCGCACTCCATGTCAGCCACTTCCATTACCTCCGTGTCCTCCATTCTGACTTGCTATTGTAATATTTAAGTCGCACGTGCGCTTCTCAAATCAGATTTTAAAACTAAAACTAAATATAATAACAAATACGCATGTTCAGATACCGGTTATCGTTTATCGATATTCATACCAATAATTGTGTGGCAAATTTTGATTTCAGTGCTTTTGTAAATCGCACACATTATTTAAGTTAGTTACAAGAATAAAAAAATACACTGTTAGCTTCGTAAATTAATTAATAAACCAAATAATAAGAATATCAATAAGCAGATATTAGCTTATTCCGCCCAATCAATTCGATAGTCGAAAACGCAACCCAGTGGAGACTGCCTGTTGCACGGGAAAATGCTGACAGAGCACATCACTAATTCCACCAAGCACTGGCGATTGTTGACCTATCCCAATATTTCAAATTTGCTGAAACAAGCATTTTGTTTAACAGTTTTTTGTAATCCAATTGTACCAATTCCATGTCACTGGTTACATAAGACAATTGCTCAATGCGAATATAGCTTAACATCTTAATGAATAGCAGCAATTAACAGGAACCTTCCCAATAATACCCTAGTATTGAAATGCTTAACACTCTCGCGAGACGCGCAACCCGAAAGCTTAAGACTCGTACGCGCCGAAAGCTTACGACTGCAATGGTCAGTCGCCCACAGACTGCCGATCAGTGTAAGTGCAGCAGCGCACAATGTGCACTTCCGACGAGAGCGTCACAAATACCAAGAACCAAGATTCGTTCTCTGCCATGAATAGCGATCAGGAGTTGATGTCGAAAGAGGAGCACTTGCAAGTACAGGAGTTGAGCAATTGGTTGGATGCAAATCCAACTATCAATGGCTGCAAGGACCATGCCAATTTGCACTTCTTTCTGCGCACCTGCAAATTTGATCTAGACCGCGCCAAAAAGAAGATCAAAACATTCTACCAAATGCGCGCGGAGCGTGGCGAATGGTTTGACAACTGCAATCCCATGTTGCCCGAAATACAGGATCTACTCAGCGTGGGCGTCTTTCTACCCGTTGATGGCGTCGATGATCAGCAACGAAAGGTGGTCATAATACGAACTGCGGCTCACGATCCCAAACGACACACTCAGAATAATGTCTTTAAGGTAAGTGACCATATATTTGCACTGTATAAATGTGTAAAGTTTTTGACCTTTGCCTCATTGTAGACAAGCAAAATGATATTGGATTTGCTATTGAAATTTGAGCCAGACAATTGTGCTCACGGCATCGTTGCTATTATGGATATGGAGGGTGTTCAATTGGGACATGCACTGCAGCTAAATCCCAAGCTCATCAAGCGTTCCGTCGAGAGCTGGACGGCGTATCCGTGTCAACCGAAGCTGTTGGAGTTTATCAATGCACCGCGTCATGTCAACATTTTTCTGAATACTTTTCGGTGCGTCACATCCATTCGATTGACTCATTACCTTTGTTTATTTGAGTATAATCAATGCCTTCTTGGTTATTTAGAGTCTTTATGACTGCGAAGATACGATCTCGCGTCATGGTGCGCCGTGAGGGTACAATGGTGAATTGCAAGCAGCTGCCAAGCGATTTGGGCGGTCAGGGACCCAGCTACAGAGAGCTGGCCTTCAAATGGAAACAATTACTTGAGCAGCACGCTGACTTCTATGTGGAGCAGGGCAAATACAAAAGCATATTGAGGCGATAAGCGTGCGATTAACAAAATATGTGATTAGAACTCCACACAGAGCCAGTAACATTTCTATGTTTGCAGTCGCAGTAATCAGAAAATGTATTGCTCCTAAGGATTAGCTCATGCTCATATGTAATTAAGTAATTATAATTCGTAGATTAGTATAAAGCGAAGCTAATCTCTTATCGTTTCGCAACTATATGGAACGATGTTTAAGCTGAAAGCTCTATTAAAAATACTTACTTAATTTGCGTTCAGAAAAAAATCACAATAATCTTATTAAATTTGTTTACAATTTGCAATATAGGCTACATCTTTTGACTTGTTATCTATTGATATTTTAAATAACATATGACGCCAAATTTGCTTTCATTTTCATTATATTCTTTGTGTCTTTATTAGTATAAAATAGTATATCAAAAATGTTTATCAAGTCTATAATTATTATCATTTATTGGGGGCTATCGAGTGACGTTTCACTTTGCTAGGGAGTTTGCAATGCAAAAGATTTTCCATCCATCTATCGATATTAATAATAAATACGTACATACATACAAAAGAACATAAACAAAATGAAAAACTCACACAGTTTTGTGAACAGAATGTTGTTTAAAAGCGAGTTCTTTGTTAGTGTATCAATGTGTGTCTGGTCAGTTTTTTACGATGTGCTTTTTTTTTTTTTTGTTCGCTTTTTGTTTTTCTCTTATATAAATATACATACATATATAAATATAAGTGTTTTATATCTCTTAAAAGTAGGTGTCACATATAAAAATATAGTAGATGTTAAGCCCATCATCTCCATTATCATCAGCAAACAACGCACTATTGGTAATTTTAGTGGGACCACAAAAAGCACTGAACAAAACTTAAAAGCTATAAACGAGAAAAAGGAAAGGCGGTAACTAACTGAAGCGTAATATATATGTATATATAGCGTTCAAATACAATTGAAAGTAAAGCGCACTTGCGCCCGCCCATCACAAGTCCAATTGTAAATTAACGCTATTCCCACCACTGTCCATCGCTGGTTGCAGTGATTCCTATATTTGCCGTTCATCTTTTGCCGTCAGTTTATCAATGAGCTCTTGGAGCGGGGCCAGTTCGCGTCGTTCAATCAAATTGAACTCTTGCACAAAGAATATAAAATGCTTAAAGGACGTATTCAAATGGGCCTCCTCGCCCAGCGTCACCACCTCGGAGAAGTGCTGATGATAGATGTGTGCGTAGACGCGAAATAGTCGCTTCAATATGGTTTTAGCGGAGGCGAGAAAATTCTTTGGAAATGGTACACCAATTTTGGATGGAAACAGTGTCTCATCATCCAGCTGGTCCTGCACCCAGGTCATCAAATAATCAATATACTTGGGAGCGCTGCATTTGATGGGCTTCTTAACGGTCAAACCATCTGCCCAATGGTATTCATATTTCGGACCAGCCGACATAATGCCACAACTTTCCTCCGTGCAGAATTCCGTTATTGTGCCATACAGCATATTAATCTGGTTAAAGAAATCCACAGCTGTAAGGCAGGCAGAGAGAGAGAACATATGAAAAAGTTAGCCAAAACAATGTATGATGCTAAGACATAACTACTCACTGTTGACGGCCACCCATTCGTTGAGATCCTCGCCATCAGGCAGAGCGACGGCGTTGCGTAAATTGCCGGAGCCGAGAGTGGCGGCTGCATGCTTCATGAGATCATATTGATGCGTGCCCTCCGGTATATTCTTTTTCGGCTTAAAGGTTTTACTCGAACGTGAACCGCTGCAGGCGAAAAACAGATTCATTGTATTGGTATGCCACAACAAACAACCCCTCCAGGCAACAACTCGCAGTCGTGGAGCCATCGCCTCACACCATCCAACAACCTGGCTGAACAAAGGGTAGCCGCTCTTTGTTTGCTACTGTTGTTTCAGTAGTGCCAGTCTAACGGGCTTCTCGGCTTACATTAACATATGCATATTTCCAGTGTAAAATCAACAATAAACGCATTCATATGCGACAGCTTTCGACTTATGAATATACTTACAACAAAAATTCCATTGCCATACAGTTATTGTCACCGTTCACTTGCCACAAATCGAAAAGTTTATTCAACTACCTGTCAAGCAATATAAATATTTATCGGCAATACACCTTTCGGACGAGTGAGTATCGATTGGGTTGTTAAAAACAATGATTAATCCTAATTATTTCTTTATTAACAAAAATTGTTGGCAGGGCAAAGTGTAGGGCTGGCAACTAATACCGACCACATCGATAAGCCAAACTCGAAAGCTGACATATCGATTATTCTTTTGACAGCGCTGTTCGCGTTGCCACATGGAACTAAAAAATCGTATATGTATACACTGGACACGTGCAAGTGTGTACACATTATTCGCTCTCTGAAGCACGTGGAAAAACAACGCGACTTGGTTTCCCCGTTGAGAATTGATAATCTTTATTAATTTAAAGGCATATTTAAGCCTTAATTATGGTAAATAATTTTTAAATCATAGTCATTGAGGAGTTTTCTATAGATATATATGTGATATACGTCTCATATACACAATAAATATAACCCATGTATTAACTGTGTGCGGTAGCTCTATAAAACGTGGAAAAAAACTTTTAGCACTGTAATTTCTATTGATTTCGTGTATTAATTCAAATTTATTTACAATTGCAGACGAACCTGTACGTGCTGTATGAGCATGCGGCAGGCTTTTCGCTCTTCTCTGTAAAGGAGTTCGAGGAGGTTTCCATGTTCCTGCCGCAGGTTGAGTCCTCCGTCACGGACATTTCCAAGTTTAATTCTATTGTGAAGCTGGCTGGATTTTCGCCATTTAAGACGGCAATTGCTGCACTGGAGAATATCAATGCAATATCTGAGGGCATTGTGCCGCAGGACTTGTTGCATTTCCTCGATGATTTCTTCGCCAAGCTAAAGAAGAAGAAGTGCACTTTGGGCATTGCGGACCCAAAACTAGGCGCAGCCATAACCGAATCTGTTGGCGTTCAGTGCAGCCACTTTGGTGTTGTTCCCGAGATTTTGCGCGGTGTGCGTTTCCACTTTGCCAAGCTCGTAAAAGGTCAGTAAACTCATTTACAAATATAATTCCAATAATAAACATCTTAATTTGCGCTTGCAGGCTTTACAAGCAAGTCCGCTGGCGTGGCTCAGCTGGGTCTGGGACACAGCTACTCGCGTGCCAAGGTCAAGTTCAATGTGCATCGTTCGGACAACATGATCATTCAGTCGATAGCGTTGCTGGATCAGCTGGACAAGGATGTCAATACGTTCTCAATGCGTATACGCGAATGGTACTCGTATCACTTCCCAGAACTGGTCAAAATTGTGCCCGACAATTATATGTTTGCCAAGGCGGCCAAGTTCATTAAGGACCGCAAGGAGCTCACCCAAGATAAGCTTGAGGGTCTGGAGGAAATTGTAATGGACTCTGCCAAGGCGCAGGCGATCATTGATGCTGGTAAAATGTCGATGGGCATGGACATATCCATTGTTGATCTAATTAACATTGACCTCTTTGCCGAGCGAGTCGTCAAGCTCTCGGAATACCGCAAAAAGCTATCCACATACTTGCACAACAAAATGAATATGGTGGCACCAAATCTGCAGTCGCTCATCGGCGATCAGGTTGGCGCTCGCCTCATTTCGCACGCGGGTAGCCTGACAAATCTGGCCAAGTATCCCGCATCGACAGTACAAATTCTGGGTGCCGAGAAGGCACTTTTCCGTGCCCTCAAGACTCGCTCCAACACACCAAAGTATGGCTTGATCTATCATTCGTCGTTCATTGGACGCGCGGGCCTCAAGAACAAGGGTCGCATCTCTCGTTTCCTGGCCAACAAATGTTCGATTGCCTCGCGCATTGATTGTTTCCTGGAACAGCCGACGAGCGTATTTGGTGACACGCTGAAGCAACAGGTGGAGGATCGACTTAAATTCTACGAATCGGGTGATGTGCCTCGCAAGAACATCGAGGTGATGAAGGAGGCTATCGAGGCGGCTGGTCAAGAAGCTGTCAGCGCACCACAGTCCGACAAAAAGAAGAACAAGAAAAAGAAGCGTCCAGCAGATGCAGATACAAATGGTGCAAGCAATGGCAATGCAGCAGCCGCATCTGAGGAGGCCGAAAATGGCAATGGCAATGGCGATGGGGATGCCGATGGTGAGCCCAAGAAGAAGAAAAAGAAGAATAAGAATAAAAATAAACAAGCCGTGGAGGCGTAGATGCCACCTATGCACCTATACGGTATTCCACATTAGTGCTTAGTTTTAAGTTCAACACTTTATTTTACTTAATATTTCTTTCAATATTTCATGATACCGCAAAACTCAATAAATAACAATTTTACTACACAAATTGTACAATATGGAATTCAATACAAAGTAAGGCATTACAAAAGACATCCTTTCGAACCAGTTTTTTAACTTGATAAAAAAGTGCTGCAAGCAGCAATCAAAATCGGAGTTTTAATTTCATTCTTTATTTTCACACATTGGTTTTATATACATACACATAACTTTTCAACTATTGCTAATGTTTCGGTATTTTTTTGTTTCTTTTTTTTATTTTATTTTAATTATATTTTTATTTTTTTTGTAACAATTTGAATGATACATCAGCCGTCCTTCAAAATGCTGCGCTAAAATATCGATTTAGTACAACCATTAATTAATTTTATTGCATTTATGACATTTAAACACGCAAAAGTATTTAAATTCCGAGTGGACAACAGGACGGATGTGGAATTTTCGTATTTTGTTTTCTTTTTTGATTTTGTTTCGGTACCGGTATTTGGAATATTTGGTAGAAAGGAAGAAAAAAGTGTTCAAATTCTACAAATAATAATACATTTGGATATTGGGAATAAGAATTAGCTGGGATTAACAAATCGATTTAGCAACAAATAATCATATTACATATTGTATTATACAAGGGAAGATTAGATAGAGAATACATCGGAACAGGTTAGTTCCGTTCCGGATGTGCGTGCGTGCGTGTTTCCGTGTGGAACGTCATTAGGCTAACAAATATCATTGAAACAAATCAAATGCTGAGGAATTGTTATTGCTGCTGTGATGCTGCTGTGGCTGCTGGAAAGCGTTGAAGTTGGCAAATGCTGTTGCTGCTCCTGCTGCTGGCTGCGGCTGCTGCATCTGCATCTGTGGAATGGTCTGTTGCGGCGCCCCAAACATATTGGGACTGGTTAGTGGCGAAGCCGTTAGCCCCGGAAACGCGCCACCCGTTTGCACATTGAGCGGCGACTGCGTCTTGGCGGGACTCTGCGTTTTCAGCGCATTCATCGAGAGTGCCGGCGCATTCGATTTGCCCGATTTGCTCAACAGCAGATTATCCAAATCAATGTTGAGATTGCCCGCTTTCAGATTACCCGACCAGGTGGCACCCACATTTGTCGGCTGCGTGCTGCTGCTCGTCGTCGTCGCTCCATTTGTGTTTGTATTGATATTGTTGTTGTTGTTGCTACTGAACACTGACATTGGCTGCAACAGATTGTCGGCGTTGACAGCAGCAATTGGTGGCAGCATGTTATCTGCAAAGAACGCACAAGAATTTAATATATCAATTAGATGGAATACAAATCGCAGTTAAAGGAACTAGTTTAGGCATAAGAAATGTTAGTAAGCATACGTGTGTGTAATTGAATGTGTGAGTGTGTGTGTTTGGGTGTGTCTATGTGCTGCTTATCGATTGTGTGAGATGAGTGTGGAAGCATTGTTGATAACAGGCGCAGGTAACTCAATCAGCTAAGTGCAGTTGAATTGATATTTGTTTTTTATTGTATTTGTTTTTGGTTATAGTTGTTTACCTAGTGCGTCCGCGGCTGTGGCACAATGCCCGGTATATTGAGAAATGCTTTAAGGTATTTATATATATATATAAATATATATTTTATAAATTTATCACAATAATATATATATATATATTGAAATAATATCCAAATTGTGCGTTTGCAATATAAAATGTCAAGGGAAAAAGGAATAAAAGTAAAGTAGAAATATTTGTTCAAATCAAATCTGTAAGTACCTGTCTTGCTAGGTTTATACATATCGTATCAATGTATATTTCTATTGTAGTCTAAAGCGTTGAATCGCCAAAATCGTTTTCGAAAATTACTGCGGCGCTTTGCTTTAAACATAATCCGAATATATTAAATGTTTTCCAACAATATATATGAAACTACAAATTTCAACTTAGTTTACATTAAAGCAATCGTAACATTTATTAACAAATTTTAAATTTTTAAATTAAATGAATAAACTGAAAAAAATGTAAATAAATCAATTACTAAAAATATGTGCTTAAATAACTGTTGAATTTCAACAATAGATAAGAGCGATAAGAAAACCATACTCTCAATTTTCGATTCGGATAAGAGCAAAGTAACGCAATAGTTTCCGAATTTCGAATATAGAAAACGAAACGTGTCGTATCTAAAATATACACAATGTATATTTTTGTGGAGAAGCAAAGTTGAAAAAAATTGAAGATTTGTGGTCATTATGATACATATAACTACATATATAAATATACGAGGGTGGTTTGATGAGTACCTGACCTGGCCAGGTGAAGTCCACTGTTTCGACTGTTCTTTGGTCTCTGGTGTGTACCAGTGAATCCATGTTTCGTCAACAGTCACGAATCGACGCAAAAATTCCTTCGGATTACGCTTTAACAGCGCCAAACCATGCTCCGAAGTGGTCACGCGGTTGCGCTTATTGTCTGGTGTGAGCAAACGCGGCACCCATCGCGCCGATAGCTTTCTCATACCCAATATTTCATGTAGGACATGTAGTCCGATTTGACTGAAATTTTCACTGTGGCTGTTTAGGTTTATGTACTATACGATAGTCACGTCATATTGCAATAGTGGCACCATCTGGCGTCAAGGTCAGGTACTCATCAAACCACCCTCGTATATCTTAAGCTTAGTATTGTTGGCTCTGTTCAAGAACGGCCGTATCGAATAGTTTGTAGCATGTGCCCAAAATGTGTTCGGCGAGCTCGCGGCACTCGTCTGATGATTCACCGCCGACGAGCGGTGAGCGCACAATCTCCTCCAGCCAACGTCGCAGCTCGTTGAGTGATTCGGCAAAATGGGCGGCCAGCAGGTGGGCGGGCATGGTGACCAGCGCAGTGCCGAGCAGTTGCAGCGTCGCTGCACGCACTCGTGCCTCGGCGCTGAAGCGCACAAAGGCACACAAATCGAAGATCTCACGGATCATGGCCGGCAGCAGGGGACAGTTTTCGGCGCACATGACCAGCACGGCCAATGTGTGCAGCATGTTGATCAGCAGCAATGTGTCGATATCATGCGAAATGTTATCGCACTTAACGTACAGCATTTGACGTGTCCGTTGACCGCGCACCAAACCAAAGAAAAACGTGCCCGCCACGGCATGGAAGGGATTCATTTTCGCCTGAGCCTCTGGCATTTTGGGCTTGCTTAGAAAGCGTCTTGTCTTGTTGCGCAATCTTTCGCGTATGATTCGCTGTGCGGCAAGCATGCGTGCTGCAGCTGCATCTTCATCGGTGTGCAACATAAACTTGCGTCGCTGTTTGGCAACAGGTGGCACAATATCCAAGATTTCTGCATTAGTTGGCGGCAGCTGGTGTTGATCACCGGCCAGCTCCTTGGCCGCGGCAGCCAGCACCTGTAGTATGAGGATGCGCACTTTGGATGCATGCCGTGTGTTGTCTGTGTGGAATTCGCGACACAGCAACTCCGCACAGGCGGCCGGTTGGGCAACGCAAATGGCCACACAACAGTGGAACTGGGTGCGCTCGAAGTTCTCAAAGTAGTACTGCATCTCGAGCGTTATAAACAGCTGCATCAGTTCCTGGGCCAGCTTTACATCCTGCTGTGCCAGCTGACTGCGTATCAGCTGCTCGGCAGTGCTCAGTGCGCCCTCAAAGATCTCACAGTTTGCCACCTTGGTGCGCAACAGATGCAGCAAGTCAAGAATGAACTTGGGGCGCTGTTGCAGGCTGCTGGATATATCATTGGACATGTCATATGGCTTCAAATCATCGTCATCGTCCTCGTCGAGCATCTGTGACGGTTTCTCATCATCGTCCGAGTCCAAATCGAGCTGCATGATTGCAGCACTTGTTGTTGTTGTCGTTGCTGGCTGCATCTGCGGTGTGTTTGACTGTTCCTGCTGCACCTGCTCGCCCATAAACTGAGCCATGTGCAGCACGAGGCGTTGCAGCAACTCGCAACTGGGTCGCACATCCAACTGTTCCTTGGTGGAAAGCACAAGATTCTCGAGCTCCTCGAGAATGTGCCAATGTGGCGTCTGCTCCATGGACGCGTAATTAAAATGCAAATAATCCTCGTCCTTGGCATTCGGTTCCAGTAAGCAATTATATAGCAGCTCCACGGTCTTCATGCCCACATAGCGCTGCACCATGTCTGGCGACTGCAGATGGTGACTGAGTCCATCGTGCAGCTGACATTTTTGGCCCGCCTGCAACATGCCACCGTATTTGCCGGTAAGCACAAGCATCTTGCTGATGGCCACATGTTCCTCGCTGCTCAGCTTTTGCAATGAGATGCGGCTGGACCAAATGCCCAGCAGCTGCGTAAAGAGCAACTGCAGCTGTGTGGGCGCAACGACATTTAGATAACCCACCAGCGAGCACAGTGCTCCATTTTCGATCGGCGTATGCTGCAACGGCAGCTTCTGCAACAAACAATGCTGCCAATGGGGCGACTCCAAGGCAACTCTTCCCAGCAACACGTAAAGATTAAGCTGGATGCTAAGTGCAGTCTGTGCTAATTTAAAACATGCCGTTGGCTCCAGTTCCCGCAAGATTTGCTGCAACACGTTGCGTGACGTGGGTGCAACCGCTAAGTCCTCGAGCACGCGCAACAGACACTCCACATTGGAAGCATCGTAAAAGTTGGCGATAACACGTGAAAGCAGCCAGCTAAATGGGCTTAGATCGAAATGTCCTGTGTTATCATCGCACTGTAGCACAAAGTGGACAGCTTTCAACCACTGACACAACAACAGGTGTCCATAGGAGCTGGCCGCAAATATCGGTGGCAGCTGCCGTCCCAGCTTATTAGCCACGAGACTGGGCAAACCTATCAGTAGCTGAATGAACTGCATAATTTTCTCATCGTGCTCCTCCAGCCGTGGCTGTGGGATGAACTTAATGGTGCGCGCAAAGAGTTGCATTAGCGCGCCACGCCGGCGTGCCAAGTGCAGCAGACAGATGGCCAGCAGACGCTCATCTTGGAGCAGGGCGGCGAGCAGACAGCTCGCCCTGCTGGGCACACGTTCCAGCTGCTTTACTAGCGTCTCAAATGCCACTTCCACATAGTCTGAGCTGTGATCCAATTTGAACATATTTAATATATCCCCATCTGCCTCGGGCTCCGGCCAGTCCGGTGTAAACAGCCTGGCCAGTTGGGCGAGCAGAGCGGCATACTTGTCACTGGCCAGCTGGGACCAATCAACGGTCGCGCAATCTAGATCCACAAGTTGCTCTGGCGTTGTATATCCAGGCAAGGCACCAACGCTATGCAGCTGACGCAGTGTGGCTGCCACAAAGCTGACATCTGCGGCGCTCTGAACGCCGCTAAGCGTACGCAATTCTGCGATGGCCTCGTTTAGAGCCAGTTGTGTCGATTCGGAAGGTGGCGGCAGCGGCGACGTCTTCAAGACTTGCCAAGGCATTTCAACAGCTGCGTCGATTGAAAAGGAAGAAAAAGAGAACGAGTGCATCTGATTGGAATATGTTGCCGGTATGTGTGCAGCAAGAGAGATACAAAGACAAACAGAGAGAGAGAAAGCGAGAGAGAAATTGGGAGAGTTTCGTTTCGTTTCGTCGGAAAGCGAGCCGTCATGCAAAAACGCTTCATTGGACGACCACAAGATACGTTAAACGTGATCTATCTAGGCTAAAAACAAATCCTAATGCAAATCCTAAAGACTAGTGCTTAAAACTATTTAGTTTACTCTTAAGATACTCACCCATTGGCATGCTCTGATGGATCGATAAATCACCCAATCCGGCCAGCAAATCAGTGGCTGTTGTTGGTGCCGCTGGCGATGCTGGCGTTGTGGCATTGAACAAATCGAATGCGTCGTTGGCTGGCGTCGCCGTCGTCAGTAGCTGGCCATCCAATGCCGATGATGATGATGACACCTCCGTCGTGCTTGAGCCCTGGAATGCAGCAAAGTCCGCAAATTCATCATTGCCGGTCGTCGGCAATATGCCAGTCGATGGTGGTGCTGATCCGCCGCCAAAAGCAGCTGCAAAATCACCAAAGTCTTGCGTTGGGGCAGCGTCTGCAGCACGTGGATTGAAATCATCGTCGTCATCGACAATAACTGCTGCGCTATTAAGCGTCTTTTCGCTCTCCTGCTGTGGTGTTGTCGGAGCACACGTTTTGAAAAGATCATCCAGCAAATCGTTGTTGTTACTGGGTGTATTGCTCTTGTCGTTGTTGTTGTTGTTTTTGCTGATGTTGTTAGGCGAAACGCCGCCCATTAGATCAACACTGTTGCCGGTGGGCGTGTCGCGATGCGTGGGCGAATGAATGCCGGCCGCGTTTGGCGTCTTGCCAAAGTTGGCAGCAGCACCCAAATTAATTTTCTTTTGCGTTGGCGGCACCTTTGTTGAGGTTGAGCTGCCTGTTGGTGTCGGCTGCTTGGACACCGGCGAGCTGACTGCCTTTGAGCGTATGTTCATATTCAGGCTTGGCGGTTTGCTCTCAGTGGCCACCTCAGCGGGACTAGCACGATCATTGTACCGATAGTTGCGTCTAAAAATGGTCAAATACAATTATTAAATTGCATGCAACGTTTAAAATGAATTTACTTACCTGGGACTTGGTGAGTCACTGTCGGAACCCTCACGCTCTCCATCGTAATGAGTATCCTCGTCTTCGTAACGGTCTGCAGAGCTCTTGTCGGAATCTAAAAATCAAAGTGGAAAAATTGCAATTAATATGCTGTGATGTAAAGCTTATAAAACCCTTCGATATGTAACTAAACAACTGATTAAAAACATTTCCTATTTAATCCTCTGCATTGCTTTACATAACATTTATTACTTACACCAATTGTCGCCACGATTGTTGCGCCAGTCGCCGTCGTTGTAGCCACTGCCACCACCACCGCCACCACTGTAACCGCTGTAGCCGCCGCTGCGGGAGCCGCCCATTGCGTCGCTGCTCATGCCAATGTACTTGTCCTTATTCTTTTTGGCTTTCTTACGCTCCTCGCGCAAACGATCATCGTCCTGAATAAAGTCTATAAGCTCTCGTACCTTATGCCTAACATTAATACCCTGATCCTTGCCGCCCTCGTCCGTAAATGTGTAATTCTCTAAGGAGCGCAGATCATAGATGTGCTCACGCGACGAAGTAACTACACGCTCCGACCCATTTCGCACCAAATAGTTTAGCAGCAGCAGACTCTACAAATGGCTTAAAGATTAGTACAAAGAAATCTAGAATAATTAGTTTCATACATACTTTATAGGTCCGCCGCCAGTTGGTCTTATTGTCCTGCAGCATGCGTTTCCAAAGCATGGACATGACCTCTGGAAAGGTCTCGTAGGAGAATGTGGCATGCGCCAGCTCCTGCATGAGCGGACCAGTTGGACCCCAAGGATCATCGTTGGTAGCTTCGCGCACCTTGCCCTCAATTTCTGTGTAGTTCATTACGACATTGGTGCTGCAAAGAGACACGTATGCAATATAGCAAATTACGATTATTTCAATAAAATTAATTAAATATCGCGGTCTCTTCAAAAAACTTTAGTGCTCGATTACTCATTATGTTGCTGACCAAAAATCATGTGGGTTGATAATCACAAGAAGAAACATATCGAATTCGATTTGCCATAACAAAAATATGTTTTTTAGTATCCAAAGAGACTTAAGAGCAAAGTAAATAAGAGCCCGCATACCTTTTTTTCTGGACATACGGGTATAATATTGAGAGTACAGAGCACATAAATTAATATATGTATAAACATTTGTCTGACACAATTATTGTTTGATTAATATTAATACGGGAATAACATGTTCCACGATGGCAACTTCTTTGAACCCAGCTCCACCATCTCAGAGCAAACTATTTAAACTTGCAGTAGCTAAAAATAGAATGTTTTTGCACTGATAAAAAAAAACTATCATTGATTGCCATACTTGGTTAACATGAAGTTTGACATGGCTTGTTGGATGGACTTACAAACGTGATACAAAAAGTGTGAATTGTCACAACTGTCTGTTATCAGCTCTTAGATAAGCAGTCACTACATACTTGGGGAATACAACAACGGATTTAAAGCTGCCTAAATTACACACTTTTAATTGTGGACAAACATATTTGGGAAACCCAATCTCAAATAAACGGAATTGGGAAAATGTTGAAAAGTTTCACACATACACAACGATCCAATGGAAAATATAATCAAGACAGTAAATTATAGCTGCTCGTTACTGGAAAGTCGCAACTGGAAGCACAAATGTGAGCACAGCTGGAATACACATAATTTATTTTGGTGGCAAGCGTTGAGTAAATAATTGTTTTTTGTTTGATAAACTGGATGTGTATGTATGTGTGCACATGCATAGTTATATACGTATATTCATGAATGCGTGTATGTGTGAATTGGAATTTCTGTGAAATGAGCTTTAACGTAAGTCGTACATTTAAATCCGGACAAATGAACACTACAACCTTGAAAGCAACAAAAGCGACCAACGTCAAACAAAGCAGAGAGTTAATCGCTCGTTTCCATAAGCGATGAGGAGAACAACAAGCAAAACTATATCACTTTTGGCACGACTGCATTTGTAGCACCTGTATATTGTAAAAGAGACAGGTATTTGTGGTTGGGGTGGGGGTGAGTTGTTGGCAGAGGGCGTGGGAGTGCCTCTACCCCAATAAACTTGAGTTTTTTGTTGTTGCTTTTATTTTAAATTGCCCCACTTAGATTATTATTTAAACATATTAATTTTGTTGCACAACTTACACTTTGTCCGCCAATTCGCGCACTTTCCACATGCTGATAAATTTATCAACCATTTTAGCTTAATTTTCAGCTTTGGAATTTTTCACACAAACTTGCCAAGTCGCTGGCAGACAAAACTCGTTTTTATTTTGTGGTAATTACACGTATTCCGTATGCATATATATATATATTGAAATGAGAAGCTCGCTTAAACGAGTTACATGCAGCTGTATGCGTTTTATTTCTTTTGGCCAAATAAAAAGTATAAATTTAAACGAAAATGCAAAATAAAATCACTGCACTACAGGCAGAATTTTGGTGAGCTGTCTCTCGTTAGTGTTGCAAATAGTTTCAATGACACAGTCCTACCAAAAATATGCAGGTGCTGTGCAGTGCTGCAAAACTTTCGTCTAATACATATCGATGAATCATTAGGTACTCTGTTTGCCTATCGATATCTTACTAAAATTAGCACTTCACAACACTAAAATAGGCTGCCTTTGCTGTTATATGTTGGACTGTCCGATTCAGCTAATATGAAAGTTTTTATATTTTGTAAAAATAATTAACTCATGATGCATATGTATAATAATCATCTGCAAGCGCATTATCTGTGCTTTGTGTCGACTTGATAAGAAATGTAAACAAAAAGGTTATGTAAACCTCATTGGTCTTACAGCGTGAAGATTTGTTGACAGCGCTCCTCGAAAACAATGGGAACAAAAGTGAATTACTACGAAATGAACGATTTCAAAGGGAAACCAACATTGATGAACGGATCGTCAACGCCACGACAGTGAACGGTCATAACGGAGAACAACGCTTTTCACGTAAACATGCCTTGGAGATTGTTTTAACACTAGCCGAACGGAGCACCATTAATGGCGTTAAAATATCCGAGCTTTTATTCCAGCGTGGCAAACTGATAAAATATTCGAGGAATTAGTTACTGGAGATATTATACACCTTACCCCAGCTAAGGTTTTAGTCTTGCCCAACGCTGAGTGACCATGTCAGATTTTGTCAATAATACGACGCTCATCGTCCTTCTGGATGACAAAGCCAAAAAATGCAGAACACATTCGTTTCCGTTCGTCTCGCTGAATACAGCGAAAATGTCGTTAGAAAACAAATTACAAATGGGAATTTTTGCATATCAAATATAAAAGCTGATTCTTTCGCATGTATTCTTAAACTATGCGTAATAAAAAGTTAAATAGTCGACAGTCACTAAACTGATCGAAAGTTAAACTCATGGGAAGGAAATCTATGGTATCATCAGGATCTGTTACTTTTCGCATATTTCCGAACTTTTTATAATCGACAAATATATGCAACAAATTCTGGGCGCCAATATTTACTCGTGTGTTGTTTAAATTCGCTATGCTCTGCAATAAGTTGGCAGAGTTGCGGTTAAGCAACACTGGAACAATGTAAGCACAACCAACTTCGCTTCTTCTAAATCGAGTTGGCAGCACTGTGGATATAGTTGGCGTAGCCAACTTCGCTTAACAAGCATTCATTTCCTTTCTTTCTGTTTCAGCGTCTGAAGTGAACAGACGTCATGGTAAGTTTAGCTCTGGGAAGTTGTGAATTGTGGAAATAAATTTATATGTACTTACATATACAAAAATTATTGGTAATCTGGTTAAATGCAGTGGATTCATAAGTTAAAAAAAAAAAAATTGGTGTGCTGCTTAAATGCATTGTCATTTTCAATTAAAGTTTTTTTTTTTACACGTGTCTGCCGCTACAACACAAACATAACCTCAAAGATGCAAGAAAATGCAAAAGATGCTTGAGGGAAATGCTTAAATGTTATACTAATCATTGTTCTTTACATTTATAGTCTCATCGTAAATTTTCTGCGCCTCGTCATGGCTCCATGGCCTTCTACCCCAAGAAGCGCTCATGCCGTCACCGTGGCAAGGTTAAGGCATACCCCAAGGATGATGCCAGCAAGCCAGTGCATCTGACTTGCTTCATCGGTTACAAGGCAGGCATGACGCACGTTGTGCGCGAGGCCGATCGTCCTGGTTCAAGTGAGTAAAATTTTTACTATTTTTTTTTTATAATGCATTTTCCATGATGAGGAACAGTTAAATTATTATGGTTAGAACACATATGATAAACCGTGATTATTAATTAACTAGGGCGGACTGATTTGCATTTAAATTAGTATTTTCGATTACCTCAAAACCATGTGGTGCTCTAACCTCAAACAATTTGTGCTAACCGCTTGCAGAGATCAACAAGAAGGAGGTCGTTGAGGCTGTGACCGTTTTGGAGACGCCACCTATGATTGCTGTTGGTGCCGTTGGCTACATCGAGACGCCATTCGGTCTGCGTGCCCTGGTCAATGTCTGGGCTCAGCATTTGTCCGAGGAGTGCCGTCGTCGCTTCTATAAGAACTGGTATGTAACAAAAAAAAAATGTCGCCATTTTGTTTACACGAGTCGCACACGTGGTTGCTGCAAAGTTGCTTGGTCTGCTGCATGCTGTGCTGAATGATGATAAGATGGTATCTGAATATATGTTGTCGAAAAGCCTTCTACCATCACTGCTGCCTTCCTTCTGATATCACCAGCTGCAACAGAAAAGTTTTAACTTCTGCAACAGTAGCAGCAGCTGCCTGTGCGATTTAAACACATTTAGACTAACTTTAACTAACTCGTACAAACGAAAAACATAAAGTTCTTCGATCAGTTCGCTGAGAGAGCTTTTTAAATCGATGCAAGTCGTGTGAGCTAATTTGGCTTCTTTGTGGCCATTTAACGAGTGAGCACGTCATGGAAGATTGTCATCTCCGCTCGCTTTCAAATTGCGATGAGGTGTGCTTCCCGTTTTATCTCTCGCCCCCTCGCACAGAGACGACGCGGATCACAATTGGTGTTTGATCGACTGGCTCTGTATTAATTTTGCAAATACTCCCAAAACTCCAACTCCCAATCAGGTACAAGAGCCAGAAGAAGGCTTTCACCAAAGCCAGCAAGAAGTGGACCGATGATTTGGGCAAGAAGAGTATTGAGAACGATTTCCGCAAGATGCTCCGCTACTGCAAGGTCATCCGTGTGATTGCCCACTCACAGGTAAAGAATTTCTTCATTTATCATATTCATCCTATAATGGTCCTCTACAAGAGTGCGACGTCCTTGGTCTTGTTGCGCCGACTGTGCCTCGGTGTGGTTGGTGCGACCTGGCCTAAAAGGCATTCATGCTGTGTTTATCTCAATGCACAGTTTACGAATGCAACGTCGCAGATTAAATTGCCCTTCGGGTGGCGATGCTTGATATATTCCAGTAACGGTGCGCAGCCGCTCAGGCGATGATCGCTCGGTTAAACCATATCACGCACAGTCCCAAAATATATTTTATTGCCCCAACTGCTTTATGTAATCTTAAAATATGAAATACAAATGTAATCTATTTATTTTTTGGTATTTTAGATCCGTCTGATCAAGCAACGCCAAAAGAAGGCGCACATTATGGAGATCCAGCTGAACGGTGGCTCCGTCGAGGATAAGGTCAAATGGGTGCGTGAGCATCTCGAGAAGCCCATTCAGGTCAGCAATGTGTTTGGCCAGGATGAGATGGTCGATTGTGTGGGCGTTACCAAGGGTAAGGGCTTCAAGGGTGTCACTTCGCGTTGGCACACAAAGAAGCTGCCCCGCAAGACGCACAAGGGTCTGCGCAAGGTCGCCTGTATTGGTGCCTGGCATCCATCCCGTGTGTCCACCACGGTGGCACGTGCCGGTCAAAAGGGTTACCATCATCGTACCGAGATCAACAAGAAGATCTACCGCATCGGTGCTGGTGTCCACACCAAGGATGGCAAGGTAAGCAAATCAATCGATTTATAGTCTTTCTCCCCCCGACCCCTGGCTCAATGATGATAAAAAACATTAATAACGACATCGAAATAAATAAAACATTTGATGAACCGTGATATTTATAATGATAGGACTGACAAGCTATTTACATTTTTTATTTGATTATTTACCTTGGTTGTGTGGCACATGTCTAAAATATTTACATATCCTGATTGCTTCCAGGTCATCAAGAACAACGCCTCCACGGAGTACGATTTGACCGACAAGAGCATCACCCCCATGGGTGGCTTCCCCCACTACGGTGAGGTCAACAACGACTTCGTCATGATCAAGGGCTGCTGCATTGGCTCCAAGAAGCGCATCATTACACTGCGCAAGTCGCTGCTGCGTCACACCAAGCGGTCGGCTCTGGAACAGATCAAGCTTAAGTTCATCGACACCTCGTCGAAGATGGGTCATGGTCGTTTCCAGACACCAGCCGACAAGTTGGCCTTCATGGGTCCTCTCAAGAAGGATCGCCTCAAGGAGGAGGCAGCTGCCACAACAAGCGCTGCTGCCACCGCCGCCACCACCACCACCGCCTAAGCGGATGGCATACAATCATTGTACAACAACAAAATGAACTTGTTTGGTGTTTCTTCGCTAGCTTCTACCGTCCTCGTTGCGGTAGGGTTGGCCAATAAATGTGGTGTTGAATAAGCTAATAACAACTAAAAATAAATTGTTTAAATAATGAATGGGAAATGGAAGCGTGTTTTTCGCTTGTGAACACAATTCACGAATATATATTGGAAAAATCATACTTGTTTGGTGATATATTAAACGGCTGACATAAATCGGCCACGCCTCCACGAGATTCATATAAAGATGATATTATTACCGCCCCAGATAAAAGATGTTAGTAGCGCAACTCAATTTGGGGCCAAACTAAAACAATTTTTAATACTTGATGAATAGTTAAAATAAAAAACGATTACAGTTCAATTTTACACAATTTTGAAAATTGATTAACTTATTTTAGTGCTGTTTTTTAAGTTTAGTTTTGTTTTGTTTTGTTCGAAGAGCTTAACTTAATTTAGAAATACTAATTCATACAAAAAAAAAATGCATATTTTTGAGCAATAATCGGCACAAAAAAAAGTAATATTAATTGATAGAAAGTTTAATAAATACATAAGTAATATGCGTATTGTTGTATTGAATATTAATCAATACAAAGCTTAATATATAAATAAATAAAATGCGTATTGTTAAACAATATTCAAGATAAGCTTAATAATTTAGAATATTAATTAATTATTATTAAAACAGCTTAATTAAAATTCATATTTTTAAGCAACAAAAATTAACATGAACTATTTGCAAATATCGAATAACAAATTACAGTTTGGCTAAATGGAAATAAGCATAAATACTATCAAGTTGAGTGCATCGGTGGGAGATTATTGGGATTATTTAATCCTCTTTGGAGAGGCTGCCCAAATCGCTGAGAAAGATTTCGGGTGTGAGAACATGGGAGGAGCCAATAAGGACCTCCCAGTTGCGCACCGTATTGGTGACCTCGTAGGCGCAGCGCATTTCCGACATGCTCACGCCGCCCACAACGAAAATGATAAGGCGTGGCACATTCTTGACCTGGGCCTGTGCCTTATCCTTGTGCCAATGGCCATAGCGAGCGGTGGTCGGTGCATGATAATTGGTATTCTGGGCACGTACCTCGAGGAACGGAAAATGACGCTGATCCAGCTTGTCCTCAATGCAATCCTCCATAATGTCCTTGATGATCGGTGTCCAGCGTGACATCTGATAGGCACTCTCCGTGGTGCGCTCCTTGCGCGGCACCGTATACACCTTCTTGCGCGAATCGGCCAGCACATTGATGCCCAGATTGCTTAGATTACGCACCATGTCCTGATCCTTGGCCGACAGCTGGGCATGTGTAAACAGCTTGTTCAGATTGTCATCGGCGATGCCGTTTTTGGTCATCACATAGAGAGCAATGATGCGCACCTTGTCGTAGTTGGAAACGTTTGCATCGAGCAAAATGGGCACAATATTGCGCATATGATCCTTAATCTTTTCGCCCTCGGCATCGGTGCCCATGGCCAGATCCTGTTCGACACGGCACAATTTATCCACATAGTTCTGATACGATTTCATGCAATCCTCGGCGAGATGCAAATGCGTCGAATATTTGGACAGCTCCTTCTGATACTGCGGCATCTTCTTGATCATCTGCGAGAGATCGCGCATCGATGACTTGTCCGTGGAGCCCATGCGCTTTGAATCCGTAAACTTCTTCAGATTCTGTGTGACCTGTGTGGAGACGACGGCAATATGCTCGTGCCGCAATTCCACCCACAAATCATCGTTCTCATCGAGCAGCACCTCCTTGTCCGGCTGATTGGGTCCCGGCGTATAGCGATACACATCGTTCACAATTGGCAACAGATCATACGCCATCGCCTGGAGCGTTAGCTCGTGCAGCAGCGGAGACACACAATCGAATCCACGGTCCAAGATTAACAGCTGCGATCGCGACTTCTCTGGCCCCTCGCCCATTGTCGGCTCATCGGCCTTGAACGCATCCAGTTTCTGTTGCACTGCCGCAGCCAAATCGATATTCCGATCCCAATCGTTGCGATATCTCACACTTGGATATTCACCCAGAGTGGCGCACAGCGCGGCAATCTGATCGGAGATGCGCTCGATGTGCTTGCCGCGTATCGAGGCGAATGCTGGCGAATACAGGCACTGGAAGGTGTCCGGCGAGTCCAGTGAGAACACCTGGCATTCATACGGTAGAAATGCAATATTTATCTCCTTCAGTGTCTTGATCTTTCTGGCCGCGCACGATTTGCACAAATCACTAAATAGCGATTCGGGGCAGACTTCCGTAAAGAAAACGTGCGCATAGCGGTACATGGGACGTGCCGGATTCTCAAAGTCACGGATCAGGGCGCGCACAGACTCATCCGAGGGCGTTATCAAATAGATGGCACCCATTGTCGGCAGCGGTTCGCGCTTCTTGTTGATATCCTCCACCAATGTGATGCCCTCGGCACTAATCTCATGCATCTTGGTGCAGGCAGACACCATTCGCATACCCAACTTATCTACGACAAGGACACGCCACTCAATGCCACCAGCACCGGCTCCTGCTGCTGCTGGAGCGCCAGCTTTCTTTGGTGCTGTAGGCGGCTTGTATTTGACCACCTCGTTCATAATCTTCTGGCTGACCAACACTTTTAGCGCCATTTCTCACTAGATTTTTCGTTGTCTTTGCAATTAATCAATAAGCAAAATGTCTGTGTAAACTAAAATTTAAATACCAAATGATAATCGAGCACCGAACGTCGTTCAAAACGCGGCTAAAACAATTGCTATTTACTGAAATCGATGCGTATTTTGTTTTTCTTTATGTGTAAATAATTGCAGCTTGTGGGAAAAAAGTCAATTCTTCTGAATTTTTTCATGAATTAACCAAACAAGATTACACATTGCGCAGGTCCAGAATCTCTGTTAAGGAAATCAGCTGTTTTTGCAAAAATAACCTGGACAACAACATTATCATTGTGCTTTTAGTACATATAAATATTGAGTACCTATGTATTTATAATCTACTTCAGTAGACTTGCCGAATTTGTAATCAAGAAGTCTGCGTCTTAATTATGTAACATTTAGTAGTAATTTTATTTAACATACAAACTACATGCGAATTTAAAAACTAACTGCCAGCATTAGTGTGACGTATAGTTATGTTAAATCTTTATCTACGCAATCTTCATCTTGATACAATCGTTATTTTATGCACTGATTCAATTACTGTTATATTTGAAATTAATATTATATTTAAAATCCAGTTTAATTAATTTGCATCTTTTATTATCAATTCAAAGTCGATCTATTACATTCCACATTGGTCAAGCCAATTTAATTTTTAAATTAAAAAAGTGTAAGTAAATCCATGTCCTTCTCCCAATTCCTAAGGCAACTTCACATCAGCAATTACCTGGTCATTGTCGTAAATCTCCTTTGCATAACACAGATTGGGATAATCGAAGGCGGCACCATAGCGATTCCTGCAGCCAGTGGTAGCCTTCTCACCGGGAGTGTAAACAGGCTGGCCAACGAAGTTCGTGGTGGCAAAGTTGCAGGTCAACACAAAGTGGTTGTAGTAGTCTCGAGAGAATCTCACAGCGGCACAGCCCAAGTGGGTGTTCTTCTCGGCAACAGCAATGATGAACTTCGCCACATTCCTGTTGGGCAACTCCTCGGGAAAGCTTGTCAGCATGTCAGGCGATGTATTAGCACGCTCCTTGAACCAGTTCTCAATCTGCTCCTTAATAATCTCAGCGTCTGTGTACTCCGACTCAGCACCGCTGTAACTGAAGATGGCATTGTTCTGCCCGGCATAGGCAAAGCGTTCGGTACTGCGGCACTTGTCTGTCAGAGACTGGCACGTCTTCACGTTGAACTGCGCCAGATGGGCGAGCTCCTCGCACCATGTCATCTTTGCCATGCGGACTGCCCTGGGCAGACCCTCAATGCCACCACCAGCCACACTATTGCGTAGCTCATTGAACAGACTCAGAATTAACTTCTCGTGTTGCTGAATCTTTACCTCTCGCACATTTTTGGGGCACTCTTCGCTGAACTCCTGCAAGGTGGAGATATTGGAACGTGGCGTTGGAATGATTAGACTATAAGTCACTTACTCCCTTGTTGTTGCAGGCAATGTGCTTGTCCAGGCAGGTGGGCAAGGCACAGTAATCCACAGCGGAAGCAAGTCCCGCCAAGGCGGCCAGCAAGAGATATGCTTTCATTATTAAAGGATTTAGTTGATTGTTTTTCACTGAACTGATGTTTGACTGGTGAAAGAGTCTGGTATTTATAGCAATGGGAATACGGCGACTTAGCAAAAATTCTTAGAAACGCTGTTTTTAGAATCGCGCCACATGCATTTAATTATTAATGTACATATGTTTCTATGATTATACAGAAATAAAGGCAAGTTCTGTTTTCTGATGTCTGATTTCCAAACTAATCCAAACACCTGATTCACTCCTTTGTCATAATATTTGAAGTTCTTTGTTCGTTCTGGGTATAAAACGGGCAACATTAGCGTATTTTCTTCAGTTGCCAGCCAACAATCAAATTAAATCGAGATGTTTTCTAAACTAGTCAGCTCTATTCTGCTAGCCACAGCTTTTGTTGGCCTCGTCGATAGTGTCGACTACTGTGCCTTGCCCACCTGCCTGGACAAGCACATTGCCTGCAACAACAAGGGAGTAAGTGACTTATAGTCTAATCATTCCAACGCCACGTTCCAATATCTCCACCTTGCAGGAGTTCAGCGAAGAGTGCCCCAAAAATGTGCGAGAGGTAAAGATTCAGCAACACGAGAAGTTAATTCTGAGTCTGTTCAATGAGCTACGCAATAGTGTGGCTGGTGGTGGCATTGAGGGTCTGCCCAGGGCAGTCCGCATGGCAAAGATGACATGGTGCGAGGAGCTCGCCCATCTGGCGCAGTTCAACGTGAAGACGTGCCAGTCTCTGACAGACAAGTGCCGCAGTACCGAACGCTTTGCCTATGCCGGGCAGAACAATGCCATCTTCAGTTACAGTGGTGCTGAGTCGGAGTACACAGACGCTGAGATTATTAAGGAGCAGATTGAGAACTGGTTCAAGGAGCTCGCTAATACATCGCCTGACATGCTGGCCAGTTTTCCCGAGGAGTTGCCCAACAGGAATGTGGCAAAGTTCATCATTGCTGTTGCCGAGAAGAACACCCACTTGGGCTGTGCCGCTGTGAGATTCTCTCGAGACTACTACAACCACTTTGTGTTGACCTGCAACTTTGCCACCACGAACTTCGTTGGCCAGCCTGTTTACACTCCCGGTGAGAAGGCCACCACTGGCTGCAGGAATCGCTATGGTGCCGCCTTCGACTATCCCAATCTGTGCTATGCCAAAGAGATCTACGACAATGAGCAGGTGATTGCTGATGTGAGGTTGCCTTAGGAAATAAGAGAAATTATGAATAACTCGAATGATTGACACAACTGATATGTAATACAAAGCCCTGATTAGAAAATAATATATTTGAATAAAAGCGAAAACATCTAACGAGATTTACGTGCACATTCAATGATTTACAACAAGTTGGCAGTTCGGACGGCGCTGCAAAGAATTCGATAGCTGCGACTATCGAGATATCGATATGTTTTTACAACCGAAATTGAACATGTTACGCGAGGCGTTGCGATTTGGAAGTCGACGCAGTTACAGTTACAAGTCTGTGCGTCGTCCCAATTTAAATGTGCCAACGGTGTCCAAAGCTAACAATGTGAATCCGAAGCAGGAGCAATCAAATATACCAGAGGATGCTGCTGGCCATGGCATTAACCGTAGTAACCTGACCAAACAGCTGACCGCTAAAATGCTTGCCACCGGCCCTATTACAGTTGCAGAGTATATGCGAGAGGTGCTCACAAATCCGCAAAGTGGCTACTACATGGATCGAGATGTGTTTGGACAGGGGGGTGATTTTATCACATCGCCAGAGATATCGCAGATCTTTGGAGAGGTGAGCAAAAGTGAGCTGCATATCTCCACAGATAATTTTACTCCTATTCCACTGCCAGCTTGTAGGCATCTGGCTGTTGGCCGAGTGGCAGAAACTGGGTAGCCCCTCACCTTTTCAACTGGTCGAACTGGGACCGGGACGTGGCACATTGGCGCGGGATGTGCTCAAGGTGCTGACCAAGTTTAAGGCGGGCGCCGATTTCACCATGCATATGGTTGAGATTAGTCCGTATTTGAGTCAGGCGCAAGCGCAGCGTTTCTGCTATAAGCATGAGATGGTGCCGGAGGAGGCTCAATTGCCACACTATCAAATGGGCACCACCGCAACTGGCGTCCAGGCCTTCTGGCATCGCCAGCTGGAAGATGTGCCGCCCGGGTTTTCACTGGTGTTAGCGCACGAGTTCTTCGATGCGCTGCCCGTGCATAAGCTCCAGCTGGTCAACGGTCAGTGGCAGGAGGTGCTCATCGATGTGGCCAGGACACAAGAAACGGAGATGAAGAACGCTGACTTTAGCTATGTGTTGTCCAAGTCACAGACGCCAGTGTCGCGTTTATTTAAGCCTGTGCCGCAGGAGACGCGCAGCTGCTTGGAGTACTCTCTGGAAACGGAACGACATGTGGGCTTGCTGGCGGAACGTTTGGAGCGGCAGGGCGGCATTGCGCTCATCATGGACTACGGCCACTTGGGCGACAAGTCGGACACATTTCGTGGCTTCAAGCAGCATGCGTTGCACGAACCGCTGCTGGCGCCGGGCACTGCCGATCTGACGGCCGATGTGGACTTTAGGCACATTAAACATGTGGTGGAGACGCACCATCAAGTCCACTGCTGTGGACCAGTGCAACAAGGTGAGTTTCTTGCGAGAATGCAGGGCGAGCTGCGACTGGAGCAACTGCTGGCCAATGCCCTGCCCGAGAATCAGGATATTATACGCTCCGGCTACAAGATGCTTACTGATGCCGACCAAATGGGCAGTCGCTACAAGTTTCTGGCCATGTTTCCGGGTGTAATGGCTGAACACCTAAAGAAATATCCCGTGGCGGGCTTTTCTTAAAATTAGTTGCTTATTTATAATTGTGGGGATACCTTTTTAAAATAATCTAATTTTTATCGATAAGAATCGATAGAAATAAAAGCCGCAAATTTAAAGCTAGTCTTTCACTTACGTACAAATATAACTTGACATTGTGCAGAAATTTCTTTAAGGTCTGAGATGGATTATTTAATTCTAAATGACGACTGATTTCATTTTTTAAGATTCCGGTAATGGAAGATCTTGGGAACTGCCCATAAATTATATTAAATATAGTATTTATTTTGATAAACACATAAGCTACACAAATACTACTTCTTTTGGAATGCGGCGTTAATCGTCTGCATCTCGAGGGTGGTAAACTGCAGAACGGCGCTGATGGCGTTCAGCATGTGACGCTTGTCATCCGCATCGCGGGTGACAATGAAGCTAATAATGACGTTCTTCAGGTACTCCAAATTAGCCCCTTCGCGCGTCTTGCAGCGCTCCAGCCTAAAAAGTGAAAAATATAAAATAATGTTAACTGAATATCACCTTAGAGATTGGTTTGCGATTTACCTGTCCACCTGCTCCTCGAGATACTCCATCTTCTCGTGCATCTCCTGCTGGGCGCTGACCTTGTCCTGTATAGCCTTGCGCAGCGTGGACTCGGCAGCATATTTAGATTTGCGCAGCGTGGTTATTTCAATGTCCTTCCTGGCCAGTTCATTGGCATAGTGCAGCATGTGACAGTTGTCGCCCAGGGATAGTTTTTTCGGCTTTAGCTTAAGCTTCGCCTCGCGTTCACCATCCACATCCACCACGCTGTCAGCGTCAGAGGAGTAGGCAAAGGATTCCGTTGTCTCCAGTGGTGATGCATTGGGTTTATGAAATACTTCGAAGGAGGTTTGCAATGTTTTAATTTCCTGCTCCTTTTCGTCGAGCAGCTGCAGCGAACGCTGTCGCTGCTTCTGCAGCAACTGTTCCAGCTCGTTTAGCTTACAGCGCGTCTCATTCTCCAGCTCCGCTTTCACCTCCTGCCACTTGGCACGCTCGTTCTTCAGGGCCAGTCGCATCTTGTCGCCCTGCTGCTTAAGTTCCAGCTCAGCCTCGTCTATGTTGCGGTTGAGCACCTGCACTTTATCCTGCAGCGTCTGTATATGCGTCTGCTGCAATTGGATCTTCTGCTCCAGCTGCGCACGCTGATGCTTATTTGTGTCCAGTAATTGCTGCTGCAGATTCTGAAGTTGCTGCTCGCACTGCACATGACTGTCGACGGCTTTCGCTGCATGACTGCTGCTGATGCTGCCCAGCACTTGGCTCAGGTCAATAGGATTCGATGATCGGGCATTGGCATTGGTAAGTAGTTTCTTCAGCCGCACAATCTCATCCACCAACGAGCCCATGTCCGCGTCGCTGAGCAAACAGGGTGCGGGCGCCGTACCCTTGTGCGCCTGCTCCAGTTCGTGCAGCTGCTGCTTGAGCGCATGTATGCTATCCTGATCCTGTTGACGCAGTCGATCATAGCTGCCCACGGTGCTGCTTAGTTCGGCCAGGCGCGACTCCAAATTGGCCACGCGATCCTCGTGCAAAGCCGTCTGTCGTCGACTCTGTTCCTCAGCACGCAGCACACGGCGCTGCTCCTGTTTAATGGCAACAGCATGCTGCTCCTTGAGCTGCTGCATCTCCTGGCGCACCTGCTGCAACAGTGCACTATTCTCCGTCGCCTGGGCAACAGCCGTCGTCTGGTCTGCTTTGGCCTGGCTATGCTTTAGCTGGGCACGCGCCTCCTTCAGCTGCAGCTGAAGCTCACGCAGTCGACTATTCTCACCCTCATTGCTGGCGAATTGGGTCTTGAAGTTGTTCAGCTGCATCTCTATGTTCTCCTTGAGATGACGCTCATCCGCGTATAGTTTTTGCAGTTCACGCAGCATAATCATTTGATTGTTGGTCTCCTTCTCACGCTCCTGCCGCTCCACAATCCACTTGGCCTTTACCTCGTCAACGTCTTGCTTGGCACGCAATTGCTGCTCCTTAGCCTTGGCCTGCAGCTCCTGGATGCTCTGGTCCTTCTGGGCAATTAGCGCACGCAACTGTTTCTTGTCCGCCTGGAACGAGGCCTCCATGCGTGACTTTTCCGCCGAGAGCGTCGCCAGCGAATTCATTAGCGTAATGATTTGCGTCTGCAGTTGTCCCCTATCATCATCGCTGCCTCCATCAGCCACATCCGTGCTGGCATTAGGCACATCGCAGAGATTAGCGGCTGGATCGCTGGCGACTCCCGTGGCCTCAGCATGCGCCGCCAAACTGGTCTCGAGCGCCTCCTTCTCCTTGAGCAGACCCTTATACGCAGTGACCACGTCTGCAATTATATTATTTCTGTGAGTCAAACATCAATTTAATGCTTTGTTTATTGCACAACAAGTTACCTTTCAGGCGCTTCTCGTAGCGCGACAATTGCTCCTTTTGAGTGCTCACCAGCGACTCCAGCTCGCGCTGTCGTTTTTCCATGTCGCATTAATTCTAAATGACCAATAATTCTACTGTTTCCTGCAACACAAAACACTGCAATTTATTTTTTCTCTCGTGGCATTTTGGCACTCATTTAATTGACAAACAAAACAAGCATCTGTTGCAACGAATTTGAAATGCCCTGAAATTTAAAAAAAAATAAAATATTCTTAACATTGAATTATACAATGTTCTCTTAAATATATACTTAGGCTCTTTGCTTAGTATTTTACTCTTTTGTTTTATTATATTTAGATGATTTAATTATATTAATTCTAAGTCTGTTACAAACTACAAAGACAATTTATCGTAAAATACAACTAGTGTTACCAGCTGATGGTGGAGCTGCCAACTTGTTTATGTGCATTTAACTTATGCTCAATTTTTAAACGTATTTTTTTCTAAGCGGTTACTCATCACCCTCGTCTTTCATCATTTGTTCGATTAAACGTTTGCGCTCCGCCGCCTGGCGCAGCTTACGCATGACCAAATCCTCATAGTCCCGTGCCGTGGCACCACTCGATGCCGTCATTGATTTGTCGCTTGTTTGTTTATCTTGCGCCGGCGGCGTCACCCATTGGAAATGCAAAGGATTTGACGAATTTCCTTTCTCATAGGACAAGATCATATCGCAGGCTTCGCGCGTCTTTAGCTCCACCATGGCGCGACCGCGTATTTTTGCGTTCATGACCAGTGCGACCACCTCGCCGTATTTTTTGAGATACTGCATCAGCTTATCATGTGTGTAGCCCCCATTGTTGGTATCGCTCTTCTCCGCCTTCCATTTGATCTTGATACGATGTTGGGCGGAATCAAAGGTGGATGCATGTTTTTGTCGCTGCAGCTGTTGCTGTTGCTCATTATAGTTGCGCTGTAGATGCTCCCGCATCGCTCGCTGCTCCTCCTCGAGCAGCTTGGAACCCTCGCGTCGCAGCCGCTCAACTTGTTCCTGCAGCACCTCCTCATCGCTCTTACCAACCGTGCTGTAAGGTTGTCCCGCTTGGAGTTTGCTTAGCGCAGCTCGTTCCCGCTGCTCCAGTTCCTCTTTCAGTTTTTGCCGTTTACTGTCCAATTGCTTTGTACGCAACTCGGCGGCCTTTTTCGCTTTCAGCACTTTGTCGTAGGCGGCACGGGCCGTCGCATCGCTGAGGATTTCCAGGGCCTTGGATAGCTCATGAAAACGCTCAGCCGCTTGGGGATTGTCGGGATTCTTATCGGGATGGCAGTCGAGGGCGCGTTTTCGATACGCTTTTCGTATGTCGGCTTGCTCGGCTTCGATGGATATGCCGAGCAGATCGTAAAGATCCACATCACTATACTTCTTCTTGTTGCTGGCCATTTTTACCGAAATTTCTGGCGCAATTTGGAAAGTTGACAAACGTTTGCGATTTGTTTACAGTGGGCATCAGCTGTTCATTGCAACAAGTTGGCAGCGCCGGTGCCGCAACATGTGCAATGCGTCTTATTATTTTTGTTATAATGCATAATTCAAAGTGATAAACAACGTGGAAATTGAGCAATAGAACAATGAGTATCTATCACGATGAGGTCGAGATTGAGGATTTCGAATATGACGAGGAGGAAGAGATGTATTACTATCCCTGTCCCTGCGGCGATCGATTCCAAATTTCAAAAGTAAATCGGAGTCAAATCGTAGACAGTTGGCAGTTATCAATAAAATTTAGTTTCTTTTCGACAGGAGGAGTTGATGGAGGGCGAAGAGGTGGCCACTTGTCCGAGCTGTTCATTAATTGTTAAAGTCATCTACGATCCGGTAAGCACAGATCTTCAGTATTAGATTGAATATTTGATTGAATTATTTCAATTGTAGGACGCGTTTAAGGCCGAGGACGATGAGTCAGCGGCGCTTAACGAAAAGCTCAGCGACTTGAAGCTGGAGATTAACTAGAAATGAGTTCGCGTCTTGGTTTTTGTGTAATTAAATAAGTTTTTATTTGTATTTTTTCCCTTTAATTGTAAATAATACGTTGACTAGTAAACAATTAGTTTAAACTATACATTAGCGAAAAATTCAATAGTGTGTTTAATTCACTTTGTTATATTTCGTGTGGTTTATATGTATGCTTAAATTTACAAAGAAATATATATAGAAAGCAAAAATGGTAACATAAAGCTAGTTAGGCAAGTGTTATAGGTGCACTTATGGACTGCTGATAAAGTTATGAAATTTGTTCTGTGTGCCCCAGATGTAATCATTTTTAGCATTTCATATTGACAAAATCGAAGCTTAAAATAAAATATATAATTTATATAGATATTGCACTGAGCACTTTTCGACCACATTGTACAATTAAAATATTAATTAGGAAACAAAAGGAACTAAATTTAAGTATGAGTTGTGTATGTATAAGTTGTTACATACAAAAAAATTATACATGTATATATGTAATATGGACTGTGCTCGCTTACACTTTCTGCTTATAAATTAGGAATTCCGACTTAAATATTGTATCGAGTCATGCAGATTTTAAAAGAGAGCGTGCTCCTTCAGCTATACTTGAAATATACGCATAAGTGACGGCATATTGGTGACAAAATGGTTCATGTGCTACATAAAGGCTAATACTTTTGTTTTATTTTATTTTTTTGTTTTGAGGGTGCCGTTGTAGAGGAGGCTTCCACTACTGTTCCAGCCATGAACCTGTCGCGTTATTCGGTGATTTTAACTGCAATGCAGATGCATGAAGAGATTAGAGTGTTTTTTGCAATGGATGTTAGGAGTCGGCGTACTCACCTTGATATTGAATTGCTTCAATGTGCTCTCTAGTGCCATGGCATTGCCAGAGAAGTACGCAGCAATGGCATTGTGCAACAGAATGAGTTGTTTGTGCATCACTTTGATCTGGAATTTATATGAATCGTTAATTTGAATTAATTGAAGCACAATAAGCATGCAGACTTACGCGATTCTCATCGAGAAATTGCATTTTTACGGCGACATCGCCGCGCAGCTTTTCATACAGATCCTTATGATGGGCATAACTGCGCTGGGTCTCCTCCAGCGACGACTCCGCATCCGTTAACTCCGGTTTCGTATTCTCCAAGTCCATTCGATAGGCATCGAATTCAATTCTGCAAAAGATTGGCAACATTTTACATACTAATTTTTACACAAAAATCATTTACTAATTATCCTTAAAAAATTTGAACTCGCCAATTATTTCAATTGCATTTATATCCAAATAAATGAAAAGAAATTATTGCAAATGTATATTGATTGGCTATTGGACAATTTCCAAGTTTCCCAAAAATTTTATTTCCAATAATTGGAAGTATTGAAATTGGAATTGGGCTCACCTAGCCGTCTCGTATTGTCGTATTGTTAGCAGGGTATCGTCGATGGTCTTGTTGCACAGCGTATTCACCGACGAGATGAAAAAATTCAGTGCGTTCAAGAGCAGTTCGCCGTTCTTGGTCAAGTTGCGTTGCGTCTCCGAATTGCAGATGAATTCCTTTTGCAGTTCGGGATTCTTTTGCGCCAGGTCGGCAAAGGCATCTGCTAGCGCCTGCTGCGACACAACAACATGCTGGAAATGTGAACTGAAGGCGCGTGTAAGTCGCAATATGGATAAATATTTTCGTTGGGTCTCGCGCAACTGTTCGATTTGCGCCTCCAGCTCCGAGTCGACGGTGCGCTGCGATTTGCCCAGTTTCTCAAGCATTAACTGCCGGGTGCATTTGTACGTTGATATGCTCCAGTTTTTGATGCTATCAATCTTGGACGCACTTGTCCGTATAAGGCTGCTGCTGCCATCTGTTGATGTTAGAAAGCCATTGCTCGTCTGCGGACTTGTCGGTGACATGGGTGTCGCTGGTGCTGCTTTGAGACAATAACGTGAATTTTTATTTTCATATTGTTTCTTATGTTCTAGTTCTCACCAGAATGATTTCGCAATGGCAAACTGCTGGTAGTATTTAACGATATACCCGTTCCAATACTGTGGCTGCTTGCGCTGCCGCTCATCCCGATTCCCATTCCAATTCCGATTCCGCTACCAATCCCAATGGTGCCCTCGGTGCCAGTGTGTACAGCGCCGCAACTGTCATTCATTGACGGTGTGTCTTTGAGCATTTCATGTATGCTGCGCTCGCGTTCCGCCATAATCCCAATTTTACAATTATTGTTTAGTAATGTTAATCTTATCAGTGTTTAATTACACCACAAAAATCGTTCGACTTTGGTAAGATGGACTGGGGGGGGGGGGGGGGATTGGAGTTTGCTGCCCGGCGCTGCACTCGAATCGGTAGCACACACACAGAAGCAGAAGCGATGTATATTGTTGCCCGCCTAATATTTGCACCTATAATATGTATTTGCAAATGCAGCGCGGCCGCAATTACAATTTAAACTTATTTCTAGCAGAGAAAAACCATTGAATTAAAATAGGGCCGGTGTGACCGATCCATTGGCTATGCAAAAATACCAACTTTTTCAGTTGATGGCAATAAAAAAGGCATGGAAATTCCTATACGGTGTTACACTGTTTTCAATTTTCCGCATCGTTCTTAAATATGGTTCAGATATTTTTAAAATAATTTACTTTTTTTAGACCCTACAATGTGTAATTAAACTGTATTTAAATGGTCACACTAATCGAATACCTATCCAAACAACAGAAGCAAGGTGGCAGCTCTCATATAATTGAGCAATCTGGCAATCAAGTGTCGCGGATTTCAAGCCATGACAATATAAAAATTAGGGGTTTCACATCTTATCATACCATTTAACAAACAGATAGCGATTGTGATCGACTAGTGAAAATATATAATATATATTAATAGTTGTGGAGGTGATTGCCAGACGTCTATGCAGTAGCAAAGACAATGGGTTATTTAGAATGGCTTATTTCCATGGGCTTCGCAGTTGTTGCTGCAGCGGTTGCAGTTTATTACAGCATGCCCGAACAGCCTCAAAGGCAACAGCAGACTTCGGGCAGACCTCTAAATCATGGGAATGACACTGAAACTGATGGCAATCGACGTCATCCCAATGCCGCTAACAGGCAAGACCTAGACTTTTTTGTTTCATATATATATATATAAACCATATACTTGTATTTCAGCGCGCCCGGTATAAGGTGCCTTATTTGTCATCAGGTAATGACTGCGCAGCGGATGCGAAAAATGCGATGCGGCCATGTACTTTGCAATACGTGCTACCCAACGTGCAGGTTGTTGCGACGCACTTGTCCACACTGCAATGAGCTGGTGTTCCGGATCACCGAGCCGGGCGAAGATTGCGTAATATGCCGTGAACCCATGCTGGAGGATGGTATGAAGTATCTGACTTGTGAGCACGCTATACACAAATTGTGTTTTGCAAGATACTTGGAAAATGGCTTTAAGTCGTGTCCAATTTGCCATAGTCCATTGTACACCATGTAACTAGGCATCTGAAGCTATAATAATATTATATAGTATATAAACGCCACAAAAATTGCTTAATATGTAATTGCGGTGGAATTGCTTCTATAAACATATTATATTATATAATTTTATACATCCGCTAAAAATGAAATAAATCATTGTAAAATAAATTGTATAAAAAATGCTGATAGAAATAAATATTGTTTGCCAATGGAAAATTCTGAAATTCAACATTGTATTTAGGATGAGATACAGTGGCAGTTCAAATTGGCGGACACTCCTCTTTCTTGCTTCGTTTAATATTTTTTTACTCAATTTAATGGCGAAAATATGTTTTTATGGATTATGAGTCATAGTGAGTCATAGTTGCATTAGGCGAAATAATCTTATGAACTAACATTTGATGAATGACGATCGCTGTTTACTAGAATTAATTATTATTGAATAAAGGAAAAGTGGTTTTCAGGAATATTCAATTCTTTGTAAATTGAAATTTTTAAAATTCACTTAACAAATAATTACATTTAAAATTTGTTATCATTATTTTTATTGCGCACCGCAATTTAATCTTATTTCGAGCCGGTGTAAAAAAGACAAGGAAATTCCTATACGGTGTTACACTGCTTTCAATTTTCCGCATCGTTTTTAAATATTGTTTAGATCGTTTTAAAATATTTAACTTTTATTTTGACCCTACAGTGTGTACTTAAACTGTATTTAAATACGTACTTCGGCTGGTCACACTAATCGAATACCTATCCAAACAACAGAAGCAAGGTGGCAGCTCTCATCTAATTGAGTAGTCTGGCAATGAAGTGTCGCGGATGTCAAGCCAAGACAACAAAAAAAATTAGGGGATTTCACATCTTATCATACCATTTAACAAACAGGTAACAATTGTGATCAACTAGTGAACAAATATAACATATATTAATAGTTATGCTGGTGATTGTCAGACGTCTATGCAGTGACAAAGACAATGGTTTACTTACAATTGCTTATATCCATGGGCAGCACAATTGCTGCTGCAGCGGCTGCAGTTTATTACAGCATGCCCGAACAGCCTCAAAGGCTCCCAAATCATGGGAACGACGGCGAGCGACGCAACCTCAACAGGCAAGTTCGAGACTTTTTTGTTATATATATATATATATATATATATGTATGTATGTTTATATATAAACCATGTACTTTTATTTTAGGTGCTCTATTTGTCATGAGGTAATGACTGCTCAGCAGAGGCGGACTATGCGATGCGGCCATGCACTTTGCAATACGTGCTACTCAACGTGCAGATTGCGCCGACGCCGTTGTCCACACTGCTTTCAGGTTGTGTTCCGGATCACTGAGCCGGGCGAAAATTGCACATTATGCTATAGAATCATGCTGGAGGACAATACCATGACGTATATGAATTGTGAGCACGCTGTGCACACAGAGTGTCTTGCCGCATACTTGGGAAATGGCTTTAGGTCGTGTCCAGTGTGCCCAAGAATAATAGGCAATTGAAGCTATAATATTATGATATAGTACATAAACGGCACATTAATTGATTAATATGTAATTGCCCTGGAATCGTTTCTATATAAATTTTGTATATAAATATTGTAAAAAAAATGGTATAAAAAGGGCTGATAGAAATAAATATTGTTTGCTAATGGAAATTTCTAAAATCCAACATTGTATTTAGGATGACATGCTGTGCCACTTAAAATTGGCCGACACTCTTGTTTCGTTTAATATTTTTCAACTCAATTTAACGGCGAAAATTTGAACTATGAACTAACATTTGATGAGTGACGATCGCTGTTTACTACAATTAATTATTGTATATAGGAAAAGTGACTCAGGAATATTCAATTCTTTGTAAATTGAAATTTTGAAAATTCACTTAAGTAATTAAATTTAAAATTTGTTATTATTTTTATTGCGCACCGCAATTTAATCTTATTTCGAGTCGGTTTGCCAGATCCATTGGCTATGCAAAAATACCAACATTTTCAGTTGATGGCAGTAAAAAAGACAAGGAAATTCCTATACGGTGTTACACTGTTTTCAATTTTCCGCATCGTTTTTAAATATTGTTTAGATAGTTTTAAAATAATTAACTTTTTTTTGGACCCTACAGTGTGTAATTAAACTGTATTTAAATACGTACTTCGGCTGGTCACACTGATCGAATACCTATCCAAGCAACAGAAGCAATGTGGCAGCTCTCATCTAATTGAGAAGTTTGGCAATCAAGTGTCGCGGATGTCAAGCCAACACAAACTGAAAAATTAGGGGGTTTCACAACTTATCTTACCATTTAACAAGCAGATAGGGATTGTGATCGTCTAATGAAAATATATAATATATATTAATAGTTGTGCTGGTGATTGTCAGACGTCTATGCAGTGACAAAGACAATGGTTTACTTACAATTGGTTATCACCGTGGGCTGCATAATTGCTGCTGCAGCGGTTGCAGTTTATTTCAGCATGCCCGAACAGCCTCAAAGGCAACAGCAGACTTCGGGCAGACCTCCAAATCATGGGAACGACACTGAAACTGATGGCAAGCGACGCCATCCCAATGCCGCTAACAGGCAAGACCTAGACTTTTTTGTTGCATATATACATATAAACTATATACTTGTATTTCAGCGCGCCCAATAAAAGGTGCCTTATTTGTCATGAGGTAATGACAGTTCAGCGAATGCAGAAAATGCGATGTGGTCACGCACTTTGCAATACGTGCTACTCAACGTGCAGGTTGGTGCGACGCACTTGTCCACACTGTGATGAGCTTGTGTTCCGGATCACTGAGCCGGGCGAAGATTGCGTAATATGCTGTGAATCCATGCTGGAGGATGATATGAAGTATCTGAATTGTGAGCACGCTATGCACAAATTGTGTTTTGCTAAATACTTGGAAAATGGCTTTAAGTCGTGTCCACTTTGCCATAGTCCAGTGTCCACCATGTAACTAGGCATCTGAAGACATAATAATAAACGGCACAAAAATGGCTTAATATGTAATTGCGCTGGAATCGTTTATATATACATTTTTTATATAAATGTTGTAAAATAAATAGTATAAAAAAGGCTGATAGAAATAAATGTTTTTTGCCAATGGAAATTTTTAAAATTCAACATTGTATTTAGGATGAGATACAGTGCCAGTTAAAATTGGCGGACACTCCTCTTTCTTGTTTTTTTAATGGCGAAAATATGTTTTTATGGATCGTGAGTTATAGTTGCATTAGGCGAAATCATCTCATGAACTAACATTTGATGAGTGATGATCGCTGTTTACTACAATTAATCATTGTTGTATATAGGAAAAGTGGTTTTCAGGAATATTCAATTCTTTGTCAATTGAAATTTTGAAAATGCACTTAACAAATAATTAAATTTTTAAATGTTTGTCATTATTTTAATCTGGAAAGTAATAAATAATGTCAAATCAAATGCCTTTCTGGTCAAAAAACTTTATTCGCAAACAATTAAGATTATCAAAAAAATAACTTCCTAAAGAAATGCCTCCAACACGGGTGCGGCACGTTGTCGCCAATTCTCACGCCAGCGCAGCTCCTGGAACTGGTGTAGGCTGCGCCCGAATCGCGATCGAGTCTCGATAATGCTGGGATTGTTCGGAAAGTGCTCGAACCAGATGCGCAGCTGCTCCGAAAGCTCCACATGATCAGTGAAAACGAAACCGTTCTCGCCATGCTTGACCAGCTCATCCAGACTAACAAATTAAATAGAAACTCAGATCATAATTTTTGCAGTCAGCTGAACACTGAAATTGAGTGCTCACCATTTGAAATTGTACGCGCAGACTGGGAGACCGCTGCCAAACATGTCCACCACTTTCATGGGCAGATCGAGGCCGCTGGTGCTCCAGTGGAGGCAGACACCAAGATCGGCGCTGGCCAAAATGCTGGGGTAATCCTCGGCCTCCAGCCAGGGCGTCACAATCGACACCTTTTGCCATTGTCTTTTCGCTATCTGCGCCTCGTATTGCGCCTTCTGCGGCCCCTTGCCGGTGATAATGCACAGCAGCGATGGATAAACATGCGGCTCGGCCATCGCGACGCCCTCGTATGACTCCAGCGCCTGCAACAGTATACCAAAATCCTCATCGGGCGTCCAGCTGGTGCTCGACACAACTATCGCTTGCCGTTGCGGCTTGAAGAGCACAGTTCCATTCGACAGCTTCTGGGTAAGTGCCGTTGATTCGACAACGCCCGACTGCTTCAGATCCGCATAGCAGTGCGGCATGAATTGTGCATAATCCTTCGATAGCTTCATGAACAGATCGTGCTTTTGCGCCAACTCAATCGGATGGAATTGCGACGGCGCTCGATCGTACAGCACAGTGACTGGTCTGTAACAAGAAAAGATTGGCCAATGACAATACTGAGTATGATGGTTAAAAAAAAAAATAAACACCGTTGCTTTTACCCAATATTCCAGTTGCGCTGCAAGTCGTCTTTCATGGCTTGCGTGACGCAGAAATGTGTGTGCGCCTTGGCGCCAAAGTAGCGCTCCAATCGTTTGGTCAACCGGATGAGGCGACTCTGCTCGCCCCCGGCCATGCCCATCGCCAGAACCGTATAACTGTAGTTGTGCCAATCGATAGCGAGCTTGGTGCGTGTCACGGCGCAATACAAATAGCATACGATGAGCGTGGGAATGCCGGGCGGATTTTGGACTAGCAGAAAATTGGGGCGCCGTATCGAGATGAGGGCCATCAGCAGACTCAACGTCTGCCAGATCGCCTTGAAAAGCAACTTCAACTTTGGCGTTAGATTCGTTACGGGCACGGCAGGTAGTTCGTGGATTTTGCACTTGGGCTGCGCCACGGCCAAAGCGTCCAATGGACGCGTCTCCATGTAGCCAATGATGTCCACATTGTAGTTGTCCTCGAGCAGACTCTGCGCATGGTATTGCATACGTGGACTGCGTCCGATGTCGCCTAGTACAATGACGCAAGCGTTACGCTTTCTCAGTTGCACCTCCACCATAATCCCCAGCTAGCTAGTTTCTAATTGTTCTTGTTCCTTCTTTCCGGCACTTGATTGCTTCTGCTACTTCTTCTTCTTTGTATTGCTTTTCTGCTGTGGCAATTGAATTTGTTTAGATCAGGCCCTTTTTGTTGTTGTTGTGGTCACACATAAATCTTAACAGTCGTAGTAATGTTAGTAACAGCGCGCAATTTCTTATTTCTGTTATAATTGTGCAAAATATTTGAAAAAGCCAATTGTTTACTATCCTATCGTATACAATTGCCCAAGCACTAATATTATATGGAGAACTTGTTCGCGACGGTGCCCAGTTTAATTGAAAAACGGCGAATGGTGTTAGGAATTGAGTTTAACATCCGCCATTTGCTTATCTGTTTAATCAATTTTAACAGCGCCATAACAAATCAGCTGTTACATGGAATTATCATACGATTTTGAGCGGCAGCCGAAATGTGCTGAGAGAATTCTGTTAGTGGCTGTCTGTCATACCAAACGAGCACTAAACATAGAATATGTATTTTACCATATTATTTGTGGGTACAACCATATATAGCGTCTACAACGAAATATCGATATTAATTGAATGGGAAACAGTGAGAGTGTTACCATATAACTTAATGACCAAACAGTATTTTAAGAAGTGTATGCATAACAGCTCAAATGAGCATAACATCACGCTGTATCAAGTAACAGCGACCAATCGCTAACAGTCAAGCTGCTTGGCTTATGTTCAAACCAATTCAAATATTGACGTGAGTGGACGTGTCGCGGCAGATCGTGCATCAGTTAGTTGTATTGTGCGTGTGTTTTAAAGTGTGTGTGTGTGTGGGTATATTATTTACTGAATGCCCTTTACGGCTACCGCAGCTGCAAAATGCTCAAGTGTCAAGTGCATGGATAGATTTACTAAGAAAAAAAAAATAACTGCGAACCCGGTTAACGGTAAAATTCCGTCTGGCCATTGTTGTTGCCGCAGGCAATGCGGCAAATTTGCCGGTAAGTGAATAAGCCAAAAATACGCAATTTGTTTTGGTATTCCGGCTTTTTGTGAATTTTTGTGCCGGCACAACAAAGTGACTGCCAAGCCCCCACTTGCCCCCCTCCCCCGCCACCTGTCATCCCTTCAGTTTGGCGCCGTCGCTGTTTCGAAATTCAGTGCCGACTACCCGCAAAAATGTCAATTTGCAGTGTGTACGTGTATGTGTGCGTATGTGTAAACTTTTCGGTATTTTTATTTTGCCGCCATTCACTCTGACAGTGCACTAAAAGTATGCAGCATTGTTTTACTTGATTATGCTTATTATTTATTTATTTATGTTTTTGGTTTTTGTTTTTTCCAGTTTGTGTGTTTGCTTGTCTATGTCTGCGTGTCTAGCTTATCGGGATATACGCGCCATGTTACTCCTGAGTACACACTAGAGTTGAACCCGTGTCGTGCTTTATTTCGTGACACGAAAGCTAAACACAGAAATTTACGAAATAATGAAAGGAAAATCAAGTCAAAATAAAAAAAGTTTGAAAATAGACTTTAAAATGTTTGGATATTCACGCAAGAAAATGAAAATATACATTTTTGGATTAATTTTGCTACAAGAGAAACTTATTGCATATATAAATAATAAAAACAAAAAAACTACAAATATCTATATTCTAGCTATTTTTTTTTTTAACTCAAAATGATTATAATAAAATATACACCTATATACATCTAAAACTCATATTTCATGTTTTGCAAATATTTGAATCGCTTCCATTTCTAGTTAAGCACACACGCACACACCCACACACACAAACAGACATAGCTTATCTCATTAGAAAACTGTCTGCAGCGTTTGTGTCGCTCAGACGACACACAACCATCGAGACGCGCCCACCCGAATCCCCTTCACCCCTTCTGACAACGCCAATGCGCAGGCAAATAGCCAAAAAGCCGCCCAGAGAGTCAGCTTCAACATCAGCATCAGAGCCACCCCCAATGAAGGCGATTTTCCCAGCAGATTCAGAAACTCAGCGCTCGGACTGTCTGGGTGGTTGTGTGGAGGGGTGGTTGCTTTCTTCTTGTGGATTTCGCGTGCAACTTTATGCCGTTGATTTTTGATTTCTATGCGGTTTTGTCAGTGCATTGTGCAAAAGTTTCTCGTTCGCTTCACGTTCTCTGTTTCACATTTGGCATAGAAAACTGGCTGCAATCGTCGCCGGTCTAGACAACCCGATTGCGATTCAAAATGTCAATTCAAATATGTGTATATTTCAATGTTTAGTCAAGGTAGATTAACTGAGGAATTACCTGCAAGCCCTATTAACGTAAAACACATTTTGAAGTCAATTATGATTATTATAACAAAATTAAAATTTCACTTAAATGAAACTAGAGAAAGCTAATAAAAAAATTTTGGATAGATATATTTGTTTTCCTTTTTTAGTGAAGTATATATCTTATAATCAGTGAGCTTTCATATAATATAGAGAAATATTTGATATTTTCTCAACAAAGGTAAAGAGGGGATAGTGCTGTTGTGCAAAAGTATGTAACAAACAGAAAGAGGCATGCTCATATAAAGTATATATATTCATGATTATCATAAAAAAATCGAAGTTGATTTAGTCGTTTTCATGTGCCTCCTATAAGTCTGTCCGTGTAAAGAAGCCGCTCTCAGAGACTAAAAGTGCTAAAAGCGTCAATAGATCAAGTTTACTTAAGTTTATCGTTAGCTGCCATCGTTTCGATAATGTCGATTCATATCGATATCTGACATATTAAAAGTGTTAATGTAAAAGTGTTATTCTGACCTGAACAAATTGCTATGCGTTTAACAGCTGGATCCAGGGTATGCACTAGTCAAGCTGACTCTCCACTAAAGACCTTGAATCTTAAATATACCTACCAAATTATTTAAGACTATTTAAGTCTGTGACTAACACCACCATATGATAATATTAAATAATTACAATATAAATGTTGGTCATCATTGATTTGGTTTATTTGCGAAATATATATGTTATTCTTCTCAAATATTTACTAACTGATATTTTTCACTTTATTATTTGCCTTACAGCCTGCTTAGAACATATCATTACGGATTAGCTATATTTGACTGAAAGTGAGCAAAAAACAAAACAGTAAACTAAAACTATACGAAGCAAACAATAAGAAAAATAAGTTTAAAACATTCCATGTGCTAATTGGATTTACATCAAGTGACAGCAAGCAGCAATAGGTAAGTGTTATAGAGTCAATTGCAAGCTTGCGACTTGCAACTTGCGTGAATTTCATTTGCACCATTTGTAAATGTGCCGCGTGTGTCTAGACATTGAGCGCGGGGCAGGGATGGGGGTAATTTATAGCAAAGCAAAAGCGAGCGCTGTGTGCAGCTGCCTGGCAAATAGTTGTGTATCCTAAACAAACTTCCGCCTCTCGCATACCAAATATGTACATACATACACACATACATACATAGTTATTTAGCTTGCCTATAATTAGAGAAGAGAGCGAAAAAAAAGGAAGAGAGATGCACAGCGAGAGAGGGACAGCGACAAGTGCATGCACAGTTTCTTTTGCGGCTATTTATATTGCTTGTTTTTTGGGAGTGGGAGACGCTGAGCTAACAATCGGCGCCAAGTGCTTGTGACATTTGCCCGAAAAGCGAACAAGCAAAACGACGACCAACAGACAAACAGACAAACAGACAAACCGACAAAATCGACAAACACAACACATGTTTATTTGAAACTGTGCGTGCCTAAAGATCTATGTATATGGGTTCCTTATGGCTTTGCGTACTTTTGCCTCTCTGCAGTTCAAGTGCGTTCAAATGTACTTCGTCCGCCGATTGGTCGACAGCTTCTCATAACGAGAGTGCATTTGTGTGTGTGTGTGTGTGTGTGTGTGTGTGGACACACGTGACAATGTATTTGCAGTAATGTAAAAGGTTTTTCATGTGACCGCGCAGGCAGGTTTAGGTTCGAGGCTATTAACACTACAACAAATTTGTGGTGTGAGTTTGAAGATTCGAAATTGGACTGTGATGATTGATTGAAGAAGTTAAATTTTGGTGCCACAAATTTTCAGCAATATTGAAATCATACAGCATTGAGTATGTTCTAATCTCGTTTTTGAGAGTATTTGGCTGTATATGGCTAAGCCTGTATAAACCTAATGGAAGAATTGGTGGAAAACAAACTGACTAAAATTCGATTATTAAATTTTTTTGTGCACATATATCTGAACGATGCTATGCTTGGATCTAAATCTAAATCGGTCAGCAAATTGCAGGATTAAAAAAAAAATATATATTTTTTTATTTTCTTCTACTAACCCATCTGTATTGCAATTAAATAATTGTATTAAAATATTTTAAATATATTATTATTTGATTAATGTTTAATAAAATAATTTGCAGCTACTCCGAAAACAGTTTTGAACATATTTACATATATTCTTACTCAGTGCATATTTAGCTACACACGAAGAACGTCCATTTCCTTAATTAGACCTAAAACCAGAGCAAGCAATAAAATCATTTCAAGCAAATTTGGCTTCTTGGAAACAATTGAGTAGCGGAAGGGCACAAAATCAGGCAGCAAGTGGATTTTGGCAGGGCACAGGAGGAGGTAGAGAAGGAGGTAGAGGAGGAGGTAGAGGAGGAGGTAGAGGAGGAGTTGTGGCAAAATGGCAACAATTACAACAACAACAGTATCAAGCTGTTACTGCAACAAGGGGACAAGTCAAAAAGTGACGCGAATGATGTTGATGGCGCCTCTCAACGATGCGAGTTGTCCAAGTTGCCGCCGGGCATTTCACTTCATTATTATTGTAGTTGTCGCAGAGGCGAGCGAGTTCTGGGTACCGATGGCCAGTTAGCATAGAATGGGATGTCGACTGCATAGCCTGCAATGATGAAGTAGTGGAAGACTTCACATTCTGTTCATACGACACAATTTATGCAAAGGACGGCGGGTTGAGGGACGGAGTGCGGTGAAACTGCCTCGAGCGGCGTCAACTGCAAAAGTGCTATTTAGTTGAGTTGTTGGTGTTGTTGCTGCTGCTGCTGTTGCTGCTGTTGCTATAGTTGTCATTGATGTTGTTGCTCCTTAGTTGGCCGCCTTTGGGCAACATTTTGCACCTTTCATGTTTATTGTGACATTATGCTTTAAATAATGGATAACAACAAACAATAATAACAACAACAGACCGAACAAAGCAAACACTTTTTAAAAACAACAGCGGCAATAAGGGAATGAGCTTGGAGGGAGGGCAGCATAAAAGGGGGGCATAAAAGGAGCGACGGGTTGTTGCTTGTTTTGTTAGTGGCTGTCGTTCTTTTTTTTTTTGGTTTCGGTTTTTTTTTGTTTACCTGAAATACACATTTTTCAAAAAATAAGAAGGGTATCTTAAAAGGAAACATGGATGTCAGTCTTTTAGCAATACATCAAAACCAAAAATAGAAAGCTATATCAGAGTTATCCTACAATTAGTCGGCGAACAAAAATATAGATACTTGATCTGGGAATATAAAATGTTTTTATACAAATCATAATTAAAATATATCCAACTCCAGGGTATCTGATAGTTAAGAGCCAATCGCTTCAACACTCTGTCGTATGTCCTTTTCCTTTTTGTGGCATGCTTTTCCATTTTGTTTTGATTAAAATGAAGCCGCAGACCCACAAAAAGTAAAATAGAAATTCGAGCGTGGAATTGAGAGAAAATAAGCGAATAGTGGAAGTGTGGGTGGTGTGTGGGGCCTAAACCGCCATAAAGTTAATGGAAAGATTGTAGTCTGGTGAAAAACAAGCTGATTAAAATGTTAAGCAAATGGAAATTAACAGATGTATAGAGCAGACCCCAAAAAGGTTGATTTAAGATATGGATAAATGTAAAAAAAAAACCACAACTAAATCTGACTTTTCGGCAATTATATGATATCTAAATCAAAATCGGTCAATTAAAATATAACAAAAAATGACTTAAATGCGTTGCCGTTGAGTTCATATAGATTTTAGATACGAACTCCACTTTTATTCAATTTTTTATGAAAAGTTCACATTTCTGCATCATTTGGTACTTAACTAAAAGCGAACATGACCAATTTATAAATATAACAATTTTAAAATATTAAAAGTTTAATAATAATGTTTCCATTAATGTTTCAGTTTTAGGAATCCAATTAAAATAAATTATGCATATTAATGAGCAGTACTAAAAGCCTCAACAACATTAGCAACCAAAATTAAAATATGCAAAAAAAAAAAACAAAAAAAAATGTTTATATTAAAGTTAAGCGAGAAGGCATGCGAAAAAAATAGCAGAAGCCAGAAGCTCACGTGCACCTTGACGGCTTGTCACGTAGTCGTCGGGGCAGAGAGAAGGAGCGGGGGAGTGTTGCAAGCACACGACAGCAACGACACAAGGTGGCAGCACCATTGCCGCAAAGTGAGTAATTTTGAGTGTCGGGTTTAGGTTTGGCTTTAGCCTCTCGAAAATTGGGTGTCTTTTTTTTTTTTTTTTTTTTGGTCTACCTGGCGAAGCGAGCTTTGGCTGTCAACTATTGTGTGTGTGTGTGTGTGTGTAAGTGTGTGTTTCTGGTAATTCTGGCAATTAAGTGCTGCCGTCGCCGGCATCCTCCAACTTATTTTTAGTTCGTCTATTAGAGCAGCCGCTTGAAAGGGGAATAGATTTGGGTATCAGAAATTATGCTGATTTCTGTATAATTTTTACTTCTGAAGATAATAATTTTTTAAATGTTAAATCTTAGTAATTGTTGATTATAATTTAACTTCTTATTAATATAATGATTTACAGTTTTCGCAAAAGATCCTCACTTCAAAGAAAGGATGAATTTGATAATTTCTTAGAAATAATAACACGAGGCAACAAAGCTTAAACTTGTTGGTGTGTTGTGAGTGAGTGAGTTTGGAGTTTCACTAGATTTAGATACTTAAATGAAGAAAATAATATTTTTAATCGATTTTTAAATAACAAATTTAAGTATGAAATCAACTTGGGTAAAAATTGCATGCAATTTGGCAAATGACGAATATTTAGCCATTCCATTGAGTTGCTAACACACACTTCTGCCCCCCCCCCCCCCCCCCTTCCCTGTTTCTTATACCCAACTGTGGTGAGTGTGTTTTCCTGATGTTGTTCGGTGGGTTACGTTGCCGTCTTGTGGAGGTCTTATAATCAAATAAATGACTGCACCCAGGTGCTGCTCGCTTCCCCTGTCAGTTGGAGTTCTGCTTTGTCTTCATGATTGGCTTTAGTCGTCGAAGAGTGCTTAAACATCACCCCCCCATGTTTCGTAACATTCATTCATTGTGCTGTGTTTTTTTTTTTGTTTTTAATGATGCGCAATTTGTCGTTAATTTTCAGCATTTTATTTTATGTTTTATTTTGTTTTGCGAAAATTTCTTAACATTTCACTTTGCTACGGTGCCTCCAGCGCCAGCTGAGCTTCTTTGTGTCCTGTCTTTCAGTCTTTCCACATTCCCCAACTCCATTTGATTGGGTCCCTTTTGGTGTTTGCCATTATTTCGTGCAACTTTTTATTGAACAGGGGGTGTGGGTTGTGGCGGACAACTTTTGTTTTATGTCTTTGGGCCGTGCGACATTGCAGAAAAGTTTCTTGAGGCAGGGCATCCATTAATGTGGATTTTTAGTTGTTGCTGTTGCTGCTATTTGATCTACGTTCTGATGTCCCTTTCAGGACTATTAAAATGTGATTATATGCTGCTTCACACGCACACAGACACATACACACACACACACACACACACAAAGGGACTTTTGTTTGAATTATAGTTGAAAACATTTTCCGATTAATTCAAAAGTCGGAATTCGCTCCATTAAGTTAAGCGTCCATTGTATCTAAACGGCGCTTAAGCTTAAACGACTTTCTAAATGCAGGATAAAATTAAGGAATATGACTTAATTTACGCAATAAATATCTGCACAGGTCAAAAAGTGTCGTTAAATGCGCAATGCTAATAAAGTTTGAAATTGTGTTGGATTTTAAGCAAAATTACAAATAACAAAATAAAAAGCCAACAAACAAATAATTAAACTTGATATGACCATGAGTATATGAGTGGTAAATTAATTCCAAGTTAAAAGTTGCCACATATTCTTTCGAACTTCCATTTCTTTTTCTCTGAGAAAATTCCTATGGGATAAGTTTATATATTTTTATATCCTTAACCCATTAAAAATGGGTAAAAAGGGTATAATGGCTTTGTGCAAATCTATGTAACAGGCAGAAGAAAGCATCTCCGACCATAAAGTATATATATTCTTAATCAGGATCAAAAGACGAGTCGATATATCCCTGTCCGTCTGTCCGCCCGTCTGTCCATCCGTCCGTCTGTATGAACACGCGGATCTCAGAGAATATAAGAACTAGCGACTTCAAATTTGGAATATAAGTTCTCTTTTACCAGGCGCAGATCAAGTTTACTTTATTTTACCGATAACTTCCTCAGTTTCTGAATTATCGATACATTTCGATTTCCGATAGCAATTAATTCCACAATTTAAGACGTTTCTAATTTATACATAATATGCATATACATATTATTTCATTAAAATCGGATAAGAAACACCAAAGTTATAGTCGAAAATATATTTTCAAATTGATCTTCTTGCTGTCAGCAGCCGCAAGCATTTTCTGTATGCATACATAGGGGAACGCATGTGTGAGAAAGAGATGGCATGATAATCGACGCTAGCGTCAATATATTTGTGTGTATTCTGCAGAGCCCCCATAAATACTGTTTCGTGTACGTATGTATATATGTATGTATGTATGTATGTATGTATGTATGTATGTATGTATGTATGTATGTATGTATGTATGTATTTATGTATGTATGTACGAAATGCACTTGCAGAACTGAACATTTGAGTGCAAATCATCTTAAAGGGAAATTTGCCAATAAAACTAGAATATATTTAACAACTGGGTTAAGTGTATATCGTGGTCGAGCTAACTCGACTACAGCATCTTACTTGTTTTAAATGGCTCTACTTTACACTATAATTGGCTACCCTTTAGTTAAGCTTGTACTTTGTGTAATTGTTTCTTGTCTAAAGACCACAACAATAGATTCTTGCAGCTGTATTAACTTGGTCAGTTGGTTTGCTTTTTCACTGTTCACTGTTAGCACCTGCTACAGGAAATGCTTTTCCTCTGCCCATTGTTTAAATTGTGAAATGCATTATTGTAAGGCATTCTTATTGCCGCAATGAGTGGCTGGCTGCACCACTCACTCTATTCTCGCTTCATAAAGCAACGGGCATTGGCCCAGAGTCTTAGCTGTAGCAGTTTTAGCGTCTCAAATGTGCAACAATTGACAACATAAACAGAAACAGGCGCCAGACGATGCCATACATAAAAAAATGGAGCCACGACAAAGAGAGAAAGAGAGAGAGAGAGAGAGAAATATAGAGTGAGAGCTAGACAATTGGAGAGTGAGTGGGAGAGACAATTAAGTGTCAAGTTTTCACGAACATCAACACGTGGCTTGTAGGCCAGCGGGGCTGGCGGGGTTGATGTTGCAGCGACGAGTGTTTTATGCTGTTTTACATTTGTTGGCAGTTGACAGTGTCTATATATGTGTGTGTGTGTGGACAAGGGGCTGGTGGTGTGTGCGAGTGTGTGCAATGCGAGTGGAGCTTTGCACAGTTCGACGCCATTTGCTGTGACATTTGTTAAGCCAGAATCGTCGCGCATAAACCAGAAACGGAAGTTACAATTTGCAATAATCTAGTCTAAAGAGCTATCAGTTGGGCTGTCTGTCGAATGGGTATATCCTTCACTGCATACAATTTGTTTAAAACAATTTAAATTTGGCTGAAGTACATTTTTCACAAGTTGGCTGAAAAGCAACTTAAATGGAATAAGTTTGTAAAAGTGTTTCATGATAAATTAATAATTATATATTAATTATTGGTCACACCTAGCTTGTTTTTAAATACAAAAATTGAATTGTGTTAATATGTAATATAAATAAATTAAATAATTTTTTGAAAAATGCAATTTTTCAATGCTAAAAGTTTTTTCTCTTTAAATTATAAATCTTTTCGAATATTATATTTTTAAAGAGCTTTTTAGCTATTTTAGCGCAGCATAAAATCAATTATACAGTTGTATCTAAAAGTAACAAAGTCAATGACGCCTTATGAGGCACACTAACATTACAGGGTGCACATAGGGATTGTACAAGGTAGGGTGAGAGTAAAAGAGATAAAGGGGAACAACGCGAATGGCAGCGATGACGATGAGGATGATGAGGAAGCGGTCGCAACGGGGCGTATGTGTAACATCCGATTTTGCTGCAGCTGATGTTGCCTCACCAAAGTGGATTATGTGTGTGTGTGTGTGCTCTCTGCCTGTGTGTTTGAGTATGTTGGGTGTGTGTGCATTTCATTTGCCTACCAATTTGACTAGCGCTACACGCGCTCCCTCCCCCAAAAGCCCCTTTCATTTAGGTCTTCAGCATTTGCCAAACAATTGCCAACAAAAGCCGCTTACAACACTTGAGGCGCGCACATTTGTTGTTGTTGCGGTTGTTGCTGTTGCCAGTTGTAAACATTGTTGTTGTTGTTGTTGTTACCAACTAGACTCTGACTGCAGTTAAATTACAATTGTGCGCTTTGTTGCACACTTGTTTGCAGATTTTGCCGCCTAACGTTCTAAGCAATTTTTTTTTTTGTGTGGCATTCTGTGTGACTGTTGTTGTAAGGGAAGAGATGAGAGGTGGGCGGGGGTGGGTTATAGTGAGGGGCTTGAGTTTTATTGTTGTGCCCGTTGAATTTACATTGCGGCTTTGTTCTTGTTGCCATCGCTATATTTGGAGTTTAAATGCTATAAAATTGCAATCGCATTTGCTTGATGTGTGTATCAGCCTTATAAGCTTAGTACCAGCACCCGATTATTATCATAATAATTGTGTGGAAAATTAAAATTTGATTTATTAGCAATAAATCAGGTGACGCCGTAAACCGTGGAAAATTGTAAAATGTTCGCTCTTTCGCTATGCGCAGCTGCAGTGGCAAAAGTTTAAACATTTACATGGCTCAACGCACACATAAACAAAGTTCATTTGCATAAAAACACACACACACACACATTAGCGCGCACAACAAGTTAAGTTCATTTGCACAAAATGCGACGTTGTTGCAAAAAAAAAAAAAAAAAAAAATTAAACAAGCATAAGAGAACATGTAACTTAGGAAGGCTGAAAATCACATACCCTTATAGAATGTAGGAATCAAATTATATTATTGATTTAGAAAACCGAACAATATTTTTCTATACTTACTTTGTCCAAAAGGAAGCATAATAAAACGCTTAACACACTCATCGAGTGGTAAAGAAAAAAGTTGTTTCTATAGAATAATTTGCACTCTGTAATTATGTAAGGGTATACAAAAAATAATAATAAAATATAATTTCCACTGCACTCGAAAAGCAACAGCCACCGACTTTTAAACATCCCCACTCGAGTGCTGAGTAGCAATAGCAGGGCAAATGGAAAAGAGAGGTAGATGTTTTCCTATGCGGCAGAAGCGGTAGAAGCTATAGCATAATTACACATGCATATTTACATACATACACATATATATATATATATATATATAGATGCTGATACAATTATGCAAACACAAAGCCAGAGAGATGTAGATGCAGCTGCGGCAACTAACTACAGACAGCAGCAGCAGTTTCATAATGAAGCTCACCAACTTTCGTATTAAAACTTATTAAATTTGTGCGGTATCTGCCAAAAGTTGTTGTCCCGATTCAAGTTGCTCCCGTTTTTGACATAGACTCACAAAGATTTATATACCATGATAAATGCAGCTGGAAGCGATGTCTGCAATGAGGGTTAATAAATTATGCTCATTCAGTTTTTGCCAAAACTGTGCAGAACAACAAATAATATTGCCTCTATATTCAATGGAATATGGATACAATAATTAGGTGCACTCAAATTATAATTCTGAAAATTACTGAAATAAGATGCAGGAGTTTTTAAAGTCCGTCATTAAGTCATACAATGCAGGAAAATGATAATTTACATGTAAATGTACGAATATTTAAATGTATTTAACAAATAAGTCAAGTCAAGAAATGTGCATAATTTTTTTTTTTAGATTGAGTAAATGTCAAATTACTTTTAATGGCTTAAAGAATAAATAAGTCTTAAAAATCATATATATATCTTAGTTTTAATAAGTCTTTCACAGACTCCAAGTCAAGTGTTTTTGTTTATTTTTTTTTTTCAGATTTATGTCGAATTCCGTCGAATAATAAATTTAAATTATACAGAGTTACCATACAACACAATAAACAAATATTTTGTTACCGATTTTTTGTAAAAAGAAAATTGAATATTAAATATTATTCATGAAACTCAGATTGCTTTGTAAAAACAGGAATAGCTAAATAATAAATGAATATTTGCATTTAAATAGTTGTTCAATAGTTGAGATTAAATATTAAAAAGAGTGTTGCAGTCTCGACTTGCAGCTGTTTTGGGGTTTGTAACTTCTGCTGCTTGCTGCAATTTTGGAAATCAACTTAAGCCTTTCATTTACGTACTCAACGCAATTGCCACATGATGCAGTGCTGCCACACGGCCTTCCGTTTGTTAATCTTTGTTAGCTTTCGCTACGTGCAACATTTTCCAAATGGCTGCTTGCCCTGGCATCGCCCCACCAACCACGAATTTTCTTTGCCATTTTACCTTTCATTTTGGCGCATTTCGGGCGCTTTTTTTTATGCAAATTTAAATGACTTGTACGTTACTCACATACATACTTGTATTTCATTTCATTTGGCGCTCGCAGCTTACAAGAGTGTGAGGTGGGAAGGGCGGTGGGAGGGTTAAGGGGCATGACCGAGCGCCTCTTACCTGCGTCAAGCATTAAGGCATCGAAGGCAGGCATGAGTCACTGTCGTTCATTACCAAGTCGATGACAGCCAGCCACATTTGCCACATGGCACATTCGAAAGAAGCTCAGCTCAGCTGGCTGCTTTCAACTGCCAGTTAAGCTTCACTTGCGGCTTATTGGCCAACTTTTATATCGCACTACCCTCTTGCCCGCTCCTTATTCCTTGATATATTTCCCATACGTAATGCTGAGACTTTAAATGTGCGTTCCGTGACTTTTGCTGAGTTGTTTTTTTTTTGTGTATTATTTTCTTCTGTTTTTTTTTTATTTCGCTCATCAACGAAGGCACTTGCGACATGCCAGCAACGGCATCCGCATCCGCATCCGCATCAGCATCCTCATTCCGCATTCCCAACACACACCAGCCGCACTCCCCCGAATCCTGCTCTTCATGTATGAGCCTATGAAGTTGTTGTTTCTCCTGACATTGTCGCTGCTCATTTTGATGAGCATAATTTGCGTAAAAGTTGTGCGGCAAATGGTCGTTTGGTAGCTTTATTAAATGGCGCATAATTTATCTGAGGGATTTCATTTTATTGCGATACAAACGTGAAAGAAAGTGGAAAGTTTTCATTATGCCGCCCGTTGTTTTTCACATGAGTCGGCGGCTCGTTGGCGAAAAACTCTCGCCCTTACTATTAAAAATTTGTATTTGCTTTTGCCTACTTAAGGACGCACAAGCACTAAAGACAGACGAAAGGTTCTTTTAAAGGGGATTTGGGATGGAGGAGAGCTCGAGGGCTGCCGAGCGAACGTCGAGCAAATTGAAACTTAATTACTGTGTCCACATTTGGTAGAACCGGCTTAAGACTGTCTGCAAGACGCTTCAGACAGCGTGCGAGGGGAAAAGAGCGGGCCACAGAGACAGATGTAGTGGGTGAGCTAAGATTCATGAAGTGCTTGTTGCATACATACATATGTATGTATATGTTGCATGCACTGCAAGAAATTCCAATGATATAAGATTTTTCAGATTGAATTCATATACATAAATAGTAAATAATAAATAGTATTCATAAATCATATATTTCATCAAAAGATATGTAATAGGTTTTTTGAAAATTTTTATTTTATAAATAAACAAAAAACAGTGTTTTTTTTTTTTACAGATTACACAGTTATTCAATTTTATAAATAGGAATATTTGATATATATTACATGCTTCAAATAAATAATTCTACGTTTATTTATTTTATTTATGGTTTTAGTTGGATTTTTGCTGATGTTTGTTAAATTAAAATTAATATTACTCCCAAATTTTAATTAATCCATAAGACTTGTATTAACTAAGTATCAACAAGAATTTCAAAAGTTTTTAAGGAATTGACTGAAATTTTAGATGAAATGAAACTGAATGCGGGGGTTGCTCCCGAGCTTTCACTATAAACTTCTGGCAAGTTAATTTTACAAGTTTCTTATGCAAGTGTGTGTGTATGTGTTTGTTTTTGTTTTTATGTGTGCGTATGTGTGTGTGTGTGTGTCTGTGGTTTTCCCCGTCGTCCGTTGGTTTTAAGCAGCTTTAGCTTGAGATAAACACAAGTTGCTCCACTCGAACTTGGTATGAATTTGGGTCGGTGGGTTTAGTTGTTGGCCACGCTGTTGCAACGTCGCTGATTATCGATGTTGTTGGTCATGTAATGACGGTCCAATTAAGTGGGCCAACACATTCGGCTATTGAAAAAACAACCCCAAATAAAGGACCGTAAACCAACTGACCAAACAACAATCGCCTGCCTTTGTCCCTGTCCAAACACGAAGTTCAAGGCGTCAAGACATGCGAGGTGACCCAAAAAAGAAACTAACAAAACTAACGACAGTCAAATAGAGAATTTTCTTGTATAGTATATTTTTCTGTTTGACATATTGATTTAATAATTTTTCAGCAACTCGTGACAGGGAAATGTGTGTGTGGGGAAAATGTGTGTGTACGAGTATAAAATGAACATGGTCATAACTCATGGCAATGGGACACTGATCATAATTAAAACGCACATAGCTTCATTTCAATATTATCCTGTCATCCTGTCGAACATCAAGAGTGAAATTATGCTGCACAGAGGCAGCTTCTCACTTTCCGGCGTCGGGTATTCTGCGCGTGTCATTAATAAGAAATCAAAAATCGATTAAGCCCCGCATCCTTCGACTGCTGCACGTACAATTTTGACATCCTTTTGGAAGGGGCATGGGGAGGTGGGGGGACGTATGCATTTATCATGCTGTGCGCGCGCTGCGGTTATAAAAAGTTTTAATTGGCAGGCATGTTACCTCAGTATGAAATAACTGAGCTAATTTACAGTAATTGCGGCTTAGAACGCAACATTAATTAATTAATCGAGCCAATTGAAATGTTTTTAGAACATCAATTGGGCTTTTTAACATTTATTGGTTTCCCTTTCCATTACACTGTTCAGCTCGACTTCGGACCCATTTTATGGTGTAATGGTATTTGATAAGTTTTCCGACTTTTTGTGTTATGGAACTTAGCCTAAAAATTCTTGTGAGAGAAGAGAGATTTTTAACAGATTTAGTCAAAATAAATATTTAAGTACAACTCAATTTATTATTTGTTTTGCATATTAAAATTCATTGAATTTTGTGAAGCACTCTTCAAATCAATCGGGTCATTTGTCAATAAGATTTCAAGTACAATATGCTACACATTTGACATGTGTTCGTGTTCATAAGTAAATGAGTATGAGTAGCATAAGTGGCAATAAGATGAAATACCACTTGTCTGGAAATAATGAAAAATAATATAGTGTCCTGTTAAGAAAAATATGCGAAAAATAATGCTGAGCTGAGCTGGAGATAATTCCATTCTTTAAAGCATAATGCAACCCTAATTCGAGAATTTGTAACTTAAATTTAAATATATAATCTCTAATCAAGAAAATGTTCTTAAACATGGAAAACAAACCACACTTCTGAAAAACAATATGTACTTTGCTTACGCTCTGCTAACTTTTGATGCATTTTGAATATGTTTTAAGAAATATTCTTAAATTTTGTTGTTATTTTCTATGCAAGTTACTTCTTTCAATTTTTAGTTGCATTTGTTGTTGAGTGGATAATGTATCTAAAAAAATTAATTTAATTTAACATTCAACCATTTTAAATTGCTAAACTTAAGTTTTATCATAGCTCCAAGATTGCAATGGCAAATGTTGTTGGGCAGTTTAAACAGAACGGGTTAACCAGTTTGGCTGCCAAAATCTAACAGCTGCCGTTTTTGCGGACGCTTCAGGCAGGAACAACTGCCCATTAATTTGAGCAGAGCTAATGCCGAAAATTATATGGCAACGGTATATGGCAATGCCAAAATTTGGGTTACCCTTGTCACGAAACCGGCTCCGTCAATGAGGGCGTGTGTGTGTGTGTGTGTGTTTCTGTGCCCCCTATGCTGCAGTGGCTCCACTTCACTTACCTCTGCCCCCTCCTCCGACGACCTGCCTTCCGCTAAATAAAAAGGTGAACAGATGTCGCGGCTGTTGCGCTTGTTATTGTTGTTGTGGTTGGGGATCGCGTTACCTTCAGTTACCTCGAGTTACCTGCTCAGTCAGCTTTTCTCTACCTCCCCTCTTTCTCTCTCTCTCTCTCCCTCGCGCGGGGCTTGTGCATCTTCTTTGATTTGCGGCAGGTGCAAATTTGTGGCCCGTTTGAGTTCTGAGACCTGTCGACAGTCGATCGCAGCGCAAAACGTTCGCTTTTACAGATGTACATATATATGTATGTATATGTGTATGTATGTATTTATGTGTATATGAATGTATCTTTGCCTGCATATTCGGCAATCCCCGTTTGTTCGTTGGCTTTAACTGATTTGTTGTGCACACCTGCCGTTTGTCTGAATTGCTGTCTGCCCACTTCTTCAGGTAGTCGTCTGATCCTTTTCCTCTATATATATATACTCTGCTGTACCTCTCTTAATCTTAATGTACATATATATGTATATCCTGTTTAATGGCTATTGTGCGCAGACTCTTTAGATTGCAAAAAAGAAAATCGAGATAGACTTGCGCTCGTCATGCTCATGCTCATCCTCATCATCTTCAGCGTCATCTTCATGTCACAATAATTGCCATCAATTATTTGACTACCTGCTACCGATTTCCCGACTCAAAATTGAAATTGAAACTGTGACTGCGACTGCAACTTTGTCCCTGACTCCTGTGTTCCTTTGCACAATTCTTTGATAGACATTCTTTTCTTTTGCACAATGTGTTAATTGCATTGTCCTTTGCCTTTCTGGTTTTTTGCTTTCTACCTGACGACAACAATTTCAAGGTGTAAACGCAATTAATTTTGCTTTTGTATTCGCCTCTCTTTTAATATATGTATATATTTTTTTTGACAGTGCACAATTAGCGCGGCTATCGATTAGAGGATGACTAACATATTTTAGCTGCTCCCCAAATTGCACTCAACAACTGATGAAGACAGCCGGAACACTTTGGCAAACAGAATTTCCTTCATTAAAACGAATCAACTTCGAAAAACTAAACTTTACAACAGCGTCGCCTCAAGGGCCATCTGCCAAGCTTCAGCTTGTGGCAGGGGAGGTGTGTGTGTGTGTGGGGGGGGGGGGTACATTGCATTTTCATCTCAGTAGATTTACAAAAATGACAATTGTGTACACGGCCACTTCAACTTGAACTGCCATCTCTGTCGCTGGTGCCGCCACCGTTGCCAACACCGCTCTGCAGTTAGAGCCAACTCCCCATCTTACCACTCTCCCCACGCCACACTCTCCTCCTCCTCTTCTTATTTTCTACCCCCGCTGCGCCTATATGAAGCCTGCGCTTGGCAGTGTTATTCCAACGCTGTCGCATTGTTTGACAGCCCCGCACTGCGAGTGGAGCCAGATAAAAACTTTGTTCACTGTGCACACATACATGCAGAAAGTGAGCAAGAGAAAGAGAGAGAGAGAGAGCGAGAGTGAGAGAGAGAGAGAGAGTTTGAGGGCAGAAAATCGAAGTTAAACAACTGAAACAAAACTAAAACCAAAACGAACCTAAACCAAAAATCGATAAGAATAACAGACTAGAATTTTAGCTAAACATTTGGCTAAACCGATAACTAAATACTCTGACTTAGTTTGGTAAGAGAATAATGAAAAAAGTTTGAAAATTGCGTAAAATAAAAATGATTCTTTTTATTCGAGAATTTTTCGCATTTTAAGCAACTATTCAAATACTTGCCTTAAAAGTTGGTCTGTTTTCGAACGTAGTTCATAAAAGAAAAGTTTTGACATTTAATACAAGCATAAAACAGTTAGTGGTGTATTTTTGTTAAACTAGTCAAAACTAAAGATATTAAAATAAGTACAAAGCACTTTATATATATTTATCTAGAGTTTTGGAATTCACTTAAAATTAATTTAAATTCTTTTGTTAAAAACAGAAAAACTGTTGACAATTTGGCAACTCCCCAATTCAGTTGAAAATATGCAGCACTTTGCTGACGTCGCAGACAGTTGTCAAGAGGTAGTGGATTCTGTCGGATTCTAAAAAGTGTGGGGGATGTGTTCAATGACAGAAGGGGGAGCGACAGGAGCAAGTTAGCTACGGTACCGGTACGTCATTTTGCCAATAAATGGATTGCCTGAGACTGTGCTTCCTCAACTTTCAACGAATGTTCGACTGAAATGTACGTGCTCAGTTATGGACTCACCCACAGGGCACAGCCGGGGCGACCGGGATGGAAGTCGCTTCTCAAGATAGATATGGAGATGCGGGCAAAGGTAATGGCAGTTTAAATCGATGCGATAAATGCGTAGTGGTTGCGTCAGCCCCACTGCAATAGAGAAAATATCAGGTTGAGGCTGTGTGATGGAATAGCCAAAGGATGTGAGGCCAGATCAAAACTCGACAGAGGCACTCGAATACATTTCCGAATTCAAGTGCAAATGAGAAAAAAACACAGGAAGCCTGCGGTGCTCTCGTCTATGTGCTGTGTGTGTGTGTGTGTCTTGATTTACAGACCGTTAGATATTTATCATTTTTGCACTTGGCTCGAGTGACGAACGAGCCACAAAATGGTGCGACTGTGAGCCCAAATATTGAAATTGAAAAATGACTCAAATGGCAAAGGACAGCAGCAGGAGCAGCAGCAGCATCACTGCCTGAGGATGTTTGAGGACTGTCCGGAACTCAATTACAATTTGTAATGGGCAACACTCTGCCATGAAGTTGTCAAAAAGTCACCTTTCTTTGTTGGGGCCACATACCGAGGCTCAGAACTCATCATTAACCATCATTTGGCCTCATTGTGGTTTGGGCTGCCCTATTATCAGTAGCCCCAATGCCTATCTGTGCGCATGTATCTAGATACCTGTTTGTCTGTGCCGAGTTGGCTGTGCTTGTATCTATATGTGTCAGTTGGTCTACTAAATAGCTCACATATCATGACAGTTGTGTCTGTCCACCCCCTCCCTCCCCGGCAACCTATTTAATTCACATTACTGAGTAGCCGTTGAAGTTGCCTCAAACATATTTTTTTTTAGTTCTTTGTTTGTTTCTCTATGGCCAGTCACGCCTTCACACAAAAGTTTTTCAAAATAGTAGTTTTTTTTTTTTTTTTTTTTTTTGTGTGTGTTGTCGTCTGTGGCGTAATTTATGTTTTCTCTGCCGTAGACCGTTGCTCTTGTTTATCTGTATCTTCGTCTGTGCCACTCTCCTACTGTATGCACTCCCGAAAGTTGTTCCACTTTGTCTCTTGCAACCCAACAGAAAAATGTTTTCATAATCATAAATCATAAATATAGTACTTATCAGCATAGAACGGAAAGTTTTATGGCTTGCATTTTTATGGTTCATTGACTAGCTGAACCGAGCATTGAATCGAGGATTTCCTATAAAACTTTTGGTAAGAGCTCTGTTAATGTAAATAACGTAGGTGGCCATAGTGTTGTTTAAAAAAGATTTATACCCATATAAAATAACCATATCTTAAATTGTATGATTTATAAATAACCAACGTATTAGGAACTGTATCATAGAGTCAAATTCGATAAATTATAGATCTCGAAAGCGGGTAACAAATGGAATGTTGAAGTCAGTAAGCTTATTTATCTTTAAATTATAAAATCAATATTTTTAATTATTTGGAGACTTTATTTTTGTTAGGTGTCTAATTTAATAATTTATAGTTACAATCATCATAAAATGCTAAGACGATTTTTTTTTGGCATTTGAATCAATTATTAAGTCGTGTTTTTGATGAGTACAATTGTTGAACAAATTAATCACCTTTTAATAAGCGGATTTTTTAAAATAATACAAATAAAAATAAATAAATATAATATATACAAAAGGATTTATGATATTTTGTTTGTTACTTATCTAAATCGAATAAAATGTTCTTGTTAATATACCAAGTAACTATAATTATTGTTTCCATATATTTGAATAATTTATGTTGCCAGTAAAACTACCTAAAAATCAATTGCAGGGCATTTAAGTTTCGACTTGAAAATGTTCTTTTAATTTCTTGTTAGTCGTTTTGTGTTTAGACTTTAGATTTAAGTCTCGTTTGTCGGATGTTTTTAAGTTGCCGCTTTTGCTGTCCGGGTTTTCAGTTTTTCACTCTTCCTCTGTCCACCCTTCTTAGCGAGTGAATGCAGCTTATCCCCCCCAACGCCGCTTATGCGGCTGCATCATCAGTTGACACGTTCCCGTTTGGCTTCGCTCTCGAAACGGCTCATTTGCTTAGGCTTTAAGTTTTGCGTTGCCTGATTAAATGGTCCAGATTGCTTTTGGCCGAGTATCATGGCTTTGCCTGTGCCAGATCTTAATGAGCAGCTGCAGTCAGCGACAGAATGCGAACGGGACACTGGGCCACTTCCGTCACCAGTCGGCGATGACCAGGCGACAGTTTGTATGCGGCCATGATTAATCTCAACACTTTCCGACCCATTAATTTCATGGTGTCCAGCATCAACCCCCTTTCTACCCCATATCCCACTCATAAGTAGCTTGTAGCGTCTGATAAAGCAAAATGTCAGCCCAACTACGCACTTAGGATTGAATCGGGTACTTTAGCCTTTAGTCGAGTTGGGGTTTGCGGTTTGGGGTTGTGCATCTCGTTCATTTGACATTGTTCAGCTGTCTCATCAATGGCCTGCCTTCAGTCACCTGTCGAGGCTTCCACATGCTTCGTCGCCTTTCACTCAGCCTCAGTTGCAGTCAGTCTCTTAATGTGCGCTTTGTGTGAGCAACTGAAGCACCAGAGGGTTTGTAGCTACCCTCTTCTGTGCACCTCTGCAATTGCCCTGCGAATGACAAAGAGGTGTTTAAGTAACAAATAGCAGATGACACTGAGGTTTACGTTGCTCATTGCATTGTCTTGAGGGGAAAGCAGTTCTAATTACCCATAAGTATGGGCGTAATTTCTGCTTTATAAATCGTTTGTAACAGGGGATGTGATATATATAACGGAATGCTAAAAACACTATTCACTTACTCCTATTTATTTAATTCTTATATTCATTTCATTTAATTTTTATATACATATATGTTAATAGTAAATAATTATGAGATGTTCTTAAAGTCAGAAACATTTTCTTTTTACTATTTTAAAGCACACATTTTTTTAAATTAGAAAATATTACTGAAGTCTACGAAAATTTTTTCATTTATGGTATGTTGGTATTTCTTTATCATACTGACTTAAACTGATAATTTATACAGACTGAATTTTTTGGAGCTTCGCCGTGAAAACTACAAAAATATTTTTGTTTTTAGAAATAATTTTCAAATAATTGCAAAACAAATGTTCATAAAATTAATCAAGTTCGAAAGTTTTTGACTTTATCAATAGCTTAACCAATTTGCTGTTTGTTATTTTATTTTGAAGTCTTAACATATACGTTGTTCGAAAATGATTCTTTATTGTTATTTTTTAAGAGTACATAAATATTTATTTAAATTCTACAAATACCATCAACTAAAAGTATCAATAAAAGTTGCTTTTTGAGATTTTCCCAAATGTGTATGTGAAAATGAAAACATTTTTAAATGAAAATATTATTTTGAATAGAAAATTATATTCTATTTTATAGTTTAAAAAATTGATTTTGGCATATGTATTATTTTGAATCTTATTTAATTTTACATAAACACATGTGTAACTAAGAAGTTGATTTTATTTATTTTGAGGACTTGCATAACGACAACCAGAGCTTAAGTGAAAGAGAAAGTAAAATTGAAAGCAGAGACAAATTCACAGAGATTATTATTGCTCAATCAGGGAAAGCATGGATTGGGGTGTATATTAAGCCGTTGTCCTGTAATTTTATCTAGTGCTGTATTATGACGACTGTCATTGACAGTCTCTTCAGCCATATGAGCAATGCGTGCCATAAAATGGCTAAAATATGGCCACTAGCTGGAAGTGGCAATGTCCAAGCTGGGAATGGGGCGAAAAAGGGCCAGTGGGCCAAAGTTGGCATAGAATTACATTTTGAGGCGTTGGCAGGGCAACACCCTAATCTATTTACAAGCTGTCGTTAAAGGCAAACCTGAAATTGAACTTTTTGGCCAGATGAAACGTATTTATTTTCCAACTGCTCAATTGCTATTTGCTATTGCCATTGCCATTGCCGTGTCCTTCGACGCACAGGATACGAAATTACATTTGTACCTTTAATTTATTGATGTTTCGTTCGAATGCGTTTCGGGGTGTGTCGAACAGACGCGTTCACATTTTCTGCCACACAGCAACGGTGGTTGCAAGCTGAACGGGAGCAGTGGTGCGGGTGTTAAAAGGTGCAAAAGGTGTGTTGTTGTTTGGGTCACCTTGATCCTGTGTGTGTGCTTGGCCACATTTGCCGCCTTTTTGGCCAAAGGGGTCAGTTAAAAGCTTCATTTCGTTCATGTCCCGTGTGAGGCGTGAAAATTGCCAACTAATAGAATAGAGGCACAGAAGGGTTGTGTCCTTAATGATACCTCATGTGTGGCAGACACGTGATGGAATGTAACAGATTTGTTGTGGACCAGGTGCTGTCCCAAAAAGGATCATAAACAACAAATAAAAAACAAAACGATTTCGCATTTCATTTCTTTTAACATTTGAAAGCCTTGCACGTCCATTAATTTAGCAATGCGCCTCTTGCAACATTGAAATCCCTGCAAGATTTTTCAGACAAATTTCCTTGTGGTGCTACATTTTCTTTTGTTTTCCAGTTGGCCCCTCTCACCTCGTGGCAAAGTTTAAGCGCCCATAAATTATAAACTGAGTGCGGAATTCGACTTTTTGGCCCGTTCGTTGGCTCGTTAACTTTGAAAACAAAATCCTCGCTTCAAGTTGGTCTGGCTGGCATGTCTGTTGCATATGCCGTGCCCCTGGCTATTTACCTACCCGGGGACAGTCAATCTGCAGAAGAGCTGCTGCTTCTGCTGCTGCTTCTGCTGCTGTCGGGACAAACTTAATGCGACGCTCGGCGCCAGACAACAAAGACTGAATGCAAATTTATCATTTGCCTGCATTAAGCACGAAAGTGCACGAGAGAACATGTAAAAAGAAAATTACGAAAACCAGCAACAAGAACCTGGTGCTGTCCGGAATTCGTCCTGTCGCTATAACTACAAAAGACAAATCCTCTTCGGCTTGCCTCCCCGGCAATGGATTGTTAAATGTGTGAATGTGTTTGCAAAAATTTGCGTGCAAGCCAGTAAACGACGAGACATGAACTGGCGCATATGCGTTCTCACTTCGCGATAAGCAAACGAAGTTTACATTTTTATTTTAATTAAAGGTCTATAAAAAGTGTTTAAAAAAATAAGATTGCTCTTAGACAAAATATATATTTAAAAAATATTTGTTAGATTTATCACGCAAATGAAAATCCAAGTAATCAAATGTGCTTAAATATAAATAGGTATAATTTTTTTTTTTGTGGTTTTTTTTATAGTTATTTTCGCTGATTTTATTTTTTATATATATTTCTAATAGGAGCGAATTACTCGTTAAATCCAGAAGATGTAAGATAATCATACGCTTTGATTATTTTTAAATATCTTAAATTACAAATAATTGTAAACAAATTTATTTAGAAAATTAGGAATCCTTTATTGAGTAATTGAGTTATTGAGTATAAATAACAAATACTCTTTAAATTCATAATAAGAGTTTACGCATAAACGTATCTAAGACAGACGTCATTATTAGTCTCTGTTAGCAAGTGCAGCCACAGACACGGACAACAATATGTAATTTCAAACGGTTCTCTCTCCATTATTCTCTATCACACCAAACACACACACACCCAGAGACACACGGCACACCATAACACACACACACACGCACACACACGTTCACGCAGAAAGGTCTTCGCATAGCTTGGCAAATGTTTGTGTACTTTTTATGCTAATATTTTTTTTTGCAACAGTTTTTGTTTTGGCAACAGAATGAGTTAGTAGCATCGGACTTAGGTGAGTTCCGGCGAATGTCGCTCGCTCCTTTGGCTGCTTTTACTCCATTGTTTTTGCTGTGCAACGCTTGATCTTTGCTTTGGTTTTGAAAATAATTTTTCTTTTTCATGTTTCTCAAAAATGAAACAGAAGTAAAATGCGATAGTTTGGGTTGTGTTTTGTGTACCTCTTCAGACTACCGTTTAAAGCCAGCCGCTGAGGCAATCAAAATGCTGAAAATTGTACAAATAGCAAAAATATATATTTTGATTTTGATATATGTTTTGCTGTGAAATGGAAAACACTTTCTGCTCCTTACGCCTTTGTCAATTGCTTGGCTGGGCCAAAGTTAAACAAGATTTCCTTATTTATTTCCATTTGCCTAATAATTTTTGGGATAGCTCCAAACCCTTTTTTAGCCCAACTGCTGCGTTTTTCACATTATTTTGTTTTTTTTTTTCATCTCGTATTTCCTTTTGTTGTGTGGGGCACAAAACATGAAATTCGTTTGTCGCAGCTTCCGTTTTTTTTTTTACTCTTACACTTTCATGGTTTGGTGTTTTGTTTGTTTGCTGCAATAGCGCCAGCGGCAGCTGTACAGTTTGACAATCACTGCGGCGCCTCCATTTCCCCCGGTCCGCGGCTTAAAAAACTTTTTCCCTCTTTTGCAAATGAGATTTCGTTCAGTTGCCGTGATAAATTGTTGATAGCTTTGAATGTGTTTACATTGATGCCTTCTAGGAATGTGATGCGGAAATGAAGGAACTTCTTGGGTCTTGGGCACTTTTTCCTGTACGTATGTGCGGGTGCGGGTGTGTGTGTGTGTATGTGTGTGTGTGTGTGTGGCTGGGAGTTTTCTTGTGGTGTCTGGAATTTTGCTTGTAAGGAGAACATTTTTGCCGTGGAATTTATTTTGCTGGCAATGTTTAACGGTCTTGCAAAACATTTCTGCCTTTTAATCCTTAAATGCAATGACCTTAATTCAAACATTATGCACAAGAATGTGTTAAGACTTAAAAACCTTAAAAAACCTTTCTAAATACTTTTTGATGAAAGCATTTTATTAAATGTCAAATTAAGGATTTGAAGGAAGGCAATTTTTGCGCATTATATATCAACTTAAATCTCTTTTGCATTAATCGAATAACAAGCATTCGATTTTGTATTAATTATTTATTTAATTTTTGTACAAAAGAGTCGCTGTATAATTACATTTACAATTATTTAAATAGCTATTACCTAAAAATCATATAATTAGTGTATTAAATACATTATATTTAAATTGAATACTCATTTACAAACAATGGTGCAATTTTGTATGCCTATCAACTATTATATTGATTGTTCGATTGTTCTAAAGTTAAATTAAATTTTATTTTAAATAACACCTCAAACTAATGTGATTTTATTTGTATGCCATTAAGTTTTTTATTTATTATGTCGATTTGTAAACAAACTTTTTAGACATGAGAGACTGGCTGCTATCAATAGATATATATGTATTTAAATATAGGGTTAATATCAACTATCATGAACTGCGAGCATATTTTACAATGACACTTTTCACATTTTAATAATAAACAATTTGCAAATTGAGATTGCTAATTAAACAAGGGAAAAGTGTTTTCGAAAAATCAATGAATTTGAGTACACGCTTAAGGTATAATTAAAATGATGATAATTATGCGAACAACTCTTAAATGCTAATGCGAAAATGGGGAAAATGTAAATGGATGGTGGTCAGTCAGTGGAAATAATTGTTGAAATTATGCGCTTATTTTACCCAAAGCCGCAACAACTACAACAACAGTGTATTAAATGAAACAGCATTAAAATAAAATCAACTTAAATCCAATTAAAAGTTAAACGCCGCAGCGAACTAGCCAAAAAGTCGGGATGGTGCAACTTGAAATGTTAAATTTTTACCAGTTTGCCTGCGCCCTCCAAGTGTGGTCAAGTTCCCCTTTCTAACGGGTTATGAAGCGTATTATAAATAACGGGCAAACACGCAAACCAGTTTGTGCAAGTTTATTTGCCAGGTGGAATCTTTTTTGGCCCCAGCTACTAAACGAGATAACGACGCCGCCGTTAGTCTCGAATCCTTGCGTGCCAAGCTCGGCTGGAACAAAAAACAGCCAACGCAGAGCAAACTTTCCAACAAGACACAATAACAACAACAACAACAACAACAACAACAACAACAACAACAACAACAACAACAACAACAACAAAAGCAATAATCAGAGGAGGAGGCAGAAGCGGAACTGAAGTTTGATTAAGTTTCTTTGCCTTTGGCTTGCTTAAAGTTGCAATGCGCGATGGAAGCCAGCGAATTAACTAAGCCCAAACTTCTGTCGGGCCAAAAGACTCTGAACAACGTGCTTTGGTTAACTGAAACTGAAGGCGCTGCAAAGTATGCTATACAAGAAATATATAAATTTATATCATGTAAGGAGGCACGTGCGTTTTGAATACAACGGCCTGAAGTGCTTTTTCTGTGTAGAGGAGCAACAAATTGTGGTCAGGTGGGCAACGCCTTTATGATTATTGTCTTAAAATTAATCAATGTGTGCGTGAGCGTGTCTGCAGCGGAACAACTTTCAAGCCTAATAGATTCCCGGCACAGAGCCGAGCAAAAGCCCCCTCCCCTCCCCCTCAATCTGGCTATGAAATTAATCGACTTTGAAGTTCTAAAAGTTTCAGAAAGTTTATGTGTGCTTGAAATTAATTAGATTACCGGGTAATATTTGTGGCTGGCCAAAAACTTGAGCAAATGTTGGCATCTTCAAGTTAACCTCTGAATTGTAGCTTTGATCGGGAAACTGAGAGCAAATTGCTTTAATTTCACACCTGAATTTGGGGAAGTGCCTGGATTTACAATTTGTTGACTTGCACAACTTCAAAAGGCCACAAAGGACGACATCTTTTGTTGCTGTTCCTGTTGTTGATGATGTCGTTGGCCTAAAGTCTTCCAATCCCAGCATATGCTACACTTTATGCAATCTCGCATAATAATGTTGGTGACAGCTGGCGATAATAGTTTCTGTTTTTGTTGTTGCCTGGCAGCCAGAAGATCAAGTTTTGAAGCTGAAGCTGATGACATTCTTTGTAAAACTTAGGCATCTGTCACTTACATGTACCTCACTTGCTTCAGTCTATCTTTTATTAAAAAACAATGTGATTAAATTCCACTCTGGAGCATATGTATATCATTTTATTCGTCTTCCAGAAAATGAACACTCTATTTAACAAATCAACGTTGTTCGAATTGTTTTATAAAATAATAATTGTGAATTTCTAATCTTAATAAAATACAAAGTTCTTATCTCTGTTATCCTTAAATAATTTCGTAAGCTTCTTAATTCGTTTGGTTGCTTGCAACAAATATCTTGCAAACAAACAGCAAGAGAAGGGCGTAGCTTTGTTATTGAAAAACTGGTGTGCGGCGTGGTAATAGCTGAATTGTATTCTTCATCTTAAACACGTTTCATACATCATAATAAAATAATTAAAAGTTTCCTGAAGTTCTTGGGAAATTCATCTGAAGTTGAGTCTTATGTTTTGCGAGCTGAGGCGCCTATGTAAAGTTACGATGTACGTGATAAGTGGTGGGAGTGGATGCAGCGACTCTTCCCTGCACCTATGATTACTCACAGCTAAGGAGATATTTATTCATTCTCATTTAAAATGAACAAACAACAATTTAATAATTTTCACTTTTCTTTGCCTATGCAACAAACATATTTTAAAGATTATTAGTTCTTAGCAAACATAACAAAATTTATGAAATTGCTGACAGTTGCCTAGTTTTTATTGTAAAAAGATCAAATCAAGTTAGCACCGATTTCGGAGCATGTTGTAATAAAAAGCGGAAAATATATATTTTCACGTTTACTTCTGCCGGGCATACGAAAAGTTCGATTATAAGAGACAGTTGTGAAGCTTAGAATGGGTGATGTGGACAAGTGGATTGAGATTGTGAAGAAGTGTCACTACTTGCCAGAGAATGAATTGCGCAAGCTGTGCGAAATGGTATCCGACATACTCCTGGAGGAGAGTAATGTGCAGCCAGTGAGCACACCTGTCACCGTTTGTGGCGATATACATGGACAATTCTACGATTTGCGGAATCTGTTTAGCACCGGTGGCGATGTGCCCAACACTAACTATATATTCATGGGTGATTTTGTGGATCGGGGTTACTATAGTTTGGAAACGTTTACACTATTGATGGCCCTCAAGGCACGCTATCCCAGTCGAATAACGCTGTTGCGTGGCAATCACGAGACACGTCTGATCACCAAGGTGTATGGCTTCTTTGACGAATGCTTCAGCAAGTATGGCAATTCAAATGGTTGGAAGTACTGTTGTAAGGTATTCGATCTACTCACCATTACTGCAGTCATTGACGAACAGGTGCTTTGTGTGCACGGCGGACTTAGTCCGGAGATTGTGACCCTGGATCAAATACGCACCATCGATCGCAATTTGGAGATACCCTGTAAGGGTGCCTTTTGTGATCTGGTCTGGTCCGATCCAGAGAATATTGAGGCCTGGAATGTGAGTCCACGCGGAGCTGGCTGGCTATTTGGTCGCAAGGTGACAAACGATTTTATGGCCATCAATAAGCTTAGTCTGATCTGTCGCGCTCATCAGCTGGTCGACGAGGGACTCCAGTACATGTTCGATGGAAAGCTGGTCACCGTGTGGTCTGCACCCAACTATTGTTATCGTTGCGCCAATGTGGCCGCCATATTAAGCTTTCCAACAGCACATGAGCATGTGAAACATATCTTCCAAGCGATGCCAGATGACGAGCGTGTCATACCCAAACAAAATGTCACGCCCTACTTTCTATAATTGCCAACAGTTCGAACAGGCATCCCAATCCCTATCCTCTGTAATCACAAAATATAAAAGTATCCCCAATACACACACATATCGATAAATGTTAACCCAAACACATCTAACAAATGAAATCACAATATTTATTGAGTTTTCAAGTATTTGTTCGACCCACTTGAATTGATTTCATATACCCTTCTCGATCCTAAAAAACCAAATCAATAAAATACTCTACAATATAAATAAAACGAAGGCAGCCTTACAGAGTTGGTCATAAGTGTGTGTTGCTTTAGTAAATTTAAAAAAAATAAAGACGACTTCTATCTATATCTAGAAAATGATATCAAAAATTACTTAAACTAGCACAATGATTTCCTGTATTATTGTCAGCAATTATACAATTGTTTGCTTTCAATCATTTCATTTGGTTCCTTAAGCTATGAAAAATATCTAGATAATCAAATTGCTAATAAATAAAAAATATGGACAATCTGTTGAAAATAATCAATTATTTGTTTAATTGTTTGTTATCGAGTTAGTATAGGAATATTAAGCTGTTTATTATTTGTATCTATATTTGTTGTATACAAACAATTGAGTTCAATATTTTTATAGATTTCGTTACCAAAGTTTCCAATCGGTCTCAGTAAGACTTAATTGCGAAATATTGATATAAATTCACATCAATAAACTATGTGTAAAATGCGTCCATTTTATCACCATCTTACCATTTAACAAGCTGTTAGACAAGTTGAAATCAATATGTTGTACATTCCCCCTATTTCGTGTGAGTGGTATTAATTTGTGGAAACCCGCAGTTAACAATTGCTTCTACAATCGAAATGAAACAAAAACTGATGGCTTTAGATAAAAATTGATGTTTATTCTCAGTTGATTAGAGCTCAAAACAAAGCAAACAGTCTTCAATATCAGCTATTTTAGTCACTTGTTTTCACTTTTGGTTTGCCAGCCGCGGGGGTTGCCAGGGGCATGTCAAATGTCAACCGCCATTTTATACAATTTTAAATGGGGGCCAAGAGAGGATGAAAAATAAAATGGTGAAACAAATTGAACAGCATTTTTCAGCTGTCAGCAGTTTAACTTGATGAAACAGGCAGCCCAAGTGGCCCCAGTCTCAACCATCTGACGCTAACCACCACCAACCCGCCACCACAGTGACTGACACAGAGAGCCTTTTTTCTTGGTTTTTTGTAACGCTTCATTTGGCAGCATCGTCAATAATATGTACAAAAGTATACAATGTGAAGAGGACTGCTTTTTATGTCGATTTCATAAAGTTTTTGATTTAGCGCCTTGGTCCATAAATTGTAGCCAGCGATTTTTTCGTAATGGCAGCCGGAAGTGTCCTTCGTGCCCACCATTTTGTGAGCATTAGATCCGCCATTATTATTTGTGTGTTTCCTTTTCTTTCTTCCACTTACTGCTCTGATTATGATGCCATTCTTGACACTCGATAAGGTCAATAAAATAATGGACACAGGCGTTAAATGGGAACTCCCAGTAGGGCATATTAACATTTTAATTGGGTTCAATCATTCGGTTTCCTTATGTATTTTTTCCATTTGCGTATATCGCGCTTATATAGTAACTATCTAAATAATATATAAAGTAAATAAACATGTTAATATATATATGTTTAGTAAATAGTAGTAAATTTTAATATATTTTACCCTCTGTCTCTTTTATTTTCAGTCTATCTTAAAATTGCTGTGCCAATTAAACAATTCATGTGCAACGGTATGTTTTAAATTGGAAATTTGTATTATTTTAAATAAAGTTTTTAATGGATACGATTTATCTGAATCCGTAATTGCAGCTTAATAAGTCAACAACTCGTTTCATGTCGTTCATCTCATTGAATTTTAATATGTATTTAATTTTAATATATGGGTATTGGTTAAGTTTTATGGCATAAAATTTCTGATGCCATAATTTATGGTAGCCAACAGCATTAATTGTAGGATTATTGAGAATTTAATAGATGTAGGTTGTAGGGTAGGTACAATACGAACTTCAATTAATTATCGACATATTGAAAAGTATGGGAACTTATAAATAATGTTTTAAACTTGCTCTTATTTTTAATATTTTTTTATATAAACAGAATTGAATCCGATAATTGTATAAAATCAATTTTCCAAATTCAATTCGTGGTTTTTGTCTAGTTTCTGTCCTTATATACCTTAAGTATATAAAAGCGTATCCTAATCAGGTTAAATAATACATTATTATTATTTATGCGTTATAGATTGCAAGTCTTTGCCAAATGCTGTGATAAAATAAAATATAAATTCGTTTAATGTTTCTAAACGTAATCGCAAAGTGACTTTTAAATTGAGCGAACAGCAACAACACTAACCGCTGACAATGAAGTTAATTGACGTTAAAGCGCAAAATGGCTAAATTGCTAAAAAAAAAAATAAAGAAAATGGCTGTCGACGCCATTTTATTTTATTTTTAAATCCAAGTCTGTTAGGGGCTTGCTGGGGGGTGTTGGTTTTTAGTTGGAGTGCCCCAGATTAAATGCAGTTTGTTGAACTTTCCTTGTACAATTTGTATTTCTAATGCTAACGGCAAACAACAGCCAGCTAAGAGTTTCAAGCTTGAAGCGAGCCAATAAGTCGAATGATTTGGTCAATTGAAGTGATGCAGCAGCAGTGGAAGCAGCAACGGCAGAAGAAGTTGCCACCAGATGCAAGCAATATTTCACTTTTGGATAGCTTAAGAAGAGTGCGAGTATCAGCAGGAAGTTAAGAATAGAATAAGACCTACATCAAATGGATTAAATATGCAATACGATTCAGAATTCCAGTCCGAGTAGGAAGTTGAGTCTTGGCAGCTTCAGACTTCAAGTTGAATTCATGTTGTCAACAACAAGAACAACTACGACAAAAACAGCGCACAACAGTCTGCAGTAAAATCTTGCCTGAAATGCTTTCATGTGTAAAAATGCCATTGTTTTGTATTTGGCCGTAAACAAAACGGGGAACCGAACGGAATACAAGAAAAACTTCTTTCCTGTGTATTAAAAACTAGGCGAAAAGGTAAAAATCTTTTAACAAAAGTGAAAAGCAACAAGAAACAACGCCTACTAACACTTGGTGAACACTCTTAGCCAGTAGATCCTTATAGTTCTATTTTCTTTTTTTCTATTTTCTTCGCTTTTTCTTATACAAGCTGCTAAAGTGCTATTGGGTTTCTGGGTCTGCTGCACATATGCAGTCTGTGAAAATTCGTAGCTTTTAAAATGAAGACCAACGCAACAAGCGCAACAAAAAAATCCTAGCAGGATGAATATGGCACAAGTAAATGAATACATTGTAGTTAAAATTTTGATTGACTTTATGTTACCCTAAAAATAAATATTATTAAAGTAAAATGAATATAGCTAAATTATGTATGTAATGAATTTTAAAATCTGAAAGTAAATTGGAATAATTGATTGAAATCATTGCTTTTCATCTGGTTTTTTAATGATTGTTCAAAATAATTCATTAGCTCAAATGTTAGCATTCACAAAGGAAATACTTATGCTTTAAATTTAAATTTAAATTATTATTAGTTTTGGCTTCTAAATACCTTAAATTGAATTACTTGAAAAAGCGTTTAAGATTTAAACAATATTTACAGTAAGTGCTTCAATTGGTTCAGATTATGTGACACAATAGAACTCTAAAGTTTATATTAAATATACATACATTGCATTACAAGACAAATATGAACTATGATTTTTGGTTGAAACTAGTTAAAAACTTGAAACTCCCTTTTGTCTTGTCTCCAGGGCATTTAAAGTTGGTTTTTGTAATTTCAATGCAAAAACTTTTCTAAGGCTTGGCCAGGCTTGGCTGTCGGGGCAGTAGTGGCACTGCAATAACAAGTCATAAAATATACAGCATAACAAAAGCGAATCGAGGAACTATGGGGAAGACGTAGTGACAGTGGAGACATGGACAGCAGATGGTACAGTAGAGTGCACAAACTGCCCACAAAATGGTTGACGTCAGTGTTTGTTATTGTTGTTTGCGCTGCTGTTTTTGTTGTTATTTCTGTTGCTCGTTTCCTGTTTCATATCAGTTGAATTTTTGGCATGTGTCACCACAGCAAAAGCAAACCAAAATCTTCGCACCACAATTGCATGGAGTAAAAGCAAAACCTTTCCGACTCTCCACAAATGGAAATGCATTTTCACAAATTCCATTTATGTGAAAGCGAGTCCTTTGAAAACCAACCAGTTGCCAACTTCAACAATGCTAACCATTAATAATACAAAATGGCTGCACAAATTGAGCATCGCAAAGTTGTTCATATTTTCAATGAAGTCAGAAACTGGCCTATAAATTATTATTATTAAACAAAAAATCTGTGTGCACTTTTGCAGCACAGTTAAAAAATGGAACGAATATAAATCGAGAACGAAAAACTATTTCAAACTTTTCGACAAATTGCACCGAAAACCAAATAAAACATACATTTGGCGACTCAAAGGAGTACTTGAAATATAAAAGAATGAGTTGCACTTAAATAATGTTTATCATAAATGGCGATAAAAGAATGAGCAAATAACACAAAGTGCAATAACTTTAAATTTTAGACGCTTTTATGAATATATGATGATAAATGGATCTTTTGGATCTGAGAAAAAGAGAAAGATATTTTATTCTTAAGTCTGCTCCATAAATGTGGCTAGCGATTGGTAATCTATTTTATGACTTCTCTGATTATCGTTTTTTGTGTTCTACATATATTTATATCTAATCTATGAACTATATATATGTATATATATTTATCTAAGCAAATCAGGAATCATGAGCCAAAGGATTTTATTTTTAATATTTAAATATTATATTTAATTTCAATAAGCAAGCAGCGTTTTCGTTTTCTTATTTTCGTACAAAAATAAAATCATTCAATCAATCAATCAAATAAAATGAAGTCAATGAACAATTGATTTTGAACTAGATAAATATTAATAACAATTTGGGAAAAAAAAAATATAAATATATATATAGTAACATTGTTGAAAAATAAACACTGCTGCGATTGTAAGTAGAAATGTGTTGAGCTTAGCATTTTGCATTTTTCCTTCCGGACATTTAAATTGATTGAAGCCTTTTTTGTTGTTGCTGAAGTCGGCTGAGTTTGTCCATTGTTTGCCATTCATTTGCCCAAATTTGTTTGCAAGGCAGCAAACTTACCATTTGTCTGATTAATTGCCATTCATGAATCACTCAAATGGTCTTTAACCTTTTTCACCTGCTGACAGCCGTGATTTCTGTGGGGATCGATACGAATGAATTTGTAGATTAACTTTAACCTTTGCCCATATGCACACACAAACACACACATGTATATACAGAACTTATATTTGTTATTTGCTATATCTATGTATAAATATTTATATACATTTATTTTTTTTTTTCGTATTCCTTGTAATTTGCTTTATTCTTTTGCTGCCGCTGCTCCATATGGCTGCGAATATAAATATTTCATATGTTCACTCAATATGGCGAATGTCGTGCCGCCATTTTGCCATTCGCCATATTTCATTTCCGCTTTGCGTTGGCTTTGTTTGTTTGCCTTTTTGCTGCTGCTGTTATGAATGCTGTTGCTATTGTTGTTTGTGCTGCAAAACTCAATTATTTATGCATGTCACGTCATTTTTGACTAACCAACAACAACAACTAAAACAAGATGCTGACTTGGGTAGAAGAAATTTGCGCAGAAATTCAAATGTCACTACCAAAGCTGCGGTAACTTGTTTTACTTTTTGTTTTTGTATTTCCAACAATTTTTGCAGCTGCTCTAATGCTTGGGGAGGCGTGGCACAGAGGTAGGCGCTGCTTATTGGATTGGCGTTGTGCGCAAGTATGCGTCTGTGTGTGTGTGTCATATGAGTAATGCTTTTAGTTAGATTTATGGGCATGAGTCGCAGTCTACGACGAACGCCTCGCGTGGGCGTGGCATGTCTACACGTGCATGTGTTGATGGCAATTGAATTGTAATTTTTGTACATGACATTTTCATTTTTATATTGTATTTTGTGCGATTTTTCAAGTTACTTACTTACTTTGTTGAAGCTGTACAGCAAGGAACAGCAGTTGGTCAGTAAGTCAATCAGGGCAGGCTGTCGGTCCGCCATCAATCACTTGAAATTGTTATATATTTTAAATAAAGTCAAAAGCTTGCACTCATATTAAAGTTTTTTGATTTCACACACGCACAGAGCACATTAAACAAAAACGAATTTGGTAAAAATTAAATCAAGTCGCGCACAGCAATAAATTTCTATAAAACATGAAAAAAAGTAAATAAATAAAATGAAACCCATGCGGCATTGACTTCAATGAAGCGTTAAATTGAATTGTTGTCGCTGTTGTAGCCACATTTATTGCAGTGCTGTTTTTTTTTTTTTTGTTTGCTGAACCCATCTCAAACCGCACCCAGTTTCAGTTTTATGTAAAAGTCGATCTATGTTATTATTATTATTATTATATTATTTGCAATTTGCCAAGCACTGCGTCGGCAGTCAAAGTTGAAGAAGACGCTACGTTTTATGGCCATGCAAATGGAAACACGAACCCCCCCAAACACGAGCGATCTGGGTTTGTTGGAATAAGGGAGGGATGCAGATGAATATGTTCATTGTAATCAAGTCATAAATTGCTCAATGCGTTAGGCCGGAACTTAAGCGACGTTCAACCCGTTGCCTAACAGCAAAATGGAGCTATTTTCTACGAAGCACGTGCCAAGAAAATACACACACACAGCCACACACCCAAACACACAAACAAGAACTCAAACACACAAACATACTTTGCGTAAACTAAAGATGCAGCAGAATATCCTTCGTTTGCCTTCTAATAAGAAGGGATTAAGTTTTAAAGTAAACTACAAACGAAGAGAAGTTATATATATATATATATACATATATGTATGTGTGTGTCCCAAATCCAATGAAAGCACAGATCTTATATCTATAAATATATCTATATTCGTTGGCAAACACACTTTAAACCCGCCTGCCCACTTCTGGCCTGTGCGTTCTGGCGATAAGTGTTATTTTCAACTGCCAGCTGTGATTCCCCAAAAAAGTTTCATGTTACCATAACGACATGGGCCGCATCTATCCACCCCCTCACCACCATCCACCGTCCGCACCACCAGCATCCATTTTCTGTATAACCTGCGTCGCTTCTTGTTACTTTCAATGTGTGTCCCAATGGTGAGTCTGTGTGTGTGTGTCTATGTGTGCTAGTGTGTGGGCGCTTGAGTGTGTAAGTGTGGACTATAAATTTACTTATCACAATGGGGCCGCCGATAAGACGCTAAAATTTGTCCGCCTTAAGCTTCTGCAGTTTAAATTTTTCTATATAAGCACATTTTTTTATTTTTATTATTTTTTATAAACTCTTCCAGCGAAAACTTTTAGCATCAAACAAAAAACTTTGCTCGGGCGCACTTTCAATCACATTTCTTTTCTTCTTTTTGTTTGAAGAAAATTATGTGCTACATGAGGGGAAAAACTCATGACTCATTCAGTTCATATCAACGTTAACGGCACTTAACTTTCGCACTTTCAAAAAGATGTTTGCAGCCGCGTCGCATATGGTTGAGTTTAAGCTTTAGCTTCATCTAATTTTCATAAGGCCAAGTGGAATTTGTACTCAAGAAATTTACTTGAGCCAACGCCTCAAGTGGTGGCACCAGCGAAGCGGCAATTCGGAAGGGGCCCTTTAAATTATGCCACAGAACCTCAACGTCAAGTGAATCAAGTAAATTTATTTCACTTGCGGGTACCTCCCTTTCGAGCATATCATAAGCATAATTTCAATTGAGCAATATGCATATTAGGTTATCCCTGGGAAGGGGCATAATGGAGCTACGTTCCGGCCAGTTATTAATTCACAGCTGTTATATTTCATAATTGCTCTTTTAACATTTTAAAATTTGTTTATTAATTTATTTTAGTAATTGTTTATTTTTTAAATTTGTCTCTAAATACTATATATGTCTATCAGTTTTTAAAAGTAAATATTTCATTCCAAACACACTCTCTTTTATATTAAGTGCATTTTCTTGTACTTTAATATTCGTTCAATATGTTCCTTGATAATTCCCTAATCATCATTAATTTTTCCTTTTCTATTTCTTGAACATTACATTTCCCTTCTGACTCTACAGATTATTTCTCATTTATCATTTACATTATCTACTCGAATCCTTAACATTTCTAGCCCTTCACTTTCTTCACTTTCCTTGCTTCATCTTCCCTTTTTTATCTCTCTCTATCTCTACCTCTTTCTTGCCCATTCGATAGGTAAAATATGCAAAAAATATTAAGCATTATGGAAACTAATTATGCGAACAATATTATTTATGGGCATAGAATGGAAAACTTATTTTTTAACTTTGCCAAGTAAATTTATGTTAAACTAATTTGAAGTTTACGCATTTTTTTTGTAATATGCATATTTTTTTTTTGCTGTTGTAGGTTTTCGTCTTTGTTTCGCTCTTCTAGAATTTTAATTAAACTTTGCGTCACTTCGTCGTTTTGCATCAACTTCGCCATCAGCGACAGCAAAAGTGCCAGCTGTCAACTCGACTCGTCCGGACTCAAGGCTCTAGAGTCCGGACTCCGGAGGCGTCTAATGGAGGTGCGTGTTTCTGCAACCGTAACTTGGCCGCGCGACGCTGTCAACATTTGTTGAACACAAAAATTCAGTTTAGCATTTTACGCTTGATGCGTTGCCTAATGGTTAGCTTGGTTGGGTTGATAAAATGTTGGCCAAATGAATAATGCATTTTTATCCTCAATTTAGCCAAGCGTCACCAAGTTTAAATATGCAGTTGCTCTCCACCTTCTCTGGGCTGCTCACCTGTCAACTTTTCAATTCCTATCGTAAACTTAATTACAAGCCATGCTTGCTTTGTGCAAGTTTTTTTTTTCAATGCAAATTGTCAATAGTTTTCTTTACTTTGTCTCCTTTTTTTTTAGATTGTTTTTATATTTTTTATTCTTTATTTACTTGTTCTTTTGCTTGTTGGCAAAGTTAAAAGCCAAACAACTTCATTCATATGCATAAACTGCAATCAAAAAGTTTGCCTTGCCAGCCATACTGCCAACGACTTTCCCGTTGGCAAAAGTATTTTCAATTTTTAATAATCGTGGCTTATATGGGCGTCTTACCAGCCCAGCCAGACAGCCAGCCCAGCATCAACGCTGCCACAGCCCGTCCATTGCCAATAACTCTGAATGCTAAAGTAGATAAGCGATGTAGAAGCCGATGCTCATAGCGATGCTCCATGCAAGTGTGTAAATATCGAGTATCGAAAGGTAGGGTGAGATAAGGAGAAAGGGAGAGAAAGAGAGAGAGAGAGAGATAGATTCAGAATGAGAGCAGAGCAATAATAAATTTTATGGATTTCTTTTGAAGCATAAATTTTAATGGCCAAGAAGTAGTTTGCTTTTATGAATGCCCTTCCAAAAAGCAGAGTAAAACTTTTTTAAATTCGGTAAATATTTTTAATCAGTTTTTTTTCTGTGTTGCTGCCGAATAATTGTTTTTTTCTTCTTGTTGCATCGTCTCTTGTGGAGCAAGGCTTTATTTTCATATTTTTGTTTTGCATTTAATATTTATGATTGATTCTTGACTGATTCAGATTTGTAGTTCTTTCTTTTTTAATTTTTTTTTTATTTCATATTATTGTGTTATTTAATTATTATAATTATTTAATTCAATAACAAAGAAAATAAAAATATTGATTTTATCAGCTGATGGATTTGCTGACTTTAATTCAGCAAAGCTTTATTCTTTTGCCACATTTCTTAAGCCTCTTGAGAGCCTAAAGAACCAAACAAAAATACAAACAATTGCCTAATTTGTTTGTATAAATCGACAACATAATCGATTATGTTATTTATAATGTAATTGTTAATTCTACAACAATTCAGGAATATGTGCTAAAAAGAAATAAAACATCAGCATTACAAATGCATTTTTTTTTGTTTACAAAAGTTTAATAAGTACTTCGTGGATTACTTGCTACACTTGGGCTTATTGCTGAAGTTGCTCTGCCGTTTGGCCTAGTTTCAGGGCTCGCATCATCCAGTTGAGTTTTATGCACATATGCGCATTGCTTGAGAGTTTGTGAACCTTCTGTCCCTTTGGCAAGCGGAATTTTGCTTGGAATGCTCGTGTCATAATCTTTGACAACTATCTGCATTCATGTGGCAAGCCAAGGGGTTGCATCTACCCCATGTTCCTGCTGCAGTCTCGCATTTGATTTGCTGACTGGACGAGAGTGCAACCAGCTGCCAACTGTGGTTTCCACACCAGTCAGTTCTCGCTCGCACTTTCAATCCACTTTGCTATTTGCTCGGCACCAGTTTGGACCGTTCCTTGCGCTTAATATGGCCAACAGCAGTCGGCAACTAAGGTTGGAGCGGGATTGAAGGAAGAAGGGATACATTTCTACTGTTGTTGCTTTATTTGTTTGTTGGTTTTGTGTGCTCACATTTCATTTTATGATTTCTGTCTCGTATTTCGCAATTCTCGCATTTGTTGCTGTGCGCACAAAGTTATCGACATTAAGTGAAATTGAAAACTGCTGTCAACTTTTCTCTTGTCTTAATGTTTCTGGCATGTGCAATTCTAAATAGTAAATGGTAGCAATTCACCATTTCCTTTATCCTTGCGGTCGTCTTGTCGTTTGGCTTATCTTAATAGTGCTGCGGTTTTTGGTCCTTTGCTTTTTGCATGTACCACAAATACTTAAGTTAGAGAATGCTTCTTGCCCATGTTTCACTTTGATTGATAATCCAAGAGATCGAACACTTTGTAGCCGCAAAGTGCTGCATAATTGACATACCAGTCGCACAATTACATAATTTTCCAATTTATTTCTGCACTGAAACATGTTTTGCATATTTGAATAAACGATATTTACATTGGAATGGTGTTAACATTATTGTTATTGCTGCTGTTGCTGTCAACAATTATTTGCAGACATGTACTAAATAATTCACAGCTTATTGACGGCTTTTGCGGCAACTGCATCGAATGCGATTTTCCATATTTTCCACTTAGTTGTTGTAATCAATGTAACCGCAATATGCTCAAAATCTGGCACATTCAGTATAAATTCAATTAACACGGTTGACAGGCAATTTAAACACGGCTTAATCTGAACAAAGCCAATGCAATTTAACTTAACGTAAACGGGCATATTGACCCAGAAAAGCGATAGTTTTCCTTCTGTGATTGATGTGCAAATAACTTGCCCATTGATTTCAATTTTAATTGCAGCAATGTTGCCAACAACTGTGTTGCAAATGCTACATATATTTTAGTGGCAGCCTCAATTTCTTTGCATTCCGATTTAAATTACTATTTTAGACATTTTATTGGCTCACAAGGTAACTTTTAAATAGTTACATTTTAATTATAAAATGTATTTTTCTTAGTTGTTATGTTGACTAAACTTAATCTAATTCAATATCTATTCTAACGTTGAGTTGACTAAAACAATAAACATGGTTAATTAACTTAGCTGCTCGTCAGTGATTTCTGCTGCATGGGATTTGTTAAAACCTTTGTTTTCGCTGCACCCATTGCTTTGGTATTGAGGAATGAGGGTATGCTGGGGTCTGGATTTCACGAATGCTATAGTGTGTTGAAGGCATCAATATATAATTATATAATATAAATATTTATATCTACTTGCTCAACTTAAATGAAGTTGACTTGAACGGATAAATGCACAGTTCCGAAAGTAAGGTTTTTACGTGTTTTGTTTCATGTACTGTAACCTTACTGTAAACATTATATATTAATCTGAAAATAAATAAAGATGACATTTAAGATTACAAAATTTAATAAAATATATATTCCTGTTCAAGCATACTCAGCTAGAGTATTTTTACTTATTGTCTTCATAGTATTTCTGTAAAAAGTAAGAATATCGTTAGGTTTACTGTTAGTCTATAGCAAACTTACATTATATGTGCACTGTGCATATATTTTATATCGGAGATTATTCAACCATTTGTAGGGTAACTTCATGTCGTGCATATTTTGTATGTGATTTCTTATTTAATTTATTTTCGCTGCTCGTCCATGCCATTTTTCACATCATGCTGACTGCGTTGTTGTGTTTGTGCTCTTCATGTGGTTTGGCTAGAAGCATCGCTGCTGGCATATAAATGAACAAGAGGCAGGAAAATCTATATAGCATTTAGTCCACTTCCACGAGTCATTGGCAATGCAATTTTCAACATTCAACTGCCAGGGAAATGGGTTTAAGGGAAATAAGGACTAGAGTTCATTTCGTTTCGTTTAATTAAAAAACCAATTTGAGCTGCGAGTGAAACTGACGGAACCGAGCGAGTCAAAATAATTCACAGTGATAAAATGAAAAAAAAAGCACAGAAAATAAATACAAAGGATGCTAAATAAATAAAGCGTTAGCAAAAAAAAAAAAAATAAATAAAATAAAATAATGTTTTAAAAGCAAAGCGATGAGTGGCAGCTTTGAATACATCGAGAGTTGCCATACATCAGCTGCAGCTCAAAGCGTTTTCGGTTTTTCAAGCATTTTTGCCAAGTGCGCAGTTTCCTTGAACAGAAAGGAAAACATTTTCTCAAGTGCGCCGCCCCCTCTCACTCCCACTCGCATTTGCCGGAAAGTAGGCAACACAATTTGGTCACAACAAAATGCCGCTTAATGTTCCGTGTCCTGAGCCATTCAAACGCCATCACCTTTGTGTATATGTGTGTGTGTGTGTGTGTGTGTGTGTGTGTATGTGTATGTGCAGCCACCTGTGCACACCAAGGGTTGGCCTTTTGGGAGGAAGGCAAGTTTTTTCATCGATTTTTCTTAAACGGCAAAGTTTAGCTTCAAATAATTTCGATACACTGTGGCAACCTGCGAAACCCAGCCATGCAACAACTACAACCAACAACAACAAAAGCAACTGACGACAATTGCACAACAACAACACACAACAATAACCAACAACAACAACAATAACAACCCCCGATGTGTTTTGAGTACTGTTTTTTTCCTCTACCCCAAAATCTACTCAAAAGCGATAAATTCCCGGCGTTTTTACGAGCTTAACTCGGAATGCAGCCGAAACGAAAAAAAAAAAAACAAATATCAGCAGTGTGTGTGTGTGCGTGGGTGTGCTTATGAAATTAACATGCACTTAAAAAAAAGAGTATGTAAAAATGGTTTCAAATGTAAAGTAAACAAAATCCTTATGTGCATTTGATTATAAATCTCCTTATACCTAAATAATGTTTAAAAATGTTTTTGACCTCAATGTGTATTTTTAGTATTTATTTTCTACGATTTTTAAAGCAATTCAATAAAGCACACCAAATGCATAAAATGTTTGAATTTACTTTACTATATTTTTAAAAATTCTTTTATCACTTAGATGTATGTATATATTTGTGGGGTTAGTATTTCGGCTGTGTGCCAGTTTACAGTGTACACCCTACAGATGGCCAATGTTGGGGTGGTTTTTTGGATCAGCGTCTAACACAATTTGAGCTCTACAAAATTGGCGGCATTTCAACGCATTTCGATGCTTGCGGCTGAATGTGAATGTTTTGGGTGGTGGCATGCGGCTTGTGGCCATTCCATGCTAGAATGGTAGGTGGTGGCGGATGGTTGGCTGTTTGTTTAGTGTTGGTAAACGAGTGCAACTGTTTTGATTTCGCACACAAAAGTGCGCTCGTGTGCGGTGCTGCTTTTAATTTATGTAATCGCAATTTATTCACATATATTTTTTCTTTCAATCTTTTTGGCAATGAGGACAAAATTTAATTGCGTTCATAAATTTCGTAAAATTAATTTTGTGCTTTATTATTTAGTTGGTAATATGGAGGCTAACATTAGGCTTAAAATAAATCATAGTTATTGTCTGACTGACCCATTTACGAGGTATTTAGTAGTTTTGCTGCAGCTTTTAAACATTGTCTGCTCCAAATTGGAGGCAACCAACTTGTTTCTTAGTTCGGTTTTTTTTCTTACTCACGTGCGCGGCTGCTGGAAATTGAAAAACGTCGCCGTACGAGGCACGTATTACCTCGGCACATGTGTAAATCCAATTCAAAACATGGCAACTTTTGCTGCTGCAGCAATGCACACGATTTTATTTTTATTTTTTTTTATTTTTGTTATCTTTCGTTCTGTCGCAAAACACGTTTAACATCTGAGATGAGTTCTGTCTGTCTGTCCGTCTGGCCTGGTGGTTTTGGTTTTGGTGCTGTGCACTTGTCACGTGTCCTCCTACCTAAAAAAGATAGAAAAAAAAAAACAAAAAACACAAAACAAACTTTGCACACTGCCAGCCACCCTCTGTACAATTTTCAGTTCGACAGGGGGTTTCTGTTGTGTTTGATTTTGGTCAAAGAATTCGGTTGCATCTGAATTCCAAAGTGCACAAAAATATTTGCTACAAAATGCAGCCGTCGAATTATGCAAATGAAGCAAGCGCTGTTCAAAATGTGCAAGTCGTGGACTCATTTTGAATCGCAAATATAGACATTAACATAAATATAAATTTATAAAATAAAAAATGACAGCGGTTGGAGGCTAGTCTAGTCAACCTTCCTGCCTGCCTGCCTGCCACAAAATGTTGCTTGCAATCACTGCGACAACGAAAACGACTCTTTTGTGCAGCTGGAGCCAACAATATTGCAGTGTGTTTGCTTTGTTCTTTGTCTGCTTCATTTAACTTCAAAAGGGCACAAATGTGGCATACAAAGATGGAAAAAAACACAAATTTCCTTACTCCCATATAAATTAGAATGAGTGGACTTCAGCCACTTGAATGCCAAAAGTGTGTGTGTGTGTGTGTGTGTGTGTGTGTGTATGTGTGTAAGAGGGGATGCAGAAGCGCTTCTAGGTATGCACTCCACCCCCCTTCAAAAGCAGCTCAAGTGCCATTTAGCATATTTTGGTGGCATGTTGGCGATGTGGCTGGCATGCCAGTGGCCTCTAATGGAGGCAATGTCGAAAGCACGCCACAACTGTGCTCTTAAGCAGATAAATGCAGTTAAGTTAACTTAGCGAAAGATAACAAAACAGCGAAAAATACTTGAACTCCTTGTGGTGCTTAGAAATTAAATGCCCTTGCAAGCATATAATATAATATTCTGTTTTTAGGATCAATAATGAAATTCTATCTATTGCTTTAAATATTTAAACTGTGTAAAAAGAAATTTAGTGTAACTAATAAAATTAATATTTAAAGATGTTGAAGATAATATTAAAATACACCTCCGACAGATTTGAGGCGAATATTGATGCTTCTGAAATACATGTAAATATTTGGGTTCGAAGAAGCATGCTTTAAGCTTCTATGCATTAGTTATGAGTTAATTTAGTTAAGAATGCTTCGATTTCTAGCTAAGATCTAGTGTCCAAAAAAAGGCGATGAACTGTTAACAGATGGCTTCTTAAATGTAGAACGTGAGAGGTATGAAAAGCGCATTTTAAATTCACGCCATGAGTCACCAAGCGACTTAGAGTCGCATACCAAAGACACAAACTGAGTGTTTCACACACACACACACACACACACACACACACACATATACATACACTTGCGAGAAAACCATAAAGTGGCTGTTTCATTTTGCGTTAAAGTCCTGCGAACGCGACAAATTGCCCAAAGTGGATGGTTGTGGAGGGAGGGAGGGGGTGGCAGGAACGAGCTGTCGTGCCAGTGAAAAACAAAGCAAATGCCCCAAGGGGGGAACCAAAAGAAATGTTAGCATCTGCATTTATGACTTTTGCGGGCAGGCTAATCTGATGCTGAACATGTCAAGACAACCGAGCCAACCCCTCGAAGAGCTAAAACGGGACTTGGAGCTAAGGACTGCTCGAGAGCACATGGCTGTCGCTTGGCTCAAAAGGACACAAAAGCGACGGAGGCAAGCAGCAAACATGTAAAGATTGTAATTAACATAAAATTAATATCAACATGTTGAAGCAAGTCCTTGGCATCCCAGGATATGGGAAGTAGGGACGCAGGCAACCGACAGTTGACAGTCGACAGTCGACTGTAAGCCGGACTGTTGACAGAGCTCAAGAATACACAATCCGGAGTACATATGGGATATGCATACATACATATATGCATTTACCGTTGTTTGCTTTCCAACTGAAGGGAGCGGAGCTGTTCCTCCTGTTGGTTTTATGTATCTCATCTCATCCGTTGTATCCTGGCCCACAACAAGCAACAAACTTTGCAGCTCTCAAGAGGCAGCTCTGTTGAAGGCACAAATAATTTGTTTCACTTGAGTGTCTTAAAATTGAAGTTTACACTCAGGTGTGTCCCAAACTCAAAGTAGAAGATATGAAAATTTGTTGCCAAATTGAGACAGACCTCAACTAATGTCTTTAAATGAATTACATAATATTGAGGGAAACCCATAAAGTATTTATTTAAAGCATAAACTATAAAGTAAACTAGAAACTGTTTGCCAAAGTTTACTTCAGCCAACCAATTGTAAATTGTTTTCATGTAAAAACAAAAAGTTTTTTTTTTTTTTAATAATTTTCTCTCTTTATCACTCCACTGTCTCTTGGAGTACAGGACATTCGTTCTCTCTCGTTTTCGCAACGAGTAACTAAAACTCAAACGTGTTAATTCCCAGTTCACAGGGCAATGTGCAATTACCAATTACATTTACTCGATGGCTTTCAACACATTACCAAAAATGAGTAGTTACAGTTCTTAATTACATGTGTAATAACAAATTGTTTTATTTTTACATGACATGCTGCAAATGAGGGCTGAATTACACAACCTGAACACTTTGGCCAGCTGTCGGTTTGTTTAACAAAACGCAACATTTTGTAATAAAAATGCAACAAGCAACAGCGACTCATAAATGTTAACGGTTTGCGGTTGTTCTTGTTGTTGTTATTGTTGTTGTGGTTGCTGCTGCATGCAGCAAATCCCGGTCGGAACACGCAATGCATGCGGCTTACCTGGTTGCCATTAACGGTAGCCATCTTTATAGTTTGCCTATAATTATGCATGTTGCGGCTCAAAGGCGCGACACATAAAGCAAACGCCAGACAAAGACGACAACCGGGACTCGATGGATAAACGTGTGTGTGTGTGTGTGTCTGTGTGTGTGTGTGTGTGTGTGCCTATTTGTTTGTGGCTGTGTGTATACATACGTCCGACAGCAGTGGCTCCCGTTGGGCAACATTTGCTTTGCCAATACGCGACGCCTTAATTGCGTCAACGGCAACAGCAGCAGCAGCAACTGCACTTGCCACATGGCAACAATTGCTTGTTGCCCCGACACACACAACTCTGCTGTCAGTCTGTCAACGAATTTTTTTAATTCACAATTTAAGTATTTCTTACAAGAATTTCTTAAAGTAATTTCACTAATTAACTTGGAAGAAAAAATGTAATAAGCTGCTACGCACATAAAACTGAAAAGTAAAAATAAATTAAAACGAATTTCTTAATTAAAAATAAAATACATTTTTTTGATTAAGTATACTAAAAGCACGATATTTTTTTTCCTTCATGTCAGTCTTTATATTCAATGTACTTTAAGTGGTAATAAGTGAATTTTACAACAAATGAGACTCGCAGCAATTTATATTAATGTTACCAGGGAGACATCTTTGTTGTGGCAGTATTCCTTTAATATTCCGGTAGGGGAACTTGAAAGGTAGATCCGGTGGACAGCAAAGAGTACTCCTATTGTCTTGTGCTCAAGAAGATTTAAATCGAGGTGACTACTGTGTGGGCTCAGCTTCAAGCCGTAGCAACGGAGGTTACTCCATGATTGGACAGATCTAAAGCCCAAGAGACTGGGCATTTCATTTGAGCCAAATTTAAATTTAAGAGAAATTCAATTACAACGAGAACGTTGATTGGATCCAATTAAAAACCAAAACAATATAAGATAAAATATATATAAATATTTATATATTAAAAATGAGTAAAACACGGTTACAGCATTTTAAAAAAGTTGTAAGTATTTAAAAGTCTACGATAAGACGATTTAAATTAATTATGTTTGAATTTTTACGCTTGCGAAATGTTATAAGGAAAATTGAAAATCCTTGGTTTCCGCGAAAATAATAACTATTGCCTGAGATATATATTTACGATTTTGTAGGCATGACATTGTATAAAACTAATAAAATTAAAGGCACTTTTTGCTCTTAGTTTCCTGACAATGCCGATGTCAGAACAGATTGCAAGCATATTTTAACACTTTTTCAGCATTTCTTGTGTGCCTTACGAATTATCTAATTTGTTTCCATACCATTCTCATTGCAGCTCATATGATATCTAATCACAAGGAAAATAACACATCCATATGGTATTATATAGAGAAGAGCAATTTATATTCAGTGCTAAAAATGCGACAGCAATCAACGAACACTGGACGCTATAATGAGGCATATCAGCGAGCAAATAATATCGTCTACAACAAAGCCAATCGCAATAATAACAATACATATAACAATGGGCACAACAATGAGCATCACTTAAACAAATAGAAAATCAACGTGCAAAATCAATACAAAATCAATACAAATAGCTGTGAAATTTTTCTGTCAATATTTGCTGGCAGCGGAGAAAAGCGTGTGGAGAAAACAATAGCGTGAGAAAGGACAAACAAAGCGACAGGATAAACAAACTTCATTTCAAATGGGTGGCAAAAACGGAGCCAATGCCAGTGGTGGTGCTGGCTTAGGTGGTGGCGGTGGCAGTCTCAATTCTAGCATCTGCAACTCGGTGATGACGAATGCAACCACAGCCAGCAACAGTCTCAGCCAGCAGCAGCAGCAGCTTCAGGCCAAGTACATCAAGTCGAAACGCCATCAGAGTCGTTATACCAATCTTCAGCATTCTGGTCACGATTCCAGCAGCTATCTACATCTCAATTCGCTCTGGTCAATATGGTATGGAGTACTGCTAACACTCTTTCAAGGCTATTTGGCTATGCACGGCGCCTACAGGTTCCTCGGTAAGTGATTCCCATTTGTCCGCATAATGCATTAAAAGGATATAAATGTATAAACCAAGAGAATTGTTTTATTTTTTTTTATTGTTTTTTATGTAGCATATTTATAGTTTAAAACTTAATTCAACCAAGTAACCAAAAATGATAATTTGTATTTATGAAAGAAGCGCGCAGAAATCTTAAGAGGGAAAGAAAGTACAAAACAGATTATTAAAAGTATAATTTGTATAATTTTTAACCGAAAATCTTTTTTAAATCGAACCGAATTTAAATTCCGGTTTCGGTTTTGGTTTCAGTTCAGTTTCAGTCGGTTGCCCGTTTTTAATCATTTTTATCACATTTATAAGTATTCATATTTTCATTTATTTTAACAGATAAGAGATAATTATAATTATAATAATCAATTATTATCGTGAGTTTCTATTGATAAGTTTCAATAAATAAAATGAAATTATAAATTGAGTTAATCTTCAACTTGTACTGCCGAACTTTAACGAAAGTTGCCTTCGAAAACATTTTATCACACTGTAAATCCTCAATTTGAGTATTATAGTTGAATGACAGTTGCATAATATAATTATAAATTACAGGCTGCTCACTGATACCCTGGAAAATTGAGCCGGTTGCTGAACTTAATCTGCAGATTGTACTCTCTGGAGTGGTATTCATTCTGCTGCCCGTGTTCTTCACGTCGGCGGTATTTAAGGTGAGTATCTATTTTAAATTGACAACAGCTGGTCTTTTAACTCAATTTGGGCTTGCAAAATTAACTGTGCGGTCCCATGTGTGTTTGGGGATGGAAACAACAGAAGCTCGTTGCACGATAATGCAATTTTCATCTGCTTGCAACCGTCTGTCCTTTGTTTGTATATCGACTATTTTAGTGGCATTATTTTCGTTATTAAATTCATTTGCAAACAAAAACACAGCATACGCTTCGGCTCCTGGTCAGCTTCTGACCCGTGCTGTGCCACAAAATGGCTGCCAATGTGTAGACTGCAACACACACACACACACACACACACACACACACAGACACACACGGGTGCACACGCAATGGTGTTGGTTATCCTTTCTGTTCGTGTCCCTGCTTTTATCAGCATAATAAATGCAATTATTGCTTTTTCATATCCCGTCTCATTCTGACGCTCAGCTCCCCGTTTCTTTCTAGCGGTGGTGAATGCATGGTATTTTTATTTATTGTCTATTTAAAGTGCATGGCAGACGTTGGTGCTGGCTAAAACTCGATAGAAAAACACAATAGCTTTCTTTTCTCATCCTATAAATATATGAAAAGGGGTTGATTGGTTCATAAATTAATTTTGCAAGTGTGCGAAGCAAAAACTAGTTGATTTTCTGAGCAAATGCAATTGTCTTTCAAGCGATTCAATGGAGCTTTGATGCTGAATAAATTTATATACATTTTGTTCTTTTTGTATGTTATAAGAAAAGGGAAAGAAATGAAATGCAGTTGTATTGCTAAATTATTTATAAATGTTGCATATTTTTATAGTATTTCTTTAAGCAATTGTTTTTATATTAATCCACATTGGGGTAGTATCATAAATTCATGTATATTATTATCAATAATATATTTTTGATATATAAGCAGTATCTAAAAGTCAATAGTACTCGGTAGTACTCAATTGAGGATGCAACATGCAACATGCTCCATAAAAGCCACTTATAGTGTCCCGCCACGCTTTAACTAAGAGTAAGAGAGAGAGAGAGACAAAGCTGGAAGCTGCAGATATGGTACATAGTTTATGGATTTCCACTGGTGGAGTGTGGGAACAGATTGTCCTTTTCTGCAATTTTGAGTTAGTTTCAGCCAGGACACAAACAGTGTCTGGCCACATTCGAAGCCTGAGGGGTTTTCACAAATAATTGGCTGGTTTTTCAGGCAACTAAAAAGTTGAAGCAGGCACATTGCAACGCTGAAACATAAATGGTATTATTGAGTAACGAGTGCACGAATTGCTTTGCTACCAAAATGCGTAGTCCATTTTATGTAAATAAGTGCACAGACCACAATGCCGCATTCAGAACTTTAGCCGGTAGTCGACCGAAAGCTGACTATCAGAGCAGTCCACTGCGGCAGGCACAAATCAAAAAGCCAGCAACAGCAGGAGCTGTGTGGCGCAGCGGGTTGCAGGACTTCATCACATGGCGGCCTTTTAATAAAGCTTGCAGGCATAGCCAATTTATGGAGCTTGCAGACTCGATTCACAAATTCGTTGCACAACATTTGGTCATTGATGCGTTGCTATCAGAGCATTGCCAGGACACACAGTTGACGCCACAGGCGCAGGACCTCTTTTGTCCGAATATACTCAAGCTCTATTCCCAATTATTGCAATTTCTAGTTTTTGTGCAAGTTTTTGTTTAGTCGATGTACACATTTCAATGGGACTCATCACGTCAAGTGTCAGACACAACATTTTCAAAGGCTCAGATTGCATAAATAAACTGCCTAATTAAGAGAGAATCGGACGGCTCCAAAACATAAATTTTCTTTTATAACAACTTTATAAGCAGAATGTCAAAGATCAACTGCAACTTCAACTTACTTTAATTTTGAATATGGTTTTTTTCTGCTCTGCCCAACTTTATGTCAAACGAAAATTTTCTGCTAAATATTTGACAAGAATTTATAATTATGGTGCATTGCATTTATATATTTATATATATATATTTATATTCTACTTGAGAGTTTTGTAAAAAGCTTAGATAATAAATTTATATTTAAAACAATTCTATGATAATTAAAAAAAGTACAACGTTGTAGAAAACTTCTGAATTGAAATGAAAACGACTGCATTTGTTGGATATCCATCGCATTTGTGTGTACTTTGAATAGTCCAGCGAGGCGTTGGCCCACTTGATCCAGTTGCCAAAGTACGAAACATTGGTATAGACACCGGGAAAAAAATAGCGACCACAGTCCACTCCCCACGATATGATGCCCGCCAGGGTGCCTTGGCAGACGAGTGGTCCACCCGAATCCCCTTTGCAGGCATCGATGCCGCCTCGCAGCCAGCCGGCGCAGAGTTGCGATTGTGGCACATATATATAGATGAGATTGCACCTAACGTGGTGCACTATCGGCACCACTGCCTGTTGCAGCTCCCTGGCATTGTTGCCCCAGCCGCTGATGTAGCACACGGTCTTTTCGGGATACGGCTTCTCGGTCAGCGCCAGTGGCCGAATTGTCGGATATCGATATGGTATTAGGCTATTGAGAAACACCAGCGCTATATCGTTCTCAAGCGTCAGCGGATGAAAAAGATCGTGTCCGATGATCTGCTGCACCAAATACACCTGGGTTAAAGCCACCACCTGATCGAGCATTCTGCTGCCGGCCACAACCACATAGTTCTCCGGTCGCCTATATTGGACTGGGTGCGTCTCATTTCTGTGGAGCAGTTGGAGATGCTTAAGTTTATTTATTTATATTCGATTTCATACGATTCTTAAATGCTATTCAAAAATTAGTTAAAGGCGAGTTAGTTACCCCGGTTAACTACACTTACATGGCAAAGCAATGGGCCGCCGAGCAAATCACACGCTGCGATATTACCGTACCACCGCAAATATGACCTAAGCCAAACCTTTGCTCATGAAGGACTCGGATGCGTATGGAGACCATATAGGGTACATCAGTTATATTTACGGAATAGCCGCCGACTATTTTCGCATGCGTCTCATGGGTCGCTGCACAAACCGATAGTATCAATAATAGTTATTTAAAGTTTTGCATAATTTAAAGTTTACCGGCAGAAGATACTGTCAGGCACAGTAAGACGATCGTGAGCACTCCACAAGATAACATTCCTTACAACACTCGATTGAAACTAACTTAGAGCCAACTTGACGATACATTGGAGTCCGGTTTTTGCAAAACAAAAAACTAAATACTAATTTAATGGCCCGTTAAGAACATTTTTCTAACTAGAACTTGGAATTTGATTTGATATATTTGTAATTTTGACAACAAATCCAAGTAAATTAAAAAATATTGAGTTTTTAGACAAACGATCTATTAAAAGCTCTTTAAATATTTGGCTTTTTCAATAGTTTTTAAATTTTTTAAAATATATATTAAGATATTTAGTTCTTAAGCCACAAATGCAATGCTATTAAGCTGCATTTGAAAAGGAGGCCATTAGCGACTGAGCTAACTGAAATTTCATGTTTTTTACGTGGTAATAAAACTAAAAGCCACAGTCAGTAACCATACCACCTGAATTTGGCAGGGACTAGAGTCAGTTGCCTCATGCAGCATGGTAACTACCTCACGATGTTTATGCATCCCTCTTCCGTGTGTTGCTCCGTTTTCCCTTCTTTTAGCTGGCCACAGGAGTTGCGCGAGTCGGTACTCTTAAATGTATTATCTCGTTGACTAAATGGGTGTCCATTTGCCATCTTGCTCACACACACAAACACACACAAACACACACACACTTATATACACTTCTGCAGCTGGTGTTGTGTGCGTAAGCACTACAAAATGCGTTTCGCTTTTAGCAACTTGCAATCATTGTTGTTGCGCCACTGAAAATGTAACGTGTCGAAACGAATTCAAACGAAACCAAAAAGAACTAAAAGCAGATGCAATAACAATAATTGTCTAGAGTGCTTGACTGTCAGATACCCTGTACCTAGTCCGATCGTAGTTACTATCGTAGTTACTTATCTGGGTACAAACACAAAGGAAACCATCAAATCATAACCCGGCTAAATTAATTCTGAAATAACTTTTCTAGCTTATTCTTTAAGATGGTCAAAAGTGAAATATTCAGGATTTTTATTAGGTTTTTTCAGTTTTTTGAGTACATAAATACATAAATGTGTGCTTTTGTATAAACTTTTTCCAATGATAAATAATTTTGTTTGCTTAATTTATAGCTCATATTGTTTTTGAGATCGGCTCTCGAAATTGTGTCTATAGTTTATGGATTCGAAGTTGTCTCTCTCTCTGTGTCCCTCCCTCTTGACTAGAATTCATGTTTGTAGTTTATGAATAAGGAGTGGGCTCTCAAACTATGATTCAGTTTTCACAGAGCAAAGCAAAATGCATTTCAGCATAGCAAATGTTTGCGAGTTTCATTTCTATTTGGTTCGGCTCTCCAATCTCTATCACTCTCTCTCTCTCCCTCCCTCTCTCTCTTTCTCTTTCGCTCTCTTTTTCTCTTGAGGTGATTTCCTGAAAACTGCTTGTTTTTAATTTAAAAACCCAACCGCGCACATACATATATATTTATATGCTGCACGTGATTTTTATGTGCTGCCTCCTTCACGTATTTCTGTGTAGTACATACCCTTATGTGGATCTACACGATGTATATATAAATATTTTATTTCGCCATTTGTCACGTGCATTTTTTATGCCCGAACGCGTGCGTCGTTTGCCCGATTTTTTTGCGGCTAAAAAATGCAAAAACCAAAGCAGCCGCAGTCCGCAATATCTTTTGATATGTTTTGTTAACGCTGCAGTTTGTTTCATATTTAATTTTCATTGCTTTGCATAGTTTTATTCTAAATACGTATTCTATTTGTATTTTATTAATTGCACATCACAACGCGACAGTTCAGTTTCTGCAAATGGTCTCCCCCCAGGAGATGTTGATTGTCCTTTTTAGTGCATCCTGGCAAAGGCATTGCGACAGTTTTGGTTTTATTTTTTGCTGTGAAAAGTTTTCATTATGGTTTATGAATATCTTCCCCCGTGTGTGCAAAATATTTTTGTTTCGATATGTATAGCAAAAGTTAGCGAAATAAATGGACAACATTAATTTAAATAATTTTTGGTGTGTGTTTTAAATTATTAAATATAAATAAAGTGCAATTTTATCAGGGTTTATTTAAAATGATCAATTATAGAAATATGTGACTCGACAAAGAGTTTTAAATGATTAAAAGTTGGTCTGTTTTTCTCTTATGCGTATTGAAAGATAACGAATAAATGATATATTTATGAAAAATATACTAAGATTGATATATTTCAAAATGCATCTTTAAGCTTTTGAGATGTTACTTCTTTCATTTAGCATTCTCCATTGAAACTCGCTTGTGTTTTAAATTATAATCTATATGAGTTGAATGTGTAATACTTTTTTTTTTATTTCTCAAAAACCAATTCCTTTTAATTTTCACATCAACATTTTTTTTAACAAGCTGAAATGCTGAGTATTTATATTCTCCAGATACGAGTCAAATTTGTGAAAACAAAGTAAATATAAAAATGTTTTATTGGGTTTAACGAAATCTGTGATAAAATAAATATTTAAATTTATTTTTTGAGTGCTCCTAGAGCTTTGTACTCTTTGCATTCTTTACAATGTAAGACATTTTTATTTTTGGTTCAGTAAAATCATTTCTCACAAGTTCCCAAAAAGTTAACTCCTTCAACATGGGTCAGCCACTGAAGAATAACTTTTCAACTATTCAAATCTACAGCTGATGGCAACTAAAAGTTGAGCTCAAACTTTGTCGAAAGTCTGCTGGATCAGGTGCATGCCACAGATTTTCAAAATTGCAGCATGGCATACAAAATTTAACTGCTTCAACTTGCGAATATTGTAATGTAACATTTCGTTTCTATGATTGACAGGTTGGCAACTTGGCAAACGATGGCATCAAATTGGCAACTGGAGCCAGAGAACGACGCTGCACCCTGGCACCGCACGACGGCCTCGAGGAGGAAGCACGCGGCGGCACTTTGCGCGCCCTTTGGACACATGGAGGACCCACCGCTGCTTTTGTGCACATCCTTATTGCGCTGTGTCTGCTGCTACCGCGACTTTTGCTGGAGGCGCGCATCATCGAGAATGGACTATTGCCGAAAGGTGAGTGGGTAATTAAGTGGAGTACATTGCGAAGGATGTGAGTGCTGACAGTGTTAAAGTAGCTGTTGGCAACTGTCAACAATTGCAGCGGCAGTCATAAAAAATTTGCGACGACAGGAAGTTTTTGCAACGTCATTTTTATTTTGTTGTTTTTTTTTTTATGACCTCATGACATTTTTTGTGATGTGTGGGGTTTCACTTTATTGTTGTGCTTTTATTGCCCAATTGCATTTCAATTTCGCATTTCCGCCACGCCACAGAAGATACTTTGTTGCAGCTATCTGCCACTGTCTGTTTTTATTGTGATGCTACATGGTACAATGCCACTTGATAAATGCCGGCTTAAAATGCCGCCAGCAGCCCAAATTGTTCATAATTTCATTGCAAATGCAATCAATTCAATGTTGGTGAGCATTGTGCATTTTAATTAAATTATTTTGAATACTTTAATTTTGTTGCTGGCATAATTGGCCGTTGGACAACAATCGAATGGCTGACTGCAAAGTAAAATTGGACAACATTTATAAAAACGTTAGCACACAAAACCGTTTTGGGAGAATTTCTAATATCTGCATGCTTAACAAAGTGAACTTGTGGGAATAGCAGTGAGATGCTGTATATGTGTGTGTGTGTGTGTGTGTGTGTGCATATATGCAAGTCGGGTCACTTCAAAGGAACGGCAATCGCTGGGGAAATCTGTTGACAAAACATATGCATGAGCCGCTGCCTGTCGCACACAGAGCCAAACGAAAACATAGCCAAACAAGCCAAATATGACGATGCACACAGGCTAACTAACAACCACAGGAGTAAACATGCAGACACGGAGAAACAAACAGACACACACACACACACACACACACACAGGTTGACAACGTAACACGGTGGTAGTACCGCCCATTACGGAGAGCAATAGGCCATGTTATTAACAGTGAGCGGGCGGGATGCAAACTAACCAACGAACCGGGCCAAAACTGTGCAAATGTTGGCTCAATGAGCAGGAGCAAAAACAGAGGCAGGACTCTGGCAGGCCTCTGTTTGCTCATGTGTGGATATATATATATATATGTGTGTGTGTGTGTTTGTTGGTGTCTAAGTGTGCAGTTAAGCCGCCGAGTTGCGCTGAGGCCACTTTTAGCACAGTAAACTAATGCCACAGTAAATAGCTAGAAAAAGAATTATAAAAAAAAAACAAAAACAAACAAACAAAACCAGAGAAGCAAACAGCAGAACACAAAGTTAAATAACGCAAAATGAAAAGCAAAAAATGTTTATCCTTAAATACTCTGATAATTCTTTGGCTTACTTATTGGGGAATTTCGCACATTGCCGCAATCCGCATGTGGCAATATAAGACATTAAAGTGTGGCATATAACAAAAACAGCAGCACAGAAAATTAATAATAATTATGCTTCATGCTAAGTGTGATTTGTATAGTTCAATTGAATAAAATTAGAGTAGAAATTAAATTATCGCATTTCTCAAAATAAATTTTTAAATGATAATTTTATTAAGAGATGAAAATGTATCGAATGTATCGATTGTTTGCTATCGATACTTCACTAAAAAAAAGACTTCTTTGCATTTAATAATAGTTCATTTTATAGTGTTGTGAATCAACTCTTTAGAGAATATGTTCAAAATATTCCTTCAACTAATAAAGATATTGGTGATTTTGGTCCAAAAATGATCTTTCCAGTATTTCCAACTGTGTTCAAATATCTTCGGAAATTGAGTTGCTCCAACATGGAAACAGTTAATTGTCTTGTTGGCCAGCGACAAGCAAATCAAAATGAACGATTTTTAAAGTGAGTCGGCGTCGGAGTCTGTGTCAATTACAGATCCAGTTTCCAGTGCACCGTGCCGAGTGCCAGTCGCAGTCGCAATCGCAATCACTGTCCATCAGAACGTTCACCATGGCTGACTGGCCATATGGCGGGTTTATTGAACCGGACAGAGACAGAGGGAGAGAAGGAGAAAGAGAGAAGAAAAAATAACAAGAGGTGCTGGAGAAAACCGCCAGTGAAGCGGCATCCAGTTGCGGGGGTAAATTAAAAATGTGGCAGACGGTCGGTCGTCGCATTGGCTTCATAAAAGTGTTGACGGAGCTGAGCTGAGTTGAGTTGAGTCCAAACCCGGAGTGACCCAGCCGGCATCAACTCAACTCAACGCGGCTCAGCTCGGCTCAGCTCACTTCATGTGATATTTCAATTAATTTCGATTTCTCTTTGTTTTTTTTTTTGTTGCTTTTGTTTTATTTCTTTCTTTTTTTTTTTTTTGTTTTGCTTTTTTCATTCTGTCGCTGCCAGATATGCTTGCACTCCTTGTTATATTTAAAAACATTTTTTTTTTCTATTCCTGGTCTGTAGCCTCGTTCGCTGAAATTAGAAAATCATTGGCACAGATAAAATGTGCAGCGGGGCAAATCCAAAGCCAAAGCCAGAGTCTTAGTTTTGCACTTGTGTCTGGTAATGTCATCAAATGGGTCTCTGTGGAGTCGGCGACCAGATATTGGTCAAGCTAAGTGCAATGCCTGGTCGCGACAACTTCTTTTTGCCATTTTATCGCTTGGCTGAATTGCGCCATTCTGCCAATTTGGCGGACGTTCTTAAAGATAGCGTAAGCTGCTCAAGATTGAAGTTGAGCCTTGTCAGCTGCGGATCGGACATTGTAAGCTACTTCGTCTAACTTTCCTTTAAGCAATTAAAAAAACCCTGCATTATGCTAGACGTGAGGTATTACAAATGTATACATATATATATATATATATGTATATAACAACCTTAATTACATATAAATACTCTTCAACTTATGCATTAGCATTAAAATCAGTCCAGGGAAATGACGAGGCAATTAGGCAGCTCAGCGCAAAATCATAAAAAGAAAATACTTTTCCAAAAGTTGCCACAAGTCGCATAAAAAGCTGACGAAAAAGATATTAAATGAAATGGTCGGGTGAGTTGGGCAGTGAGCAATTTATGACAGCACAAGAATTGCAACCGTAATGCGTTACTTTATTTAATTAAAATATTATGACATTTTGATGGCATGAGTTTGGAAAATGAAATCACTTATACGCAAGGAGACACACTGTGGTGCCCCAAGGGAAAACTACTTAAAGTATGCACACATAAAAAGAACAACGCGGATGAAATGCAATAATTATTAAAACAATTTTAAAATATATTAAATGATATATGGTAAGAAAAGTTTTCTGTTTTAAAGTTAAATAAATAAATTAAAACACATCCGCAATGTTGCACTCTAAATGTACTTAAGCTTGATTTGATTTTATATGTTTTTTTTTTAACCACATAAAATACCTTAAATATTAACAAACTATTTATGGTTTTTTTTTTGAAAACTCATTTTGTATTAATAATATTCCAAAAGATTTAATTAAAACTACGCACAGCTACTGTTGTCAGCCGCCTCTTGTGGGCTTTAATTAAAAAAAGTGAGGAAATCAGCGGTCAGCGGCAATTTGATGCCCCCAAATCAGTTTTGGCCGTGCTGCGCTCATAAATAATTAATGCAGACGTTACGTAAAATATAAAACAAATGAAAACTGTGATAGAATTCTGTGCGCCATGTTGAGAGCATTAAAGACCGCTAAACAGGCGAATACTCGAAATTGTCAAAGCAAGCAGCAGTTGAGAGGCAGCCGCTGGACAGCATTCAGCTGAACGTGCAGCGAGGGTGGCGCGAGATGTTGTGGCCAGGCCGTGGCATAAACTTATCAATATTCATGCTAAAGACTTAACGAGCGCGAATTTCAACCGTCGGAATGGATAAAGGGGGAGCTCCGTCTGACGACGACAGGCTTCCTGGGAGGCTTATCGGCAACGCAACTATTACCCACGGTGGTGCTTGGGGCAGTTGAGGGCGTAGCTTGGCTTGGATTTTCGCAATTTCATTACTTTCCCTTCGTTTTCCTCCTTCTTCATCTTCGTCTTCTTCTTCATGGCGTTGGCATTGCCGTTGGTGTTATTGTCATTGCCATAATCGAGGCGGGGAGCGTCGGGACGAGCCAAAGTTAGGACTTTGCCGCTGGGTTAATCTGCAGATTTTCGGTGTTGTCGGTTTTACGAGCCACTTGCCGTTTGCCAACGACGACATATTATTATGGCAGCCATTGTTGTAATCCCATCCAATCCCACTCGCCCCCCAATCATCCTCCTCAAACAAAACCAAAACCAAAACCAAGTCTACACATCATTCTCTATTGCTTCACTCCCGCAGCTCGGCCCGGTTATTGTCTTAAATATTTGTTCAGCAATTTTCGGTCTTTTATTTCCGAGCTGCTTCTGTTTGCAGTGGATGCGACCGCCCGTTGGGCTTTGCAGTCAGTTCTTTGTGCTCTTAAAGCAACTCGTCCAATAAATAATTTTATGAAAGTGTTAACTTGGCAAATTTTCGTGTCGCTATTCAAGTTAATAATTGGGCCAAAGTGCCCAAGTGAAAATTGACAGAGCCATTCCCAAATCCATAGAATAAACTAATTAGCTAAGTCTTGTAATTTTGCTAAACTTCAGCAGTTGTTGTCCTATGTAAACAGGATTATAAATTTGCCACGAGAGCTGTAATTTTAATTTATATGCATAAATATAAGAAATTAGCTTAAAAACTACTTAAGACTCATAAATAATATGTTGAACCGATTATTTAAAAGCTTTTTAGTAAAATCATTTAATCCTTGATTTTTATAATATATTCATAAAAAATATATATAAACACAATAAAATGTAAGTAGCTATATTTGATCATTATTGCATTTAAAAAATCCAGCGCTGAATAAAAAATGCAATCCTAATTTTAATCAAAAACATTTTGAATAACTTTTTAACATATTTGAGAATTTTGCAATTAATGTATTGAAGATAGGAAATTTATTATTTTACTACCCATAACAGCTTCTGCAATATACAAACCCATTAATATGCACTATTTTGTTCATAAATACGATTATTTTTGTATTTATCTGAATTAATATATTATTTCAATAACTAAAATTAGTATGCAATCTTTCGCTTACAACACGTTTCATTAATCTCGAATAATTTGCATTCAGCTTATATTAATATTCATCAGGCTCATATCAGGCTCCCTATTTGGTCCTTTGCAAAACTCACCACCAACAAAATTCATAAGCTTCGTCAATGAGAAAAAAATAACACGTACACACAGACTCTCACACACACACAAAGTTGTACCGTAATAAACATGGTCATTGAAAGCAGCTAAAAGCAAAGGTTGGCCCAGCTAAGGTATCTGTCGAAAAACGTTAAATAGAACATAAACCCAGCCAACACATGCTGTAAATGTGTGCTTAATTAGTCCAATGGGGCTTTAGTGTTATCCCGTGCGAAGCATTCACATTACCACCAATATTTCGAGTCTTGTTCAACAGCAGCCAAAATGTAGGCAACACTTTTTGTGGCAGCTAAAATGGCCTCGTAAAACCTTTGAAATCGACTAGGCGTAACAATTGTGCCGTGGATGTGTAAACTCGACTAGGCACTACCCTGGTTTTGAGTACCCTACAATCGCAATAGTTGCAAGTTATTTATATATATTTAATATCTTATTTCTATAAGCCTTTATGCTAGATTGATTAGTATATGAATGAAACAATAATTACACATCAGATTTGACAGATTTCACTTTTTATCACTCAATTTGTTGAAAGTACCTTTGATTTTGGACAGTACTAATTAAAATGATAGCGTTTTAGCATTCAAGTGTCGCTTGGGGAAAAACGTTGAAGAATATAAATAAGTGTCGCCTTGGGAATTTAGTTAGAAAAATAGTGTTAATTACGAATATTTTAATTTTATAAGCATTTGCTCTTTGAAATATTTATAATTTAAATTAAGTTATATATTTGACAGTTTTTTGACAGGAAAATACTTTGGTATTAAAAAAATATTGCTCTAAAACTTTTTTTTTTAACATTTTCAAATCAATATGTTCAGTTTTTATATTTAATACGAATGATATAAATTACAGATACGCTAATAGTGAATATATTATTATTGAATATATCATTTTTATCAACAGTTTTATTTGTGGCCAGGGTATAAAAGGGAATCTATTCTATTAACTCGCCCATTTAATTAATGATATCTGAGAGCGAATTAATGCTGCCTTAGCTGTGTGTATTTTTGTGTGTTCAAATGCTCATTACCTGTGTGTGTATATATTTGTTTAAAGCAGTGGTATGTGTGGCACGGGGGTTGCGTGTGTGTCCTGTGATGAGTAGAGATGCGCCACAGCTTATCCCTCAATATGTGCTAGCTGTGGACCTGTTATGGAGTGGCTCAAAGCAATTTGCTGTTGTTGCCATCAAATCGGGCGTGGGATGAATTAGGAGTAGCTCACTCTAATTAGACGCTTACCACTCACTCTAAATACCGCTTTCCATCTCTGTTTGACTGACTGAAACGCTTGTATGACCTTTTCAATTGCAGAGCAAGTTTGGGCAACGGAATTGGACTTTGTTGTTATCAATAGACGCAATTTGATGGCCATGTCTGTGGTTGGGCCAACACCGCCCTATCAAAAGCAGCAACCGAGGGGTGAGCATCAGAGGGAGCGATTGTCGAATGTAACCGTAAACAGTTTGGAGCATATTGAGGAGGAGGAGGACTACTACAACGATACGATGTTCAGAGCAATACGAGGAGGCATCAGCAGCAGCAGCAGCAACAGCAACATCAATAATAATTTGTTTGAGCTGACACGTGATAAGGGCGGCAGCCATGGCAGAAAGGCGGCGAAGTCGATGGCAACAACAACAACAACAACGGCAACGAAAATAACAACAATGCTGGCAACTGCTACGGGCAAGGCAAGATACTTTGAAGTGCCCGATTTAATTAATCGAGATATTGACGACGACCATAGAGAGGATGAAGATGAGGACGAGGACGAGGAACAGGACGAGGCGGAGCGACAGAAGCTTGACGAAGATGTGGATGATGTTGATAATGATGAAGTTGCTGTTGCTGGCAGAGATGAGGGCACTATTATAATGCCCGACTTTGAAAGCAGCAATGAGTTTGGGCCAAAAACGACAGCAGCAGCAACAAACAACGACAACAATTTCAGTGCCAAAAATTGGCAAAAGCTTGGCACCTTAGACAAGGCAGCAGCAGCGAGTCCCACAATAACAACAACAACAACTACAGCTGCAACAAGCACCACAACAACATCAGCAGCAACAACAACTATCAGCACAACCGCAACACCAATTTCTAGCCAACAGCCGCCACAACAACAACAGCACCATCACAACAACAACAAGAACAATCGCAAGCATCACAAGCACCACCACAAGCAACGGCAACAGCAACAACAACAGCAACAGCAACAACAACAACAACAACAACAAACACCTCGTCGTCATCATGTTGCCTCTCATGAGCAATCGCTGCTGGATAACTATGGCGTCGAGGAGGAGACCACAACCCGAGATAGCAGCATACATCGTGTACGCACCGAGATCCTGCCCGATATTATAGTACCATCGACGCCAGTCTCAAGCAATTCCAAAATCATTGCCATCAAGCCGAAGACACAAAAGCGTCGCATTTTTAAGCGATCTGCTCCAAAATCGGGTGTAGAAATCGAACCAGAGTATTTGCTGGGTGATGCGGCCATCAGTTCTAGTGAGTTTATAGCCAAGTCTAGCAGCGAGCAACAGCATTCGGAGGATCAGGATCTCGATATCGATCTGGAGGATGCCGAATTTCAAGCCTTACCGGCTGGCACACCAGCAACAGTTGCCCCCAGCAGCAGCAGCAGCAGCTCAAGCAGTAGCAGCAACAGCAATGAGTTTGTGCGCCTCGATGGTTTTGCTGGCATGTTGCAGTTGTTCTTTGGCATCGATAAGCCAATAGATGTGGCCATCTTTGCCCAGCCGCCGAGCTCGGAGTTTGTGAATCTGATGTGCGCTCTGCTCGTTTGGTCTGTGCGTTATCCGGCAGTGTTCTGGAATACATCCAAGTCGTTTGCTTGCGTCTTTAGCCTGCAAATGATTGTCGCAGCCTTGGATATTATATTGGGCTATGTGGGCGTCTCCAATCTCTACAAGCTGCAAATCTATGCGGAGGCTATGCCCGTCCATCAGCCGGGACTCATTTTGAATGCGACTGTGACTTTGGCGCTCTATTTGCTTGCCACTGCTCTGGTTTTGGCCTCCTCGATGGTCATGTATTTGTATGGGCATGGTCGATTGGCCACACGGATGAGGGATCGCTCTGTTATCACACTCAAGGCTAATCAGACTTGGATCTACTTTGCCCATTGCGCATCCCTGTGCTTTGTCCTGGCTCTGGCTGTGGTCAAGGCGCCGCTGCTTAACGATCTCAGCGCCACATACAAGAACAATTTGCATTGTCCAACTTTTTTGGCAGGTGAGTAAATTAAGAATATTCCAATTGTGATTCAAATAATGAATCTAAAGTGCACTCAATTTTCAACAAGGCACAAAAATAACTGAGGAGATTTCTTTAATAATTTAACCAAACCTAAACTATGCAATAATATTTTGCTATAAAACATTTCGAATGGAAAGCATTTCTTGATAATAATACTAACTTTAGTAAAGCTGCCCCATAAAAATATTAAAAGAAATGATACAATATAAATTTGTTTTATTCAAGAAAAATAGAAGTCTATAATATAAATTAAAATTACATTTGCCCTGGTTAATATTTTGAATATGAGCTCAAAGATTCGTATTTTCTTATTAAAGAACAGTTTTTTTTCACTTACATTTTTACAAAAACCATCCCAGCCAGTCAACAATTTAATTCAGATCAGGCAAAAGTTAAATTATTAATTGAACAAAAGGTTTATTCTATAGAAAATATTTAATTCACAAATCAAGTAAATTAAGTCCAAGGACAACACAATCAAGTCAGAGCGAAATACAACAATTCATTTGTAAGCTGATTTCCAGGAGCAGCAGACTTGTCTAATCAGATAAACCAATTTACATTGAACGCAATTGGTGTGGCAGTAACCACAATCCGCCCAAACCCGAAACCACACGGACAATCAACCCTAAGTCGTGTCATAACACCTTTAACCCTAACTGCAATTCGCACATAAGCCAATTAGCGGTTGTTTGTTTTTGCGTTAACCGGCCGTGTATCAAATGACTGAATTAACGGGTTATCCAGACTTGAACTGAATGTCTCAATTAACTTTTATTTTGTGTTTGCTACATTAACGAATAATTTATGAATCTGTCTGTTTTTGCTTTATTGCTGCAGCACTTGTCGGAGTTACGCATCTGCTGCTGTGGATTGTCGTGTGGCTCTGTTTGACTATCAAGAGACGTTGGCATTTCAAGTTGCCACCGCTCGATCACACTTACGGCGGTCTGCTGAACAAGGCCAGTGCCCAGCCGCTGCTCATGTCCAGCGGTGGTCAGCGGACGGGTAGCAATTCGAGCAGTGGTGCAAACTCAACGAGCACCACTGTAAATGGCATGGACTCCTCGAAGCCGGATATGATGAGTACCGCAACGAGCACCGAATTGGGTGGCATGGGTCTGGTTGCACAGGAGGATATCTATTGGCCAAAACTGACGCCCAGTTCGCCCAAGCTGAAGGTCACCTTCAACGAAGTTACGAGTACGTCTGATGATGTCCTACTAATTGGTGACCAAGAACAAACTGATGGCAAGCGGTAAAAAATCGTTTTTTAGTTACAAAAACAAACAAAAAATTAAAAAAAAAAAAAATTAAAATAAATAGATAAATTTAAAGCATCACCCGTTGTCCGTTCTACTTACAATGTGCAACCTGCTTATTATCGCACATGTACTTAGTTTAGATTCATTTAGTTTTTCATGCACCACCACCAATAAAATTCATTACCACCAAGCACAAAAAAAAAAAAAAAAATACAAAAAAAAAATTAAACATTAATCGAAATCTTTTATAATTATTTGTTATCTAGATTTGTATTCAGTGTTGTGTTGTTTTGTTTCTCGGCACGTTTCATTCCACCTCGTTTTCTTTTGGTATCCGGTGCGCTCATTTCCTAATTACTACTCAAAACACACACAAGCACGCACACACACACCTACACACACACACACACACAACCACATCCACGCAGACGAACAAAATACTTGATTAACAAATTTCTACATCGTTTCACAACATAGCGAAGTAATTTTTTATTTTTCATGGTTTTGCGCATTTGACATAACAATTATTGTGTTTGGTTTTATGAAAAACATTTTCGTTTCATTCTTTTTTTTGGGGTTTTATTTTTCATTTACAATAACGGAATTTCCCATTTGCAACCAATTAACAGTTTGTATGAAAAAACGAGTGTGTTTGAATAATAGAAAGAAAGGAAACCATTTTTGTTCCGCTTGTCGCCTGTTTTATTGAACAAATTTTTAAACAAATTTATATTAACAAAATTATATTGTTTGAAATTTGATTTTATTTTCATTATTGTTGTTTGTTTTTTGTCAATTAACTAGACGTGAATTAGATGATAATTACTAACTCTAGCTAATTGAATATCTGGAAATTGAAATTTAAATGTTTAACAATTTGAAACCCATTTTGTGATGTTGTCGTTGTTGGTCACAACTGAAAACCCGTTTTAACTAACAAACTATTCAACGTAGCAACACAAGGTGGTCAACTAATGTGGGTACAACAGAAAAAATATGCCATAGATCTTATAAATCGCCATACTTCAGCTTTATTTTTCTTAGAAAGTTTTTATCTTAACTGCAAATTTCATAATTACTAAGATGAGTTTTCTAAAAGTCAAAAATTTCTATAAAAGCTTCGGATATTTTATGCGTAAGCTGTATGAATGTAAAAATTATCATCTAAATACCATTAAAATTGGTTTTTCTTCTTACTCACCTTAAAATTCCATATATTAGGGTTTTCTAAGTATCGTTAAACCTAAAAGGCCTACTTTTGAGTTTTCGATTCCAACTTATACTAATAAATCTTACCTAACATTCGAAACAAAGTTTGTAAAAGTTTGATAAAAGATTTTACATATCTAAATTTGACAATAATATATTAAACTAAGTGAAATTGTTTCGAAAAAGAAGAAATAAATAAAATATGTTTTATTTGGTTTTTGAATAAGAGTTAAAAATTAGATTCGGCTTACAGGCGATTTAATAATTTCTTGGTGATATTTTAATCTGAGTATAGCAACCCAAGCTATGTTTCTCAGCACCGACTAATCTCAACTTGCGCCTTTCAGCCATACGAGCCGTGGAACCTCGCTATGTTTTACCAGTTCTGCGGGGGAAATTGACGACGGCGAGTACGCGACATTAAGGGCGGCAACCGCCGGCGCCGTTGTGGGCATCACCATGGGTAGCATAAAGAGCAGCATTGCAATTAACGCTGGCGGTGGAGGCGGCGTCAACAGTAGCATTATTAGCGGCGGACTGTTGCATCTCAGCGAATACGATGAGCTGCCACCACCGCCATCAGTTAACCACCAGCAACAACAGCAGCAACAGCAACAACAACAACAGCAGCAACATCAACCACTTGCCCTTGGCCACGCCCATGACTATGCGAACCTTAGCGGACTGGGCGGCATCAGTGATGACAACATCTCCGAGGAGGGCAAATTGCTGGCATGTGTGCGCGACGATAGCATTACGTATGCATCCACTAGAGACTTGGAGCCACCAAAGCCGGCAACACCGCCGCCGCCGCCACCACCGTTACCCGTTAAAGGTGCGTCCGTGCCACAACAGCCTGGCTATGGACGAGCGCCCCAAGCCATGCCGGAGATAATGCAAATTTCACCCGAACATCACAAGTCACAGCCACTACAACAGCAACTGCAACAGCAACAGCAGCAGCAGCAGCAACAACAACAACTGCAACAGCAACAGGCACCTCATCATCCACTACAGCAGCATCCACAATCGCATCCGCATCCGCTTCAGCATCATCTAGTCAGCCCACTGGCTCCGGTCACGGTCGCCGTGCACACCAACGAAGCACATGTAAGTATGCAATTGGGAGGAGGGCAAAGGGGGGAACGCGCCAATTGGCAATTTTAGTTGGAACCCACGCTCTGTAAATATGTGCAGATTCCCACACACACACGCCCCCTAAGCCCATCTCGAGTACACTGGAGTTCATTTCCTGGCAATGTATGCAATTTGTTGATTTTGGGATATTTGATCTGTTTTTGTTGTTGTTGGTGACTGATGAAGTTAAAAAGTTTTAGTCTCTTTAAATTACAATTTACTGTGAAATATCCTCTTCAAAAATGAATTATTTTACTTAGCAGTTTGTCTTCACTTCAAACATAGATTCACTGTAGAAGCGGGTGAATAGGTATTCATTAGAAATGCTTAGAATATTCATTAATGAATATGTTTTAGCAAAATCGAGCTGTTTACTAGGAAACTGCCAATTAATAACTTTATTAATTTGTTTTTTTTATAGAAGACTATGTCAGTTATTTCGTATATTGATTTTATTTTAAATGAGCCTAAATCAAAGTATTTTTTTGATATAATTATTTTGTATAATTTATATATTTATATTATATTAGGAAAAGTGAATAAACTGAGGCACAAGTGTTTTACATCTTCAGCTTATTTTTTCGACTTTACTTTGCTTAAGAAAATTAAAAATTATCTACTTAAAAATTTGAAAATTTACTCTTATTATTTTTAGATATAAACATCCGCTCCTACTAAAGCAACTTTATTTTTTTATTTTCGCTGTAAAAGATTGTTAAATCTTTGACTTGTCTCTTACATAATTTATAAAAAATAATATTTTTCGTTTGTTTTACTACAAAGTAAACATAATGTCTCTCTTAAAAATGAGTATAAATTATTGGAATTTGTTGTACAGTCAGTATTAACATTTTGGTTAGATTGATGCGTTACGTTCACCGCACATTTGGTAGGGAGGTGTGTGCGTATGTGTATGTATGAGTGTGTGTGTGTGTGTGTGTGGATTCTGACTCATGTCACGCCTGCGGGTGCAGTGAGGCTAGCCATGAGATTTATGTCTGCTGTTATGAGACAGCATAAATCAGTGCCAGGGACAGTGCCAGTGAGAAAGGGACGCACATGTCTGACGGATGGTCAGCCTGTCTGTCCGTCTGTCTGGCTGGTTGGATGTTCCAGCTGTCTGATTCTACCCAGATTGCAACAGCAAGCGAAAGGATAACAGGAAACTTGCCTGATTTAATTTCATTTTCACTTGCAGGCGCCGAACTGAAGCAGAACTTAAGCGATTCTTTTTAATCCCCATCAATCTATGCCCCCTTTTTATCACTGTATCCCCAACCACCATCACTGCCAACACCCCCCTTCACACACTTTCTGTCTCGCTCACGCTTTCTGTTATCCTTGCCGCCAGATCGCCTCCAGCTCCACACCCCGCTGCCTGCGTCGCGCCGATTCGGGCGTACCAAATGAGGCACTAACGCCACGCAGCGACACCAATTCAATAACGGAGAGCAGCAATACCACATCACCGCCGGAGCGCGCCCCATCCGAATCATCCAGTGGTGTGCATTCGGGCGAGGAGCGTGAACTGGAGGTCATAATACGTCCGCGTGTTAGCTGCAAGGCACCGCCACGCCCACCCCAGCCCCCCATACAGGAGGAGCCTTACGGCCGTTGCACCAACATGCGCATGTCCAGTTTTAATGCGGATCCGGCTGCCATCAATAGCGCCACATTGCCTCTGCAGCGAAGCGCACCCGACCAGAAGTTCGACTATACGGCACATTGCAGCACCATGCCGCTGCCGGTGGGCTGCCACAGCCAGCAGCTCGTCGGCTGCAACAGCAACAGCAGCAACAACAACAATAACAACAATGGTGGATATGCCTCCACATCGGCCATGTCTAGTTCGATGGGACCACCGCCGCCGTCGCAGGTGTCCAGCTTTAGGGCGCCCAGCATGCATTATGCCAATGCTGCAGTTGCTCTTGGTTCGGGTCCACATGCTCCGCACACAACGCTGCCCAATGGTGTACGCTACTCCAATCCGCACTTTTTGCGCCGACTGCCGCACGTGAGCAAGGCGGCTGAATCACCCTACGGACATCTCGGCTATGGTGCCGCATATCACGCCTTTAGCAAGCTACCGCATGAGACGCATCCGACCATACCCGAGGATCGGGATTCAGCCAACTATTCCATGGCCTCCGACCAGGACTGTGGACTGTATGTAACGGCACAGCTTCACTAAGCCCGGTTAACAGCTAAACTGGCTCATTAGTCTCATATACATAATATTGCATAATAGCTTGCTTAATTAAGTATCCATGTACTTTATCCCTAAGTGTATAGATGAAGCCTCAAATCTTAAATCTTCCACACTCACTTCGCAAGTTCACTTGACAACATCAGCGATTACTTCAAATCTGCCAAACTATGAATTCACAGTTTTTTCAATAATCTTGAATTGTGATTTTTTTTGTTCAAATATTCAATGAAATTAGTCAAAAGAAATCATAAGTTTTTAGGTACAGAATACAGAAATTAAACAATCGATAATCGATTTGATAATCGAATGTTCGATTTTCTGAACGAACATTATTTTTTTTCTTATTTGTTTCCATTGCTGGATGAGTTTTACTTGAAATCTGATCTGGGATTGTTTGTGTAATCTCTGATGAAGTCTAATTAGAAGTAAATCCCTAAGTTCTCCAAGTTTTGATATGATTTGCTTAAACTAATGAACAAAAACCGTGTTTGCACAAAACCTACTCAGTAATGTAACTGAAGCCTCTCACATAAGGTTACAAGCGATATCTATGCATGCATACTATTTATATATACAAGTCTATATTTATACACACTACTCGGTATGCTCGTCTACAATGTGTAAGATAATAAACGATATTAGTTTTTTTATCATATCACTTATGGTAAAATATATAATGTCTAAATCTAAGCGAATAGCATCCATATATCGTATATGTACTAGTACTATTATCAAGTAATCAAGAAGATACATTTACAATTTTTTCCCAACTCCGCAAATTTCTCTCTAATCAAATAAAATGCATACGAATTTAAGCTGCAATCGCATGGTTTTATATTTAAGAAGATGAAACAGACGAGTTTGTAAAGTGAAATTCAGTTCAGCAACAACTTAGCTTAAGCAACAAAAAAATATATATATAAAAATAAAATATATATATTAAAATAAAAATGTATTCTATATAGAAAGCATTAGCCACGCTTCAGCTAGTCGTCATAGAGTTAGTTAATTAAAAGCTTCAGCATATTTTTATGGTCTCTCGACAAAATACTTATCGTTTAAGATAAATGTAAAATGTAATGTAACAAAGCGACAATATGAAGATATCTAATGTATGATAAAACTAACTAACTGTATGAAATTAGCTAATATACCTACCATCTGATCGCGCATACATGCATTCATACCCAAAACATACCCAACTCACGGACTTCAAAGCACTTCCCATACATATCTCCACCAAAAAAAAAAAAAAAAAAATAACAAAAAAAAAAATGAAAAAAGAATCAAAAATATCAAATTCCAATGAAGACTTTCAACTTAAAGCTAATATTCTAGGCGATCTCTACATGGCTTTTAGAATATAATGAAAAACGCATACAATTTAAAGTAAATGTGAAAGATAAATGTTAAAACTTAAATGGTAAATGGTAAAATGGTAAAAAGCTAAAACTTAAATATAATTCCTATATAGCACTCGCACAGTCGACACTTTTATTGAGAATATTTGACCGTATTTATTTTTGTTATGAAGACTGATTAGCATTATAATACCTACAATGAGATCCCCATTAAGCACAATCAACCCGTTCACATTTGTAAACTTTCCCCGCACACAAAATCTTGTCGTTTCATAAAATTCAATAGATTACATTATGTCTCTAGAATCTATTCGTATGTGTGTATGATGAAGATAAGCCATTTATAGTATTATATACTTGGTTTATGTACTTATATTTTGCCATATGGTCACAGTCTTTAACATTGGTTCCTTTAAGAAACGCACTAAAGCTAAGCACTTGCCAGATTTAAGTAACACTTTTGTAAAATAATTTATATTTCAATTTAAGATTAATGACATATATCATATAACAAGAATACCAAGTATGCCCCCCTGATATGACATTCTGTATGTAATCACAGTCATATTTTTTTTTATAAGTCTAACTAACCAAGCGAGAGAAAATTGTAAATGATATTAAGAATAATGCCGCCAATGACCCCGATATGACATGATGATACACGCATATACATACATACATAGACATATACATAAATATATTTATTACAATACATAAATAAATAAATGAATACTTAAATGTTTGAATTATTTATACATACCATATATGATTAAAGGTTTATCAATGGTAAATAAAGAAATACCACCGCTTTATGTGAAACCCCAAAAATCAATTGTATTTTCTTTCTTCTGGGTGAAGTATCTGAAGTATCTGTAGGATAAACATCTGTGCAGAAATGGGTACAAAAGTATCTCTGGTATATAAAAAAGGATCTGCGCAGATGAATAATAATTTTTATGCTCTACAGATTCAAAAGTATCTGTGGAAAATATTTTGGTGTTTGAAAAGTATTTTATAGATAACTTACTGTCTCCAAAACATGAAAGTATCTGTGAGATACTTATTAAACAAGCCGTCAAGTATACACAAAGTTGTACAATCATTCGAATCCAGACTAAAGCAAAAAATAATTTTCTACATCTTAGGATACAAATACTAGCAGCTGAAAATTTATTTAATAATCAGAGTAAATAAACGAGTTTTTATTTTGTTTTATTAGAAAACAATTTTAATGAATATTTTCTTTTGTTTTGTTATTTAAATGTTGGTTTTCATTAAATTTGTAGTTTACACAATTTCAAGGTCTGCGTTTTTAAATATTTAATGACTTTTTCTCTGCAAATTGTCTTTTTTCATTTTAATATAATATAATTACATACTTCTCTTTTTGGATTTCTTGTGTATTTTTTGTTTTTTACATATTCATTTTCACAGTTTATTGTCGTTTCTCGACCTTCGATTTTTGTCGAGATATTAAAATACAATATATTCGAAGCGTATTTCACGCAGCCATTTGCTTTATTTTTTATTTTGTTTTTGTCAACATTTTGCAATAAATGATATATATCTTTGTTGTTGCTGTTGTGTATTTAATTTGTTTTATCAGTTTGAACTTAGTAAATAGCGTTCTTGGTTTCGTTTTACTTCTTTAAATAACTTGTCATAATATATCTTGTGTATTATTAACAATTCTATATGTGTGTGTGTGTAGGTGTGTGAGTGTGTGTTTTGCCATTTGGATTTTTAATAATAATGAAGTACGATTTTGAAAAGTGTACTATGTGGAAAAATGCTCTTGCCAATTATTCGCAAGCATAAAATAAATAGTATCTCAGATACCATCACTATATTTGATAGGTAAATAAAATTAAATTTTATCTAACTTAATCGATTTTTCTTAAATCAATCATAAGATTTATCGGACCATCGAAAACATAGATTTCAATTTTGCCGCAATGTACCAAGCTTAAAATAGACATATTTAATTATTTTTTCAGTAATTTGTACTTTCTGGTCTATATCACGTATGGGAAGAGCATTTAATGTTCGGCTGTTGCCGACATTTATTGTTATTTTATTGTTGTTATTGTTGCAGAATTTGGCTGATTAGCAAAAGCACTTAAATGTTGTTAGAGAGTAGTTGAAATAAAAAATAAAAATAGAGTTTATTCTAGAAAAATGTTTTGGAATGATAATGTTCAAGAGCAGAGTGTAAAAGTCTGGTTATTATATAGTAGTATGTATGTACTTGTATGTATGTATGTAGTAAGTATTTGTATCTACATATCGCTATGTCGGTATGCTGTATCGTATAATTAGTTGCTGGAAACCTCGCTGATAGTATTGAAGTTCTTAAAGCGCGTTTTCTTTTTGGTTCTGCATTGATATTTGTTTGCTTGTTGTTGCAGCAACATTTTGAATGCATTTCCCTGTTTCATTGGTTTTCTTTTTATCTGGCAATTGTTACACATGTATTTAGCGTAGCGGTAGTTGTGCTATAGGAAGCTTGAATGGATATGCGTTTTGAATGCAACGGTATCCGTATCCGTATATGCATCTGAATCTAAATCTGTATGCAAAAAGCTGATGAATGGACGGACAGGTTGAAATTAATATTGTTAGAGAAATGAGTTCATAAGAAAAATAATGTTTCGTCATGCATTTATGATCTGTTTAGGAACAATACAATAGCTATATGGCGTATACATATCTATATAAATCTTTTAATTATACATATTATGTGTATATAAAAAATCTACAACTACCATCTAGATCTCTTGCAGGCATGTGATATGTTTTAAAGATCTATTATGTTGATCTCTTCAACCCCTAATGCATTGCAAAATGTTGCCGAAAAGAAACGCGACCAAATGCCAAAAGCCAAATTTAAATATAGTATTTATATGGATGTATATTTTTTGGTACAACTTTTGCAAATGATACTCTCTATAAGCTAAACATGTTGCATGTGATTTTTGTGTTCTTTAGCAAGCAGGTAACATTTTTACAGCTCACACTATTAACTTGAAGGTACTTGATGCGTGTTGTTGTTGTTTTTTTTATTTATTTTTTTTTTTAATTTCGTTCTCATTTTCTATCTTTCATTCTTTTCGAGCTAGCTTATGTAGGCAAGTGATTGAGACAAAAGATATAATGTGTACGAGAATGTGTCTGTGTGTGTGTGTGTATATAGTATGTGTGTTTAAGTACATATATACATAGAAGCGAGGCCACGTTATGCATCTAATGGCTGATACGAATGCGTTATCTGTTTATTTCACTCTGCGCTAGCTGCAAAAACTTGTGCACTTTGGGGTTACCTCTAAGTTTTTGCAGTTGTGCAGATAACTAGAAAAAAGAAAAACATTGAAGCTAAGTTTTACAAATTAATTTCACTATGGGTTCTATACTCATTTGCAAGTTTGTGTCATTTTGTGTGTGTCTGTTTTGTTTCTATGTACAGCTTAAGACAAAAATATGTTGTATTAAATGTAAACCATGTTTTTTTTTTGTTTTGTTTTCTCTGTGTATGTGTATTAAATTAAATTTGCTCAATCGTCACGCTTGATAAATATTTGGTTTGGATTAATACATATCTCATATATCATATATCTCATTTTAGTTACTTTATGATTAACTTTAAGTTTAAGTTTAAGTTTATCGTAAGTTAGGCTTATTTACGTGTTAGTGGTTCTTTGCTTGCTTAAACTTTAAATATGTATATGTATATGTATGTGTATACATATATTGTTTATGTATACTCGTAAACGTTTTGCATCTCTTGAAAATCTAATAATAAATAACTTTAATTTATTGATTTAGATTTATCTATTAAACAACTTGCTCTTCTGCACTTAATCTTCACATTTGATTTATTAATATTTAGTTTTTTATTTCATCCTCAACTTTGTCATTTTTTACTATCTCACTGACTTAGCGTAAGGTGTATGACCGACGTTAGCACTTTTTTTTTTGGTATTCTGTGTATGTGTGTGAGTGTTTGTTTTCTTTATTAATAATAGTTATTAATAATAATGTAATAATAATCATAATAATCGTATTACGAAAATAATAGTGATTTTAGGTGTGTAATAAAAATTCATTCAAATATGCATTAATTTACAAGATTCATTTCTCTTTTGGTTTTTTGTTTTTTTGTTTTTTGTTTTTTTTGTTTATGTCAAATCGTATTTTCAATTATATTTATTCATTTATATAGATATATAAATATATATATATATGTATGTATGTATCTTGTAGCTTGTATCTTGAATTTCGTAGTTAAGTTTAATCATTTACTGCTCTGCTTGTGTTCTCGGTTTGTTTTTAAATGCATTTGTTTTCATGACTTACAAAATTAACTAAACAGTTCCTTATACATTTATGGAAATCTCCCCGGTTATAGAATACAAAATAAAAAAAATCAAATAAAAAATATACATATATAATTGGACAAAGATTAGGCCAGCAACATGCTGAATGGGAATCGGGCGGTTCCAGAAGCTCCAGAGGATCCCTCGTTGCACAAATGTAGCTGAGCAGTTCCTGCAGGCTGACCTTGGTCCTTTGCTATTTGGCTGCCTGGCTGGCAGCTCTTTGCAAGGGTTACTGTAAGAATTCCACAGAATTAGTTTAACACGAATTGCGAAGATATTTTGGTTTGTTAAATGTAGTAGTGTTAATTGTTTAACGGGCAAATTAGCTGTATATTGTTGCTTGTGAGCTGTTTGTATTCTTGCTGGCTTATTGGAGGATATTAAAATGGCAAAATGGCTTAACTAGCGCATTATACAGAAAGCTGCGAAAAGAAATTGTATTTTGTTTTTTTTTTTTTTTTTGGTCTTATGCAATAATATTAAGATTAAAGTTGTATTCGATAGTTAATTAGTTTCATGTAGAATGTGTTGTGCACTTACAATTCAGTTCGTTTGCAAGTTTGGAAATTTGTTTGTGCTTGGTGCTTTAAAGTGTATTCACTGTAGCTGGAAAGTGTTATTCACCCTGCTCCTCCATTATTGATTCACCGGCCCAAACAATCGGACGACCCTGATGTGGGTACACATTTCAAAAGTAGCATTTTAAATTTATAAAACTATTTATTGATTCAATTACGCTAACCCTAATGCGATTATATAGTATTATGTAGTATCTATATAGACAGCTAGCCGAGATTTGCCATTTTTTTTTTATTTTCAGTATGCTTTCATGTTGTATGTTGTGTGTTGGGTTTTGAGATTAGGTTTGATAAAGCAAGATTAAAATATATTTGGAGCTTGTTAAAATTACAAAAGTCATACAAGAATCGCATATGATAAATGATAAACATATGATCAAGACTACACATGCAGGATAGAAATGATTTCTTTTTTTTTTTTTGTATTATTAGTTAAATTTGTTTTGTGTTTTTTGGTTCAGTTTGGGGATAGAGAAACATACCTATATGATTATTGTACGAGTCTATAAAAAACTACGTTGAAGTTGTATGCTATGCCAAAAAACGGTGAGCTTTAGGTGACTTTGCGATAGGTATTTTTTTACTTTGATTTTTTACGTATTGTTAATTTTTTGCTCTGTGTATGTATTTGAAATATTATTTGATTAACGATATATAATGCAAAATTTGGTTGTTGCTGCCTCAAATTAAACAATGTATGGGTGTAACTGTGTATACGGTTCATTTACATGTGTGTTTGTGTGTGTGCTTTTTAGTAATTTTTTTTAATATCTAACTAAAAACAAATGCAGACAATGTATGCATTCAATTTGATGCTTGCTTTTAAGTATTAGCTGAGTTTTCTTCTTTTTACTTGTGTTTGTACAGATGTTGTGTGATTTACTATGCTACAAATTTAACGAATTTTTTATCGATTTTTTTCTTCATTTTCTTGGCATTTTTTTTTATTACTGAATACTAAACAAAATATAGCTACATAAATGTATGTTTATATGTATATGCTTGTATATAATATGCAAGTGTTATATATTATTTTCTTTGTGTTTTGAGTATAAATTTTAATCTGCAATTTGATCTCGATTTGAGTTTTGTACGTTCTTATTGAGTTGAGAGTTTGGTTTGATTTGAGTTGAGTTTTAGTTTTAGTTTTAGTTCAGAGTTTGAGTGAGTCGAGTGAGGCAATTGATGAGCGCCTAGAGCCTAAACCTATATTAGTGGGACAACTGACCAGTGAGGTGGTGCCAAAAAGTTTGTACCAGCCGATAACGATATTCGATAGATTCAGATCGTCGAGCATTATCTGTGCCACGCCCATAAACACTTTCTTTTCAATGCGGCCGTAATCGCCCCAAACGGTCATCTGTAAAAATGTCAAATTAATCATTGATTGAAGTATGCAAATATTTGTTCATTTCGAATAATTATCTCACCTGCAATACACAACCATTGTAAGGCTGTTTAAATACCAATTGCTGCTGATAGAGAGGATCCAGGGTTCGACGTGCTATCGATGTTTTCATCTTGTCAATACAATTTTTGCCCGAAACCAGATAGACTTTCACATATGGAGCGGGCAACATTTTAGCACCGGCCTTTTGCTACAGATACAAATACAAATCAGAATTACATTTTCGGTCTGGTCTTAAGTTTGGACTAACCGTTAAGCCCCTGGCACGTATGACTTCCACCTCAAGAAAGCCTTTTTGATGGCACAGCGATAACTGTATATCACCCAGCGAGGGTGCTCCAAGCACCTGACGACCTACCAACTGACCGGGTCCCAGGCCATCGACAAATTCATTGAGGGCTCCATCATTACGTAGTGAAGGCGAAAACCTACAGTCATGATTTGGACGTTTTTTTGGTTTTGTGTGACGATAGATTGGTTTACTTTAGTATCGACTCGATTTAATAAATATTATCACATAGAAATCATTGGAAATGTCTTTTAAAAAAAAGTTGTTGCCTTTGAGCAAGAGACAATTATTATAGCCTGGTTCCACAAAAATAAAGTAAAGAGATGTTTCACAGTCTTCAATTACATTTTAATCAAATTCATAAGAATTCACAACATTTTTCTCACTTTATTAACAGTTTTTACTGGGAATCATCTCCGACTCGTGTAACTAGGCTTTTTTATACACAGGGAGTTGTAGAAAGACAGTTGAATTGTTGTAAGTAGTTTTGGTGTAAGTTGGTTTACGATTGGTTTGTGGATGGGTATGGCTTGTGTGTGGTTGTGGCTGTGGCTTATGTACTGACAGAGTGGTGCATAAGAGAATTCGTAAGCATGCAGGATTTTTCTTCTTTGTATTTCGATTTCTTTTGGAAAAATGAATTTAATACCAATAGAAATAAGTTCAGATATCAAAGTGAATTGTTTTTTTTTTTTCTAGTAGGTTTTCTAAAGTATATGTATTGAATTCATATACTAAAGATCCTCCCTTCGTTTTAGGGAGAGTAAGTGGTACATCAATAGTGCCAGAGAAGTAAAGACTAGGTGCCCAGGACTTTCGTACTTTATTTTTTTTTTAAATTTGGTTTATCGTCTGTTTTTTAGAATGCACACACACAAATAGTTAGAAACACTTTTTTTTTATACAAATATGTACATATTTATAGAAATAAAAATACGAATTAAAAGAAGGATTCAAATAACAACAGAAAAAAATATGAATTACAATTTGTACAATCTTCATAAGACAGAAATATACACATAGAAGAAAAGAAGCGGAAAAGTGAAGAGAAACGTTAATTACGTAGAGATATATATATGGATATACAAAAATGCAGACTGGCTCAACGATATCAAGGCGCACATACGTAGATAACAAGAAAGATGCCGGCAAATTTGGACACAAATAGATAAGTAACGTGTTCAGAGAAAGTTATGTTAAAGGTAATCAGGCGCACGATATGAAATTCAGTATAAACACAGAGTGAGATAAAGAGATAGAAAGAGAGAGAGTTAGAGAGAGAGAGAGACACAGAGGAAGAGAGAGACAGAGAGAGAGATACATATAGCCATTTACAAAGGCAATGGAAATGGATTTTTGAGAAAGAAATAGTGTGTGTAGTGTGTGTAGCTGAGGCAGACAGAGAGAAATAGTCGTAGGCAAAGAGAGGCACAGTTCAAAGTGAATTCGAATATCATAGAGTATTATTATCTTTTTTTTTTTTTTTTTTTTTTTTTTTGGTTTTTTGCCAGAGAAACTTACGATGAACCCTCGGAGCTACAGATTGAATGTATGCTGCCCGCACTGTAACGGGTGACCGCTGGCACCGGCGGCACCTCCACCGACCGCTGGATGCTGCCCGCCGAGCCGCGCGACTGCCTTTGATAATATGGATGTGGTGGTGGTAGTGTGATATGATGGTGACTAGTGGAGGAGGCACTCGCGGTCGAGCTGCCCAAATACTGTGCCTGATATTGGTCTGTCGAGAATATGATATACATATATAGTACAGTACGACTAATATATAGTACAATATGATGTGTATTTTCAATAAATCAAAAGTACAAACAGCAGCAGCAATGTGTTTATTTATGGTATTTCTTTGTTTTTCAATTTCTTATTAGCAAGGACTTGTGTGCGACGCTGGCTTCTGAGACACTCGATAAACGATAACGATAAACGATGACCGACGCTGGGCTCTGGGAATATGTTTTCAAATATACATCCTGACTATTCAGAAAATGATATAGCACAGAGAGTGAAATGAGCCATAAATCCAAAAGAAAATTATAGAACATTTTTAAATGAACAAAATAAATATAATTCTAAAAATAAATATAATTAATAAAGTAGTAGCTCATAGATTATATATATTAATAGATTTTGTTGTAATGCTAAATTAACTGAAATAAAAATGTTTTTAAACACTCAAATTCGATACATTTTTTCCATTAGAGTACTTTTTTAAAAAAGTATTTATATTTATTTATTAATTTTTTTTGTGTAAAACTGATAATAGAACTGTTGATCATTTTTATCAGTTTTACTTTCCCCCGATTTGCAATTTGTGTGTATTTATAGAGTATTTTCAGACTGCATTAATACAAAGAATTTCATTGATGTTTCTTTTTCGATGCCAATTTTCATTGATGATATGTTGTGAGCTTCTTGTGTAGTGTGAGTATTTTCTTGTTTGTTGTTCAGTGTAAGTTTTATTATTATTATTGTTATTATTTTTTTTTTTGGCTTTCTGTGACAGAGCTCCCTGTATATATAAATACATATATAAATATCAAATTCCTTCGCAAAAAAAAACAGAAAACTTGTTGAAAACAGATGATAAACATTAGTTCATTTTCTTTATCATAAGTGCAGCAGAGATCATTGTTATATATCGTTGGCATGCAAAATTTCGATATAAATAATATATCGATACTCTTATCGTTTGACAAATGATGCAAAATTTTGGCATGTGTGTTTCAAAGATTCTTCGAATGAACAACCTTGGCTCGCTTATATCAAAGAATTAGTTAGAAATGTCTTACCGCATAACTGCAAATAATTGTTTTTATATTTTATAATGTATTTGTTTGTTTGTAAATCGCTTAGCTAGTTAATAAGGCTGTAATAGATTGGTAGCTATGTAGAATAGTATGTCTGGCACGTGTATATTGTAAGTTGTTGTTTTTATAAGTAGGTAACTCAAAGCATGCAGTTCGAACAAAGTTCTAGAATAAAATGTTGTGTATGCTTGTATTTTTTTTTTTTTTTACTTTTAACTTGAATAAAAACAATATGTATGTATGTGTGTAAGTTATCAACAAATGACATTAACAATATATTTGAAGAACAGAAATCAAACGATTGGCATTAAGGTTAGTATCTATTTGTTAATAAAATGTTGCTACGAAAGTAAAATGCATTAAGTATTGAGTTAGGAGCTCCTGCACAAGATACAGTGAGCGTCAACAGTGTTCGGTCGGTCGGTCGCACAGTCGAAAGCTTTGCGTTGGTCGGCATTTGCTGCATTTAGCGAAAGCTTCAGCAATGGCAACTGCACATCCAGGCAAAGCTTTCGGTATGTGAGACGCCCATTTTATTTATGGAGAATTTCCTTGGTATAAGCCTAAAAATACGTATCGACTTTGGATTTGTTTGTTGATATTTGGTTGGGTGGTTGTTTTTTTTTTGGCCATTTGGTAGCTTGGTTATATTTTTATAATCATTTTTTGCGCTTGTACGTGAACTAAAGTAAAAAGTAGATTTGAGATTTCCTTTTGCCTGCAGCAGCGCGCGAGCGAGCGAGCGAGCAAGCTTTAATAAAGCTTTTGCATAAACAGAGAGAGAGAGAGAGATATATATATATAGAAAGAGAGCGAGATAGAAAGAGAGAGCGCGTGCTCAAAAGCTTATGTGTTTGCAAATCGAAAAGCTCTTACAATTAGATAGAAGTACATTTGGCGTCCATTTTGTCAGGGGACGTTGAAGTGTTTTTCCTATTATTATTTTGTAATTGTTTTGTTTGTCTAACTAATGTTTATCATCGTCGTCATCATCATAAATAGCATTAAGCTTAAACGTAATTTTCTTTGCTTCGTTTTCCAATTAAAAGGCAACTAAAAATCAAACTTGAATACTCAAATCAAAAGTCAAACAAAAAGTAAACTTAGATAGCAAAGCGTAAATCATAGAAACAGCTATAGATAGATAGAGATAGTTTGACAGATAGATAGATAGATAGATAGCTAGATAGAGAGATAGAGAGAGATAGAGACAGAATAAGATCTAGACTTGTGCGCACCTTTCCCCACCAGCGCCATCGCCGAAAAACTGTTCAATGGGATCCGCCTCAGAGGACGAGCCACGAGAGAGGCCACCGCCACCGGCGCCACCACCGGCACCGCCCGGGCCTCCGGCTGATCGCAACTCTCGCGTTATATCACCAGGCAGCACTTCTTCGCTGCGATGCACCGTGAACGAGTTCTTACCCTTCTTTCCAAAGCCCATACGTCTTTTACGACCTTTGAGTATGGCATTATTTTTAGTAGGTATTGTGATTATTATTATTATGATTTTTTGTTACGATACCAAATCATATTGTTAGTAAAAGATTAGCATTGATGTTCAATGATTAGATTACGTAACGCAAAATACTGTAAGCATGTGTTTTTGTGAGAAACCAAAGATGCTCGACTATCGCAAGGTTAAATTTCGCGAATGGTTCAAATATGATAATCGGATAATCGATTTATCTGATAACTTGTCAACAAAAGGCAACTGAACGAGAACTGTAAACGAACAGCATACAAAATAGGCAACAAAATACTCATACCTGTTGCCGATAGCTGTGAGGTGGAGTTGGATTTTTTACCCATGCCGCTGCCACCTTTTGGTGATCGCTCCTGATCCAAAGTGGCACCTTTCTTTCGATCAACTGTGGTGTCTGACAGGCTGCCATCTGTGAACGGATTGAAGTAAATCAAATATCGATTGGCTACCAACTACATCCTTAAGATATTATTAATTAATTTACTGTTAATAGATATACAATTAAATACAATATGAAGTTGTTCTTCAGTCTGAAAGAAGACTACTTGTTCTTTTTCGAATCAGAAATCATAAGATTGAAAATATTTTGTCGCATATTAAATTGGACTTACCGACTTTCTCTTCAGTTTCAGCGGCACCATCGCCAGACTTGGCACCACCCGGCTCGTTGGTGCCGTTCTTCTCCTTGTCGTACTCGCTGAAGTCGTCGTCAAGCATTGCATCGATTGCATCCCAGTCAATGACATCGAGCGGAGCATCCGCATCAGCATCCGCATTCGCAGCAGCGTCAGCATTGTTGCCGGTTGTCGTTGTTGTTGTTGTTGCGTTTGGTACATTCGTGTTGTTTGTTGTATTTGTATTTGTTGTTGTATTTGTGGCAGTTGTTGTAGCAGTCGTTGCCGTTGTTGTTGTTGTTGTTGTAGTCGTTGTTGTTGTTGTTGTTGCCGCAGCAGCATTCGTTGCATTCGACGATGTGTTTGTTGCAGTTGTTGTTGTTATTGTTGTTGTTGTTGAATTTGTAATGAGATTTGTGCATGTATTTGGTGGTTGTTGTTGTGTTGCGTCATGGGTCAAGTTGTTGGCGTCGTTTGTTGTTGTTGTTGTTGTTGTGTTATTGTGTGTTGATGATGGGGCACGTTTATTGGGTGATGCATTTGTTGTTGTTGTTGTTGTAATTGGTTGATTAGCGACACCATGATGTTGTTGTGGGGGATTTGCAAAAGAGGAAGAAGAAGCATTATTAGCATTATTACCATCGACAACGATATTACCAGCAGCCGGAGCACCAATATTGCTCCCACTACTAGATTTCGTCAGATGTTCCGATGTCATCATCAATCCATTCATAGCGATGCCTTCTTTCCCTTTTTGCCTAGCTGATTGTTGTTGTTGTTGTTGTTGGTGGTTGTTGTTATGACTAACACTAACACTACTCGCTGCTTGGCTATTGTGATTGGTGTACTGTTGTTGTTGTTGCTGTTGCTGTTCTTGTTGCTGTTGGCTACTGTTGTGATTGTGTTGGTGGTTCTGTTGTTGTGTACTGTTCTGTGACCCGCCCCCACCGCCGACACCGACACCAACTCCAACTCCGGCCGCCTCCATGGGTGAGAAATTGTGTGCATTTTGTGCACTGGGTGGATGGGGTAGATTCCTTCTACGCTTCATATAGGGTGCAGCTGGTCCATATAGCTTCTGCTGGCTCGTCCTCTGCAGATCTAGTGACATATGATTCCTGGCATCGAGGCCTCGACGATGCGGTCCACGAAAGAGGGAGGGTGCAACGCCGCGACGTGTCCAGCCCACATCCGAGTCGTAGGTGATGGTCACGATCTTATCGTCGGTGACCAGAAAATGCGAGTGACTCAACGGATTCACGGCATCCACATTGGCGCCCATATACGATTGTCGGATATTCGTCTCTGAGCCGTAACGACGCGATGCCGGCAATTGTCCATCGCTCGGGTGATAGTTGAGCACCATCTCCTCCCGCTCATGTGGCGCCACCTCATCTTCATAGCGTATGCGTCTGCGACCCCAGCTCTTCGTGTGCAAATCATCGTAGTCCAGCGATCTTGATTGTCCCTCATGAAACATCCTACGTCGCTCCAGTTTCGGTTTCTTCAATATCGATGTGGGCTGCGTCCGATGGGCGTTTGCCTCTGCTATGGGTACAGCTGCAACCAGTGCGTCTTCGCTCAATTGTCGCGACAGTCGGAGCACAGATTGTGTGGGCAGGGGGGGCGCTGATTGGCCCAACTGTGTCTTGTGTCGTCGATGAGCCGTTGGAGTGGGCGTGTGCACATGATAAGTGGGCACTACGCCCAGATTCAATTGTGGTCCAGTAAGTCCACCCAGAAAATGTTGATCGACACATTCACCGCACATGGCCGGATCCATGGTGGGAAGCGATGGTTCCGAGCTGCTCGGCTGGTACATGGAAAGCGAGGGGCGACGCAACAGTTGCTCCGCCGTATAGGGATATGCGATTGGCTGATGTTGCGGATGGGGATGTGCATCGGCCAGGCAGCAGGGATCCGAACAGGCACCAATTGCAAGTCCTGGTGTCGCCAATGCTGTATTGGTGGACAGCACAACCGGTTGACTGCCATTCTGACAGTGGCTGCAACTCCTGTCCAGATGATCCCGGACATAGCCCACATACGAGCTGGGCGAGGAGGACACAGTGTGGGCGTGGATATGATCATGGGCGGGCGCTGCATTTGTGGAGCTGCGAAAGAGATTCATGACGGATGACGTGCTGGTGGTTGAGGTGTTGTTGAGACGCTTGAATTGATCAAAGCTGTTCAGCTGTAGCGAAGGCGGCAGCAGCGCATGAGTGGTGGTTGCATTGGTGGTGGTGGCAGGGGCGAGCTGGCGTCCGTTGTGGTGGTGGCGTCGTTGTTGTTGTTGGTGTTGGTAAATGTCTGACAGCGGCAAATGTGGTGAATAGTAAACGCAATGCGTATGTGGCAAATGTGGTTCATGATGTGGTTTGTGTTCGCTGATCTGCAGCTCCTCCTCGGCCATTAAGGCCGGCTCCACGAAAAACTGTTCGATCAGTTCGCCGCTATTTGTATCCGTCACGAGCACATGTTGTGTGCTCATTGGCAGTGGGAGTAGTGGTGGTGGTGGTGGTGGTGCAGCACCACCCAATAGTGCCGTATTGGGTGGCGAATCGGCGGCGGCCAAAGCAGCCAACTGTTGCAGCTGCTCGAGCTGCTCCAGCAGCAACAGCTGCTGCTCTGTGCCAGCTGGACCGTTGGACAGATAGTCGCAATCATCCACCTCGATGGTGTTGGCGCGAAGGTGGTGCTGCTGCTCAGCGGGATAATATTTGAGCCCAGTCACTGGGCCGCTAGTTGGGGCGCCAAAAAGGTTGCGCCAGTTGCGTGGAAAGCTGACGGTTTCATTGTTTTAGTTGGTATCGGTAGCCATTCGGATTTGGGTAGGTTGGGTTGGGTGTGGTGTATTTCAGTGTTGGAAAGTGTTCGGTTGGTTGGTTCGTGACGTGGTTCGGTTTTAGCATGCGAAGGTTGGTGTGTGGTGAATACGATTCGATTTTGGATTGTGACATAAAATACGAACGATCGGTTGGCAAATGCAAGCGATGGTTGGCGTCCGAGGTCAACAAGTGTTTGGTGTGGTGAGTTGTCGTTGTGGTTGTGGCGTGTGTTTGTTTGTGTGTGTGTGTGTGTGTGTGAGAGTGTGGTGAAGAGCACGCAAGAGAAGCAGTGAAACACAAAAGAGAGCAGCGCGCGCGTCGAGCGTTGAGCGAGTTTTGGGTTTTTTTTTATCGGTAATTTTTTTGATTTTAGTTTTTGTTTTTAGTTTTGGTTGTTGATTGAAAACACAAAAAGTAAATGCATAAAATAAACTTTATGTTTTGTTTCGGATTGACTTGCATTTAGTTAACAGTTGTGTTTGTGTGTGTTTTTGTAGTTATTTGTGTATGTTTTCTTTGTGTCGATAGTTATGCGGTAAGCGCGATCTTCTGATTCGGTCACGCAAACTGATTCAGAGCCTAATTGTTGGCGGAATTTTGGATTTTGTAGCTTCTACTCAAACAGTGGAGTACCAATTTTGTTGTGTAGCCCAGAATGAAATTTTGGCAGCTTTGCTTTTGTTTTGTTTTGGTTTTTTTTTTTTTTTTTTGTTTTCTTTTGCTTTGGCATGGCTTATGGCGACTATAACGAAGCGGACGCGGGTGCAGCACGACGCACCGAGTTCGCAGCTCGGCCAAACTCACCTGAGTCCGCGCGAGGTGCGCGGCCGTTCCGATTGCGTGGAGAAGGCACTCGATGTCACACTGACCACCGACTCCATGTCCGAGTCACCGAACTCCCCCATAAAGTCCTTGTCCGGCGACAGCGAATGACGCGGTCTCATTCGCGCATCCATCGATTGCAGATCACTGTCCGAAAGTCCGGTATAGTGACGTTCCCAGCCGCCCATCCCAGTGCTGCGGTATGTGGCCTGATGATGCGGCTGCCTTGTGCGATGCCGGCCGAAACGGCTGCCTGAGGCCAGGCGCTCGTCAAAGTCCTGACCAAGTCGATCGCGCAACATTGCGCTGCGAGAGGTCTGCGGCACCTTTTAGTGTTATGACACAAAAACAAACATATAATTACAGGAAGGCCAAGCAACTAGTCCTAAGAAACACACTATTCAACTAGTAAGAAAGGGACACTTGTAATATAATTTTATTTTAGGATAAAACGGGATTATAGGTAAAAATATCTTGAATCGTTAACCTTAGGCAAATTTTGAAAATAATTTACAAAAATCTTTCATATATGAAGTTGGAGTGCGAAACGCGCAATTGATCTTAAGATCGAATTCTGTGAATGATCTTTGCTTGACACATTAAAAAATAGGGAAGAGTTCTATGCTGAAAAGGATCTTCAATAAAATAGCCTTATTAAGACTAAGCATACAACTAAATAAATACTCAAATTGAAATTAAGTTTTTTAAATAAAATTAAAAGTTTTTTATTTTAGTTTCGATTTATACCACTCCAAATAAGAGAATTACTGAAAATTCTACGCTGTCAAAATAACAATAACGCACCTGTGGCAGTTGTCGCTTCTTGGGCGATCCCGTGGGCGTGGCAGTCGCTGATCGGGACTGGAAACGCTGTTGCTGTGTAGCCTGTGCCGCTGAAGCAGCAGCAGCTCCTCCGTTGGCCGCGTACGCTGCTGCAGCTGCTGGTGAGCCGTGTATTGGAAGCACTGGATAGTCAATGTAGCGATCGTCTGGCGGCGACAGCGATCCTCGCCGTGGACTGCTGCTCCTGTACCCGTAGCCTGTGCCCGGATGTCCGCCGGCGCCTGAATGACCGCCGGCACTGTGATAATTATCGCTGGGTGCTGCCGAGTGACTGCGTTGGCTCAGGCTCATGCCACCTGGTCCGATGGCGGCGCCGACACCATTACCACCCCCTCGCCGATAATACCCTGTGGCAGAAGCCTGCGTCGATCGCGAAAGAGTAGAGGAAATAACATATACTTTAGTTGGGCGGTACACAAAGGCGATAGGAATTAGCTTCAGGCAATAGCCGGGTCAGAGCCGGGTCCGGAATCCAAACACGGTTGAGAGCTTACAAGCTAGGCATGTGGTTCAATTACATATTTATATATATATATATATATATATATTTATTGTGAGTAGAGTGGCTCTGAATTGCATTCAAAATCGAGTGTGTTGGTGGTGTGTGAGTGTGTTTTTAATAGTTGGTTTGTAATTTGGGTTTACTTTTACTGCAACTTCTACTAGAACACGGATAATGAGTTAAGTAGTAAATACATACGGAATACTTGTCGAAACAAAATCAAGTTAATAACTGCAAAGCAGCGCTCCAATCAGCTGGAACAGAGCTAAAACTCTCTATTTGGCAACTGATAAAAGCAACGCTTTTCGATTTATGTTAGTAGGTAAGTGAGGTTAGGTTAGTTGAGTTAGATTGTTTAGTAGAGTAGTAAAAATTCGTTATTAAGAAAGTGCAGTAAATTGTGGCTGAGAGCAGGATGAGTGTAAATTACCGATAAATGTTTGTATTCTTATGAATGCATTACACTGTGGAAGTCTCGAGTGCCGGAGACAAGTTGCAATGAAATCAAATCCTAAGGATTTTCAGCTGAACTTTGAACTAGGATCTTGGATCCCGGTTGTGTTTACCTAGTATTTGTGGTGCTGTTCTGTTACTGATTTTTGGAATGTGACGTTAATTTAGCTTAGGTGCAAACCTGATTGTGATAACTTTGTCCAATGCCAGATACAGTGCGATAATCTCGTGCCACCATGCCGGCCACCCGCTTGCGGCCCTGGGGTGACATGTCACGTCTGGAGCGACGCTCGTTTAGATCGAGCTGAATTATGTGAGTTTAGTTTTACGAGGATCGGGTGTATGAGGATTTTGTTTTGGGTTAGTCATTTAGGAAGCATATTTTGGATTTATCCAACACATTAACAACGCGGTGGGTGTGAGTGTATATATATAGTATACACATATATATAGAGAGAGAAAGAGGGATAGATAAAGAGCAAGAGAACAAGAGGAGAGAATGTACATATATGATCAAAATGAGTGGAAAAAGTTTATCAAATGTGTATTAACATGAGTTCATATTAACTCTTACATTGCGTTTGTGTGCGAGAGTCTTTCGTATAGTATAGTATTTATATATATCTATATAAATATATGGATAAAGTGTTAGCTGACGGGTCAAATGGCTTAGAGTGCGTGCTTTTATTCAGTTTTGATATGGGGTTAACTAAGTGTTAGATTATCTAAATAGAAATTAAAAGCCAAATACATAAGAATACAGCAAAGCTACACACTTAAAGCTACAAAGAGAAGCATGAGTTTTAGCGATAGACATGCATAAATTGGCTTTAGGATGGTAAAAGTGCCTAAAAGTGCAGCTGGCATAGTTTAAATTAATGTTTTTGTTTTTGGTGATTTGATGCAAAGTTGAGTCAGAAGACTTTAAATTTTTCATTAAGACTTGCTGCTCATTATTCTTGGCAGTCGTTAGTATGTGTTCCCAAGTTTTGTTTTTTTTTTTTTTGGATTTTCAGTTTACACTAGATCTTAACCTAAGCCATTTTGGCTTATTTGTCTTAAACTCTACGTAGTATGATAACTTTGGTCTTAAATGCAAATATTATTGTTAGCTGAAACTTGATGATTAAGAAAATGAGACGACAGCGTTGAATGTTTTTGTTAACCATGGAACCTTCAAACACGTCACGCTGTTGTTGGATTAGTTATATTTTTAGTAGGTTTAGGTTTAGTACAGAGTAAGGAGAGCGTAGACAGAGCTGCGAGTTAAGAGTTCAGAGTTCAGAGTTCAGAGTACAGAGTTTAGAGCTTAGAGAGTGAAAAATTTAACACACGCATAACGAGATAACGACACCAATTAGTTAAAACAAACAGAAACAATAAATTTAAATCATAATTCAAACAATCAACGAAATTTACTTAAAACAGTCAAATGTGTGCAAGTTTATGTACACTGAATGGATGAGAATGCATATGTGAGTAAATCTGAAGAAATGACTTGTTCCAAGTTGAGATTCGCCTGCATGCAAAGTAACTGACAGGAACAGCAATGAAGCCCTCCGGGCGCATGTCATGGAAAGTTTGACAATGGGGCGTATGCGAGATGTGTGCAAATCTGAAAGCTGTCCAAACAAACGGTCAGCTGGCTGAGGGTGCTCGAATTGTGAGATGAGAGACACATTTAGGGAATACAATTAAAGAAATTAAGAGAAGATTTGAGTGTATAATGGGTCAAAGAACACTTAACATGTCCACCGAAGTCTGTATACACTTGCATATAAGCTAGATACTCTTGATTTTCCGGAAAATTAAAAGTTAGTATTATCTCAATCTGTTAAATAGTCTTAAAAAAAGTGAAAATATGAAAAATCGCTGGCAATATTTTTGGTCATTAAGAAGATTATTTAAAACTTCATTAATATATTTCAATGCTTAAATTTTGACTTTAGCTTCTCTTTTCTATGGCCAAGCATAAGTTTAAAGTAATTAAAAAATTCAGATTTAATTAATGTTAATATCCAAATTAATTAATGTTAATATAAATAGTCATTTCTAACACGCTTTGCAAGTTTATAAAAAACGGCGGAACTGCTGTGTTGTGGGACGGAGAGAATGGTGTGTGTAGTAGGTGTGTGTGTGTGTGTGTTTGCTTGAGCTTGTTGAAGTGTCACTTTCTGTATGTGTGTGTGTGTGTGTGAGCTTGTGTGTGTGAACCCTTATGCGTCCTCACTCTTGTTGCTGTCAGTTCTTGTTGCATGTACATATGCACATGGGTTTGTATGTATTTGTGTGGCTGGTATGTACATAAATAATATATAATTTGATTTAATTTTGTTGTAGCTGTTGTTGTTGTTGTTGCTGTTGTTGTTATTGATATTTTTGTTGTAGTTGTTGTTTGTTCTTTGGTTTGTTTGTTACCTCGAGCAGTGGCGGACTGTTGGAGCTGCCCATGGATGATATGCTGGCACCGGGCGTCATTCCATCGATGTCGCACTCGGACGTTGTGTCCGAATCGCTGAGACGCGACATCGTGCTGGGCGGTGATAAATGATCTGTCGGTGTCAGTATCAGGCCGTCCACATCGCTGCCCTCGTCACGTAACTGTTCATCGTAGTTAATTTTGTGGTTATTGTTGTTGTTGTTGTTGTTGTAAATTTTGCGTTGAAATGTTATTGGAATGGAACAGAACGGAACGGAGCAAGCGAGAGCACGTGTTGTTGTCGTTGTTGTTGTTGATTGGTTGGTTGGTGGTTTGTTGTATTTGTGTGGTTTGTGTTTTAATTTTTTTTTTTGGTTATTATTATTTTTTTTTTTTTTGGGCGGGTGCACGATAAAAACAAAAGAGATATGGTAATGCTGAGTTAATAATTTTGTTGAACTGGACGGCTGCAGGGGGAGGGGAAACATTACATCTAATTTAACATATAAGCCGAAAATTATAAACAGAAAAAAACAGACATTTAATGAAAAACAATAAACTTGCTGCTTTTCATATTTGTGTTAAGTTTTTCGCTCAACAAACCTCGTTCCGGGGGCACAGAAAACCTCAATTGGTCTTTACGTTTACCAACACCAACACTTAGTCAAGAACGAACGCAACGAAATGAACCGAAGCGGAATGAAACACGAAACAAAACGAAATGATAACGAAGTGAAACGACAAATCAAACGAAACGAAAGCTTTCGATTTCCTTGGCAAAGACATACGAGATGGGAGGTGTCCTGATGCGTCTGCAACTGGTACCATTCGGCCTCGTCGTCGAGAATGTGATGGGCCAGATCAATGACCACCTCGCCGGTGAAATCGTTGGCCCCATACCGGACATAGTCCCACAGCGTGACCTGCGAATGGATTAACATGTTTAAATTAAGATTGAGCATTAGATGAAATAGACAACTAATTAGAAAAGAAAATCCACAAATGTACGACAAATGATGGGATTAATGCAACAGAATTTGCGGGATGACCAAAAGAAGGATCAATTGGAAAATGCTTGAAAAAAATCAATTTAAACACCACTTATAAAAACAAGTGTTAATTGGAAGATCAGTCGAAAATACTGTTATGTGAAGGATTAATAGGAAAATTAATAAGCTGAATATATACGGATCAATACGAAGATCAACTATATAAGCTGAAATTTCAAATTAAAGATCAATCTTAATAAAAAAAACATTTAATATGAAGATCAAGGGGAAGATTTATTAATTCGAGTATTAATTGCAGGGACACTGAGGCAAGATCGATATGATTTATGTGGAAAGACATTTAGGTTCTTCACAGCACACTTGCCTCTAGCAATCGACCATTAAGATCGGAACGTCGCAGACCCGAGTACAGAAAGGTCTGACCCCAGCGCGGTTCGCAGGTGTTGACGACGGTTTTCGTTCGCCTCTTCGACTTGTGGCTGCGATCGGGCAGAAGGAACACCTGCAATTAACAAATATGTGTGCTCATTTGGATTGGGTATATATGATGCAGTTAGTTATGATCAAACTCACTTTTGCGTAGGGATTGCGACCGGCACCGCTCTGGCGCAACGATAGACCCGTTGCGCACACCAGCGTTACGATCAGTTGTAGCGTGGTCTGATCGTAGCCAAGCTTCAGCTGCAGCCGACCCTCGATGGGTATCGGCTGTGTCGTTATGCCCGTGCCATGATGCGGCACATGCGAGTGGCTGTATCCGTGCGGATGTCCGTGTGGGTGTCCGTGCGGATGTGAATGCGGATGCGGATGCGCGTGCGATGGTGGTGATGGCGCTGCCGGATGACAATGGTGATGGTGGCCCGCCGTCGTTGTGCCGTGCAGGCCGACCGCAACGGCGGCTTGTAATGTGGCGCTGCTGTTGCTGCTGCTGCCGCTGCCGCTGCTGCTGTGACTGTAATTGCTGTGACTGTGACTGTGACCGTGACCGTGACTGTGACCGTGACTCGTGTGGGTCGCTGTGTCCAGACGCTGGGTCTGATGTGTGACAGCGCCACGGTGCCGCAATCCGTTGCCCGCTCCACCAACGTGCAGATCCGGTGAGCCGGGCGAGGTTATCAACACGCTCGGCTTGTCCCGATGCAATTCGAGCGCTTCAACAGCAGGCGCTAAATGCAAAATGGAAAGAAATCTTAATTAAAAGTGCTAACAACAAACGCAGAGGTACGTTTTTTGTTTTGTTTATTGTGTGGCTTAGACATACACCGCAAGATGGCAGTTCTATGTGAATAATGACTGATTGGAGCTTGAGTCTAGACATTTACATAGCTCTGATACTGCCAGGCAGAGATTGATTGAAAATATACCCTTAAAGAAAGTAACAACCACATCGCCTAAAATAGAACTTCTGCAATCCAACACACATCACACGACACACAACACTCTTAATTGGTCCTCCCCATTTTACCTTTACGCTGAAGATAACGCCCTCCGCTGCTGACGACCGCGCTGCCAGCCATGCTGCTCGCCAAACCGCTATGCGGAAAATTAGCCGAGGAGCGTCGGGTGCTGTTCGAACTGGAGCAGGCACTGCTGGGGCTAACGTTGGAGCTGTTGCCGCCGCTGTCCGCTGTGGGCAACAGCAGCGATCGACAGACAACCAATTCCACTTGTGCATCCAGTCGACTCTCGTCAATAATATCGTAAACCTCATCCGCACTCTTGTTATGCAAGCTGCGTCCGTTCCACTCGATGATCTCGTCGCCTGATTTGTTGTTGAGTTGAGTTGAGTTGAGTTGATGAATTCGTGTTTGTTTGTTTGTTTGTATGAATGTATTTAATGCAAACGATGACGATAAGCACAATACACAATACAGACAGAGAGAGCGAGAGAGAGACAGAGAGAGAGAGAGAGAGAGAGAGAAAAAGAGAAATGAGTAAGTTGAATGAGCTGAATTTAATGTTTGCTGTGGAGATGATCGTTACCTGGTCGTATGCAGCCCTCAAGATCGGCCACCGAACCGCGTTTCACCTTCTCCACAATGGCGCCACATGGGCCTCCGATACCGATGGGCTGGCCGCCGTTCACCTTTAAGCCTAATATATCTTCACCATCATAGTATTTACGTAATATCATGTGACCAATCATGCGGGTATTATCCGCGGATGTTTGCCAATTCACCGGATTCTATATATTTATATATGTATATACACGCCGAGTGGATGTGGACGGACGATTTTGGTACGGTGGTTGTGGTGGTTTTTGGTTGATTTGGTGGTTGGTGGTTGGTGGTGGTATTGGATGGGTGTTAAACGGTGTTTGATCGGGTGTCGGGATGATTTCGTGGATGTCAATTTTGCATTTTATATTTTTATATATTTGTTTTGGTTTTTTTTTTTTTGGTGTAGCGGAATGTCGATGATCGTTTGCAGGAAGTAGAATGGTTTATAGTTTTAGATATGCACCGTACAAGATTCTTATAATTATCTTAGACTAACATCTTATAGTTGTTGATTGAAACCAAAAACAATAAATTAACAACAATTGAAATAATATGTAGTTGAAAAAACATTTTGTACATTTGGTTTTTTACATTCAGTTTCACTTGGATTTTTTTTTTTAGTATTTCTTACACACTAGAAACAGTTTCTACGATAGGCTGCTTGGATATTGTTAGATAGTTTATAAATAGTTATCATTCACATTTTGAGTTGAGTTAGAGTTTAGTATTAGACCTACTTTGAGAACACACACGTTTCAATTCGATTATCGAAATTAATGAAAGATCTTGTCAAAGTTGAGTTCGGTAAATGCATTAAAATATGTGTTTTTTGTATAACGATTACGACATTTATTTGACAACAGCATGCGATAAAATAACGTGCAAATTCAAGGAGGTGTGGAGGGAGTTGTTCTTGAGGGATAATGGTGTTAGCAAGGAATTGGAACTGGGAACTGGTACTAAGAACGTGCTCTAAATGGGAAACTCTGTGAGGATTGACTCAAGTCAACGGCTCTCCATGCAAAAAGGGATTTACAGACAATCAACATAAACAGGTATTCAAAATGTTTAAGCATGCGTTTTGTATAGGTTAAGAAATGTCAAGTTGTTTTGGTACTGTAAATGGCTGTTTTATGGGTCATCAAATTGGCACAGAATTTTGTTCAGTGTAGCCTAAATGGTAACTAAAAATTTGGGGTACAGAGACTTCGAGCGCTAAACAGGCGATATAAGATGTGAAAGGTAATCAGACGTATGAGAAGAACAACAAACATAGTTGAAGAAAGACAGAGAGAGAGAGAGAGAGGGAGAGAAAAAGACAGACAGAGATAGAAAGGGAGAGTAGAGATAGAAGGTAGTAAAGTTTTATACTTGTGGACGGCTGGATTCAGTAACACATACAATATTGGCAGACAGACAAACTGACGGACAGAGAGAATCCTGTGGGACCACAAGGAACACACTCAGACTCTACACAGACACAATGCAATTTTGACGGGCTTAGAAATTGAGAGGGTTTGTTTTCTTTTTGTTTTCTTTTTTTTTGTTTTTGGTTTTGCGTGCGCTTTGCTTCGATTGTTGCTGTTGTTGTTTGCCGCTTTTGTACCTTGGGGCCGTCTCCACGGTTCGAGTCCTCGCTGCTTGTAAATGTGCTGCTGGTATCGATGCCCGAGTCTTTGGTGGCCGAGTCCTGACTGCCCTGCCGCTCGGCATCCCAGCGCGCCCAGTCCCCATCCAGCGGCTGTTGCAGCTTCGCACTCGTCAGGAGCGTAGCGGCGCCCACATCGACGGCCGTCGATGGCAGGATGGTTGTAACCGGCGGCAGTGTGCCCAGACTGCCGGATGTAACAGCTGTGCTGCCCAGCAGTGTTGACGACTCATCGTCGTGTGCATCGAAGCGAACAGTCTTCTTTATTCTACGCTCGGTGAAGCGGCGCGAATCCTGCGCTGCCGATGATGAGGATGTGCTGCCCGTCGGCTCATCCCAATAGGCGGCCTCTGTGGAGCTCAGTGAACTGCTGCCACCACCGCCGCCACCACCGCCGCCACCACCAGATCCGCCAGCGCCAAGCAGTCCCCGCTCTCGACTCAGGCTGCCCCTGGCTGAACCGTTAGCTGTCGCCGACATGGCGCCACGCTCATAGGGAATACCCAGAGTTGCACCCGCTGCAACACCCACTCCAGCACCGGAACCAATTACAATCTGCGGCTTGTTGTGATGCGTCTGTGGATAGTAGCTGCTGCTGGTGCTGCTGCTGCTGCTGCCGCCGGCACAGCCGCTGGCCGCGGCCAAGGGCGGTGCACGACGATAGGCGCCACCACCAATAAGACCAACACCCGAAGCAGCGCCACCTCCCACAGCAACGCCAACTGCTCGTTCGTGATTGCTGCGATTCAGCGAGTTGCGCTGCTGCACATCCAATCTAGCTGTTCTCGTCAGCGGATATTGTTCCAGACGCTCGCGATGCTGCAGCTGCAGCTCGTACCGATCACGCTGATCTGCCGAGGAGTAGAGCCGCTGATTCGTATGTCCCAGCAGGCGGAAGTCACTCGTGTTGTAGGTGCCACCGACGGTTAGAAGATCGCGCTCGTTGAGGCTGCGCTGCTGGCGCCAAGGTTCCGTGATACGCACTTGTAGACGGCCGCCTGTAGATGTAGGATGTACTAGTAATGGTTGGCATATATACTCTTTTTGACTAGGGATTTGTATTTTTATTTTTGGGTGGGGTTTTTTTTTTTGTTGGGGTCTAAGGGGTGGAAGTAGTACTTAAGAAGGGGCAGTTAAAGAGACTCTAGTTTGCATTTGCTGGGTTCCTACTTCGCTCGGATTTGGGCTTTCTTCGCTGTGGCTGCTGCTGCTGCTGCTGCTTGCCTGACATTAGTTTGTTGTCCTTTCGGTTTCAATTCGGCGAAATAGTGCATTTGATAATTATATAATTTTGTGATTATTGATGTGGTTGGTTTTATGTTTATGTTATTGTTGTTTCTTTTTTGTTGTTCATAAAGCATAAAATATATAATATTTAAATAAAATACGTATGGGCGTTTAAAGACTTATGTACGATTATATGTGGTGTACTATTCTTAGCACCTATCAGAGATCGAAGCACATTCAAGTAATAATTTTACTGTAATCAATTTACTAAATATCCAGTTTATCATTTTGTCAAATCTTTTAATTTTAATTTTTTAAACATGAGATTTATTTTGTTTGCCAGTCTTGGCAAGATATTCATTAAAATTTTCCTCAGTAGATTTGAATGCATTGCTTATTAAGCATACCTTCAAAATAACACTGGATTTAACCTCAGACTTGCCAATTTTTCTTTTATGTGTAGATGTGTAATCACAACTGATAAGACCAGATCTGCATCTGTTATGCTTTAAAAAATAAAAGATTTGTAATCTGCAATCTTCTCAAACATATGCTAAGAATAGTAACATGGGCAGCTGTAAATGCTGTGTTTTAGATGCATATCAGATGTTAATAGTATATGTATGTATGTTAGCTAGTTTGGGGTATATACATATGTATCATAAGCAGACCTACGTTTGAGAGAGCTGTAGACGGTGCCAATGTTAAAAAGTAAGAGATCTAGTAACATGGCAATCAATTCTACGGATTTTGACCTAGCCTATAAGTCTGTTGAGTGTAACATTAAGATAAAGTTTTCAGAGGTGCTGGGGCTTATAAAATAGATACAAAAAACATGCCAGAAAAGGCAAACATCGGGATATTAGTGTGCCTGGAGACTTGGATATATAGTTAAATATATCGAAATATCTTAAATACTATACTTATCTGTTGAGGCTAAAACATGGTCAAACATTACATTGTTCACAGCTAAATGCAATATATGTATTTATGAATGGTTTGGCATAGGTTTGGCCTCAAGTTAACTAATGATTGGCTTTGCTCGTTTGCATGAAGTGAGAGAGGGGCGGGGGGGGAGGAGCCAGAACTGTGAGTGTGTAAATCTAATCTGTTAAGTGATGTGTAAAGCATGTTCAGAGTTTCTTTGTGTTGTTGTTCTTATTTATTTATTTTTTAATTTTTAAGTAAGGAGGAAACAGGAAACAGCGTTACGATATCCATGCAAATTCTTCACGTAGGTTTTTTTTCTTTCTTTTTTTTTTGTTAAAATTTACATTTACAATTAATTAAATAATGTAATTAAAGAAAGAGTTAAAGTTGGAAAAACAAACGAATGAGGAATTCAAAAAACATTTATGTGTACACAGCGCTTCGAGCGAGAGTGTGTTTTGAGGGGGGTGAGGGATTTCCAAAAACGAGTGAGGTGAAGAGAGGGCTTAAAGCAACAGAAGAAACAGTAACAAAGATCCAGGGAGGAAGACGCTTCTAGGCGCCGCTTCCCCGGACTTTCACACACGTACACGTACAAAACATCAATTGGAAATAATGCGGAACGGGGATAAAGTCTAAAAAGTGTGGACTGGATTAAGTGCTCAAAACGAGGAAAAGTTTTTGTAGGAGCGATAGACAAATAGAGATAGAGCGAGACGACATAAATTGTAAAGTGTACATTCCATTTTGTGACTTTCACAAATTATAAGGAAATTATAACATATAACCATAAAAAACACACGCAGTAAAATGCTTTAAAATTTTTGATTTTTTCATAATTTGTTTCGTTTTTTTTTGTTTTTTTTTTTTGCTTACATTTGCATGAATTTGTAGATCGCCGGGCGAGAGATTTGTTTGGACACTTTGCACTGCGCCAAAATTACCTGCTGTTGTTGTTGTTATTATTATTGCAATAAACATTGTTGAACAATTTGGGAAAAATTTTCATTTTGCATAATAGTTTGTGGCGGTCAGTTTTTAAGTGGGCAATTATTTGAGTTTTTTTTTAGGGCGCACATTGGAGTAACAAATAGAAAGAGAGAGTGGAGAAAATATATTCATATATAATATAAATAATAAGTTGGTGAAATTAATTTGGCAACACATTACTTAGTTGAACTTAGAATTAGGCAAACTTAATTAGCTTACGACTTAAGACTTAATTTTATTGAGGCTTAAATAACACTAATTAGCGACTATAATCTAAATATACATGTATTTTCTTATAATTTTTATCAAAAATAGCAATTTATATTTATAACAACAATTGAATTTACTTCGCTACAAGCTGTAGGCTCAATGTTATTTGCACGAAAAACGCAATGCGTCCATTCTTAAACTTTACACACACACACAGACGCACATGGAACACGACTTGGCTGAAACCTAGTTTTATGCCCCACAAAAAACACACACACACACACACATATATTTATACACACAGGCGCAGACTCACTCACACGCATATAGTTGTCCTCCTATTGTGGGCCATACCCCTGGCACACTTTCTTTTGACTTTGGTCACGATATAAAACGTTTATTGTGCACGTAACGTCGACAAAATAACGCAGAAACAACAACAAAAATAACAAAACAAAAAAAAAATTTAATAAAAACAGCCACGACAAACGGCAACAACAACGACAACGACAACGTTTTACTGTAAACAAAAGAACTCACGAAAACAAAACAAAACTAAAGTAAATAACACAGTTGTACAATATTTAGAACTTGATTTTAAGGTCCCCAGAGTGATCAGTCAGCAAAGCAAAGCTGGCCATGTTTAATTAAGTTTAAGTTGTAAGTTTTTCTTGCGATTTAACACTATTGAAGATCTGTGTTTTATTTAAACGAACACTCATTAATTGAATAATTGAAACTATCATTTTCAATATGCGGCATAATTTCAAGGGTATAAGAGCTATGCAAACTAAATTTGTTTTTCATAATTGTTTATGTTTTTACGACAATTAATAATAAAAAGTATTTAAGCTGAGCTTCAATAATGAACTTCAGATTTGAAGATTTTGTTCATCTTTTTGCTTTATATATAAAAATTTGAAATCTGTTGATTTCTAATTTGGTAAAGCGACTTTTTAAAAAATGGTGTAATTTATGGCAAACATATGTCTCTCGTTGTTGTAGCGCAGTGTTGTTTCAAAGTCAAATGCCGAAACGCACGCACAATTGCAGCAGGTGGAGAAGGAGTGAAGCACAGTCGACTGTGTGCCAGAGCGAGAAAGAGCATAGTGAAGAGACGGACAAGGCGTAGAGGAAAAGATGGCGCAAAAGAAAGCAAAAATCAATAATGTGTACAAAAACACGGACGCTCGGTCGTTGCTGGCTGCCCTTTGTGTGTGCTATGTGTGTGTGAGTGTGTGTGTGTGTGTGCCAAGCTATGCACAATCATCGCATTGTGCCAAACGCACAACAACAAAAATGTTAAAATCAAACAAACGGCGCCTCAGTTTGTGTTTGTTTGTGTTTGTGTTTGTGCGTGTGCGCCACTCTTGCTTCCTGTTTTTATATTTTTGTCCATAAATTCTAGCCAAGTTGCCTGCGAGAGATTGCGGCAGCAGAGGCTGGACAAGGAGACGGTGCGAGGGTGGGCAGACATGAGGGGGGGTCAGGTGACGAGGTGTTTGGGCAATGCGGCTGGCAAAAGCACAGCAGGCGAGAACAGCTTGTTCTATTTTTAAACCAGCAGGCAACGCACACAAACAAACACAGGACACAAACCCACACACAAACACACACACACACATGTATATATATATATATTATATATATATGGAAAGACAGACGCAGGCGCATAAATAGCACAAACAACAAGAGCTACGCACAAAAAGGCGTTGGTGTTGTTCGTGTTGTCCCTTTTGTCAGCCAGCCAGCCAGCCTCAATGTTCGCATTAATGTCACTCATACGCACAGTTGCACATGCACACGCACACGCACGCACCCACACAGACACACAGACACATAGACATACAAACGTGTTGTTGGTCAACATTTTAATTAAATTCGCTCACATATTTTTAAATAGAGGCACACGCAAATACACACGTTGAGTGCGGTCCATATTTATTTACTTATTTACAGCTTGGCGGCCATATGCGACACGTTTCGCGTTATTTGCTGGCTTTTGTGGTTGTCATTTTGGCCATTTCATTGTTTGGCTATTGATTTCGCTTTATTCATGAATTAATCTTAGTTGACACAAAAAAAAATTAGTCAAAGCTGCTGGCAACCTTTTTTATGGCTAATCGAAATGTAAATAAACACAGAAGTGCACAAAGGATCTTTTTTTCTTACGCTGGCAGCTGTTGATGGCAAATGTTGCGGAATTCAGGATGAATGCAGTTTCTGAAGCTGTTTTTGATAGGACGGTTTGCCGCCAACCCCCCCCTTGACTTATGCCATTGCAGACAGGGTAAGCACGTAAGCGAGTATATAAGTTAAAAGGTTTCATTCATCGAAGCGCTGAAAAGTGTGCTATAAATTTGGCAAGCAATACTATTTTTGGTACTGATGGTTTTCCCAACAAAATAACTTCCTAAAATAGATGGAAAGGGTAGAGACTAAGCTGGCATAGCTGCCAAAATTTTTTTCAATCAAATTTAACAGGAAATTTTAATCTCTTTTGTATTGCTATGCAATTTGCGAAATAAATAAAAATAAGCAATTAAGGTTTTAAAATTTGTTAAGCTATCATTTGCGGTAGTTTTTATATTAGAATTGGAATTAGTTTTGATTGAAATTTATCAATATTGTAAGTGTATATAGAAAAAGTATGTATTTTAATATAGCATACGATTCTTTATGTTAGCGAAGGAATCTGAAAGTGATCCTATTGAAATGAAACTTTTCAGATTTTGAGCTCAATGGTTTTAATGGGGTTTTTAGTGTAAGTTAATATCTCTAATTTGGTTTATTCACTGTGCGATCTATGAAATCAATAAATATTTTTTCTACTGTTAATTGACACTTGTACATCAATTGCTATAAAGTAAAAATCATGTCTTTTATTCACACAAATATCGATCAACTGTAATGGCTTAATATCTGCGAGAGTGGGGAAATCAATTCTCTACATACTCAAGCTATTTTTGTACAGTGTATTTCTAAGGACTCTTTTTTTGGCAGCGATTAGGTTTTTTGTTTGTGGTTGTTTCTCTTTTTACTGGCAGTTTCAGGTTTACTTTGGCAAATGCCTGCAATTTTTTGTTGTGGCTTGTGTTGTGTGCTAATCTATTTGCATTTTGCATTTAAATTTTTCCATTGCTGGCGTTTTTTATTTTGTTGCTGTCTAAGCATTTTTTGTGGGTGTATGTGTGCGTGTGTGTGTGTGTGACATTTGTTGGTGTTGAATGCAAGCTGTGGTTAGTTGTTGTTCTAGCTGCACTAGTTGTGATCGCCACTCACCTTATTATTGCTGTTTTTTTTTTTATTTGGTTTGGTAATTAATTGGTTATTGATTTGTGTTTAACAAATATTTAATTGGCTGTTTAAGGGGATTAATCCAAATGAGCTGCACCAAAAACACTTGAATTTATATTTAATTGTATTTTTATTTTGCTATAATTCGCAATTCACTAACATTTTTCATGGTTTTTGTTGGCCAAACGCGTCGTCTAATTTGCAGAACAAATTGTGTGCTTTGCTTAAGCATGGCCTAAACCAACACACACACATACACAGAATAGCGAACAGAGTGGGCAAGGAACAAGCAGGTAATCGCGTGGCTGTACAGTAAACAAATCGTAAATTTTCCTATATTTTGTTTTCACCTGTGCCCTTCAGCACAAAAGAAAAAGGCAAATAAAACCACAACACAATAATAAGTATACAAATAATAAGAATAATTTTTTTTGCTCACGCAAGAAAATGGCCTGGGCGTATACATACATATATATTATATATATATATATATATATATATGTGTGTGTGTGGGTCTTGGGCGCATGTGGGTGTTTGTGTGCCATATGCAAAAGCGTCTAACAAGCGCCACAATTTGCGCAGTTTTAGGCTGACCAAAATTTGATTTATGCCTTGATTCGATTTAATTTTGATAGCTGCCGCCCGCAAAATATATACATATATACTTGTATAAATATATATATATATATGAAGAATATATATGTCTGCACTTAAGCGATTGTAGACGAATTAGACTGGCGCCGTTATTACCTTTTTAGCAATATTGTGTTTTTCAAAATAAATTTTATGTGATTTTAATTCACTGTTTTACTTATTTTTGGATTGCTTTTTTTTTTATTTGATTATTTGTGGTTTCATTTATTCCATTTTTTTCTTTGCTGCCTTTTTATGTTTCTGCAACATTTTGCACATGACTTGTGCCTTTTCAGGGCATTTTTGAATTATATTTATGTTTTCTTCTTATTTGTAACACATTTAACCTTCACCGGGTTTGTGAAAGTTCTGAATTATTTATTGCTCAATGTCAATTAATTGCACGACTTATTATCACAAACACACACTCTCACATACCAACACACACATAGGCAAACGCACATTGTTTTTCTTTTATGTATGTATTTTTTGTTGCACACTTTTTTCTTTCTTTTCTTTTGCTCCAAGGTTGTTTTTAGCGCAACCTTAGCCTTAAATTTTTGAGCCACACGTTGAGTTTCACTTTCGATTTCTCGCACATGGTTTTTCGCGGCGTTTTTCACGAAATTCGCTCCGATTTTGCGTTGCTTGACATTATTTGTTATGTTAGTATTATTTTTGTCGTTTTCTGTTTTATTTAGATTTTTCCGACACGTGCGATTTTTACGACGAGTTGTGGCCCGCAGCGGCTGTTTACTCGCCTTTAAAGTTCATCGAAAACTAATTTCGTTTCGATTTCAAAAAAAACCTCAATGGAATTTTGCTTTACGTTTTCGCTTTCCTTTAGCGCCTACCCTTGTTGTTGTTGTTGGTGTTGTTGGTGCTGTTCGTGATGGTGGTGCTGGGAGCCTACAACATTTCCAATAACAATGTTACAAGTTCGCCATATTGTTGTTGCTGCTGTAGCAGCACTTTCCCATGGCGCTTCCAGTGCACAACTAAAAATAAAGTTAAGCGTGGCCATAGCGACGACAACAGCGACGGCGACGGCGACAGCGACAGCGACGTTGACTGCGACAGCGACTGCGACGGCGACGTTGACTGCGATAACATTGACAGCTGCTGCTGCTGCTGCATGCTAGGGTTCAGGCGGGGTTAGGGGCTACCCTTACTATTTTCTGTTTTCTGTTTTCTCTTTTCCGTTGTCTGTTGTTGTGTTTGTGTGTTTTTGCGCTGTGTGTTTTCCACCTCCAAGGCGAGTGGCAAAATCAGCGTGTTTGTCTTTGCTTTCCAGCGAGTGGTTGGGTCAACCTCTAACCCCAAACCATCCCCCTCTCACACACAACCGCCATTCCCCCCCTCGCGCCGACAGTCAAGCGTAGGCGAGCGCGTGTTGGATGCTTGACTAACTGTTCTGTCTAACTGGATTGCAAGTGCATTAGTTGTTGTTGTTGTTGTTTTTGTTTTTGTTTCTGCTGAATTCGTAGTAAAGAGCATGACGCTGCAGCAAATGAAATGCAGTGAATGAAATGACGTCGCTGCGCCAAAGCTGGCTTTTGGGAGAGTTTAAAGTGAGCAGCGACCGTTGAAATCTGATCTGGTCGCAGATATAAATACAATTTGCATGGCGTCATCAGAGTTACCCGTTACTATTAATATAATACAGTCGGAGCTGAACTTAAATCACTGCTACAGCTTAAAGCTGATTTGATAATGTATATCTTAATTAGGTAACTTCAATGCCAGCTGCTAACTGATCTTACAATTTAAAGTACTATTATTGCCTTCTTTATAACGATATTCAACGATCGATTCAATGCTATTTTGTTTCTAATTGTACGCTTAACATATGTGAATAATTTGTATTTATTATTTAAGAAAAACATTATTGAGAATGATAAAGAAATTAACAAAATATTGCAGTCATATTTCCTGCATTGACAATTAGTAGTCAAAAGATTTAAGAAAACACATCAGCTAAAAAGTTGCTTATGCTTAGGTTTGCCAAAAATGCCAATTAACTAAGCTAAATTGAAAGGCTAGATATATGTATAATAATATTGAAATATAAATTTCTTTCAGCTAGTACACTTAATCAGTTCTATATAGATCTTTGCTCACAGCCAGCTAAAAAGTAGAGTATTAACTAGAGTCACCCAAATAGGAAAAACATATAACTATAATTCTCTAATACACTAAACGAAACACATCAAATCAGGATATACAACTAATATAGCTTAAAAAACATTTCGCAACCCCTTGACACAGTGCAACCAACTCCCAATACTGCTCCACAATTCGACAACCCCGCTAAGCTGGAAGGTCGTGTTATTTGCAACTAAATCAGAGCAGAAAATACATTTTTAGGCTTAAATCAAATAAATTTGACATTATGCGCGCTCATCGCAACATCATCAGCTGCTGTTAAGGCCATGGAAGAGCCAAAAGAGATGGCAATGCCGCGTGCTGCGGGAGGGGGGTGGGGAGTTGCGGTGGGTGGGTGGTTTGCTCTAAGGCGGATCAAATGGGAGGGGCTGAGTAGGCGGACAACGGCAAGCAAATGCAGCGCATGCGTTTTGCCAACCGTTTGTGTTTGTTTGTGGGAAATTTTCCAATTTGTCACTGGAAGGAATTCCAGCGCATGTCCGCTTGCGTTTGCCAGTGACTATTGTGAATCGAGCACAGTGGTGAATTAGTTATACACTGTGGTGAACTTTCGGCAGGCGCGTGGTTCTCTGTGGTGATTTTGCGAGGGGTTAGCGCCAGTGCAGCTGCACCGAGACATACGCCAGACCAGCTGCAACAAGCTTTGAGTGAAGAAGATGGCGGTGGTGCTGGAGTGGTTGATTGTCTCAATGGGGGGTGGGGCGGGAGAAGAGTGTTGAGAGCTACAGTATCAGTGGTTAAGTTACCGTTGCAGTTGGCAGAGTTTTGCACACAACTTTCTGCCTGCTGCCTGCCTGCTTATCGACATTGTTGGGTAGACCAAAAACTTTGCGCCTAATTTTATGCCACAGTTTCTAGCAGCAGGCCCCAGCAAACTTGGCTGCCAGACAACAACAACTCCCACTTGGTGCTTTATTTGAGTTTTAGTTTTTTTTTTTTTTTTTGAGGGGCCAAAGTTGAAATCAATAATTATTATATGCTAGTTTGCGCTGTTGGGTGGGTGTGCGGAAGGGGCGTGGCAAGTGCAACATGCTTGCCAGAAACTTTGTGCACGCTAATGTGCAGCAATAAAAAAGAAGGCAAGAAATTTAAATCACCCGTCGCCATGTTGCATGCCACCACATGCCTGCCTGCGCCTGCCTTGCATGCCTACTTATTGAGGAGGCTGGCAGCCAAAGTGCCAACAAGAAACTTTCTAATTAGGATAATAAATTTGGCCAGCAACGCACTTGACAGTGTCGCCGGCGATGTCGCTCAGCAAAACATGATGCAAGGCAGCAAAGCCCCTCCGCCCCAACCCCCTCCCACCTCCCAACCGCCCACCTTAACCATCTACCTTTGAGCACAGAGCAACTATTTTGATATCTTGCGGTTTGCCTGCCATTGCCTACTACAGCTACCACTACAACTACGGGCGGTGGTTGGAAAATGTGTTTTCGGGTCAGCTGGTGCTCTTCAGGCTGTGCCCCGTTGCTGCATATAATTTATGCTGATTGCATTTAACGGCCAGGAGCACAACAAAAACAGAATTGCTCGCCTAAAAAGTGTACGGGGTCCAAAAGTGAGCACTTGTCGCGGTTCTTTTGCCTGTTCTCCGCCCAGTCAACAATTTATTTTTATTTTATTTCGCTCATGTTGCCATTGCCGCTGCCTGCTGCTGTTCAGAGTCAAGTGGCCCCAAGATAAGCGCCTCCAAATGTTTCCCCACCGAAAAAGAAACTATTTGTGTGTTTATGTGTGTGTGTGTGTGTGTGTGTGTGGTCCGAGGGCTTGCTTTCTATTTTTGCAATGCGGTGCATGCAACTTGCATTTTCCTTTGTGGCATTTGAAAAACTTTTCTTTGCCATTTTCGCCCAACAAATTTTCACAGTGAGAAATTATGTGGAAAATTTAGGACTTCCTTTCTAACGGCCGCCAGCTGCAGATTACGCTATAAAACCAGGTCAGCAAAATGGCCATATTCAATTTGCCAGCTAAAAAAACTTAAATCGAGCTTACTTTAACTAAAAATCTAGTTAAATTTACAACTAGCTTAATTGAAGACATAAGATTTGAGGATTACGACTTAAAAGAGTAGATGAACAGTCAAAAAAAAAAAAACAAAAATTCAAAAAATATTAAATATTTATGTACATAAAGAAAACATATAATTTTTGTTTAAAAAAAAGTGTAAGAAATCTGATGGAAATTGTTGAAATTGTTGCTTCAAAGAACATTAATTTAAATGTTTGTAAGTGGAAAGCCAAAAAGATCTAAAGGAAAAGACAACGCACCAATGAGAGACAGCAGTGTGTTACTTTTTTGAAAAGATTTCATAGATATATAAATATATACACGTATTTAGATGTATACATACGCACATATATATGTATATATATTTTGTGATATTCAATATAATTATTATTGTTTTCTTAACGAGCGAGTCAGAAGAGAGACAGAGAGAAAGAGAGATACAGTTAAAAGAATTAAGAGCTTTTATCAAAACAGAAAAGTTGTTATTTTTTTTGTTTTTATAAACGCCTAAAATGGACACATAGATTTCTTAAATTGGAATCGGGGTTAAAAGAGACACAGCGATACAGAGATATATATATTTAAGTATATATGCTTAGAGAGAGATAGTGAACGCTAGCGCGGTCAACAGTTACATTTACAGAGAGACAGAGAGAGAGAGAGACAGATAAAGTCAGATAGATATAGACAGAGAGACAAAGAGAGAGAGAGAGAGAGGCATAAAAGAGTGCAAATTGGAGAAAACGGAAAAGCTCACCATCATAATCGCTGCCAGCATTCACAGTATGCGATTGCGACTTGGATTGCGCCTGCGCCTGTGCGGCCATCAGATGACTCTGGAACTCCTCCTCGGAGCTGCTGAAGGATCGCTGCTGCTGCGACGCATACTGCGCTCCGGCTAATGTCCGGCGCTGCTGCTGCTCCTGCTGCTGCTGATTGTAGGAGGTGGCATCCATTGCATGTCCCCCGCTGATCGTCAGATTTCGGGTCAGTGGTGGTGGCTTCTGATACCCACCACCCATTTGGCCTGGTTGCTGATGGATTTGTGCGTGCGTTGCTGCTCCTTGATACGACTGTTGCTGCTGTTGTTGTGGCGGCATTCGCTGCTGTTGCTGCTGTTGATGCTGACGTTGTTGTTGTTGTTGTTGTTGTTGCTGCTGCTGCTGTTGTAGGTGTTGCTGCCGTGCAGTGAGATGTTGCTGCTGCTGGGGTGGCTGTCGCTGTTGCTGCATCATGTGATGTTGCTGCTGCTGTTGCTGCTGCTGTTGCTGCTGTTGTTGTTGCTGCTGCTGTTGTGAATGTGACTGCTGCGGCACCTGACTGGGATGCGCCAGATGTGGATGTTGTCGCATTAAACCATCCAATTCGCCCTGCAACCAGTTGTAAATTCCATTTAATTTTGCTAGCTTTTATTTATAAAAAATGCCAAGTTTTTTCAACAGACTAGTTTACATATTTATATTAATTAATTCGAAAACTACAAGTTTACCAATTTGTTGCATAAGTTTTTGTCAAATCGTTTATTTAAATTATTTTTTTTATGTGCATTTCCGCTTTGATTCCACCAATTCTTTGGTTAACAATCCTATTGCTGTCCTATTGCATAACTTGCCCCTTGATTTCTATTCAATGTACTTCTAATTATTGCTTAAGACCCAAGTTTCTTTCCCACCCACAAGAAATGTGTTAAATATTGTACGATTAAAATGTTTACCTGGTAATAGCGCGGATCATCCTCGGGATAGGCACCCGATCTCTGAGGATGTTGCTGCCCATAGCCCTGTTGTTGTTGCTGCTGCTGCTGTTGGTATTGTTGTGCCTGCTGCGGGTTCATTGGTTGCATGCGTTGCCGCTGCTGCTGCTGCTGTTGCTGCTGGCCGGGACTCATGGGTTCCATGCCGCTGTCGGAGATGGAGAGGCGGCGATTCGTAGGCTGCTCCTGCTGCGAGTACTGGCGACGCAACATGCTGCCGGCTCGCTGCATGGGCAAGTTCTCCTTCTCGGCAGCACTGCGCGTCCGCTCCAGCTTTGGCCGCTTATCCGTCGTATCGTGCGGATCCACAATGGCCTGCTGCGAGATGTCCTGTGCAGGCAATAAGTGAGAGCAATGTAAAAATGACTTCGAATTGGATCTATCGGCTTGCCACTTACGCTGCTGCCATCGGGCTCGATGCGCCTGATGAAACCATCTTGTTGCACCGCTGTTTTATTGATCCACTGGCCCGTCTTTGAGAGCAGCTCCTGTTTCTTGCGGCACAAAATGCACACCCAGATTACCTAAAATTATACAAGGCAATCAGTTTTGTTTCAATTAAAATATACATAATTTTAATTATTAACGGATAACGGATTAGGGAATCGAACTCAAATAAGTTATTTATCTATGGTACTAAACCAATATTCAGATCCTAATGAATTTCACAATAAGAGATATAAATAAAAAAAAATATTTATAGAATTTAATATATTTCTGAACACAGTTACTTTTAGGTTATAGTCAAAAATAATATTCTCAATAATAAACTTGTCCAGAGCATGGAACAGGAAGGTTGGGTGCTCCTAACACCCATCGAGGTGCTTTACTTCGCCAGTGACCTCGTTCAACTGTGGCACACCTTCGATTTCCATTGGATTACATATGTTGAACGCGGACATCGCGAATACTTTGCCGGCTTCTGCTGTGTTCAATTGTGGGCACCCCGATGGTCTTGGGCCTGGCTGTTTAAGCGGAATGAGCGGGCAGAGGAGGTGGAGAATGAGGAGGGACTGTTGCAACAGGAAATTCAAGGGATTCACATGTCGCTCACATTTCAAGCAACCCATTCTAATGACAGTTGAATATTATCTGCATAGCAAATTGAAATTCTATTTGGCGGTTTTTTTTCTTTACTATGCCGAAAATTGTTAAATTTTATTCTCATCGTAATACACATATGTATATCTGACTATATATGTGTGTGTGTGTGTGTGTGCACGGTGTGTGTTAATATGTGTGTGACATCTTGGCAACGCTTCAACGAATCGTTTGGCAACGTGGCCAGCAAATGATAAGCCCAGGCAAGAGCCAAACCATCACGGCTCACTGAACAAAATAAAAATTGAAAAAATACGGAAAACGTGTAATTGAAATGCAATTCTATGTGAAATGGTGAATGTGAACTGGTAAATGTGGTGCCAAAATGCTAAAATGCTTGCTGAACGGATCCCAATAGAATTGCAGCCAAAATTGCTGAAAACGTTGCCTTGAACCGAAAACTAGAACAAAAAATGGAATTGAGTCGAGCTTGATGAGTTGCAATAAATTAACTACATTTAGTAGAAAATCCTCCTAATCTTTGCCAAGTGGTTCTTATTAGTAAAACATGTTAAATTGATAACAAAGAATGTGAATATCTATAGGAGTATCCTGACCCAAGATCTGAGTGCAATATATATGGCTATAATACACTTTCTTTTTACTAACTATGATATTCCTTGAAATCAGATTAAGGGATGCTTCCTTCTCGTTATACAATCTTTATCCATAAGGATCTGGAGCAAATCGTTGTGAAAATACGCAAGGAGCAAAACAAAGAATCCTTTCTTTCCATTCAAGATTGTACATATACCAAATTTAACGAGCATCAGCTTCTAAAAAGTATTTTAAGTTCGTCTTGTGTTTGCAGTCCTCTGATAAAATGGGAACTTCATTATTTCTTGTGAAATATTATTGAAGACAAAGCATTTATTATTACATCATTGTACTCCCACTTCTAACTTGAAATTTGTGTAATGATTGTGAAATTATATCAAGGGAAAATCTATTTAAAGCGCGCTTTTTCTCAGTTGCCTTTCAATGTCAAAAAGCAAGTGCCAAATGGAATCCGCGCGCCCATTGAAAACTAAACGCCCAATAAATATACTGAATAAGTTTTATAGTCGCGCGTTGGCGACACAGGCCATTATTTATGCGTGGTGCACGCAGCAAGCAGCAAGCAGCACGCAGAGTTTTGTGGGGCAATTGGTAGCGAGTTGCTTGTAGCTGGCCAACGGGGCGGATGAGCGATGGGCAGTTGGCAGTTAGCAGTTAGCAGGCAGTAGTCAGTAGTCAGTAGTCAGTAGTCAGCAGTCAGCAGACGCCAGAATAGCTGGCGACAGAGTGTCATCCAATTTATCAATGGCTGGCTGGCAAAATAAGCAGCATTCGCAGAGTGTCGCTGCCATTTTGTTGGCTACACGCGTCGCCGAGTGACGGGCGCGTCTAATGGCACTTGAAAATTGCCAACTGGAAAATGTGTCGGGCCGAGCTGTCAGCTGAGATGTACACACATACACACACACACACACACACACACACACACACACACATGTATAGACACACACTTACTCTCAAACTCACATACACGCAGAAAACAAAACGTTATACTTTAGCCATGTTAACATTTTTATTATAATCAAATTTATTTAAGTCCGCCTTCTGGTTTGCTAGGTAGGGAATGATTTTAATACGGTTTTTTAACTTTAATTTTGAGAAATCAGTGGAACAATGAACTTAATTAAAGTAAATATTACGTTAAATAACTTATTTTGTGAAAAGAAAATTAAGTAACTAACTCCAAATCAGAGAGACCAAACGCTTCTTTTCTTTAGATAAAAAACAACGATTGTCTTAATTATATATTTTTATATTAAAATTTTACTTTTAAGCTTTTAAAATGTACTTTTTTATATTTTCCGTATTCATCTAATGATATTTGAGACAGGTTGCATTTAATTTGGAATTTCATAATGGGTTCACTAATTTTACTCATTACACATAGTATCTTTTCTATTTTTTAAATCAAATTTCTCTCTGTGTAAATAAGCCAGGTTCGAAGGAAGAAGTGTAAAGAGAGAGAGGACAAACAAAAATAGAACACTTACCTTGTTGCTGCGCAGCGTCACTTTGCCGCCGCAGCGAGCACAGCAGCGAATGTTGCAATAATGGCAAATATGGCCAACTCCATCGGCAAACTTGGTCTTAAGGCAAATGTGACAGGTGGCATCAAGTTCGACGCCGGCCTTTTTCTGCTGCTCGGATCGCTGCCTGATTTGCATCTCAAGCGTGACAACTTCGTCCTGCTTGCGGCTGTAGAAGATGCAGAAGATGCGTTGACAGTCAGTCGAGTAGAGTTGTTGTTATTGGGCTTATCAGCCAGCTGTTATCAGCTGTTATCACTCACCGCATAATCTCGTTCTGTTGGTCCTCCTCCTGTTTCTGACGCATGAGCACATTCTCAATCTGCATCCGCTCGTGGGGCGTCAAATGCGACAAATCTGGCATCTCATCCATGGCTAACGACAGCTGGAGCTAAATTGTTGCTTGGAATGTTTGCTTTGTTTGCTTATGTTTCGTTGGTTTTGCACATAAATACTAATTGTAGTTGCACTAATTAGTTAAGTTAATCGCTTTGTTTTGTGTATTTATAAGAGTATATAATTATTAATTATTTATTATTTTAAATTTATAGAATTTTGTTTGGTTGTTTGGAAATTTTAAAGCTTCTCTTTTTATGTTTAAATTGATTTTTGGTTTTGAATGCAATTAGGCAATATTTATAAATATAATATTTTATTTTTTTTTATAATTATTATTATTGTTATTAAATTTATTTGGATTATTAAACCATTCTGACAGAAAATCACAGAGCAAATTTCTAAATTTTACTTTTTATTTATTTTTCTTATATTTGTTATAGTTTTGTTTAAAAGAAGTTATTATTTTTTATAGATGTTGGTTTTTTGTTTATTTTTTTAAGACTTTTGGAAATTCGTTGAAACTTTTTACAATGGTGCTGATCAGTTTTGCAGTTTCCCGTTTCGCTAAGCACTTGGATGATGTTGTGTGTGTGTGTGTGTCTTAATGTGTGTTGGGAGTGAGCGAGATGTGTATGCGTGTGAGTGTGTGTGTGTGTGTGTGCGTGTATATGTGTGCTGCACTTTGACCTTTTCAAGGTCAGTTCTCCTTCTCGGTGTTTTTAGGTCGCTTTCATATTAAGAGCAAAAATTGTAGAAATTTATTAACTGCGACTCGATTCGGTTTCTGTTTCATTTTGTCAACGCTCTAAAACGCTGCCTTGCCTTTGTTGTTGTTGTTGTTGTTGTTGCTGGTGACTGCGTTTGATGTTGTTGTTCTTGTTGTTGCTGTTGCTGTTGCAGTTTAAATGGTTGTTGCTGTTGGTTATGTTGCGGCCGATGCTGTTCTTGTTGTTGTGATGTTGTGTGTGGCGAAGCCATTTTTGATTAGCAATTTAAAGCGTGCGCTGTTTATGCAGAAGAATTTCAGTAGTCAGCACTACAAAAGAGAGAGGGGATAAGATATAAGAATAATATTATAAAACTAAATGAAACTGATTAATTTATAAATGGCAAAGTCCTTAAAGTTTTATAGATGTTACCCGCAACATATTCTTTTACAGAAAATAACGTATTTTTCAACTTGAAATGCAAACAAAATTATATTCTTATAAAAAATAAACTTAAAGAAAAAACAGCAAGTTTGCGAATTAAAAAACAAGCAATTGTTTACCAGCTGCAATTATTATTTTGTTATGAGTTTTGACAATTTTTCGAAGCTTCGAACGGAAATGAATTTCATCTACTTTCACTTGCAAATCTGAGCTAAATTCGAACCCGACCAGTTGTAATTAGATTCTTTGCCACGTTTCTAATAAACACAAAATTTCGATTAAAATGCCAAAACCAGGCTGCAGCTGAAAGGTAGGCAACAGTTTTTGTCTCTAACCATTTAATTAAAACTCGAAATGAAATGCAGTCTCCCAAACTCGAAACATTTGTATAAACAAAACGGAAATGAGAATTTTAACGAGATCGAGTTGATGGCATGCAGAGGGCTATATCGGACGGCAGACTGAACACAATACAAACATGTGTAGCAGTAAGTATTTATGACCATCAAACAACAAAAAAAAAAAAACAGCTAAAACTAAGGGGCCGCTCCACAATGGGAGAGCGACAGAGAGAGGGAGAGGGAGACAGAGAGAGTGAGAAGAGGAGAGTAGTAGCAACAAAGCAGCTGGTCACAGGTGCGCAGAGGTGAGGGATTGAGAGCTGTGCTGCTTGCGGTTGACCCGGTGACGCACGTTTAAAATGCGAAAATATATACGAGGCCACACACACATACACACACACACACACACACACACGCAAATGCATGTAAAAACGGAGGGAGGGGGCTGCAGAACTATTTATGTTGACAAACTTGCTCGTTGGGGCGCGCAGGACTGAAAAATGCATGCGAAAGCCAACACTTCCCCGACCGAAAGAGAGAGGGAGAGAGCGCACAGGGGGTAGCATATTGGAAGGGGGGGTTCGGAAATACTCTTATTGTAGATGCAGGATAAGGAAGCTGCAGCAAAGGGCCTCTCATGCGCCCCATTTCCGTCCACACGTCCGTGTGCACGTATGTGTGTATGTGTGTGTGTGTATTTTGCTTATATGCAGATTGCAATGCGGATTTTACACGTTAGAATTAACTTATCTCAAAGATGACGTTGATAAAATGAAAGGAATGATTTGGCAAGCAGCCACTAAATAGATAGAGATAAGTAGTAATATAAAGGCTTAGTTACTCGTATTAATAGGATATCGACCCCCCGTGTCTCAAGTGATTGATGTGACAGACATTTGGAGGAGCATAGAGCAGGTCAGGCTTCAAATGTGGCACAACACATCAGCAATGCAGATGAGGTAACGATAACAAAAAGGAATACCAACAATATTTATGGCAAGTATTGCAGTCTGTAACTTTGAAACAGTTTCGACCTAATTTGCAATCTTAAAATTAGAATTTGTATAATCAAAAAATCAGGCAACAACAACTTACTATTTTAGTAAACCCACTTACTATTTTTTTTAAAGTTAAATATAGCTTGGAGCTTTGCAATGAATAAGAATACATAACTAAAATATTATTTTTGAATCATAACATTATTCAAAATTTAATAAAATTATTTAATTAAAGAAAATTTTATTATTTGAAAATTTCTTGCTTTAAGTTTCTTAAATATATGCTTGTAGCTATAAATTTTTCAGTTTTCAACTTTGATTAAAAAAAAACTGTGATATAAATTAAATTGAAGTGATTGATAAAGTTAATATAGATTTATATGCAGAGAATAACGCTTGCATTTTTTTGTAGAACAGTAAAAAATTAAAATAAAATTAAAACAAGATTGAGTTCCTTAAGCAGTTAGACGATTGTTCGAAAGCATCAAAGGATGTCGGTAAAAATACTTTCATAAATATTTGGTTATCTGCAAGCAGACTCCAAGTGCCCATTGATAATGTAACTGGCACATTGCTCGCCTTAAGACAACATTCACACACTCAGCTGCAGCTGGAGCCCCAGGCAAACAGGTCTTGACACAACAAGACGTCTGCTGCTGCTGCTCTTTGAATGCATTCATCCCACTACCCCTCCCCAAACCCCTCCTACTAAGCATCCCTATTCCGAGCGATGTCACGGCAGCAATAGTTCAGGCGAGATAATATTCTGTTTTCAGGGTATTATGGCCTGCTTCGAGTTCGTGTCGCTGGCAGCTAAGCTCCTTTGGGCTCATGAATTGGTAACGCAACAAATGCAGCAGAAGCAATAACAAACAACAGCAAACAGACTACAAAAACAACAACAACACCAGCGACAACTGGAACAGCAACTGGCAGCAACAGCGACACATATCCATGCAAAATTGATGGCTGCACTGGGAGCATTGCGGGGCCTTAAGTGACTATTTTATGTGCCTCGACAAGCAGAGACAGAACCAGGGACAGGAGCAGTGGCAGAGGCACATAGGGCGCATAGGATCGGACAGTTGCTGTCAGTTGCTTAATGGCCTGATGGACTAAGAAAAATTAACAGAGCAACCAAGAATTGCAATTGATCACGTTGACACCATATCTAAACAAAATTAGAACTTGCCACAAAAGCAATTTTAACTTGCGACAAAATGTTAAAATGCAACTAAATGGGAAAACTTTAACATTAACGAGTGGGGCGAAGCCGAACGAGGGAATGCGGGCAATTTTGCTGTCACTGAGAGTAAGTTTAACAATTCACCACAGCGCGCAAGAAGAGAGTGAAACGAGTCAAAAAGTGAGCGAGAGAGAGAGAGAGAGAGCGAGCGCAAGGGAAAATTTCCCAGTATCCCAATTATGTGTGTGTGTGTGTTTTTGTGAGTATTTTTGTTGCAAAGTAGAGCAAAACGTAGTCAAAAATACAAAACAAAATGGAAAATAAATAAAATGAAAGCCCCCAAAGGCAAAGGCAAACAAGTGAAACTTAAAGGGCACAAGGATAAATTAAAAGAAAAAAGAAAAGAGAATAATAAAGAGTGAAGTCAAGAGGTCAAACATTGGCCCGTTATCAAGCATTGTATAATTATTATTATTGTATTTGCATCAAGGTTAATGCACAAAATGTATATGCCACATACTCACCGCGATAAGAATTGAATGTCGTGTGATAAATGTGAAAGTTCACAGGCAAAACAGATAGTTGCTGGCGATACCTACAACTGCTTATAATCTGATAACTTATTTTATCTCTCATTCTCACCCTCTCTATTGCTCTCTCTCTCTCTCCGTCTCGCTCTAGCTAATTGTCACTTTCAATTAGCAGTAACAATTAAAAGAGCAGCCCTAAGTGCAAGGGCATGGTAAAAACAGAGGCAACAACAGCAACCAGCTAGCAAAAAAAAAAAAAAAAAAAGCAAAAGGTCAAAATGTACAGCTTTCACACATTTTAGCTTACAATCAGAGAATAAGTCCATGCCACATTCGCTAACGGACGCCCCCGCACTCTGCCACACATAGAAAGTCAGAGAGCATTTATGATTTTCTTATTTTTCTCCCCGCTGCAAGAGACCGCAGCATAAGAGCTTATTTTCCAATACATTTGTTCGAAATCGGGAAAACATAATTGTGTAGTGAAAAGCATCCTTTTAATTAGAGCTTAGCGAACTCAGAAATCTCAATACTCAATCAGTTGCATTTGTGGCAGATAGTGCACTATAAGCCACAACTAATAAAAGTTGAAACTGGCTGTATTTTGTGTCACATATTTAAAATGAAACTATTTTTTATTAATAATTTTCTATTCTTTATTGTATATTAAATATTTAAATATTTATATTAGCTTTATGAAATGAAAATTGATTTATTGAATGTTAATTTTCAATGATTTCTTCATAATATGTAAAATAGAAAAGTTCTTCACTACTGGGCTTTTAATGTAGGACTGATTTCAATTAAATATAAAATTAGTGTTTATATTGAATTCTATGACATCTGCAAAGTAAAAGGCACATTATCTTAAATGTCTTACTTAAAGGATACACAGTTAATTGCTTCAGCCAACAATAACTGGAAAAACCCTCGATAGGTTTATATGTATATATATATTTTTAACAACATTATTAGAATGCATTGAGTGGTGCTTAATTTTTAATAGAATAATTGAACTCGCTGTTCACTTGCTTGCCCCTGCAACTTAACTGCTTCAGCTATATACATATTTACGTCATTTTGCCGCTTCATTTATTATGCCTGGTTATCCGACTTTGCAATTTGTGATTGTCAGCTGCATTTTATTTTTAGTTGTTGCTTAAAAGTCAAAGGGCAACTGGTTGCAGTTTGCAAGTTGCAACCGAGTTTTTTGTACTGGGTTTGTGTTTGGCCCATTTATCACACTCGACGTGGCCAACTGTCAACGCAAATGCTAATTTTCAATTTTCTTTTCCTTGCCTTCGGCTTTGGCTAGTCTTTTAAGTGATGCCACTGGTTCTCATCGCCCGCTGCGATCGCAAAATTTATGCACATATTTTTCATGGCATCATTTTCCACGTTGACGGGTGCAATGGACTCGCCTTGTGTGTTTGTGTGTGTGTGTGTGCGAATTTGTAGTTTATTTCTTGGCACATACACAGCTAAAAAGAAAACGTGGCCAAGTTGCAGTGCTGCGGTTGCGGCTCAAAGCCAAAGCCAAAACAATAAAAGAGCCAATGACTTGGCTACTTTGTCGCTCTTGTCTGCCAAAGAAAGTTCTGTTGAACTCCTCAGCAAATGGGTCATTTCAGTTGTAGCCAAGTTGTTGCTCTTTGCGTGCACGTAATTAGAATATTTTATATTTGAGCGCAAAATGTTGGCAACTCATTTCTTAGCCAGGCTGCCAGTGCTCAACAGCCTGGCAGTCATTAATACGCCTGGGGCCAACAGAATAATAAAATACTATGCGCTGACAAATGCAACTATAACAGGAAAGAGACAAAACGGGGTATTGGGGCCCAAAGAGGAAGGGACACGCCTACATTCCTGCTTCCTCTGCAAAGTATTACAATTGCGAACACAATTTCCATGCAATTAACTGAAAACAAATACAAGAACATCCTTAACTGAGTATGGAAACTAAAAAATATATATATATAGTATATATATATATATGATGAACAAAACTTGTCAATTACAAGGGGCAAACATTGACTGTAGGGCGACTGCAGCTGAAAGTTGCCCAACAAAATGAACAAAACACAAGCAAATATCGGAGAGGGGAGAGGAGGGCAAAAAGAGGCATGGATAATGTTCCCACTTAGTTGGCAGCTGGCATTGTGTGTGTAGTTAAAATGTCAAAAAGCGAACGATGACATAGGGACACAAAAAGCAATTTTATGCACCCATTGAACCCAGCAACATCAACAACAACAAAAAAAACAACAACACAAAACAACGACAACAACATAAAGGCAAAGCAGAAGAATAGATATGGCCAGTAGTTGCTAGTTGACTCGATAATTTTTAACAAGCTTCGCCCACAACAGCAAAGCACCCACTGTGTGTGTGTGTGTGTGTGTGTGTGTGTGGCAATAATGGCTAGAGATTCAGCTAGTGGGTGTTTGGTTGGCATTACTCATACGACGCGTGTGCAGCGTCAAACATTTATGACGTTCGTGGCCATCTTGCGTCTGTGTCGCTTGTCAAAGGCCCCGTCGCGTGTCGTCATCATTGTCATTTGTCAAGGCAACCGACAACAATAACAACAACAACAACAACAACAACAATAGTCACAACACTCAACTGATGACCTCTGACATCGCCCACCAAAAGCAAAAACTAACTCAACTCAATGCATTAACTGGGTATATTAAGTTTAGCCAGAGTGCTTGCAACAAAGCGAACAAAGACGTCTGTAGCCAGTAAGTTAATTAGCCTGGAAAAGTTACAGAAATAGCCACAAAAAGCCAGATCGCATATCGCTTAAGACATACAAATTATCATTTTGATACTGTTCTTGGTTGTTGACTTGTGCTGTGAAAATTTGTTCTTAAGTGGAAAAAGAGAATCAAATTTTTTCATACTCATATGCTATGAACTTATACAAATGCATTTATTTAAATTAATAGTTTGACTTTATCTGCACTTCTTCAACTACAATTTTTATTTTATTTAATTTATTTGTTTTTTTGTCAGAAATGATTAGAGAATTCAAGAAGCAATAATTTTTATACAATTTGTGATTCGTCTTTGTTTCGTTTTGGTTTGGTTACTTTGTTGTACTGTTTGCCAAAGGTCAACTGGTAGTCGGTGTGTTGACTGTTGTTGCTACAATTGCTACTGTCATGGTTGATGTTATTATTGTTGTTGTTGTTTTTGTTGCCTGCCTCGTGACGTTTGCCATTTTGATTTGACGGCACAGTAAACTACATGTAAAATCGATTCAATGGCTGCCTGTTGCTGCTGTTGTTGTTCGTCCCTGTTGCTTAACAAGTTTACCTTTTAATTAAATTTACCGCCCATTCATGTAGGGCCCCCGCCCCCGACCCCGCCCAAACAGCGCCTTATTATTATTGGCCAGTAAACAGCAACAGCGACAGCCGAGGGGCAAGCTCCAGACTGTTTTTGCTGCTTTTGTGGCAATCCCTTGGCTATTATTTTGCATCGCGTTGCTGCTTAAAGTTGTTGTTTTTGTTTCATTCATTTTGTTGCAAATACCATATTTAGTGGGTTAATTTCATGGATTACTGCACAATCTATGCTACTTGGGATTAATTAAAATTAAATTTAAAAAAATATAATTATATTCCCAATAGTTACACTATCCTCTGACAAATTTGTAATTATATCTATTTACATGAATTATTCACTTACACAATTGGAACAAAATTAAAATTAAATTAAACAAAATCGAGAAATTGAAAATCTTCTGTATCTACTCACATGTATTCATCATTTGTTCAGAATTTGTTGTTGTTGATTGTAAACGGCGTTGTTCGTTTATTCGTTGTCTTAATTTGTTGTTGGTTTGTTTAAATTTGCAATAGAAAATTATAATTATTTATTTATTATATATTCTTTGTTGCATTAGAAATTGTTGTTGTAAAGATTTGTTTTTTTTTCTTTTCTTCTAGTATTATTATTTTGCACAATTTGTATTATAAAAAAGCGAAGCTTATTTACAGTAAGTAAGATGATTTAAGTAATACACAATAGATTCTTTTATTTAGCTATTTTGAATGCACTTGAAATTTGTATTTTTGCTGAATGTTTGTTTAAACTGCAAATACGTATAAAATTGATGTGATTTATTCATTCATTTTGCTTTTGTGATAAATAGATTGATAATTAATGTGAAATTTGACTTGCCGACGAGTCGAACTTTACGAGCTACGATTGCCTTCTGAGCCGAAAGCACCGAGCTGTAATTATGTTGCATTACACTGCAGGCACAAGTTGGGAAATACTGGGACTGATAAATATATATATAGATAGTGGGATTTACATGCAGGACAATGAAACAGCGGCAGCACAGCAGCAAGCGGGATACACTCTTTCAACTAACTGCACTCTCGCTCATTGTGGCACGCATTGCTCATACGCACTGCTGTCCATTGTCGAGCTGCAACTTGTTGTAGTCTTTTACACTCGAGCACCAAACAATTTGCCATTAGACGTCACTTCTCTTTATGTTGTGTGTGTGTGTGTGTGTGCGACAGAGGGCTGCCAACTTTTCTTTTTATTGTGCGCTTTGGCAGTTAACAGTTAACATTTGAGTTGCGCATTGTTTTTGCTTCTATGCTCGTGGGATTTTTGTTGCTGCTGCTGCTGCGGCTGTTGTTGTTGTTGTTGTTGTTGTGTGTGTGGTGAACTTATCACAGCGAGCGAGTCAGTAAGCAAAGTGAGTGACTGCTGCCTCTGCTCACAAATACCAACACCAACACACAACACACAAACACACACATACACATAATTGCTTTACAGGCTTTTCTTTTTTATTTTTGCACACATTTTTTCTGCATTTTTTTAGGACGATTTGCACGCATATTATTTTAAAACCTTTTTCTCATTCTAAACAAACTGTATCTATTAATATTTTGTGCATGCGACATATACATAAATATTTTTATTTTTATTTTTATTTTTTTTTTGGTTAATGCGTTTATCCTGTAGGGGCGAGACGCGAGAGGTGCGACGAGGCACGACGAGAGTCACGGCCACAAATACGACGACGTCGTGGAGAGAATATACGCTTGCTTGGGTTGGGTTTTTATATATTTTCCTGTGTGTGTGTCTTTTTTTTGGGAGGGGGTGGAGAGGTAGGGGTAGGAGGTCAGGTCTGAATCGGGTTGCGTGGTGTTGTGTGTGTACAGAAAAAAACACGAAACAAGCGAGCAAAAAAAAAAAAAATAAATAAGAAAAGAAAGTAAAGATGGAAAAGTGCAAAGCAATGAAAAATTAATTTTGTCTTACTTCAAAACGCACTGTTTGCAGTTGTTGTTGTTGTTAATGCTTGTTACTTGTTGTTACTGTTACTGTTAATTTTATTTAATTTAATTTTTTTTTGTATTAGCTTAAATCACAATTGGTTTGCACTTATGTATTTTAGACCCACACACTTATGTATATAAATACATGTGTATATCTAAAAAGGCTTTGTGCGTTCTTATTTGCATTCCATATGCGCAACTTTGCTGCCTCAAATGGCGTTTATCAATTTTACTCATATATTTTTAGTTTCTTTATTCTGCTGTTACTATTATTATTGTTGTTGCTGTTGTTGTTCTTCTTGTTGTTGTTGTTGTAGTTGCTGCTATAGTTGTTGTTGCTGTTGTTTTTGTTATTGTACAATGCGCGCGACGACGACAACGGACTGCGTTGACTGCGGCTGCTGCTGTTGTTGTTGTTGCTGTTGTTGCTGAAGCTGCTGCTGCTGCTGCTGCTGCCTGCCTGCTGCCTGCTGCTGCTCCTGCTGCTGTTGCTGCGACTACAACAACGACGACGACGGCAACGACATCACGACACGACAACGACTGAAACTGAAACTGAAGCCAACAGCGTCTGAGCTTTTCAAGTGTCGAGTCGACAGTTAACGCGACGGCGGCGCTCCACCCACAGGCCAACGACTATGTGCGCAAGAGCGAGATGCAGCGAGCTCCAGAGACAGCAGCGGAGCCGAACGAGCCTCGTCAACGCTTGTCTCTCTCTCTCTTTGTCTGTCCCCGCTCTCTGGATGGCTCTCGCTGTGGTGAGTATGCCAAAGGGAGTTATTAACCATGCGAGCGAGTGTATGGTGAGGGTGGTAGTGTTGGAGGATGGGGGCGGGCTGTTTGCGAAAAGCAGTGTAGAGTACCGTTAATGCTTGTGTGGCTGCTATGAGTGTCTTTTCATATTTCATGTGCAATTTTAACACCTACTACAAACTAAATGCGATAATAAATGTAGGGGTGTGTGTGTGTGTGTGTTGTGCGTGTGTATTTGCTCGCTTCTCTCTGCTCTGCACTCTCCCCTTTGCCCTTCACCAATTCGGCCCGATTTCCTGTTTCGCTCTTTGTCGCATGCTGCCAAACGTTAAAATGAAATTGATGTTGATGTTGCATATTCATAAAATTCAAGTGTATGTATGTAGTGTGACGTGCTGTTGTTGTTGTTGTTGTCGTTGTTGCTGCTGTTCGCTTTATTTGTATGGTTTTTGTTATTGTTGTGGATATTTTGCCGCAGTGACGTTTGATGTTGTTATTGGTCATGTTTCCGTGGTTTCATTTCAATTTATTGCAATCCCTGTTCACCCGACAAAATATCCATACTTAAACAAATGAATTTTAATAATAAAAATTTTGTACATTTTCAATTCCAATTTTATTATCAATTTAACATTATCTTAATTTACTTTTCTTTAAAAAAACGGCATAAGTTATTAAATAATAACTATCGACAAGTCTTGCAATGAAAATAAACAACTCTTAAAAATAATATTGATAAAATCGATTTTCGCAAATCGATAAAGTCACATATCTCCCACAATTTTATGGATACAGTCACCAATTTTGGTTGGTAGGTTGTTGGCGATGTCCTTCAAAGATGGGCATATGCCCACCTCCGATTTATGCCTATTTTCGGATTATAATTTTGACTTATGTTCCGACTCAAAATCACGTTTTCAACTTTCAATGTACGATTGATCTAGAGGCCAAACTATGATTAAAACGCCCTTGTTTTTGAAAATGCGTTGAGTTTTGGCGAAGTTATGGCATTTTGAAGGTTCGACCTATGCTCATATTCCCATATGCCGATTTTCGGACTATAATTTTGACTTATATTCCGACCCAAAATCACGTTTTCAACTTTCAATGTACGATTGATCTAGAGGACAAACAATGATTAAAACGCCCTTGTTTATGAGAATGCGTTGAGTTTTGACGAAGTTATGGCATTTTAAAGGTCGACCTATGCCCATATTCCCATATGCCGATTTTGGGACTATAATTTTGACTTATGTTCCGACCCAAAATCACGTTTTCAACTTTAAATGCACGATGGATCTAGAGGCCAAACTAAGATTAAAACGCCCTTGCTTTTGAAAATGCGTTGAGTTTTGACGAAGTTATGGCATTTTGAAGGTTTGACCTATGCTCATATTCCCATATACCGATTTTCGGACTATAATTTTGACTTATATTCCGACCCAAAATCACGTTTTCAACTTTCAATGTACGATTGATCTAGAGGACAAACAATGATTAAAACGCCCTTGTTTATGAGAATGCGTTGAGTTTTGACGAAGTTATGGCATTTTAAAGGTCGACCTATGCCCATATTCCCATATGCCGATTTTGGGACTATAATTTTGACTTATGTTCCGACCCAAAATCACGTTTTCAACTTTAAATGCACGATGGATCTAGAGGCCAAACTAAGATTAAAACGCCCTTGCTTTTGAAAATGCGTTGAGTTTTGACGAAGTTATGGCATTTTGAAGGTTTGACCTATGCTCATATTCCCATATACCGATTTTCGGACTATAATTTTGACATATCTTCCGACCCAAAATCACGTTTTCAACTTTAAATGCACGATTGATCTAGAGGCCAAACTATGATTAAAACGCCCTTGCTTTTGAAAATGCGTTGAGTTTTGACGAAGTTATGGCATTTTGAAGGTTCGACCTATGCCCATATTCCCATATGCCGATTTTGGGACTATAATTTTGACTTATGTTCCGACCCAAAATCACGTTTTCAACTTTAAATGCACGATTGATCTAGAGGCCAAACTATGATTAAAACGCCCTTGCTTTTGAAAATGCGTTGAGTTTTGGCGAAGTTATGGCATTTTGAAGGTTCGACCTATGCCGAAATGCCGATATGCCGATTTTCGGAATATAATTTTGACTTATGTTCCGACCCAAAATCACTTTTTCAACTTTAAATGCACGATGGATCTAGAGGCCAAACTATGATTAAGACGCCCTTTCTTTTGAAAATGCGTTGAGTTTTGGCGAAGTTATGGCATTTTGAAGGTTCGACCTATGCCGAAATGCCGATATGCCGATTTTCGGAATATAATTTTGACTTATGTTCCGACCCAAAATCACTTTTTCAACTTTAAATGCACGATGGATCTATAGGCCAAACTATGATTAAAACGCCCTTGCTTTTGAAAATGCGTTGAGTTTTGGCGAAGTTATGGCATTTTGAAAGTTCGACCTATGCCGAAATGCTGATATGCCGATTTCGGACTATAATTTTGACTTATGTTCCGACGCAAAATCACGTTTTCAACTTTAAATGCACGATTGATCTAGAGGCCAAACTATGATTAAAACGCCCTTGCTTTTGAAAATGCGTTGAGTTTTGGCGAAGTTATGGCATTTTGAAGGTTCGACCTATGCCGAAATGCCGATATTCCGATTTTCGGACTATAATTTTGACTTATGTTCCGACCCAAAATCACTTTTTCAACTTTAAATGCACGATGGATCTAGAGGCCAAACTATGATTAAAACGCCCTTTCTTTTGAAAATGCGTTGAGTTTTGGCGAAGTTATGGCATTTTGAAGGTTCGACCTATGCCGAAATGCCGATATGCCGATTTTCGGAATATAATTTTGACTTATGTTCCGACCCAAAATCACTTTTTCAACTTTAAATGCACGATGGATCTAGAGGCCAAACTATGATTAAAACGCCCTTGCTTTTGAAAATGCGTTGAATTTTGGCGAAGTTATGGCATTTTGAAGGTTCGACCTATGCCGAAATGCTGATATGCCGATTTCGGACTATAATTTTGACTTATGTTCCGACGCAAAATCACGTTTTCAACTTTAAATGCACGATTGATCTAGAGGCCAAACTATGATTAAAACGCCCTTGCTTTTGAAAATGCGTTGAGTTTTGGCGAAGTTATGGCATTTTGAAGGTTCGACCTATGCCGAAATGCCGATATTCCGATTTTCGGACTATAATTTTGACTTATGTTCCGACCCAAAATCACGTTTTCAACTTTAAATGCACGATTGATCTAGAGGCCAAACTTTGATTAAAACGCCCTTGCTTTTGAAAATGCGTTGAGTTTTGGCGAAGTTATGGCATTTTGAAGGTTCGACCTATGCCGAAATGCCGATATTCCGATTTTCGGACTATAATTTTGACTTATGTTCCGACCCAAAATCACGTTTTCAACTTTAAATGCACGATTGATCTAGAGGCCAAACTATGATTAAAACGCCCTTTCTTTTGAAAATGCGTTGAGTTTTGGCGAAGTTATGGCATTTTGAAGGTTCGACCTATGCCGAAATGCCGATATGCCGATTTTCGGAATATAATTTTGACTTATGCTCCGATCCAAAATCACGTTTTCAACTTTAAATGCACGATTGATCTAGAGGCCAAACTATGATTAAAACGCCCTTGCTTTTGAAAATGCGTTGAGTCTTGACGATGTTATGGCATTTTGAATGTTCGACCTATGCTCATATTCCCATATGCCGATTTTCGGAATATAATTTTGACTTATGTTCCGACCCAAAATCACGTATTCAACTTTAAATGCACGATTGATCTAGAGGCCAAACTATGATTAAAACGCCGTTGCTTTTGAAAATGCGTTGAGTTTTGGCGAAGTTATGGCATTTTGAAGGTTCGACCTATGCCGAAATGCCGATATGCCGATTTTCGGACTATAATTTTGACTTATGTTCCGACCCAAAATCACGTTTTCAACTTTAAATGCACGATTGATCTAGAGGCCAAACTTTGATTAAAACGCCCTTGCTTTTGAAAATGCGTTGAGTTTTGGCGAAGTTATGGCATTTTGAAGGTTCGACCTATGCCGAAATGCCGATATTCCGATTTTCGGACTATAATTTTGACTTATGTTCCGACCCAAAATCACGTTTTCAACTTTAAATGCACGATTGATCTAGAGGCCAAACTCTGATTAAAACGCCCTTGCTTTTGAAAACGCGTTGAGTTTTGACGAAGTTATGGCATTTTGAAGGTTCGACCAATGCCCATGTTTCGGCCTTAGAAAACTTAAATGCGCATATATTCCATACATGCCATATTGTAAGTCACCAAATTTTGAAAGTATGTTACTGGTAACTCCCCTAAGAAATCGATAAAAAATTGGATGGCCACGCCCACTCCGCCTACCTAAACCAATACACCAGTTGGTGTAAATTGATAAGGCCATATTTCTCACACAATTTTTAAGCTTAAGTCACCAAATTTGAAAGTTATATTGCTGGTAATACCCTTTAAAAACCTGGGAAAAAAATTTTGGACTAAGCCCCAAAAAACCGATAAATGCCCATATCTCCCGAAATTTCTTAGCTACAGTCACCAAACTTGGAAGGAAGATTATTATGAAGTTTCTCTGTAATATTTTTCAACCACGCCGTGGGAGGGAGTGGCCCCAAAATCTCGTAAAGTGCATATCTTCCGTAATTTAAAAGCTACAGTTGCAAAACCGGTCTAACTGGAGCAGAGGAAAAGTTAATTCAAAACATAAGCAATGGTAAACAGTTAAATCATTCTAATTATTAAGTAGAGTTAAATTATATAAATTTATGAAAACATGCATATATGAAAATTTATGGATTTTGAAAATCAAAATGGGAAACACTTGCCCAGAGAAAAATATTTTAGCACATTTTTGAGCTTGGACAGAGAAACTAGAGGAACAATAAAGAGGAACTGAGGAAATGATCGTCCTGTGCATATTCAAAATGACATTCTCGTTGTCGGTTTTATCTGCCTGCTTATCGGCAACAATCATGTGATTTAGAGAAAATTGTCATGCGGCCTTAGCAGCAGAGAGGCAGACACAGCACCCCCACTCACCACACACCATCCACAACCACTTTTGACGCACAACATAATGTGTGTGTGAGGGGTAATTTTAGCATTTGCTGCTGCTGAGGCTGTTGTTGATGATGCTGCTGCTGCTTGAACTTTTCGGCCGGCTCACGTGCGACATCTTCGGGCATCCCGAGCAGCGTTTGCCGACAGATCCTACGGGTGTCCTGTGTGCCTCGTACGCAGCTCATTTGCCAGCGGTCCTCTGCGTTCATCTTAAACATAGACGCACACACACACACATGTGTGTGTGTATTTGTTTTTGTGTATGTGTGTGTGTGTGTCTGCTTATATTGCATGTGTACACGCGACTGACGTCATTGAGCTTGTTATTGATTTTCATTGTACCAAAAAAAAATAATAATAATAATACTTGTGCTAGGACAAGCAGCAGCAGGACAGCTGCCTCCCAAGTGGGCGGCCAACAGATGTCAGCAGCCAATACATGATGCCGGGGGTGTTGTGCGAAGCTTGAGAAAAAGAGAGCAACGGAGACAGAGTGAGACAGAGAGAGAGAGAAACTTATACATAGAAATTTGTACATATATATTTATATATAGACATATTAAACATTAAAGAATATGATTTGTTTTTTAACTTATATAATTTATAAATTTTAAAATGTGAAGGTTGACCTATTCTAGTGGCGAGATGTGTACGATTGCGTCGAAAATTATGGTAACAATATTTGTGGGTCTAAATTATAATGCTAAATAAAATCTCGCTGCTCAAACAAATAACCCCTCTGTACTATTCCGATACTATCGCAGATTCCCTCCTTACCGCAGTCTCACAAATTCTAAGGGAATCTATTCATGGCCCTCATTGCTTAAATTCAGCATCTCATCTCGCTCTCTCAAGCCTCTCTCTCCCTCTCTCTCTCTCCCTGAGCAGGTCGCGCATCTCGCACAACTCTCTCACGAAGGAGAACAATCGAAAGTAACGGACAACAGACTCGGCCAGCTTAAATTAAATTCAATATTCTAAACATTGTTTTGCTTTAAAATTATGTCTCTTGTTTAAGTATGAAAATTTACTTACTTTTATATTATATTCAGTCCAATATTGTCTTCTCGCCCGAGGACTCGTTTTTCAAGAATTAGGAGTTGCAACTGGTCATCAAGCAAAAGATGCCGAAATTGCATCAAGGTTTCAACAATTACCAAAGACCAAACCAAATTCACAAAAATTATTTCTTGACGCAGTACTCGTAGAGGAAGTTTTTCTACTAGATGATATATTTTGAGAGTCATCTGTAGGAGCATAGCTCAAAGATCATCACATTTTGTTGTTGTTTTATTTTTTTTTTTAGAGATTTATCGATTACAATTAAATTTATTTTCATCATTACTTAACAAAAGTAGACACAAAAATATACCAGCTAACATAACTCACAGTCATGACACCAAACATCTGATTTCAGTAATCTAAGTCTGATATCATTTAATAATAACTCTAAAGTTAATTTCCAGCATTATGTCGTCATCAAAAATTTAGAGTTTCCCAGTTTTTCAGTATTTCATGAAATGGAATTTAATAGTGTTGCAACACGAAGTCTGCCATTTTGATCAGACTTAAGCGGCATTTATCTAATAGTGTGTTTGTCTTTAAATCTCGATAATCAATATATATATATATATCGCTTGAAGCACTCTTCTTCTGAAAGCTCTTAAAGAGAGTAACTTCAGTGACTAATATAAAATTGCATTGACTAATTCAACTTTACTCGATTTGTTTCGCATTTGTCTGGATGATTTTGAAGTGCTATTTTGTGTGCAGATTTTATTAATTGTATTTTATTAATTAATTCATTTTTGGGTTATGGATAATTCGCTGGAAGCTGCTGTTGAAATGATGCAAACACTGATGAATCACACAATTTTCCACTGCTCATATTTCACTATTTTTGTGGGTAATGACGTCACGACGCCACGCAGGACATTCGCCGACCATCGGACGGCTGTTTAGCATATTTTAAAACATGGCCACTGGCGCCTCTTCGGCTCGATAATATTGCGTAAACAGTTATTTCAACTGCTTCTGTCCATGGAATTGCTGAGCATCCATTTCCACTTAAGATGGGGTTCATCATTTTACAAGATTCCGGTCTTTCTATGATTATTCTCCACTTTTTTTAAAATAAGACTTATCGTGCCGTTTCCCAAAAAATTGTTTTCAGTCACATACATGTACATATATACATAATTATTGTTTTGTGCTGATGCTTGGCTTATACAAATAAATATAGGCATATATTGATTTATTTCATGCTGTTGTTATTAATTAGTTCTTAATTAAAAAACACCCTAAAATAATGTGTTTATCTATTTAAAATAAAATGCTTGCTCTGGTTAAACAACTGCATTGAAACCCATCATATTCAATAGAAGTCCGTCTATATAAAATAAAGCCACATACATCAATAAAAGAAAATCCTAAAGCTGATTTTTGGATTTGTCATTTTGATCCATTTGTCTGATAAGAAAAAGCAACGGATCTTCAACCATATCTTTATGTAGAAAAACGTGGTTCATGGGGCAATAGATAGATATATTTTATATATTAATTTTGCGCAAACAATTTTAAAGACATTGTAAATGCTAAATTTAATAGATAAAGGAATAGATTTCACAACAATCGTAGGAAGTATAAGTAAAATAAAATTGCCTCAAATTTTGGCGATTTTTAGAACAGTAGTTTATTTTCTTACGAGTTCAAAATAAATGAATACATTAAAAAGAAATAATTATTAAAAACTTCACGTATTGCATCAACTTAAAATTAAATTAATTATTTTGCGAATAAATATTTAACAACTTGTTCGCAGAAAAATCATTGCATACTTTTCAGCCTGGAAAGAAAAGCGAGAAGAAAAGTAAAGAGGAGCTGAGAAAATTATAGTCTTGTGCATTTAACATTTATGATGGGGTAGAGAAAAGCTTGTGCCTCCACACCTCAGCAGCCAACAACACTTTTCAGGGGTAACTTTATCTACTGCTGAAACTTTTGTCCAAATCACGTGCAACATCTTCCGTCGGGAGCCTCCCAAGCACTGGTTGCTGCCAGATCCTGGGGGATTCCCTTAGACTATGTTGTCAGTTCACAAAAAGAGATTAAAATAAATTCAAATTTAAAATTGATTAATTTAACATTCACACTACACAATAAACATTGTTATTATTTAAATTTTTGTAATTTTGTGTTTCGATTTTATCAATAATTAAATTACTGCTGAACAGTGTTTGTTGAGAAATCGAGCAAAAACCATTAATTCTAAGAGATCCGAATCTTCATTTCACTTGTTTAAAATTTCTAAGCATATAACCAAAATTAATAACAAATATCCAAAATGGCAAAGCCATTCTCATCTTGCTGGTGAAGAGTTGCTCTCTGTGACATTCACGGTGTGGCTTCCTTTTATATGAATTGGCTTCTTTTACAATGCCAGTTGTATAAATAAAGCAAGTATTGAATTTTGAGTAAATAAGCATATTATGTAAGGGGATTTTGGAATGAAAGACCAACTTAAAACAAAAGAATATTTGTTATAAGTCAGCTGTTTTAAGGGAAATAATAAATTATAAAGTATTTGAAATTGAATAAGCAAAAATGATAATTCCGTGCTTAACTATTTTAGCAATCAAGAATACTTTTATTTATATATAAATACAACTATTTATTTTTGGTTTGCAATCAAAAACAGTTTAAAACTTAAACAAATGTTTGTTATCTACTTTTAGCTTTAAGCTAATGATAAACATTTACAATTATGAAATGGATTTTCAAGAAATGTCGAGGATTAAAACCAATTTTATAATCAATAAATTATTTTTGAATATTAATTGACTTATTCATTTTAAATGGTTGTAGTATTTGCTAAGCAAGTTCCTATTATAACCGCGGTAATCGGTTACAGTAGCCAAGTCAACAACCATTGCGGCGACATCTAGCGACATTGTTTGAAGTATGACGTCTGCGCTAAGCCACCTCTGCAAAGTCAGAGAGAGATAGAGAGAAAATGGCAAATGTCAAATCGAGATGCGAAGCAGCGGACAATGAGGAACGTTGCGTCAACGCGAAGAGCATAAAATAAACAGATAAAGCAACCCCCAAGGCGAAACCCCCAGTTCCATCCCCCAAACTGCAGGAGCAGACACCCCCCCCTCAAAAAACAAAATATAAATAAATATGAAGCAGTGTTTCAAGCAAACGCTTTCCTCAGCTTTTCTTGCACTCTCTTACACAAAGCTTGCATCGCTCTCTCTCACACCCAAACATATACAAGCCACTCCATAAAAAACATCGACTATCGTTCTCTCTCTCTGCTGCGACGGCTGCTGCTGCTGAGCGCGCAGCAATCTCAACGAGACGGGGGCGAAAAATCTCTAATAAGGGATTCATGAAAAATTCATTGCTTAGCATCGCTGGCAGCGTCCAGCAGCTCGTGAGTAAACGACAACACTTTGACTCTACAACACGCAGCGAGCAGAGGCGAGTGCCAAACAGTAACTCACAAATTCAAAATCCCCAGTCGACTGGCTTTATTAATTGTGCAATAAATCGCAGCATAGCGCAAGGCGCAGTCGATAACTGCAAATATTCGTGAGAATCCCGTTTTGAATTACCGTGTACGCAACGCGAGTGAAATTAATACACAAAAAATAGAAAAATTAAAATAAATACAGAAAACGAATCGAAAGCCGCAAAATATTTGCGTCGATTGTGTAATTTGCGAGAGAGGGGCGGGCGGCCAACGGCAGCGGCCAGGAGCAGCAAGCGAAAAGGAAACGAAAAAAGAAAACGAAAAGAAAAAGGAACAAACACACATTAAACACTAAGCAATGTTGAAATAAATGTGGATAACGGTTAACGGAAACATAGAATTTTTAAAGTGAGCTTTGTTATAAATTTTTGGTATTTTCGCTAAACTGCGTTGTGCAAAGCGAATGTGGACATAAAACGGAATCGCGCAACTTTGACTCAAAAAGGAATATATCGAAAAATCGCCGCCGCTGCCGTTGCCGCCTGAAAGGTTGTGTCTCTCTGCGTGTGTGTGTGTGTGTGTATGCGTGTGCGTATGTGTGAATGCGTGCTTGTATTGGAAAAGAGTCAAGAGAAACTAAGAGAGTTGGCGATTAGAGCAAACCATTACTGCGAAGTCTAAAAGAGAGCTTTCAGGAAAAAGAGAAAAGTTCTTGGAGCCATTGTGGATCCTGTGTGGAAGGCAACATTTGAAAACAAAACATCCAAACCTAAATTATTAAGTATAAATTACATTAAAAGTAAACACGACGAGATGTAAAATGAAAATAACTTCTAAAAACAAAAACTAAAACAAAACATATCATGTCTTAAGACCCAAAAGTTGTCCAAAACTGCTTACAAATTTAACAAAAACATCCAACAAATTAATCCAAATGCTGTAGTCTAAGTAAAAAATTGTGCTTAATATCGCATACATATCAAAGCTCTTGTAAAGAGTAAACGTAGCGTATTTATCAATTTATCAATTTATATATACATATATATATATAAATATATAATCGAGTATAAGTCAAATTAATTAAATATAACAAATTAATAACTAATGAGCCGCGTAACTTTTGGTTAGCAACTTTACATCAAACCAAAGAACTATATACAAAAATATACAAAAGCATATATAATACAAATCAAATATCACAAAACATATCAATGTGTGTTGGAAACCATAGCAAACATCAGAAAACATATCAATTATATAGTGACTGACTTATAATACCGGTAGAGTTGATTACTTTATAAAGAAACCGACGCGTGGACCAAATTTTAAATATCTTGAGATCATTAAACCGAAAGGAATTAATACCAATGCTAAAGGTGAGTTGAGAAAGATAAATATATAATATTTAAATAATACATTTTACCAAATGTAGTATCTTAAAGTATTGGTTATAGGCTTACTGACTTATGTTAAACTGATATCATAAACTATGCTTCGAATATATAATATTTAAATAATACATTTTACTAAATCTAGTATTTTAAAGTGTTGATTGACTATAGGCTTACAGATTAAACCTTTCCAATTTGCAATTGTAATATTCTTTGGATTTTTTTAGCTCGTATGTTGAGCTTGTCCTTACTTCTATTATGAGTATTATAATTTTTGCCAAAGTATAGTAATTATTTTCCTGACTTCATATGTAAATTATATTCTATCCATGTCTTGCAACTGTTGAAATAATTATTTTAGGCCTCTATATTTGTATTTGTAATTACAGAATTCTTTGACGATTATATTATTTGTTAGAGGTTCTTAAAATGTATTGATGAAACCTAATGTACATTTATAAAATTAATTATTTACTTTTAGATCCAAATTAATTGCATTAGAATATTAATTTAGTACAAATCGTAAGAGTTTTCTTCATTAATCAGTTTCTACTTGAAAAAACATCTTTGTCACAAAAGTCGCACAACTGAGAGCTCTGGATATGGCACTGTTCATAGTTAATTAAAAACTAATTATAATTGAAACAAAACACAAATTTCAAAATCAACATTTCAGTGTGCCGCAGGCAACGGAAAGCGTGTGGCAGAACCAAAAACATGCAATGCCGAACAAGAAACAAAATCAATAAGCCAGCAAATATGTGTGCGTGTATGTGTTGTGTGGCTTGATTTTTCTAGCCGTGTATATATAGCATACACACACACACACACACACTCTATAAAAATGTTCATTTTTATTATTATAGCCAGTGAAAATTCAAAACAATTGTGCGGGTTCACACAACGGAAGCATTGCCCCTGTGTGTGTGTGTGGGTGTGTGTGTGTATATGTTTTGAGTGTGTCACTGTTTAACTTTGCCCATAAATGTACACTTAATTTTCAATTACTGAAGACCCAATTTCCGAAGAAGAAGATGATGGCAAAATTTCACTGTTGAATGCACAGCAACAATAACAGCTTAAGCCGCAATAACAATAGCATTAAATATTTTTTTTTAGCATAATGTTGACAAATTATTGTTACTTTGGCCATTAGCCAGCCACTCTCCCCATCTCTGCTTGTGCTTTAAACGCCAAACAGTGCAGCTGGCTTCAATTTGCAGTAGCACATAAAAAATGTACAACACTTTGGTGTTGGCAATTCCTTTGGCCCACCGCAGCATTTCCCTGCGGGCCGTGGCATAATCCACTGCCTGAGAAGCACACGAACGAAATTGCCTCGCAGCAGCAGTGGCAGTGGCAGAAGCAGAAGCAGCAGCTGCTGTATTTTGGCTTGTTAGCTTCTGGCCCTCTTGGTTTTTGCTAGCTGCGTTCTGGGCAGACCACTTTGGCCACCTCGTTCTGCTGTGTGTGTGTGATTTTGTGTGTGTTTGTGTGTGTGTGTGCTGCATATTTTCAGGTGTCTTCTAATGATGGCAGAAATGCGCTTTGGGGAACGCACAGGCGACGGCGCCAAGCGTTGCGATGCCAACTTTTCTAGCCACTTAGCGGGTGTAGGTAATTTTACACGTAGTCGCAATTTTCATGCAAATTGTTTTTGTTGCCCACTTTGAAAGTAGTGCGCGTTTCGACACCCTAACAGCTCCAACCCTCCACCCTCTGTACCTCTATCCCCCTCACACACTCTCCCTCTGCAAGTACCGTGTGCGTTTTGCATTGCATACTTTGTGGCGTTTTTTTTTAAGGAGGCACAAAAGTGAGGTCATCAGCAAAATAAAAGGCGAAACCAAATTACGCTCGCATATTTTATTTTAAGAATGTTTTTCCTGCTTTTCAGAATTTGGAATATTACGTTGAAATCACGAAATTGCATGTCGCATTCTCTTTGTGCACATAAAAATGTTTTCTAACTTTATTCTTCAGGCAGGAGATAAAAGTAGAATTTCAAGATTCACTTAACAAAAACTAAACTTGTTGTTTTTTCATTATATTTATTACTTACTTAATTTTCAGCTTCCAATTAATAATTCAAAATCAAAGTTATTTTACTATGTAATTTTAAAAATCTATTTATTTGTAAAACTTTAAATATGTTCGTGTTAGTTTTGGCTTGGAATATAATTCTTCATAATTTTAAAAATATTTTTATTTTTCGTAAGCACAATTTTATTAATTTTGTTATTATTTATTTATTTATTACAGTTCAGAATTGGGCCACACAATTGGAATAATCAAATTGAAGGCAAACATACCCATTTTTGGCATACAATATATAATTATGTATTCGAGAGCAGGGAAATGATATATTCAAAATGCCGAAACTTCTGCTCCTCCATTGTTTTTGAACTTTGAACATATTATAAAGTAATGTAGTTTCCCCTTGTCGAGCTTATGTTAATTATTCATTAAAAGTTGTCAGCAATAAACTTTAAACTTAAGTTAACATTGTCCAGTAATCATTTTAGACTGATTCCCTATAGTAAAAGCTAGTAATAATGCTTGAGTTGTGCGAGTGGTCGGCGACTAGATACCCTTTACTAATAATTTTCAGAGTTAAGACTTGGCTTATAATAACATTTAACCAAAAAAGTAAATAATAATTTAAAAATATCATAATTTTTTATATTTCTTAAATTTAAAAATGTATTAATTATTTTGACATTATTTCTATTTGGTTTTGATGTTAGATGAGATGTCTGTTAATTATGTTAAGTTAAGTTTCGAGCCCATATTCTATTCTACTATGGACTATATAGTAAATATATATAGTAGTATATATATATAGCTGTATTTTTTCATATTTTTTATTATACCCATACTTTTATCCACACATATTAAAATCCTGCTCGAGTTCAAAAATGAATTTTGTATTTATAATGCAACCGTATAGTCGAAGGTAACAACGTATTGAATAATTAAAAAGTGTCCACGTTTATATATGCAAATATATATACATATATATATATATATATATAAGTTTTCAGTGTCCGTCAAAGTTATACATTTCTTAATTTTTTAATGCGCATTGTGTGAAGCCATACAGCTGAGGATATATGTAATTATTATTATTCCACCCCCTGCCCGACTCCGAGCGGGCACTAAATAACTGTTCATATGCAAAGTATACGGGGCCTTGGAGGGTGGTGCATTAAAAATTAAGTTAAGTGCGACAATTAAAAATTGGTTCAGGCGCTGGGAAGGACAGCAGCTTGGTCAGAATGTTCACGAACATGTCGGATGCATACGGCTGGGAAATGAATTTCAGAATTATGCCACAACGCACCTGTCAATCTGCAGTGTCAGGCTGTCTGTCTCTCTGTCTGTCTGTCTGTTTGTCTGTCTGTCTATCTGACTGTCAGTCAGTAAGTCAGTCAATCAATTTACTTGCATACGTAGTTGTATAGATGTCATTGTCGTAAATATTTTATAATGCGGTCCTTGGATATCAGTGTGTCTGTATGGTAAATACATATGTGCGTATGCGTATATACATACATACATATATGCTTAGTTGGCCGGGCCTTATATCCTTATGTACATATCCTTGAGCACCGCTTACCCTCAGTAAGTGACAATTATTTTTTTGGGGTAGGTGTCTCTCTGTTTGTTCGAGGACCTAAATTTACCTTTTGCCTGCTGCTGCTGCTGCCAAGTTGACATTAAGTGTAATTTTTGGCTGCTAGCAAACATTTCATGAATTAAAAATGAGTCGGTGCCGTGTAAGCGAGCGTGTCTTTCTCTCAGTGTGTGTGTGTGTGCGTGTGTAGTTTATGGGGATGGCTGGGAAAAGTGCGTTCGCTGCGTGGCTGTCGCCGGTAGCAGTTAGTCATACTCATGCCTCATGCCCAAAAAATGAAATAAAAAAGAAACAGCTTTCTGTGGCAAGTCGAAAATTGTATGCCCTTCTCGACATGAGTCGAATTATTCACATCTTATATTTTAATAACACCGGAACCCCATAGTTTCATAATATAGCTTATAACATTCTGATTATAGCTTAGTACATTCCATTAAATATATATGAATTTATCATTTTATTAGCTGTAAAGAATATGGCTAGCTTGGTACATTCCAAAAAAATAATTAATAATTAAAGTGTTTTAATAAAATGCGTTAAATATTGCATTCAAATAATAATTGTTAGGATAACAATTACAATAATAATAATTTAAGTATTTTAATATAATTTACGTAATACCTCATATATTTAATATATTTAAAATTGCAAGAAATACCTATTTCGCACCAATTTTAATATTTTCTGCTGATGTAAATTAAACTAAGTTTTAGTGCCATGATTTTAATAAAGTTTAAAGTTCAATAAAAAAATCTAAGCTGAATTTTCGATCAATTGTTTTATCGATATTTGTTTTTTTTTTTTTTTTGGAAGAAATAATCTTAAGCAAGTTGCTACATTTTTTATTGAAAAAATGATAATGTATACAAATTGTAAGGGTATTCAAAATGGAAATGAAATGTTTGCTGCGTCATTGTCACACGACTGAGGTGGGCGTGGCAACAGCCTACATATATAGGCGCTTGGGCAATTTCAGCGTTGTCGCCCTTCGCCATGTCATCTAATGTAATGAAGCGTGCCACCGAGAAAGAGAGTAAAGGCGGGGGGCAGAGAGTGAGGGAGGGGGTGGGGGAAAGCATAGGGACATGTTTAGATTCGCTGCGTTTTACTTTTGTTACCAAAGACATATTTTATATGCCAGCAAAGCTTCGCCTGAGATATACGTATTTATAAATGTGTATGTGTATGAACATGCCTAAGCTTATCTGTGGAAGATATATGTATATATATATATGTATTATAAATATATTTATCATATGTCAGTCGGGCTGATCATTGCCGCGGGAGCCAAGCTAATTGAATTTATTATGTTTTGTGTGGCCCCAAAAAGTATGCAAAGCTAAATTTAAATGAATGAAGTTCCTGTTTAAATTTGACGTGATTTATTGAGACTCATCAAACCAAATGCTTGTGGAATTTAAAAGCTAAGTAAGCACAATTATAAGCCAAGTGAAGGAATGTGAAACATTAAATTTAAACAAACAGAGCTCAATGTACTTGATTTCTTCTTATCACACACCAATGGCAATTGAGCTGAATTTGAGTTGAGCATTCTCAAAATGTCTGTTGTTCATATCCCTTTATCACTGCATATGTCGATCCAAATTCCCGAATCACATCTGCATTTGGCTTTTGCAATGGGTTGTGGTTTCAAACGAACTCAAAGTGAATTCTCCAATTCTCCCTCTATCTGTCTCCATCTGGCTGAGCCACGCTTCTCAATTCGCATTCAAATTTCAGCACTTGTGCATTTCTATTGCTCCCCCGAGCTGCAGTCAGATACGCCCCCATTTTGCCTGTGTTTCTGTTTGCATTCAATTTGATATTGACTGATTTGTAATTTAAGATAAGCAAATGGAGCGTTGCATGCACACACCGAACTCGCAACTCCTGCCATCCACCAACTAATCCAAGCAACTCGGCAACGAAAAGCAGCGCAAATGTTTTGTCAATATTTGCCAGGTAGTTCTACGAAGTACATCAGAATCGGGGAATGGGGAATGGGGTGGTCATGGAGTTGGCTTAAACCAACGGTAGCTGCGTCAAGGTGAGCAACATTACCTGACAGCCTTAGGCAAGAACACCAAAATTTCCAAGTAAAGGAAATCGAATTTTTGGAAATTTTGCATTTGGAATTGTTGCAGTCAAATCAAATGCAAATAACAATCAATTTTCCAGCGAGTAATTAGAATAAATTGTTGAGAGTTATTTTAAAAATGTTGCTTATATTTCAGACAACAAAGAAAGTAATACTGATTTGGAGAAGCTTAAGCTTAAAGTCATAATTAAGTACTTAAAACTAACAATACTCGATTTCGATTAAAGCATTTCTCAGCTAATTAAAAGCATCTTTTTAAAGCGCTGAATCAATAAAAGTCTTTTTCTTTCCCGTCTTTAAATATTTATTTAAGGCAATCTCTTTTTAGCCATAGCTCAGACTTATTAAACATCAGCAAATTCTGCGCTGAGTCCATTGCCAGAATCTTCCTCAATTTCTGTCTGAGCTGAGGCTCGGAATGATTTCAGTGTGTCTCAAGAGCATTCACAAAATGCTCAATCGGCGCCTGCGGCTGTTTATGTCTGCGGCAGAGACTCGCCGGGTTCTTTTGGGAATTCCGATTCCGATTTTTATTGTTTGCAATTATGGCTGCGTTGGTTAAGACTTTAATAAGATTACTGTAACGTTCAGTGGCCAAAATAAACACGGGTTACATTACAAATTTGTGTGTGAATATCTCGCATATAAAATAATGGTTAATTAATAAATACAGCGAACTTCAAATTGAGTTCTTTCCTTAAAGAATGCGACGCATTGTTGAGTTTTTTCTCTAGCATTGTTTAGAGTGTGCGAGTGTGTGTGTGTGTGTGTGCAGAGAAAAATCTGTGTCAAGTTGACATTTTGACTAATTTAAGCATAAAACCAGAGCGCCATGGCGAGACACAGACACAAAAAAGGGGCGGTTCGGGGAGAGCAGTGCGCTGAGGCAAATAATACATTGTTTGTGTGGCAAGAGGAACGCAACGCACGAAAGTATGCTACAGTTCTTAGCAGCAAAATTGCAAAGGACAAAAAACACACACACACACAAAAGGGAGTGAGATATTTATATTCATGTGAGTGTTGCCCTGTGGCTGCTGCGCATATTGTGCAACTTGATGTAGCATACTTCGAAGCGAATGTTCAAAAGCTGTCGCAAGCAGCAGCATTTCTTACTTAACAAGTCTGAGAGAGAGAGTGTGTGTGTGTGTGTGTGTAGCATTTGTTTAACTGCGCCACATTTTACGGCATTAACCCAAATTAGCTCTTAACATAAAGCTCATTTGCAATTGGGTTTTTTTTTTCTTTTTGGGTTTCCAACAGCACCGCACACAACTGACTCGGCATTCCAACAAGTTTAATTCCAACCCCTAATCCTGGGCAGCCTCAACCCTCAACCCTTGATGGTAGACAAACATGTGAGAACGGACTCTTGTTTGCACTTGTCTCGAGCAGCGGACATTAATCAAATGATTTTTTGATTATCATGCAAGTGAATTAATTATGTTGGGTACCAGCTGAACCACAATTTCCATAGAAAACCCCCAAAAGAGCGCACCAAACCCGGAGCCGGAGTTAACTATTGCCACAACCTGAAATTACTGGCAATATATTTTATTGATGACTGTCGCTCCATTTGTCCTTGGGTTCACTGACTGACTGACTGCCTAACAAAAAGGTTAAAGTTGAGACGCCATTGTTTGTATTTTTAATGCCCGGGGTTGTGCTCCGTCCGTACTCCCATAGGGTCACAGCACGCATGTAGCTATATACAGTTATATAATAATTATTATGGTTTTTTATGACTGCTTCATCAGTTGCTGTACTTCGCCTCGATAAGTCTTAGCTAACTGCAAAGACACATTGTTCTACAATTTGCTACACAATAACTTAACAATCAGTTTGAACTTTATTTCCATTCTAGGCCTTCATTTAAATGCTTGTAGTCGAATGACACACGCTTTAAGTCAAACTTAATTTAAGAGTAAATGTAATTGAAGAAGTGAACTTTTAAGACACCTTCTAGAATTTTCAAATTTTAAATCTAAAGTTACGTTAAGAAAGAGTAAAAAAAGTAAACTAAAGAGTAATCAGAATTTAAGAAATTATTTTAAATTATTTACTACTAAAAGCATGTCTAAAATTTTAAAGAAATAAATATAACAAATTTAATTTAAACTTAAAAAATTTAGTAGTTCAACAAAGTAAAGAATATATTCATAAATATGGGGGGATTAAAATAAAAAAATCGACCAATATATATTGCAAGGATTAGGAAAACCCAAATAAGACTCAATCAGACCAAAAATTGAGAGAGAGAGAGAGAGAGAGAGAGAGAGCCAAGGAGTGAGAGAGCTAAAAAAGATACACAAATCGCTAAACCTGCTTAGTAAAATAAGTTTCTCAATTCTTAATAATCACTGCTTGAATTCTTTAAGATAAAAAATAACTGTGAATTCAATTCTTTGTAAAACAACATTCGAATTCTTAAGAATTCTAATCAATGTTCTTTTTTTATAAATTAATATGCTTACAATCAGATATATATTTTTTTATTTACCTTTTATTGTATATTTAAGTGAAAACATTTGCGTTCAGAACTTTAGCGCTAATTTGTAGCCTGATTTTACCTGTTAATATGAGCAAGTAACAGTATTTCTCAATTTATATATCGATTTATATACATGGGCTGCAAGATTAATCGAATGTCTCTTGCTGTCCAGTTGGGCCAGTGTCATTGAAGGGTAAAAGGACTTTCACGTAAAATGTTCGCTGCTCACCTTTTGTGTTTCATTTTTTTTATGTAAATTATCGACCGCATTTCAGGCGCAGAGCAGCAGGCAGAAGGCGGCAGGCGGCAGGCAGAAGGAGGTCTGTCACGCAAAACGACGTTGCTTGCCCGCCCCCACCCCCGCCACACCCCCCGTCGTCATTTGGGGCGGTAAGTGGTTAATTCTACTTGCCCGTTGGCCATTTGTGGGCCAGAGACTCGGTCGCAAGGATACAAAACACACACAAACAAACTTGTATATATGTATGTATATTCTCATGCGTGCCATTATATCACAGGACTTGCGACTGTCTCTGTGTCTGTTTGTGTGTGCCTCTATCTGTGTGTGTGTGTGTGTGAGTGTGTGTATCTGACTGAGCAGTCACGTATTCATTATCATTATCTTAATGAAGCGTTATGTAAGGTGCATTATAATTATGGATTTTTTTTTTGTTTGCTGCCTGTCGAACTAATGAAGAACTCTTGGTGCCGCAGCTCCTTTCAATGTATTTTTGTATGAGCCTGAGAGTCAATAAAATAAAAGTCATTAAGTGGGTATTACGTGGCCAAGATGCGGCTGCGATTTATCCAATACACACACACACACACACTGACACACACACCAACACACGCACCCCGCCTCGTTGCGTCTTCAATTGTGTCAATTAAAAGTGGGAATATTACAATGTGGAAATGAATAAACAAACCAAACTTTTACTGAGCAGACTTACAAAATTGGACATGCACTGAATTATGCCAACATTTGAGGACTGTGTGTGTGTTGTGTGTGTGTATGTGTGTGTGTTTGGCCATGTGAATATCCTTGTGAACCGATTTTGTCAGCGCATTTGGTGAACAATTAAAATTAAAAATTCATACACATTGGCAACTTTGCACAGCACATGTTTGACAAGCCTGACACAGAATAAAACACTCACAAACACACTAATGCACAGATACAGAGCGAGAGAGAGAGAGAGACGGAGAGAGAGAGAGTGAGAGAGAGAGGCAGACATAAAAGCAACCAATGAAGAGAGATAACTTTATATAAATCGCATATGAATTTGTTCCTGTTGTTGTTGAGTGCATTTTGGTATTCCATTTAAATATTTAATAATTTTCAAAATTGATGAGTGACAGACAGACACAGGGACAGCTGGACATGCAAAACGGACAGCCAAGAAAAATTGGACATCGTATTCAGATTCTGGCCATTTGATTTATTATGAAAATCTATTGTGCACGAGGATTGCACGCAAAAATGTATGGATAAATAAATTTGACTTGCTTTCAACCAGAATGAAATCTCAATGGGAAGCTCAAGCAGTCCCTTTTGGCCAAAGTCGTCTTCAATTTTCCAATATTTTGTTTTGTCGTTGCCATTTCCATTGCCATTGTCGTTGTCGTTGTGGGGGGCACACAAATAATTTCAATAATTTATAGCGCAAGGACATACTCATGTCCCCAGTCTGTCAGCAATTTCCGTTCTATGCTTTGTCAATTTCAATTTCAACTTATGCTTGCAGCGGGGTTGCAAGTTGTGTGGGGGTTGCGTAGGTGTGTATTTATATGTGCGTGTATGGGCTGTCGGGCTGTCGGGAACAGGCACTGCGAAAATAGCAACTGGCCGCAAGAGAAACTGGTTCAGGCCTCCGCTCAGCTGTCAATCATTGTTTGGCAGCGAGAACAACGCGACGATCCTTTAAGTGCCGTTGAATGGCTAAAAGAAAATTGGAGGGGTGGATGAACAGCGGGCGGTCACAAATGGAAATGTCCTGGAAATGTACGTGTGCCTCTGATTTGTGTGCTAGCTAATGAAAATTCATGCAGTCGAATTGAAATTCCATTAGGTAACAAACAAAGGAGGCAAACGTAAATTTCCATGAAATTTCCATTCGCGAACAATTGTTTTCGATTTGTACTATGGGGGTATTATAATTTTGTCGTCCTGTTAAAAGAGAGAGTCCAATAAGGTATATATTATTGATGAGTATCACTAATCGATTCGATATCGTCTCTCGATTTTCAAGCTTTCGTGATAAGGCTGGAAAATTTTCACAATTGGTCTGGTTAAAAAACTAAGATTTCCTAGGGTATTCGGATAGAACTCACTTTATATTGGATAAATAATTCTAAGCTTTTAAAGAAAGAATTTAAGATGTTAGCAGATGGACTGCTGTCTGTTAGGGTATAAGCTCTTCGGGTTGCCTAAGAAAGCCCTGTAGTTTTCTTGACTTTGAATTTGAATTGTGGAGGTTGCAGCTGACGGTTACAGCTGATTTCCCATGGCTTGTTTTGGTTATCAATTAAGATTTTTGCAATTAGCTCGATTAACAGAAGCCCCCAATCAAGTGATGGTTGAGAGATTGGGGACAAGCAATTATTTGATCGATATCAGCAGGATAATCGACGCACTGTGTGACCATTGAGGTAATTATTTTAATGAAATTTATTGGACGAGTAATTATTTTAAAGCAATTTGTGGGCGGCGGCTTGAATTGTACGCAGTTGTCATGGCAACCATTTATTAACGATTTTCTGTTAGCCTGGCCAAAACAAGCTGACGAGGGCTAACTGGCTCGGTCGGTGGGCTCGTTGTTAGCACGAAGGACTTTGCGGCTAGGCACGCAAAAATTCCTGAACATTGCTAGGAAACGCAAAGCCCAAAACAATAATACGCGTTGTCCTGAAACGAACAGTTGGCAGTTGGCAGCGGTGGCAAATGGCAGCAGCAGTGGCAGTCACCGATTTCTGTGTTATGTAAAAACTATGAAAATACCCATTGAATACCAGTTCAAATGTCAGCACGAAAAATACACACTAACGCATAATCAACCGACGCACGCTCACACACACACAAAATGGTGACGTAATAAATATATATATATGTACGTATACACTGTGACAAAACGTGACCGATGGCAACAATGTCCTTGGGCCAAAAGATTTACAAAATCAAAAATTATACACAGAAATTTTGCCATCAGCTAGCCAAGAAGCTGCGCAAGGATGCGCATCTCGCTGCACGACTTTGACTAAGTGAAAACCCAAAAAGAACAACAACAAAAAATATATAAAAAAAATATAAAATTAGCAGCAGAAAAAGAAGTGAAAAAAAGAAGCAAAAACTAAGCAACATTTCATAAAACATTCAGCAAGAAAGTGGGCACAAGCTGCAAAATTAAGTAAATAACATTTGCATTTTCGTGGCAGCACAAAAAAGGAAGAGAAACGCAGCTAAATAAAAGACTATATATATATTTATATATATATATATGTATGTATGTGTGTATGTGTTCATAAAGTAAAGTGAAACAACATTTCGTGGCATATACGTGGCTCATTGACGCGTCGCCTGGCAACGCGTGTTGCGGCCAAACAAACACGGCAACGTAAGTAAAAAAAAAAAAAAAAAAAAATATGGTATGGAGTATATAGACCAGCATATAATTATAGACAGCCGCCCACAGGACATGGCATACAGTTACAGCTGCCTGCTAGCTGCTATACTATGTGCATACATATATTCTGGCATATACGTACCGGGTCTAAGCGGGTGGGGGTATTGGGGTGTTCCGACACTGGCAACAATTTACTCGATTTGTTTAATCGATTTTTACCGCAAGGTTTTGCGCTGGCTTGTGGGGGTTGTGGGGAATTTACTGGTTTTCCAAATTGCCTTTATTATAGATAAATATAGGCGATTTAGTGCCGCACGCAACTTCCAACTTGGCCACTTGATGCAAAACCAAACAACAACAACAACAAGGCTAACACCAACAACAACAACACCAACGAGCCGAGTCCAGCGAAGCGTCATAAACCATGCGCCGCTGGCTCCCAGATTTATTGGCGCCATGCTCCCGACTATTAATAATAAAACAAAAGCAAAAACAAAAACAAAAGCAAAAACAAAAGCAAAAACAAAAGCAAAAAAACAGAATGCGAAAAAAATAAAATACCGAAGCAGTAACAAATTAACATAATTGCCTCGTCTTTTTGCTGACTTTTTGCATTAACCCCGCGCAGACAGGCGGCGGGACGCGTCATGGACTCGCTTACGGTACTTGCACAAACTTGCGCTTCACTTTGAACCGTTAGACGGACTATCAGAACTTTTGCAAGAATTAAAAAATGAAACCCAATGGCTAAAAGATTAAAGACTTAGACAAAGTTTGGCATACTTTGCATAAGCTCTAAAGTAACAGGATGTTAAGCGCATTTGGTCGGTTATTGATTGCTTTAAGCCGGCACACATTTTAAATTACTTTCGCAATTACTTAAGTAATTAAACATTGCGCTTGCCATATGATAACAAAAATAAATATAAAGATTAATGCAACTCTTTAAGCCTTTAAAATCAGATTAATTAAAATCCTGTGTAAAGTTTTGAGACACATTTAAAAACTAGCAGATTTTAAAATATATATATGGGTATAGAACGAACTAATTCATTTATTAATATTATTTAGCTTAAGTTATACAATTATTCAGAATTCATTATATTATTTATAAAAAGAATTTATAAAAACAAATATCAATTTTAAGTGTAGAAACTCTTAAGAGAAAAAAATTGTAACAAGCATTGACCAATTTTAAATTCTCAAAAATAAAACCTTAATATAGATTGCGGTTTATAATCGACAAAAAAGCATAAGATCTGTTTTTTTAATTACTTAAAAAATTAAGTATTAGTACTTAGCTTGTTAGGTAATAATTTCTTAAGTAATTTATTTAAAACATCTCAACTTTCACCTTGAAAGAATGAAACCAATAATGAATATATTAACTCAACAAATTGAATTTTTATGAGTAAAATTATATTTTTATTTTTTCTTTGCTGCCAGAATTCAATAGCTTGGAAAAACTATAGAATTTCAGCTCATATACCCAGATCAAGTATAAGTTCAGGCCATAAGAGGGGCAGCAAGAATCGCAATGTAAGTTTTCAGAGTGCTTTTTACCCCCTCCATTTCACTCGACTTGGCCATTTACAGCTCAACTCGAATGCATCTGCAGTTGTTGTTGCTGCTATTGTTGTTGTTGTTGTTGTTGGTTTGTTGGCAGCCAGTTGGAGAAAAGTGCATAAATATTTTGCTTGTGCTGTTCATGGTCTGTCAATTAACACGCCTTTTGCATTTATTCAATACAAATCGAGTGCCGGCCCAAGGAGGAGCCGAGTCGAGTCGAGTCGAGTCGAGTCGAGTGGGGGGCAGCGGATGAAAGTGGCGGAAGAATGATGTTCAGGCACACCTGTACTTTAAATTAGTTTCGAAGAATGGTCAGCGCCACTCGAGAGAGAAAAGCAGACCTGAAGTTCATATATAATACATATATTTATTTGTATACATATTTATATATATACATATATATATATCTATATATAGGCACAGGCACTCCATTCTCTGTGCAGTTCATTACACATTGCAAATCCTTGAAAATGCGTCCAGGAGCAGCAGCAGCAGTTGCAGCCATTTTCATAAAAGTAAACGAAAAATGGTAAATGGGAAATGGGAAAAGGGAAAAATAGCTGTAAGAAATTTTTGCACAGATGGCAGGCAGAACAGGTTGTGCGAGATCTTTTTGTATTTAACAGCACACAGCTATGGCGGGCTTCAAACTGTCTGTGCGAATAAGTGAATATGTGTGTGTGTGCGAGTGTGCGAGTGTTTTGGGCTTAAAGTGCTTTAGCTGGGCCTAAAAGACTTGAAACTGCTGCCGGGCCAACATTTTTCGGAATTGCAGCACACAAAAACGGCACGTAGCCATCTTTAGCGAGTGTGTATGTGTGCGAGTGTGTGTGTGTGTATGTGTGTGTGCGAGTGTGTGCATGCAGAAGTAGACATGTTATAGAGTTGCACATATAAATCGAGTGGCAGCAACTAACTAGGCAAAGACTCCAACAGCAGTCATCAGTGTTGGCCACTTTGGGCGACCAGAAAAATTAAAGCTAAAATAAAAAACGTTAAGAAAAGCCTTTTTTTGAACCGCTATCAAATCGAAATTTAACGGAACACACTTAAACTTTAAATTAATAAACTTCAACAGTCTATTCTTTTATTTCATTAATTTCTGCTATCTTATTTAAAATTGAACATTTCTTAGTCTGAATTGATAATTGTTTATTTAATTAGTAAACAACCTACGATCAATTATATAGAACATTTTATACTTTATGTGAGGAAAATTAAATTTCCTTTCCAAAAAGTAGAATTTATACTAAAACTTAAAATTGATCGATGTACGAATTAATAGTGTCTAAACTTGTACTTATAACATATATTAGTCTTTTAAAAATGAATAACTATTTAATATTGGGTTTCAGCTTGGATCGATCAATTACCCGCTTGATATCGAAGTTAAGACTGCCAGATCTTTAACCCAGTGTCATTATATTACCAATAAGTTATGTTTATCAATATTTTTTTTCATCTTGCAATATTATATTATTAAGTATATTTAAACTCTATTACCCACTATTATAAAAAAAGCCAGAAATTTGTCGGGAAAAAAGCCGATTTTGACAGCACTGACATTCTATTACGATGTGATGTGCATTTTATGTGTAGCTGGGCGCTAAAATTGGGCGGCACTGAAGGCTTAAGCAAACTGCCGGCTATTAGCCATGCAACTAGCATCTAGAAAAGATAGGGAAAAAGCGAGTGTGAAAGAGAAAGAGAGGGTCGAGAGGTGAGTGGGGAACAGGCTTGTAGCATAGGCAGACTGCCAGTTGAAACACAAGCAGCAGCAATTTCCTTTCAACAGCAAAGGGAAAAACGAAATTCAGAATAGAAAATACGGAATGCGGAATATACGATATATATATATATATATATATATATATATATATGCATCTAATACACAGGACACGTATTCGCGCTTGGAGCAGTGGAGCAAGTGAAAGACACTACTAGACTACTAGTCTAGATATCGTGACTTCTGACTGAAGACTTCAATTTGTAGCACAAATGCATACGTGTATGTATCGTACATATATTTATATGTGTCTGTCTGTCTGTTTGTCTGTCTGTCTGTTTGTCTGTCTGTCTGTTTGTCTGTCTGTCTGAGTGTGCCACGTGCAATCAGCATGGAGTTCGACTTGGAGTGGTTGCTGCAACTACTGAAGCGACGACATTTGCCTGGGCAATCCTAGCATAGGGATGACAGCTTCCAGCTCCCAGCTCCTGGAATTGGGAGCCAAACAAATTGGGTCAAAGTTCAAATGTGATAAAAATCAACATGAAAATGCAGCTGGAGAAGCTTCGCCAGAAGTGCACTCGCTGCTCAATGGTTGACTGCCCCACTCCATAGCTTCATATCTATCTCTCCCTCTCTCTCTGTTCTCTCTCTCTCTCTCTCTAACAATCCAGTCAGTCCCTGGATTCTTCGTGCTAGACTTGCAGCAAGGAAGCCATTTTTTTATAGCTTGGCAAAACTTAAACATTTCCATTTTAATTGACAGCCTGTCGATGTTGGCTCAAAGCTCGAATGTTGGCCACCACTCGAGTTTATTGTGACTACCATCCACAGGAAATATTGCCGCAAATTATGGCAATTTATTTTCTACTTTTTTGGCTTTCCATGTGTTTTGTATGTGATTGGGTCACAAGTGGATTGGTTAGCTTAACCAGGCGGCATACTCAAAAAAAAACAGCTAAATTATGCCATAAACCGTCACAAATATTCGACAAGAAGTTTATGTCTTTCATATATAGATTAATCAGTTGTGTATTAAAATTGTTATTAATATTATTATTAATATTTATATTCATTTTTGTATGATTTATATAAAGACTTTCAATTGACATTAATAGTTAATTTTTCTTTTTTAAATGCATAATTTTGAAATGTAGTTCTTTGAATGCATTTCAAATTACAAATCTAATCTATTGACACATTCAAGCACTGAGATTTAAATATAAACACTTTCTTTTTCCGAAATTTTCTCCAGTTGAATTTTTATGCCTTCCCTCTACGAACTGCTTTATGCCAAGCTTATCAAAATGGCTTCTACATTGTTTGGGAGCAAGTTTATTTTTCTATAGAAAAAAGAATCAATTGTCAACCAGAGTTTTGGCTCTGACATGAGAATCACTTTGCATAGTGCTCTGTACAAGGACTTCCCTTAGCCGCACAACCACTCCCCATCCCCACTCCCCGCTCCCCGCTCCCCACTCCCTTCCACAAAAAAGAAACCATTCGCCACATTCTAAATTTTGTTGTTTGCCTGTTGTGCTTGGAGTTTTGTACATTGCCAGCGATGTGCGACAAAATTGGCTTAGAAAATTGAGCATCCACTTCAACAGGAACAGCAGCAACGGCAACAGCAACAGCAACAATTGATGCAACGCTGGGGGTTGGGGTGGGGTGGATAGAGTGTAGAGGGTTGTCAACTCTCCGAGGTGGGCTTGCTTTTAAATGCAACTCTGTGTTTGGCACTATGGCGGATTTCATTAAATATTTAAACAACATATGGTGTATTTTCACCACTGTACACCACAGCGAACAACAAGCGGCCAACAGACGTGCCTAAAAAGCAAAATGACCAAGTGTAAAATGTCATTGTTTTCAGCAGGGAACGAGGGATGGAGGAGCGGTCTTAGTTAGGTAGTAACTGCAAAGGGCCGAGCTCAATTCAGTTGGGGGCTCTTTGCTGTGGCGTCGTAATAAAATTAGTTACCAGCGAGTTGTTGTTGTTGGCATTCTTTTTTTTCGGTGTAGTTGAGCCTTTGCATAAATGCAGTTGGCAGCACCAAAGGAATTTAGGAGTGCCGAAACGAAATTTACAACAATGCAGCAAAAGAGGAAGAGACCAACAAGTTTAGGCATTGTTTAGGGTTCCTTGTTTATTTTTTTTTTTTTTTGCGGAATGTTGCTTTATGTGTGTGGCAGCAACAAGCGAACAAAATGAGCTTTGTGGTTTCGAGTAGCGCTGGCCAAAAGCACAAAGAGGCAAATTGACTTGGTGTCCAGGTGGGGATGGGAGAGGGTCGCTGCCAAGCTGCTAATTGCCAAAGTAATTTAGCAATGAGCAGCCGGACAATGGCAACGCTGTTACTGCAATTAGTTTGCCACACACCAAGAAAAAATGCGAGCTGAGCGCAGCGAAAGCTCAACAAACTGCAAATACATATAAAATTAATGAAATCGGAATAGAGAGGGGGGAAGGGAAGGGGCGCGCACTTGAAAGGTGGCAGTTGCAGTTGCAGTTGCTGCAGTGAAAAATCAAAGATAAATGGAATTGAATTGGGAAAAAAGCGCATTTTACAATTGCATTGAAATAAAACTAAAAGCCAGAAGCGCAAAGGTATCGAAACAGAAGGATAGAAAGAGATAGCAGCTGGTTAGAAAGGTGAGGGGATATCGATTGGGGTCTGATCTGAGTGCAACTTGTGCAACAGCAGCGGCTCCTTGGCAGCACACATCTATTTCTACATTTGAGGCATCAATTTGAATTGCATCGCAATCAAGTGCTAACTTTATCCACTTTAATCAAGAGTACAATAATAATACTTGATACTAAATATTTATTTCAACTCATCCCTAATTCTCTACATTTTCACTTACAGACTTTGCAGACGTTAGCTGAGAATTCGTCCAACTTACTTGGCCAGGTGAGTTGCTTTCTTAATTAAGCGGACAGGTACTGAAATGTTGTACAAATATTTTATGCATCCAATCTACGAAATCTCGTTTGGATTGGTTTCAACAAGTTTTTCAGTTTCTGCTTGACAGCTACTTCAGATACACAATCCGATCAATTTTTGTCTGAAAGCCACTTAGCAGCTCAATTTATCCAAATCATTTCTCAGACTATCACACGACCAACTGACTACTCTTTAAGTGTTTATTGAAACTTATTAGGCCCTTTAATTGCGACAGCCCTGTAAAGTTGATTTTTGATTTATTGATTCTAAATCCCAGCATGATGCGATCCAATTCTGTTCTTAATGATACCAAGAGTTGAGAAAATAGTATATTAATAGGTTTCTCACACATTAGACACGCCAAATTTAACAAAAAACATGTGAAAGTAACTTTTTTAAATATGCCAAGACTTTTTATTGGCTGGCTGAAGAACTTCAAAGTATTTTTCGAATGGAACCTTAGAAGACTACAACAAATGTAGATTTGGTAGAATATTTTGTGGATAACGAGTAGTAGAAATAGAATAAAATAGAAAAACTAGAATTTAAAAGTCAAATAAAATAATATTTGGCTAAATTTGAAAGCCATTTAATGAATCTACGTAAGAAACACTTCTGAAAATTGCTATTAATTTATTAAAATATTAAAAATGTTATTAGCGCTAGAGAAATCAGAAATGTGAAATAGAATATAGAAATATAATATGAACTACAATAAATAATGCAATAATAATAATAATATATAGAGTAGTTTGCGAACTTTCGGAAAAATCAAACCTGAAAATTTAATAATTTATTAAAGCTGTTTGTTGAATAAACAAAGTAATTTAAAATATAATTGTAGCGCTTTTTATATTAAATGGCTTCTTGACCAAAACTTAAAGCGATTATAAGTTCAACAAAATAAATAAATTAGCAAGTTTACTTAAAACTATGCAGCGTTTTTTCTTGACTTAAATATTTCCAAGTTAGTTATAAATCATATTGATCGAACTTTAACGACAACTGCTTGTTATGTAATAAAGGTTAATTATGCATATTAATATTATTTTTAAAGCTAATAGCGTGTTTAACTCTCACGTCTGTCAAGTTATGCGATTGGAATCGATTCAATGACATGCCACAAGTTGCATTCAACATGCCCGCTATGCGCGTTAGTTTGTGACTTAAACTAAAGCCGTCATAACTAACGGGCGATTCGAGTCGAGTCGCGTCGAGGCGAGGCAAGTGTTCAATTAATTTAATCACATCGAAGCATCGCCAAAACAAACAGAAATTAATTTACATTGAATGGCATTGTAATTAAGTACAGCGGCTTCTCAGTTTGATATTTTAATCTCGAATGCAAATTGTGCAGGAAATCATATATATAACAAAAACAAGCGTTATACATTTGCATAGAGGAGAGAGAGGGGTGCATGTGGCATGTGGCGAGACATGTGTCTGGGTGAAAAACCGACAGTCAAATCAAACTGGCCAACTCAAAAGAAACACAAATACACACTTACACACACACAGACAAAAGCCCATACACACACACACTTACACACACACACATAACCACACACATGTTGCGATGGTTGCATAAATGATTCAGTTGACAAGCCGCATTATTTCAATTGCTGCCAATTAACCATTAAGTGAACAGCCCGCAGCAGCAGCAGCAGCAGCAAATCTTGGCTCTTTGCCTTTAGCCGTTTAATGCGTTTGGCTTAGACCTGTCAATGACCTACAGAGACTTATTGGCTGGGCCCGCTGGCTAAGAAAAAAAATACCGCTTAACGTGATTTGGCCAGTGGGAGGTGGCTGTGCAGATTAAGCCAGCTTTGCATTTGGATACCAAGCTGCGCGTCACTTAGCCAAATTCACAGACTCCATACCAATGTGGTTGTTGCAGCAGCAGCAGCAGCTGGTCAGAGGCCAACACATTGGAGCAGCTACCCCGTGGCGTGGTTGCTTGCCACAAATTGTTGCACGTCTCGATGACCAGTCAAGCGAGCTTCAATTCCCCCCATTGGCGTTTGCCCCACTTTCGTGCCACACACGAAACGGGACTGTGAATCAACGTTAGCAATTCAAACATTTTTGAGTTTTTATCTGCAGAGTGAATTTTAATTCTAATTCTTTGACCTTTTGCAATTCGTTTTTATAAACAATAAAAATAAAAATAGAGTATAATTATTTTTTAAATAAATTAATATAGTTTTTTTTACTTTTAGTTATAATTTTTAACTTGCTTTTTGTCAGTTAAACATCTTTATAAATTATTGTAACTATATTTTAAATGTATATATTTGGTTTACAGTTGGAATTCTCATGTTTTGTCTTATATTTTTATAAAATTAATTTATATATATTCTTCTCATAATGAGTAACAAAATTAATCACAATATTGATCTACTTGTTAAATATTTAATAAGTTTATAATAGATTTACAACTTTGTGTACAAATCTTTTCAAGAGTGGAGTTTCCAACTAGAAGTCAATATTTTGAAGAAAAAGAGTTCAGATTATAGTAAAAAAGATACCGATGTTCCTTTCAAATGATATTCTTTTAATATTTTTCTTAAAGTTTTCAACCACTTTAACTGCTAATCAAATTCGCAACCACATCTTTGACAGCTTTGACAGAAACTAATTGTACAAAAAAATATTTTTGAATTAGCAGCTTTTTAATTTCAACGCCTTGTCAAACGAAATGAAATTTGACAAGAACGTTATTAACCGGCCGTAAGTTAACAATTTAATAATTTGCCACTGCCAAACACACACACACACACACACGAACACCCGCACACACATAGAGAGAAAAAGAAACACTTCAAACACTGTCCACCTACATACATACATACATATATATTTGTATGTAGGAGTGTGTCAATCAAACTCGGTACCGTCTATATATAGTTAGTAGGTATATTGAGTTTTTACTACCCCTAACCAGTGAGCAAACAAACACAGTCATATCGATGGTCAAAGTCGTTTCCAGTGCGCTTACGTCATATCAAAAAAAAAAAAAAAAAGAGAGAAAGAAGAAGAAGGTAAATATGAAGCGAATGTCTGCTGCTCCAAATGACTGACTGGCTGACTGACAGTTGCCCGTGTTCAGTCTTTGGCCAAATTATGGGGTATACATAAGTATGTACAGCTATCTATAGTATATATACATATATACATATACATATATATAGTACATAATGCGGCATACTGCTAAGCTAAATGAGTGTGAATGTGAATGTGAGTGTGGCATATAGCGTTTTAAAAAGTGGTTGCTTCGCTGGGTGGCTCAGCCAAGTGAGACGCCTCTTTTTTTTCATCCAACTAGCTTTGTGTAGATGTGTGTGTTGTCTGAGCCGAGCGGAGCCGCCGCCAACTCAGGTGTGACAAATAATTACACATACCTGTCTGTATACCTAGTTCTGTCTATGTGTATGTGTGTGTGTGTGTGTGTGTGTGTGTGCGTGTCAAAAGTATAAAGCTAAAGCGCGCACAAAATGCGCAAAGCGACAGCAAAACAGCAACTAAAGCAGCATGCGAAGAGGGGTGTGTGGCGTGTTGGTGAGGGGAAGGGGAAGGGGATGGTGTTGCGGCATCAGGCGTAAAGTTCATTAAAAGCCACAATGCCAAAGGCAAACGAGCTGTTTGTAGTTGTTGCCTTTAGTTGCGTAAAGCCTCACCCAACACCAGCACCCCCCCCCCCCCCCAACCACCCCGTCAAAACATCAAATCAGCCAACCTTTGACGACACTTTTCTGACTCATTAAGTTACGCTTATTTTTTGCTCTTTCAACTTTCCAATTTATCTTGGGCAAATTGCGTGTATAAACCCGAATTTCTTTTTTTTCAAATTTATTTATTTATCAATGGACCGTTTAGATTTATATATATTCTTTTAGCCATAAACAAAGTCAAAGATACAGTGAATTTTATATTATGAATTTGACAATGAACATAGCGAAGCCTTAAAAGGTCTTTGAAATAAGAAAATTCACTACATTTTTCTGTAATTTTCTTATAAACAATATTTTTGTGAAATGTATATTATAAATTGATAACATTTTACCATTTTAAAACATAGAATATAAATGGATCTTTAAACCAAATTAAATGTATAATATTTATATTTATTAAATTTTATATTAAATCAAAAAAGTTGTGTTTGCAAGTTGCATATCCATTTGCGTTGCAGGTGAAAATTCTCAAAATAAATTACTGCCTAACTAACTACATATACTATGTAGTCAAGATAGGTTGCAGATAGGTAAGCACAAATGAAATAAAATAGATATACTAGATATATATTTACAATAGACTTACCTGATAGCATTTCGAGATTATATGAAATTATACAAATGTCAACCCTTTTATTATTATTGTTGCAAGCCCCATTTAAAATTCCCTTTGCATTTCGCGATTGCCTTAATTACGTTCATCGTGTTTTCTGGCTTGTCTTTTTTATTATAATGTAATTTTTTTGTTTTTTATTTTTTTTTTGCTTTTTTATCAATGCACTTTTAACGCTATTGTAATTTCGTTGATTGCTTTAGCTTAATGTTGTTTTTGTTGTTTGGGTGTTGTTGTTGTTTGTCTCGCTGCTGTTGCTGCCACTGTTGAGTAAATCACAATAAAGCTATTAAGAACGGAAACGGAAGCATTCGCCGCTGCGCACGCATTCAAGCATAGCCGTCCCATCGCCTGTCAATCTGCCACCCCCACTGCCCCATGCCCCCTGGCATCACCCTCGTACCACACCCTCCCCCGTTCTGTTGGCAAGCCCAATCCAATCTTTCAGCATTATTGTTTATTACATTATTACTGCATCGCTGCAACTGCGCCAACTTCTGCATTATTCATTTTAGCTGACCATATTTTAGATTCGTAATTCTTGGAGAAGTCAAAGTGCATTGAACGTCTGTTCTAAGTAATGCACAAAAAAAAAAAAATAGAAAAAAAGAAAAGAACAACAACAACAACAAAATACACCAAGCACAATTCTCAAACTTGTTGTTAGCTAATAATTTCTTAATCTGCCATTTATAATGCATTTTGATGATTGTTTGTTTTGTAGGCCGACAATTAACATTGTCTGGTCTACGGTTTGCAGCGACAAACAGCAAAATAATTTATCACTACACAAATAAAATGGCTTCAAAGTGCTGGTTTCATAAACCGAAGCCAGTGAAAAACATATTTAAATTCAACTAACATTAAGCAATTAAAAGAAAATATGTGTGTTTAATCTATCCAAAAAAGATGAGTGTATTAAAAAGTATTTGATATTGAAAATAAAAATGAAGATAGATTGAAAATTAATCTCTAAAATAATCTTCTAGAAATACGATAATCACAATTATATTTATATTTAAAGCAATATTTATATATACATATATATATAGTGGTCATTAAGGGTATTCCCAATTCAGTCAGTGAATAAGCATTTTTTAAATGGGATAAATTGCCAGTCAATTTAACAAATACGAAACACAATCATGATTGAGTAGAAAGCAGTGTTGTTTACCTTTATTGTGTTATGTGGAATCAGTGTGCAGTAACTTTGTGAGATGCAGTGGGATAAAAGAAAAGCAAGGCGAAAGAAGAAGAAGAAAGAAAGCTGACAACTGGCCAACTAGCCAGCTCACACTCATAAGTGCCCCATGGCTGACTGGTCGGAATTTGAGTTTTGGGCTTGAGTTTAAGTTTAAGTTTGAGCTTAGGCAGGTCAGCGGTTTGGGCCAAGTGTTGACTCGGGCTCAAATGCGTTTGCCATTGTCATTGGGTCTTTGTTTTTTTCTTCTTATTTCTAGTTTGTTTGTTGGTTTGTCTGTTTGTCTGTTTTTATTTCGTGGCAATTGCAATTGCATGAATATTGCTGTAGACTGGTTTTCGAGCAATCGGTGCATTCACCTCGCTCGCCTGAGAGCAACCCCCAAAAAAAGAAAAATAATAAACTGTGGCAAGAGATGAGAAACAGCTGAAACACACCTGACTTTGTGGTCGGCTCGCTTGTGCACTTATTCATTTATTATGAGCAGCAGTTGGCCAAGACGCGGCCTAAAGTCAGCGACCAGCAGCAGCTGCTGCTGCCGCTTCTGCTTCTGCTTCTGGCCAGAACCTTAACATATGCCAGTGCCACGAGTTAGGGCAAGAACGGCTCCTACCTACCTTTGCCACAAAGTGGATGTTAAGTGTGCGTGTGTGTTTTGTGGATGGCATTCACTCTTCTTGCCTCCCATAGGTACCGGCTGCTTAGTTTCCCATAACTGTTTCGACTTTGTTTTTGAGTTGTAAACAAGAATACCCCTCTCTCTGTCTCTCTCTCTCTCTCTCTCTCTCCCTTTCTCTGTTTGCCTGTTACATTCTTGTTGTGTGATTAGGCCATGCAAATGTGAGGCAATAAAGTTAGCCAAGTTATGACTGCAAATCACGTCAGCTGCGCCAAAAACGAACACGTGGCGACCTACTATGCAAAGAAGTCCCCCCCCCCACCCCTTTCCACCTTATGAACTCATCGTACTTAGTTTTCGCAAAAAAATACAATTTATATATATATATATAAATATATATTTCCATAGTAATTGCGGCTTGACATGAAACAACAAACAGTGCAACAACAACAACTAAATATACAAAAGCAATTTGCTTTGTTCACCAAGAAAATAAGAGAAAAGTAAAATTCAAGTCAAAAAAAAGGAAAGAAAATGCCAAAAATATTTGGGGTAACTCGTCAGTTGGCGATAACAAACAACCAACTTGTTACCACACACACACACACACACGCACACCTACAACAACAACAACAGCCACCCTCCCCCCTCCCCCTCTCTTGCCCCACTCACTCCCTTACTAAACGCTGCGCTTATTATGCGCCAACAAAAACAGAGTTATGAATAAATAAATATTGTAAATGGTAGATCGTGACTGCCTATCATTGTAAGGCCAAATACAAGCGCCCCAAACCCTCAATATTTTTCACCCCACCCCACCCCCCACCTGCCCCTTTGCCAACACACACGCATGTGTAGTTAGTCAAGGATAAATGATGTATGCATGGCTGGATGGGGAGAGGGGTGGGGAGCGGTATTGAGAATTTCTGACATGCAAATTGCATTTCTTGTCATTTAATATTCGCTTGTTTGATCAATTTTTATGACAAATTATCGAAACCAAATGCAAACAAACTTATTTACAAATTGACAGCACGGGGAACAGGGGTGGGTTGCGGGTAAGTTGACTTAAATAGGTTTCAGGAAATTGGCCATCTGTATATATATGTATATATGTATGTATAAGTATATATGCACACTGTATTCTCTCAGTCTCATTAAGACTGCAGTCCTGCTGAACTGCAGTCAAGCGTGAAGTGAGCCCACTTCCTGGCCAACAAGCATTCCATCGATTGGCCAACTAATGAACGTTACTTACTCTTCCAAAAACAAACCCAGTCAATTCCTTAGTCCAGTCGTGTTCATTCCCCTAATGCCTCAATCCTCTGTTCTCCTCGGTTTGACGTTAGCTGGTTAGCTGGAGTGCAAAAAGTGCAAGTTGCTGAGACAGCAAAAAAGTTCCCGAAAAGATATGGAATAAATAAAAAGAGTTGAAGTACAAGCTTGACTTAGACGACTAGCTGATATCCTGTAAATATACAAATAGAGAAATTAATGCGAAAATAAGGTATGCAAATCAAAGCATAACAATAATTGAAGCTCAACTGGACGAAGAAAATTACAATATACAAGAATTTAATATTAAATCAATAAAAAACAAAATAAAAAATTTTAAATTTTTTAAATTTTCAAATTGCCATGAAAACATGTTAATGATGCATTTAATTACCAGCATTACTGTGTAATAAATTTTAAATTTCAAGAGTTCAAGAAAAAACAACTGAATATTTCAAAAGATTTATACATAAGTTATTCTAATTAAAGGGATTCAAAATAGAAGTTCACTCTAGCTACAATTACAGGGTATATGCAGACCACAAACAACAAAAAATAAACCAAATACAGCACTCAGTATATTCGTGGGCAGTCTCGAAACTCGAAAACTAACTCACATGTGAGCCAAGTGAATGAAGTTCCAAGTGCTGTTGTTGTTGTTGTTGTTGTTGTTGTTGTTGTTGGTGGTGGTGAAGTTTTTGCAATGGTTTGCCGCAAGCATCAGCTTGGCCTGAGACTGGCCTGAGCCTGTCTAGCGGCAACACTCCCAGTCTCTCTAGGTGGGTTTTCGGTTCAGTTTCGAATCCAGTTCGCCACATCGTTCAAATTCCTGGCTGTCGTTGTCTGTATCGTTGTCGTTGTCATTGTCTGGTGTGAGGTTAGGTTTAGTTAGTGTTGCATAATCGGAAAAGTGTGTCAAGTCGCGTCGTTTTCTAAAAATGGCAAAATGGTTTGTTCACATTTTCTTGTGTCAACTTTTGCTTTTGTGATTCTGTTGAGATTTGAGAAAGTGGATGAGCACCTGCTCTCCAAAGAAGTTGGTGGCGCACGTGATTTATTGTCAGTGTGTCCATTTCTCAACATATACCCTGTAGCCATGCAAAGTGAGTAAAAGAACGATTATTAAGTTGTTGAAATAGAAACGGGGTTAAAAGCCAGATGGAGAAATATATGCCAGGCTAGGCATATTGTTAAACAGTACGAATTTGATGACAGGGTATTCTCTAGTCCAGCACTCTCGACTTGTGACAGGACCGCACTCTGCCGCATTCGCTTTCATGTTTCAAGTATTCTGCTCCTAGGCCCAAGTTGTCCAATTGTGCCAGTTAACAGCGACCGCTGTTAAGTGTAAATGTAGCGCGCAGCAAATTAGAAGTGGTAGGCGGCGCTCTTAGCTAGTTGGGATCCATAAGAGAGCTGGCAGTCGCCGCTCTTAGAATCCACAGTGCGTTCTCTTCGGTTTGCGAAGTGCGAAACCAAAACAAATGTGATGAAAAGGCTGACAACGATGGCTGGTATCCCGGTGCCGATGGTTGTTGCCGAGCCGAGCCATTTACCGCTACGCTTCGTTACGTCCACCGAACCGAAGAGCGAATGGCACGAGAGCGTTTGCTAAGAGCCGATTGCCAAGCAACCAGTCATTGTTTGTGCAGCCAACGTTCCGTAGCGAGACCTAACAGAGCGCTGCTAGCCGCTAACAGTGTGTGAATATCAACCGGGCGCTCTATGAATAACAACAAAGAGAGGGAGAGACAGAGAGAGCCGATGTGTGTGGTAGCCGAGTCGCAGTTAAGTTCAGACCGCGACAGTTTTTGGTTCGGGCCAGTCAGTCTAATGTCAGAAACGCAGTTAGCTGCTCGTCGTGCGCAAGTTTTAAACAATCTGAAGGCACAGCTAATATAACTATCACTACAGCAACAACAACAATAGCAACTATAAATACAACTACAATACAACAACAACAACATCAACCGAGAAGAGTCGTTAGTTAATACTTAAGAGGCATAACAAATCAAAATATGCAAATACACTTAAATTTGTTGCCTATCGCATTTCCAAAGCTTAACAATCATTAATTAACAAAACAAAAAATAATATATATTTATATATATATATATATATAAATAAATAAAACAATAATTAAACAATAGCAATTGCAAGAGCGGAAATCGCTTGTGTAATAAGTGCAATAGATTATTTTTACTGGATTTTGTATCTAAACATTTTAATTGCACTTTGCACAATAAAACGAACAAAGAAAACTTAATTGTTTATAAAATCACAACAAAAACAACATAATTGAGGTGTGCATTTACAAACAACAACAATGGAGAACAATCGACAACAATCGACAACAATTGACAACAACAACTACTACTTCTAAAATTACCGATCGAAAAGTGCTTTCAGTTCGAGCTACTTTATTGTATCTGTCAGATACAAAAATGAGTCACGCGCAAAGTTCAGTTAATACTTTACAACGCCAGCAGAAAAAAAACTGAGCAACAAAATCAACCATATTAACAACAAAAATAAAAAAAAACAGTTAAGACCCAGAATCTAGGTTAAATGGAAAGCGGTTTGCAAAATAATATGGCCCATAAATTATTCGCGAACTTCACCAAGAAAAATATTGTCAAAATAAATATTTAGTTATTCAAATTCCCTCAAGCAAATGAATAGCATTTCAACAAAAATTTAATGTTCAAAATACTTGGAATTCCCGTAGAAAAGCTGAACACGATTCTTGTACGAGAATTTATTTGAAGAATTTGGCTAAACTGAAACTCGATATTTATGGTTCTCCCATTAAAATTCTGAAAACAATTCCATAGAAATTTCGTGGTCATTCTGTAATTTTGAACTTTAAATATTTTAATCTGATATATTTTTGGCATTAAAATACTCACATTTTTATTTTTAAACATTATTAAATGTCATTTTTGATTACCTACATAGATATAAAGAAATCGTATGAGTAGTTCTTCCTGAACGATCCATAGTTCATAATATCATCGAAACAATCCATTAAGATTCTCAGAAAATGTTTATTTTAATACGGACTTAAAAAAGTTAACTAAGCTAAATGTTATTAATTAGAATATTGTTTGCCTCCCAGTCTTAAATCAATTATTTATATAATTAAAATTGGTAAAAAAAATATAATAATTGATTATTATGATAATTTTTTATAACAATTCACAAAGCAAAAAAAAAATAAGTTCAAGCAAGTCGATCAAGTCAAGTTAAGATCGATGAATATTCATATTTTTTAGTTAATAATAAAAATGGATTATGAACAAATATAAATAAGTTCCTCCAGTTAAGTTAGCATATTCTTCTCTTCTTACCTTTTTCAGCTAACAATTACATATTCTTTACTAAATTTTCGCTTAAAGTTTCATCTTAAAAAGATATAACAAAGATTATAGAGTTTAGTAACACAGAAAACTAAGAAGAAGGAAAATCCAAAATTAAATATCAGTTGCTGACTACTTCTTCCATAGGGTTAACATTCCAGTAACATTTCAATTTGGAAAATTCCTACACGTAGTTCAAATTCGCTGCAGTTTTCCACATTAGTTTGCTGAACATTTTTTTTGCCAGTCTGTTTAGTTTTGCCACAAATCTTACACGTGGATGCGCCAAGAATTTTCACATTACGACTGCAGCTGCAGCCACAAATTGAAATATCAGCTCACTTAAGTTTCGGGCTAAAGTGCACTGGCAGAAAAATAAGTGAAACGTGTCCAAAAAAAATGAAAAGCAAAGAATATCGCGTGAAAAGACCGAAACCCCGTTTTTCCCATTTAATTGAGAGAGAGCCAAATTGCGTGCCAGAAGGGAATCGGCTACATAAATTGGCTAATTCAGAAAGATACTGCACAATTTGGGGGTCTTCATTAAGAGTGCCAGCAATTAGCCGCAAATTGAATTATGGATGTGCTGCTGCCACAAAACTATTTCATTTGGCGCCAAATGTTAACTTACAACAAAATTGATATAAACTTTTTGTGTATAAACGAAAGAAGTAGAAAAAGAAGTTGAAGTTGAACTCGAATGTCGAATGTCGAAGTTGTTGTTGTCGTTGTTGTCGATGTTCTTGTTGTTAGCTTGTATGGCTTTATTTATTTTAGCCAAGTTCAAACCGCCAGTCGCCGGCTAGTTCTTGGCCAGCCATCCATTTCCATTTCCATTTTCTGTTTTCTGTTTCTGTTTCTGTTCTGCGCTAAACTTTTATTTTATGCCATTGCGTTTTCGACGGCTCTTCGTGCGCTTTAGGCCAGCTCTTCTTGGCCCGGCTTTATACATATGTCTCCCAACACCAACACCAATTCCAACTTCAATTCCAACTCCAACTCCAGCTCAACTTACCTTACTTTACGATTATTTCCGCTGAAAAGTTGCGCACTGCCGACTGCCGACTGGCGACTGCCACTTACTTTGAACTTTGTGCCACAGCCTAAAGGTCGCTAGCCAGCTGTTTGTCAGACCCCCATCCCCATCCTGCTCCAGCTCCCCCATCCCATTTTAGTTCTTGTTTTTTTTTTGTTTTTTTTTTTTGGGCGTGTGAAAGTCTTCGTTGACCATATGGAGCTAAGGGGCTGTGTGCTGTTGGCCAAGGATTTCCCACACCCGCAAAATTGTTCACATTGCTGGCAAATTGTATCAATGCCCCCTTCTTGCCACAGTCGGCATGGGGAACCGGTTCTCTTTTAGCTCTTTTAGCCGCATAGCATAAATCAGCGCCAGCAGTGTGACCACAACTAACTGGTTTATTTGTTTATGGCCAAGTCATGTCTGTAGTTACTATATATATATATATATGTATATTTGTATATGCAAGGCGCTTGTTCCGTTCTGTTTGCATTAAATCTCCTAATGTGTTAACCACATTCTCGGCGCCCACATAATCATTGACAAACATTTATTGATGGCACCGCCACCTAGCATATTATTAATTATATATAATGCCAACTACTCCCCTCTTTTTGTGAGTGTATTCAGTCATTATCAGAGAAGCCACATTTGTTCAATACTGTTTTATAAATGTATATAAAAAAATAAACTGCAAATTGCAAATTGCGCGTAACAATTACAAAAGATACATAGAAACTTATTAAAAAATAATAATAAATAAAATATCTGTTTTTAAGTGGGCGTTTTTGAAATGTGCCGTAACCGAAATAACAACAACAATTTCAATTGCAGTGCAGCCAATAAGTAAAACAACAACAACAACAGTCAAAACCAGTTAAAAGTGACAGGCAAACCAATTAAAACAATTTTAATAGCCCCGTGACAAAAAGGAAAAATAAAAAAAAAAATCAAATAAATAAAATACAAAAACATGAATCTATCTGCATAAGTAAATTGTAAACCGATTTACTTCAATTGGAAAACCGTTTAAAGTGCACACCAGAAATTAACATAAAGCGGATCAGCCAAGCAAAGTACAAGATAAAAGGAGCAGCACAAGAGAGAGACTGAAAAACACAGCGAGCGAGAAAGAGAGAGAGAGAGAGATCCTATAAAAATGGTAAATTAATAGATGTAATTTCTCTTTCACTTGCTTTGCACTTGACCCACTAATTATACCAAGAGGCAAATACAAAAAGAAAAGAAATAAATAAAAATACAAAGTAAACAATATCGCAAGTTGCGGCTCGCTGCTTATCAGCCAAAGCCTGCCACACATTACATAATGCTTTATGGCGACGACGTGACGATAAAAGCGAATAGCAATAAAAAATACAACTAAAAAACAGCTCGAGTCTAGCTTAACAAATTGAGGCAGCGAACTGAAAAATACTTACTCAATTTCAAATTATTACGAATTGAAGTTCTAGTCGCTACTGCTTTAACTAGTAAATTGATAAATTGAATACATAATTGTTAAAAAAGATACAATTATTTAAGCAATATTTAAACCACAATTCTCAACTAGGTTTAGCAAAAAAGAGATTTAACTTTGATATACAGTTTTTATAACATTATTGTAATTCTCTTAAATTCTCGAATCTACAAAAATTAGATAAAATTTTAAATATTACTAATTTTTATACAATGGATTATTTTAATGGAATCTAAAGAAAAGAGACAGTTTAATAATAAGTATAATAATAAGTATAATAATATTAAGCATATGTTTCTGCTAGATAAACAGAAAAACAAAGTTCAATTAATAATGTTCAGTTATGATAATTATTGGATTTAGATAACGTAACTATGACAAACATATTTTACTTGCGCAAATTAACAACGAAAATAAATAGTCATTGTTATAATTTTCTGGAACTTAAATCATAATTAAAGGTAAAAAATTTTAATTATGGATATTACAATTTTAAATAATTAAATTAGATTATGCATTATTTGGTTTCGATGGAGATAAATTGATAGGTTTCAGCATATAATATTATTTTATTTTATAAGTTATCAAAGAGTACAGCGAAAAGTCTAGTAAAATATATTTCACAAAATTGCATAAATAATAAGCGTTATGAACAACCCATATGTATACAAGAATGTACATATGTAAATATAAATATACAGTGTCTACCACCTTATTTGGAACGGTGTCTAGCAAAATTTTCAATTACCTGCCAAAAACTCATTATGCATTCTTTTTCAAAAATTCCAAAGACCCATGGCAGGTACATATATTAACCACAAAAATGAATATAGGACCCTAATAAACTGGGATTTCCCCACCCGCTAGGTCGGGTTATGTAAAAAGGTACCCAATTTTATGATTCCAGCCTATTTGGAACAGTTACATTACGAACACCTGGGTGCCATAAAACCCGGATTTTTTACCTAAAGTTGAATATTTACGGTAGAAATAGACCAACCTTTTAAGTCAGTTTAGTTTTTTTCCGCATTTGGGCGGTAACAAGCCAACAAGGACTATGGGCAAAAGGACTACCATTGATCAACGGAAAATCATCCTAGAGAACACTTAAAAATCGGATATTCATATCGCCAAATAGCTAAAATGGTCAATCTAAACATCTCGACTGTATTCTACATCATTTGGAGTTTCGTCGACAAAAATCGGACAGAGGACAAGGGCGGAATGGCACCAAACCCGATTTTCACCCAGCAGGACGAGTCAAGGATCATCAAGAAAATAAGGGGAAATCTGAAGCTATCGGCTCAAAAACTGACTCAATAGGTGCAGGATGAAATAAGGAAAAAGTTCAGTATAGGAACTGTGCTCCAAGTTCTAAGCAACTATGACTTGAAGGCCCGAGAACAACGCAAAAAGCAATTTATAAGCGCAAAAAATAGACGGTCTAGGATGACGTTCGCCAAAATCCACTTGGACAAGGATTTGGAGTTCTGGAAAACAGTCATATTTGAATTTGAGTACAAATTAAACATTTTTGGCTCGGACCGACGGAATTATGTGTGGCGACACTCCAATACTGATCTGAGTCCCAAAAACATAAGGGCAACATTCAATCACTGCTGAGGAGAAGTGTCCTGGTATGGGCATCTATCTCGGCAGCCCGCGACAGAATTTTTGTGATTATTGAAACAATAATGGACAAGAATGTGTACTTCGATATACTAAAGGAAAATTTACTCGAAAGTGCCGAGAAGCTAGAATCCGACGTACCTTCCGGATCTACCAGGACAGAAACCACAAGCATTAGTCCGGAATAGTACAGTCCTGGCTTATCTGGAACTGCCCCCACGTGATAATTCCACCGGCCCAGTCTCCAGATTTAAATGTTATTAAAAATTTGTGGACTCTGCTGGAAAATAACATCCGGAAACACAAGATATCCTGCAAACAGGATCCCAAAATGCTCTGCTGGAGGAGTGGAGTAGGATCAGTCCAGAAACTACTTGGAAGCTGGTATCTTCCATGAAAAATAGGTTAAGCAAAGTTGTTAAAGCTAAAGGATATCATACTAAGTATTTAAATCCTTATTCGAACTTTTATACGCCAAATATTTAACTTTTCTTAAGACTGTTCCAAATAAGCTGGAACACATTTTTTGATATGTTTGCAGATTTTGACTAATTTTAATTAATTAACTAATATTTTAGTAAAAACTAAAGTTTATTTTTCAAATGTGATATAACATTAAACAAATTGGCATTTAAGCATTTTACATTTTTTTCCTTGTTTAAACTTTATAGCACTTTAAAATTTTTGCTAGACACCGTTCCAAATAAGGTGGTAGACACTGTATATATGTATATGTATACCACGAAAACTAGGAATAGTCTGGAATTTGTAACCGGAACAAGTTAGCTTTTGCGTTTGGGTCATGGCGACTGATAAAATGAACTACAACAAACACACGCACATACAAACGTACATAAATAACACATACATATGCACAAACATACGCACATACGTACATACATACTTAGAAAAATACATGAACATGTGCAATGCGAACAATTCAATTAAAAGCGCCCAACGATAAGAAAAATGCCAAACACGAGAAAGAGACAGAGACAGAGAGAAAGATATATTCGAGTTAGAAAACATAGAGAGAGAGAGAGAGAGAGAGAGAGAGGGACAGTGGGAAGTGGGCGGTTGCATATCTTAAGTCGCTACCTGGTGAGGCAAACAGAAGCGCCATAAAATATTTATCAATCCAGTTATAAATAGAGAATTTCTCAAGTCGCTCGCTTTTGGCGCCTTGTAATCAGAGCTGCGACTGACTGCATTGATTCAACGAGTACCGTTTACCACTAAAGATACGGGCCAAGCAGGTGGTAAAACTTTTATTAATTGGTAGCTAATTGCTGCCACACCACCACAAGTTGTGGGTCGCATTAAAGTCGTTAAAGACTTGAGTTCTTTGCTCTATCTAACGACCGGCTGCTCCCCTCTCAAGTGGCAGCTACTTGACGACGACGTTAACGTCAGCGTCGACGTCGACGTCGACTTCAATTGTGACGTAGCCGAATGCAGCGAACTTTGTCTGCCCAGCAAAAATTACAAAACCACTGGAGCGAGACAGCAACATACTTAGATATGTACTTAAATATGTATGTATGTATATATGTGAGTGTTTGTGTGTGTATGTGTGTATGTATATAGTTTGCATACAAAAGCGAATAAAGCTCAATATGAAATGCGAAGCGGACAAAAACTTAAACAGAAAATAGTTTTTTAATTATCGATGTCAATTAAAATGAACTGAGCGTTGCTGAGTCGTTGTTTGTGTTCGGCCTTATATAAGAATTGCCGACTCTATACTCTGTATAAACACAAACACACACACACACACACAAGCACACACACACACTCACACACACAAATGCAGAGCAAGTAAAACAATAAGCTGGAAGCATAGTAACGAGACAGCAGCAGCAGCAGTCAGCGCATGAAACTTTGGGCAAAGTCGCAACTCATGCATTGAGGGAGGTGGCTTACTTTCAGACAGTCAAGCTCCCCCGACCCCCTCCCCCTCCCCCTCACCCCTTCTAGCGCTTCACTCCACACTCACGGCTGAAGCACATTTGCAGCTGGAATGTGAAGTGAGCAACGCCAGCAATTTAGCCAGAGAAAGACACGAAAACAAGCACAGCTACAGTAAACTAATACAGTGCTCACTCTTAAGTGCGAACTTGCTGTAGCTACAATTGCAGCTGAGATTCCTATTTTTTTTTTAGGAAAGGAACAAATTTACAATCGAGTGAGAAATGCAAGTAGAAAATAGAAAAAAACAACTTACGGAATTTTTTTTGTATTATTTTGCTTCGGTTTATGAGCTCAAAAATTAGTAAAAAATCAGCAAGATAGAATATTAAAATTAATCTAAGCATGGATACCATTAAGATAAAACATCGCTTAGATCCGCGTAAAGATAGGACTTCAAATTAGAATTCGATCAAATTATAATAATTAATTTTTTCTATTTAACCATTTTACTTCGAGAAATTCATTTGAAAATTTGAATTCACTCTGAAAGCGTCTGCTTTGTAATATTTGAATGACCACTGTATAGATACAGATACAGCTACAGCTGCAGATACAGATACAAATACATTTAAAGCAATAGAGACCTGCGGCATTTGATCGATGCTTTGAGTTATGAATGAGGCAGGCAAGCTGCTGCTGCTGCTGCTGCTGCTGCTTGACAAGGGCGGCTCGGGTCGGGTCGATTCGGGTTGGGGGCGGGCACTGGGCTAGTGGAGCTGCTGTCCACAGCCAAATGTTGCCCGCCCCTAAATGACTGTTATCTCGTTGGCCCTGCCTCGGCTGTTGCGACGCTAACGAGGTTTGCTTACAATATCGATAAAATATCTTTTTTCACACTAACACAAAAAAAAAAGAAAAAAAAGATAAATACAAAAATCAAGCTGGGGGGGAAAAGGAGCCACAGTCAGACGGGCAGATAACATGAGCCGGCAGTCATATGAATATTTCATATTTTATTTGTTTTCCGATGACAGCAGTCTAGAAAGAGACAGCAGTCTAGAAAGAGACAGCAAACTAGTTGGGTATCAATAAACTGGTCTCTTTTTGTGTTTTGCTTGTTTGCTGATTGCACACATTCATAACTAATCGGCGGAAATATTAACAATCAATATCAGATACATGTATATACTTGTACATATATATATATATATGTATATATCATATATATATATCTATATATCTTTTTGAGATCGCTACAAATGCAAATCATAAATTGTGAATTTTTTCATAAGTGGGCTTTTCTCTCTTGGACAAAAACAATTGAAGTTCTCTTTTGAGTTCGCAGCGCTTAATTGAATTAAAGACAATTACATAGTTCTACGCAACAAATCGCCTTCAGCTTGTTGTTGTTGTTGTTGTTGTAGTGCACACACTCACACACAGAGCCACACACACACACCAACACACACAATCACACACAAATAAAAATCAATCATCAATAAAATCTAATTGAATTTGTGCGCAGTTTGTTGCCGCGATCATACCGAGAATTGTGCCACAGCGTGAGAGAGACGCAATAAGAGAGAGAGAGAGAGAGAGAGAGAGAGAGCGCGAGAGAGAGAGAGCGAGTATGAGCCATCATAATTTGTGTGAAAAAGAGGCGCTGATCGTTTGTTGGTCGGGAATGCGTGGCAAATGACTTCTCCATGTGGGTCATTTACACCAGGAGCAGCAGTGCAATTGCCCTGGTCAGAAGGGTGTGTAGAGGGGATAGTGCCCGTGGCAGTGGCAGGGGCAGAGCCACTGGTAAAGGCAGTGCCAGGGGCAGCCGTGCGGGCTGTTGTAACAATTATCACAAACATCTAAATGGTTTTCGGAAATGTTATTTGAACTTTTCGGTGGAAATGAGTTTAAAAAAAAAAAAAAAATAAAAAAATAAAAATAAAATAGTTTGGAAAGCGACAGAACTGTGACGAAGTTAAGGTTCATAAGTTGAACGCCAGGAGGGCGTTTGGGAAGGTGGAGAGCGTTGTTCGAAATTGGAATTGAATTGAACTTGGGAACTTTGCACTTGGCTTTTTGTGTGTGTGCAATGGGCAGACAAATGTAATTAAAGTTTGAAAACTTTTAAGAATCTTCGACTTGAAGTCTGCAGAAAACTGACCAGACACTCAGCAAATGTGATTACGATAATAATTTATTCTATATTTCGAACTTAGCCATCTGCTCTGCTCTCTTTTAATGACATATTTGAGTAAACGAATTATTTGATAACAATGAACGCAAAGTTGATGCAGATTTTTATCCTAAAATAATACTTGCTTCAATGAGCAAACAATATTTAAATTTTTAATACAAAAATTCAAGTATTTCGTTTATAAGTACTCGTTATATTTTCTTCGCATAGACCAAACAAAATTTAGAAAGATGAACAAAAAATTGTAATACAATTTCAGCTGCTTGGTAAAATAAGTAAAAAGAAAATAAATAAGATGAATAGAAAAAGATAATATTTGGTCAAATTAATTTAACGGATATAGAATGATCAGCTGTTAATTTAACTTTGTTAACTCTTAATCTTATATGTATATATATATCGATACTTTCCACTATCTGAGTCAGCTATTTGAGCAAATCCAGAAGCGCACTTTTTGTTTCGACCACAAATAAAGTTGTTAAAACATCGTCCAGATCTGAAGTTTTAGGTATGCATAAAAAACGCTTTATGCGTCGAACAGTTAAAATGAATAAACTAGTGTAATGTGCGTTAGGAAACAAAGAAAACCAATTAATTTAAGTGCATAAAAAAGAGCTAAGACTTTTTGCACTTTAAAACTCATTACAAATGGTGATATATGAAAATGTTGTTGGGCTTCCCTTTCGTCATAATGTAACGTTAACCATGTCTTATCGAGCATAACATCGCATAACTCTCCCACCCCTGAAGGGTCAGGTCTGCCCTCTGGCCCGACCATGTTGTTAATGCCGAAGCGTTCCACGGCACAGCACAGGTGTGTCAATGACTCGCCAACGGGGATCGTGGATAATGAAAACGAAATGCAGCCAAAAGGGACTTGGGCGGCAGTCACCAGGGCAATGGCAAATGCGAGTGCTGAATAATTTCCACTTCCGACGCCAGAAACATGACAAAATACACACACTTACACACTTACACACACACACCGTCCCAGAGACAACAGCTGGACAGCAACAACAACAACAACAACAACAGCAAACAGGAACTGGGAACGCGAACGGTGACGAGGTCAAGCTAAAAACTATTAAAGGCGAACCAAGCTGTTCCCATGTGTATCTGTGTGTGACCATTTTTCACTCGGACTACGTGTGTCTGTATGTGTGTGTTATGTGTGTGTGTGGTGCGTGTGTGTGTGTGTGTGTGTTATGTGCTTGTGTAGTTTTAATCAAACCGCCGCTACAGTTTACTTTTGCGCCTTTTTTTTAAGGTGCGGTTCAGTGCCCTTTGGTGGCCATAAAACTGACGACTCTGGCAATGGCGACTTTGTGGGCCAAAACAGTGGCCAAGGAGAAGGCAGGAAACGCCATCAGCTGTCGGCTGTGCTGGCTTCAGGCTCGTTAGTGGCCAGCAAAAATGTGGCTCAAATGCGAGGGTTGCCAGCAGCGTTATTCGGGGTTGGGCCATAAATTACAATCCAACTTGAATGCATGATTATGCCTCAGCGAGTGTGTGTGTGTGTGTGTGTGTGTGTGTGTGTGTGTGTGTGTGTGTGGCTGTGTGTATGGTGTGTGTGAAGACTGCACGGAAGCCGCAAGTGAACATGCAACCCACTACACAGCAAGAAATTAACAACAAACAAACATGTCTGTGTGCAAACATTAGATTTGCATAAAATAAATATTAAAAAAATACATATTTATTTATGTACACTATCCATTATTTAACATTAGCTTTAATATTACAATTTATAATTCAATTAATAATAATAGATATTTTTAGTTCTCTTTTATGTTCTAGTAAATTACAGTACTCGTAATATGGCAATTAAATTTATATTTGCTTAAGGAAACTTTATTTTATTCAACAGATCGTATTTGTTTGGCTTAGAAATTTTCGTATATGTTGAAATACAGATTTGAAATTTTTGTAAAACATAAACTACTGATTAGCTGATTAGCACTTTTACTAAATAAATGTGTAAATACACATTCTAAATTTTCGAATTTATATTTTGTAGGCCAATTTGCTGAGCACTCTGCGAATAAATTTGCAGAGCTAAACTAAAAGTGGTTCAATAAATTATTGAATTTGTTACGCGTATTCAGTTGCAGTGCGTTGATTGATGGTCCTCCACAACACATTGAAATCGGTTTCCAGTTTGATTTGGATAGTGGATACGTTTTGTGACAGTGCCACACACGTTGGCGATTTATCAAAGGGCTTAGCCTCAAAACTATCAAATTGAGCCACTATGCAAATGTTGTTGAATCTGTGAAAAATTGTATTTCAAACAGCAGTTGTCAAAACTGACAAATTGTGAATGATGTTGCGGCTGTGTTGCATTCGATATATATTGGCCATATGGATTACTCAATTCCGGGCAACGAACAGCAACAGCAACAGCAACAGCAACAAACAACAGCAACAAACAACAACTAACATTACACAATACTTATGGCTAAATGCGAAATGTGAGATGAGACGAGACGTAGCGCTTGAAGGAGCTCTACAAGTGCACAACAAAGCACAAAGTTGCGCACACAGATATAGTTACAGTTACAGCTACAGTAGATACATAGATACACACATACACACATATGGATACTTTAGATAGCTAAAAGATACTTGCACGTTACAAAGACGCAAACGTCATTACAATGGCAACCGAGTTCAGTTGAGCTCAGCTCAGTGGAGGGAAATGGCTGCAATAGGCAAATGACAGCGACTCCAGGTGGCAAGCTTGAGTTGCCTGCACCAGTCGCCACACAAGTCGGCCCATAGACACAATCCAGCTGGCAGCCAAAGTTGCGACTCAGTCAAAGACAATGGCTAAATCAGCGCATAAAGCAAAATTCCAATAGCTGTTCAACTTGCGAACGGTGGCACAAAATGCCCCCAACAACGGCAACAACACGTAACCGGCAACAGCCAAGTTGAGCTTCAGAGATGAACCGATGAGCGCATATTTTTGTGATTTAAGAAGATTTATTTGCCAGCTGTCTTAACTTAAAGCAGCTAGCAACTGGCAGCTGGCAGCTTTTTTAACAAGTTTGCTTTGCGATACTCAAACACAATCAGGGGAAAACTCAAACTAAATGTTTAAATGTTTAACAATATCTATTAATATTTTTTAACTTTCAACTTGGTGGCTCTATGTACAAGTGTGTCTTATTTACTTCACTTTTTTGTCGTTTAAAACAAACATAAAACTTAGAGAGGTACACGGAAAAAAAAACACGACAACTTTATTAGTTCGTGCGTCACTCGTGTTTATCAATCAGAAATTCAGCAAAATAAAATATAAATAAAATTTCGAGTTAATTGCTACCCATCATTTCTTTAATTTTATTTACATATTTTTAAACTTATATTTAGTTGTTGAACAATTATTGTTAAATTTAAATTTTCATTTTAAACGCTTAAAATATCTTGTATTTGCAGTCATAAAGTTGTAACTATTATTTTGCCAGCTGTTTATTTTGACGGATGCAAACAATTACGATTTTTATGAGTTCATTAAATTGTGATGTATTTGAGAGAAACTAACCATTTACTAAAAATAATCAATAATATAATAATTAAGGAAAAGGAATATTTTTTACATTTTATTCATCATACTCAAATTATATACATTTGTCAACATTTATATAATTTCCCGTTTTCTTTTTGCAAATCTGTCGCAATTATTTTTTCGTGCCTGTTTTGGGCGTGTCACGTGCACATCCCAATTTCGCTTCGATTGCCATTGACTTAGAGCCATGTCATCGTTCCAACCCATTCCATCTCATCATCATCATCATCAACATCAACATCAACATCAGCAGACGTGTTTGTTGTGATTGTTGTAGTTTTCTTTGTGCTTTGTTTTATTTTTTTGTGCTGTTAGTTGAAGATTATTGCAAAGTAACTGACAATGTTTTGCCTACCAGCAACAGCTGAACTTGCACCGAGGAGGCAACACTTGGGGTACGCTGACGATGAGGATGATGCTGATGCTAAACGTTGACACTGCTCGAAGATATATATGTGTATATACACATATATATATATGTATTTCTGTTGAGGTTGCATTGTTGCATCACTCTTTCTGTTTGTTGGCCATCAACAGCACAGCGCAGCTGCAGCATTTGCATATTTTTGGTAATGTGAAGTGAGCATCTTGGAAATGGAGTTAAGTGCTCTCTGTATGCAACTCCGACATTGCCTCAAGTATGATGTGTGTGTGTGTGTGTATGTGTGTGTGTGCGAAATGCAAGCAGTTGCAAATCAGTTGTGCAATTGAGATTGGAACACGTTCAAGTTGAAAGTAAAACGGCGCCAGCACTCGACACAATTAACTGACGGCATAAAAAATAAGGCCAAAAACAAAGAAAGAAAAAAGCCAAGAAGAAGAAATTAAAAATAAATAAATAGTTTTTTTTTTTTTTTAATGTATATTTTTTGCACTCTTGTGGAACTGAAATGAGATCGCACCTGTTGACGTTGTCGTCTTTTGTGCAAATTTGCGCAACTGTTGCCAGCCATAAAATGTATGCCACCCCCTACCCTCAATTCACGCCACACCCCCACTCCCCACACAACCCCACTCTCCACAAACAGCTGTCAGTCGCAGAGTCACAGTTTCATAGCTTGTTTTGCTATCTCTTCACAATTGAGCTTATGACGAGAAGGGGGCACTTTCGGTGTTGCCACATTGGAAAACGTTGTCGTGCACATTTTGTGGTGCCTGTGAAATTCATTTCTTGGCCACTTGACTTCACACAGTTCATTAGCCAGCTCCGAGATCTGCACAGCGACACTTTCCATTTCATCAATGCTAGGCAGGGGAGGGGAGGCGGTCCGGGTAATTATGAAGCTTATTGATTGACAAGTAATTTGCATAAGCCAACAGGAAATTTATCAAGTGAGCGCCGCTAATGATAATCGTTGGCCATAAAGTCACCTTCGGGTCGGCGTCTTCAGATGAAAAGGCCCATCAACCGAGTCATGTGTTTTTTGTTATTTCACTTTAGTTCTTTAGCAGCGAAATTTGCCCCTGAGTCCGGAGAACAAACTTGTTTAACTAGTTTAATGACGATGACATTCAAAAAACTCAGATGTGCGGGTAATTTTAGCATATGCCTCAACTATAAAAGTTTACTTTATGACAATTTTCCAAGCTAACTGCTTCTTGGAAAAAATCTAATGAGGAAAGCTACAAGAATTTGCTTACAAGTTTTCCATTGTAAAATATGCAGCACTTCTTCAAGTTATTTTTAATAGATTAGTAACGATGGAAAATTGACAAGCTTTCTCAAGATTCTTTTAAAAATAGATATCATTATTAAAAATAGCAGCGAAAGCTGAATTGTTGCAGTGTTTCTTAAGTGAAGTAGAAACCAAGATCTTATAATATAAATTGCCACGAAATGATTGTTTTCCAGTAATTCTAGCTAAATATAAAACTTACTGTTATTTTTCCCAGCAAACCGGATGTTAGATATACATTTTAAAAGCTCATCCGATTTGCAGACTTTAATTTGAAGTTTGAGTTTTTTGTGTGCGGCGCCAGCGATTAATCAAAAAGATCTTAAATATTTGTTTGCCAACGCAGTTGATGATGCCTCCTCCTCTTCAAGTTCCACTCCAATTTTGTTGCAAAGAGACCTTCAGTGTGGGCGTCTAACAAATTGTCTTTTGTGGTGTGGGCGTGGCACGCCTACAGATTGAGCTGCACTTGCTGCGATAGTATTGTTGCCGCTGCTGTGCCAGTTCCCAAAGCTAGCTGCAATCTTTGTTTATTTATTTTTCTACTTTTTTTTTTTTTTTTTTTTTTTTGCTTCATTTTTGTGGCATACAATTTCACGGCTCATACTTGACTTCTGCACAACTGAGCTATCCTCTCACACACCCTCTCTCTGCTACCGTTTGTTGCTGCATTGTTTTGTGTGTTGGCCAGATTCTCATTTCTGCCACACCCCACAGCCGCCAAGTGGTTGTTAGTCGGACACTTTGTCTATGTTGGCGAAAGTCTCGTCGAGCAATTGATGAACATGTTAAGTGCAGGGCGAGGGCTCTGGATTCGTTTCGTTTCGTTTCTGGAGCGCAATTTCTAACACAGATACACACACACACACACACACACACAAGCACTTGTATTCTTTGTTTTTTGGTCAAGTAAGTGGTTTTTGTGATTGTGTGTGTGTGAAAATGTGGTGCTACCGGGGTAGAAGTCAATTATGGCAAGGCTTTGTTCAAGTGGCTCTGATGAGCCGGCAGGAAGTCAAAACTGGAGCACAAGTCGCTTAGAGCAGTTGACTAATTCAGATAGCTATGGATTTTGTGGCTATTTGCTATATGCTATATGTGATTATTATAAACATGATTCTGCCCCAGCTCTAATTGTGGCTGCTTGCTGCGTGCTGTGTGCTGTGTTGCTTGCTGCTTGTGTTGGCCGAAATTCATATATTAATTAAACGCTAAATTTAACATAAAGCCAATTATGCTAATCAGTTGTGGCAGTGCGACAGGGCAACGAGATAAAGCAAGCCCACACACACACACACACATACACACACACACACAACACACACATAGTCATCTCTCCTCTACCTTTGCCGTTGCACAGTACAAAATAAGTGATACGTGGCATGGCTATCAAAATAAACTAGAAGAGTCTACTAATTATTCTGCTTCTTAAGCTTATGGCATTTTGACGGAATTAAAGCTACTTCAATTTTCTGGCAGTGTATTCATTGTGTAGAGGCCGGGCATCGTCAACGCTTGCTCATTTTGATTGCCAATAAGCCACAAACGCACCCAAGGCGAGCATTAGCTCAGTTTAGCTTAGCCTCCCCTCCAACCTCCCCTCCAAAGCACACCCACTACCTGTGCCCACCTTTGAGGGCGGCTGCCACCCACCCAGCATTTTCAGTTGATTGTATTTACTGGTTCGAAGCCTGAAATTTCGTTTTAACTGCAATTACAAATTAAATCAAGCGCAGGGAGGGATATGAAATTGCGTGACTGATCTGATTTTCAGTTGTACTCGTTGATAGACATTTCTAAAGGGAGGTCTCTTACTTATCCAGCAATTCAAACACTCTCAAAGAAATTCACATCTTGCTAACCTTTAATGGCTTTTCACATTTTCGCCAACTGCTTTTAAAGCTTTCAGTAAAAGATAAGCAAAAGTTAAAGTATTTGTTTCGAGTTACTCAGTTTTATTTAGTTGTAAGTCGATTAGTGAGAATAACTTAAATTAAATTTATAAAATAATTGCCATTATATAAGTATGCATTCCAGAATTACTTTCTACATTAATGTACTTAATACATTATTAAATGGAATCTGTGAATAAAGCGGTTACAAATGTATTGGGCAGATGTTCTCATATATAGAGGCATGTTGACAACTCTGTCATATTTATACATTCCTCATCCCAAACAAATATTACTGGGTTGCCACCTGTTTAAATGCGCCTTCGCACACTTCTAAGCAAGCCGACAACACTTTTTGGCTGCTCTTCGCCGGAAGTCTGCGTTGAACCTTCCAGCTTGGAATGAGTCGCGTTTGCGGCTGCCGCTGCCTTTTCGGCTACCTTTCGTCACCTGTTTGGCTGGAAAGCAGCTGTTTATCTTGCGTCATTCGACGGCGTCGTCGGCGGCATCTTGGCATTAAATCAAAACCACTTCCGTGCTGACTGTTGCTGTTGTTTTTGTAATTGGCACCGCACCCTTTCGTCACACACATGACAACGCTCGTTCGGTGGTTCGGTGGTTGGGTGGTGGCGACAACCAGTTTCAGTCGCTTTTTGCTTCAAGTAAATATAAGCGAGTTGCGAGGATGACGTGTACCACCCAACCCTCGAGGTGCGGGTGGAGGCCGGTCTGAGTGAACCACCATGTAATCTGAGACTTACAGACTGCATGTGTGTGTGTGCTTAGCAAACCCCGACCAGGAACTAACTACCTGCCTATCGCAACCCCCATTCCCAATGACAACCCTTGCACAGCTCTTTAGGCAGTCCATCAAATAGCATGTGTAAATAAAAGCGATGAAAACAAGACACGAAACGAACAGGCAACAAAGCACACACAAACACAAGACTTAAGAAATAACGGTTCCCTTTGTGATGACGAAGATGAAATACTCTAGGACTTCAAGATCAAAATCAGACTCAACCATTTTAAAAATGTTTATTCCAATTTCACAATAAAAAGCAGTTTCTAATAAAAATCTGTTTCTTTTTACAAAAAGTATAAATTTAAATTATCAAATTTTCAGTAAATAAAATATGTGGAATAATAATAAATTTTATATTCATTAAGAAACTTTTTCAAATTGTCTGATATATACTATATATATATATATATATAGGTTTATTTTTTCTGATAAGTAGCTTTCTTCAATACGTCTCACACTTCGCAACAAAGTAGAAGTACCCAAGGCAAGGGTATAAAAAAGGATGCAAAGATTGAAAATGTATGTTTAGGGGTAGGGCAAAGTAAGAGGTGGGATATGACGGGACAGGGCTTATCAACATATCAACATATCGCATTTGTTAAGGGGGTAGTCTCTCGGTTCTGTCTACATGCTAACCATAAGCTAATTGAGGAGTCTTCCATTTTGAGCTTCTTCTCCTTGTTTTATTTCGTGCTGCCAGCAACTGAGCAAAGTAAGCCTCAATTGTCAAGTGCTTGCAGGACTCTCCCTTGTCCTTCCATTGAGTATCTTTATATGCCATATACAAGGTATATAAATGTATGTATCTTGTTTCTGTTTCTGTTTTTTTTTTTTCGCTCGTCGACTATTTGCACATCATTAGCAGTGGCGGGGCTCTAACTAAATAAATGCAAACTGCAGCTGGAGTTTACTTTATGATATGCAAAGAATCGTCACGTCTGTTTTATGGTGCCAGGAACTAAAATGGGCAGCCAATGGGGTCAGTCCAGTTTAAACTAAGCCTTAGCACCAGATGAGAATTTTGACTTAAATGTTCGAAGAATTAAAAAGTTAGATAAAATAAATTATTATCTTCTATACAATAAGAAAATTTAAAAAAAAATTTGGTTCATAACTCCATTAAGTACATTACATCTCTGTACATATATAAACCTTATCAGAAATGCAAATATTGGTATAAGTACTTTTTTTTAAATATAAAAAGCGTAGTAAAATACAATTTGTATAAATTGCAAATTTAACTATTGACATAATAATAAATAAATTTTAATTAATTAATCGCTTCTAATCATATATTTATATACATATACTATAAATATACACAATACAAAATTTACCCCTGCCTTAATTGTTTTAATTCTTTGTCAATTTTTAACTATTCGAATATTTTCCATAATGCACATATTTAAACTAAGCACATTAATATCACAAGGAATAAGAAAAATCAAAATAAGTAAATAAATAATTAAATTAAACAAATAATCACAATTTGGTGGCCCGATGAGAACAGAAAAAAATGTGTTGAACAACATTTCACAATTTGGCTGATTCGAATCTGGGCTACAAACGTAGTAATTGAAATATGTATGCTAAAATCGACGAGGTGCACGAAGCTTGGCTGGGTGAAAGGCTTTGGGAGCAGACCTTAATGCTGACCACAAGAAATTGTCTTCATTTTTTGTTTCGAACGTTCACAGGCCAAGCAGATTTCGCCTTTCGCCACATGAAGCAACAACAGCAACAACAACAACAAACAATCATTCATCAACAAAGTGTAGCAACAATTGGCAACAAATCGAAAAAAAATAAAAAATAAAATCAATGAAAACGTTTTGCGGAGCAACGGCATTTTAAACAATAATGAAAGCCGGCACCTAGACGAAAATGTTGCCCATACAATTTGTGTCTGGTAGGTGCCCCACTCTCCTCCTTTTCCTGCTCCTCCTCGCAACAAAAACGTTAGAGCCAAGTTGGGCCAATAAACTTTCAAAAAATAGGCGGGAACGAGGCAATTGGCTATTCCCACAAACGTGGCCAACTACCTCAAACCTTCTACAACTCGATAAATTTCTATCTGGCCTGGCGAGTTTCTGGTGTATCTGTGGGATTGCATCTGCATCTGCATCTGCATCTGCAGCTGTAATTGAAATGCATGTGCTCATAATTTAGACTATTACGATTTATAAGCCTGCCAAAAGCACATTCGATTCTAACGTATGTTTCCATTGTTTTCTGTCTACTTTCAGGTGTGTAAAACAAACTGCTCCCCACAAAATATCGGGCTCCGAGTAAGTGTTGAGTAAGAAATGGTAGTTAATCGTTGAAGGGATGAGATCCGGGCAAGAATTCCACCTGCTGGACGAGAAAATCCCTTTAGTGTATAAGAAACTTTTTGTCTCCCTTGCCAAGCATTTTATCTGTGTTTGGTTACGCAGGTATCCGCGCCAAACAACAATTAAAGCAGCTTCTCTCTTAATATTTATCTCTTTGATAAGCTATGCTCTGCGCAGCATAAAGAGCAAATTAACGTAACGATCATAACTGTTGTTTTGTATATGCTCATTGGCATTTCGTTTTATTGCATTTGTTTTCGCTTTGCTTGCCCTTTGCCTTTGCTGAGCGCAAGCAGCAGCTGCAATTCGGCAGCTAATTAGTTCTATTTTGTCAATCGAGAATTCAAGTCGCGGCACGGTATTCGACACCGCTTGCCAACAAATTAATTCGAATTATAAATAATTAAAAGTGTAAAGCTCAACTCGGAGCTTATAATAAACAATTGTTATTATTTTAATTTTGGCCACGAAGGCAAATAAACTTAATTTATAGAAAAGCAAATTTCGGTGCGTTTCTATTTATTTGTGACTTTGGAAAAATTCGATAGCTATTGAAAAAGCTCAATAGCTCAACATTGGTGACCCCGACGTGATATCATTAGCTCTGTTTGTTTAAATAAATACAAATTATTTAAAGTAAAGAGTTAATAAAACTCGCGCCCGCGCTCTTGCATTGTTGTCGATATTCTCGGTTCGCTTTGTGCTCACTTTCGGTTCAAGTGTTTGACCTCAAATTGACATTGGCGCCTGCGCAGTCGATTTGTTTATCGCGTTTGCCTAAACAGTTGCAGCAGCCGTTTCTGCATTGTTATTGCTTGTCCCGTTTCGTTTTGCTTGCGCTTATGAACAAAGTGTTTGCGCAATTGACATTGCGTCGTTTGAACTGGTGTGTTAAAGTTGTAGTGAAAAACTCCGTGATTCCTAAAGGAATATTAAAATGCATAATTCTGCTGCCGTTCAGTCTCGTACTGCCCCGTTTTACAAAGCCAAGGCCAAAGCTATTGATGAGCAGGTAAAACGGATGGCCAATGCAATCGCTCCGGAGCAAATTGTGCATCTCAGCGAACAAGAGTTGGCTGTTCGGCTCAAGGCCTTGGAAATTGCTCAGCAGGCATTTTACAATATGCATGACGCGTTGGAGGAGCTGGATTATGATGAAATCGGGAGTGAATTACGGGCATGTTTTGATGACCTCTCAATATTAGTGGAAACTAGCTTGCGACGCGAAATTGACAAACGAAAGTTATCCTCGCCGTTGTGCTCGACTATGAGGCAAGAGTCCTGTGGTGACAATCACACCTTGTCTCAAAGCCGAATCCGGTTGCCTGAGATCAAGCTGCCCGAGTTTAGTGGAGGATATACAAAGTTTGCAGAGTTCATAGCGATGTTCTCTTCAATCATTGATGCGGACTCAGGACTTTCGGATGTGGAGAAGTTTCAGCACTTGCGATCGTGTCTGAAAGGATCAGCCTTGGATAGTGTTTCTTCGTTGGAAATCAGCAGCGCTAACTATCCAGTTGCATTGGAGCTCCTTAAAAAACGGTTTAACAACAAGCGTCTCATTTTCCAAGCACATATCACGGAGATATTGGGATTAGATTGCATCGAGTCGTCATCAGCGGTAAAACTTCGAACCCTTTCGGATACGGTTAATTCCAACATGCGCGCTCTACAAAGCCTGGGCAACGTTGAGCAGATTGCGGGATTCATTATCGTGCACAGTTTGCTGCAGAAAGTGGACAAGGCAACGCAGATCAGTTGGGAGGAGACAGCACCGATGGATACTATTCCTACTTGTGAGCAGTTCTTGGCATTTCTGGATCGACGATGTCAAAGGTTGGAAAATGTGGAACACGCTATGGCAACGTATACGCCTAGCTCTAAGGTGGGAAAAAGTAGTAAAATCGTTAACACTAGCAGAAAGGCCTTTGTCGCTACTAACTCCAACACAAATAAATGTGTGTTCTGTGAGACCTTTGGCCACTTAATTTATAACTGTTCCCGTTTTGGAAATCTGTCTCCGCAACTGCGTCTACGAGAAGTAAAGAAGCTCAACCTTTGCATTAATTGCCTGTGTAAAGGTCATCGGCTAAAGGAGTGCAGCTCCACTACCTGCAACCGCTGCAAGGCCAAGCATCATACGCTTCTGCATTTTGAGAATCAGATTGACGGCTCTCAAGTTAACTTTGCTTCGCATCCGCCTGCTGCAAACCCTTCGGCAACACTTGTAGCCCAAAATCTTAGTCAAGACGTGGTGCTCTTGGCAACTGCTGTAATCAACATTAGAAGTCGTACTGGAGTTTTAGTCCCTTGCCGAGCGCTACTGGATTCTGGATCGCAGGTGCACATCATCACATCTCGTTTAGCTCAACACCTCCAGCTGCGCAAGCATCGCTCACCTACTTTGATCTCAGGATTGGGGGAGTCTACTGTTGCCTCAGAAGGCTATTCAGCCGATATAAGTTTTCAATCGCGAGCATCTGCGTACTCTGCCAACATCTCAGTTCTCGTAGCTCCGTCTATAACTGGAAATCAGCCTAGCTACGATGTCAACACTGAGCTCTGGAATATTCCCTCAAATATTCGCTTGGCTGATCCAGAGTTCTTCAAGGCGCACAAAATTGATTTGTTAATTGGAGCTGGCCTGTTTTTTGAATTGTTGTGTGTCGGTCAAATCAAAATCGCTCCTGGTTTGCCTATTCTTCAAAAAACTCAACTGGGCTGGATAGTGACAGGAGGAACTTCTTCAGCGAGCCCTGCCTCATTGATGGTCACTAGCTCGGTTACGATGCCAAATCCTAGCCCAGATCACAAGCTTGATGAAATCGTTCGTCGGTTTTGGGAGGTAGAATCGTGTTCCGGTTTAGTCAATGAATCTACCAAGGAGGAACTTGATTGTGAAGAGCATTTTAAACAAACTTTTGCTCGTTTGGACACTGGCGAATATTCGGTTCGCCTTCCAGTCAAGCATGCTGTGGATCTAATTGGAGATTCGTATCAGCAGGCATATCGTCGTTTTTGCAACCTGGAACGCAAATTAGAACGTCATCCTGGTTTGAAGTCGCAATATTCAGCATTTATCAAGGAGTATCTGGATTTGAATCACATGTCTCTTGTGGAGTCGGACATGCTAAGTCGCTGCAAGTATTATCTTCCTCATCATTGTGTTCTTAAGGAAGATAGCTCAACAACTAAGCTTAGAGTTGTTTTTGATGGTTCGGCCGTGTCTTCGTCTGGCTATTCCCTTAATGAAATCCTCATGGCAGGCCCAACAATTCAACGCAAGCTGTTCGCTACACTGTTGCAGTTTAGGACATTCCCAATAGCCCTGACTGGTGACATAAGCAAAATGTACAGGTGCGTTAGGATGGCTGAACCCGATTCCTATCTGCAATGTATCTTATGGCGTGATTCACCTCATCAGGAAATTCAAGTTTTCAAGCTGGATACTGTCACCTATGGCACAAAGCCAGCTTCTTTTCTGGCAGTTCGTTCCATGCAGCAATTAGCTATTGATGAAAGAAGATCATTTCCTGCTGGATCTAAAGTGATTTTGAGCGATTTTTATGTAGATGATCTCATCACTGGAGGTGACTCTGCCGAGGAAGTAATTTATATTATGGAGCAAACAGGCAGCCTGCTTCGAAAAGGAAACTTTAAACTTAGGAAGTGGTGCTCCAACGATCCTCGCGTGCTTCAACAGGTTCCTGATGAGGAAAAGGAGACTTTTTTAAAATTTGACGATGGCACGGATGTAACGAAGACTCTCGGACTTGCGTGGGATCCAGCCTCCGACTGCCTTCTGTTCAACTTTTCGCCTATGAAAGCGCCTGGAAAGCCTAGCAAACGGTCTGTGCTGTCTACCATTGCTCGATTCTATGACCCACTTGGATTTATCGGACCCGTGGTAGCCAAGGCCAAGATCTTTTTGCAGCACATATGGAGAGAGCAATTGGATTGGGATGAGAGTCTTCCTGCTTCTTTGCACTGTTCTTGGAATAGCTTGTGTGCCGATATTTGCAACACAGAGCAAATAAAACTCCCTCGACTGGTCGTTGTTCCAAAGGGCATCATCGAAGTTCATGGTTTTAGTGATGCGAGCATTGAGGCTTACGGTGGATGCATTTACGTTGTATCCATAACAGAGGGACGGCGCATAGCTCATTTGTTGTGCTCTAAGTCTCGTGTGGCACCTTTACGAACTCTCACAGTACCAAAGCTGGAATTATCTGCTGCTGCACTGCTATCTCAACTTATTCGCGAAGTAGCTCAAATGAAGCTATTTAACTGCAGATACTATTGTTGGTCGGATTCGGCAGTTGTCTTATCCTGGATACGTGATGAGCCTTCGCGCTTCCAAACGTTCACGGCTAATCGGATATCTTTAATACAAGAGCTTACGACAGGAATGGAATGGCGCTACGTACCGACGGAATGCAACCCGGCAGACATTCTTTCTAGAGGAGCACTTCCAAGCGACCTTTTAGAATCATCGTTGTGGTCTCATGGTCCCGAGTTCTTAACCAAAGGAGAATGCGACTGGCCCGCATCATGTTTACCGGCCCGGACGCTTCCTGAGCTGCGGCAAAAGGTGCTAGTTACTATCTCCAGATGCTCTGATGTCAGCTTAGGATGCAAGTTTGCAAATTCCTTTCATAACCTACGTCGTGTCTTCGGATATATATACAAATTTCGGAATCGCATCAGGCATGCCAGTCTAACAGTAGATTGGATACATAAGGGCACTCAACTACTCTTGCGGAGCATCCAGATGGCGAATCTGAGTGATGAATATAGGGCTCTTCAAGACGGAAGGACTATCAAATCATCCAGCTCTATCGCCTCGCTTACCCCATTCATCGATGAGTTTGGACTTATTCGTGTTGGTGGCCGTCTGAAACACTCGAGCCTGGATTTCGATGCTCAGCATCCGATCATACTTCCGGGACATCATCCTGTCACACGCGCCATCATCATGCATTTTCACAGGCGTCAGCTGCATGCCGGACCTCGATCTCTGCTTGCTCATATTCGGCTCCACTATTGGCCTATTGGTGGGCGTAAGACTGTCTCCAGCGTAACAACAAAATGCATTATGTGTTTTCGAGCAAAACCGGTCCTGGCTGAGACAATCATGGCTGATCTTCCCCGCGATCGAGTCAGTGGCTCGCATCCTTTCGCTGTCACTGGAGTGGACTATTGTGGACCGTTTTACTACAAGAGCGAGATTCGTAACAAAGGACCAGTAAAATGCTACATCTCGGTCTTCATTTGCTTCGCAACAAAGGCGGTGCATCTCGAACTGGTTCCTGATTTGTCAACAGCAGCCTTTCTCAATGCACTTAAGAGGTTCATTCTTACCAGATGTAAACCAGTTCGCATATGGTCGGACAATGCGACAAATTTCGTCGGAGCCAAGAATGACTTGGCTGAACTCAAGAGACTCTTCCTCAGCGAGAAGCACATCGACTCTGTCCGAGAGTTTTGTGTCTCTGACGACATCGAATGGGAATTCATCCCACCTCGCTCACCACACTTTGGTGGACTTTGGGAGGCGGCGGTGAAGACAGCAAAACACCATTTCTATCGGTCGGTCGGACCCTCGGTTTTGCCCCTGGATGATCTGCGCACACTGGTTTGCCACATTGGGGCAATAATAAACTCTCGACCTCTTTTTCCACTTTCAGAGCACCCTGCAGATCTGGATGTGTTAACTCCTGCGCACTTCCTTGGCACTGCGCCACTCACACTTTATCCAGAGCCGGATGTCACCAAGCTAAACGTTAGCCGCCTAGATCGATGGCAGCGTATAGCTTATCATCAGCAAATTTTCTGGACTCGTTGGCGTGATGAATATTTAACGCTTCTTCAGCAACGGTCCAAATGGAGAAAATCCTACCCGGGTGTTCACATCAACGATGTTGTCCTTGTAAAGGATGAAAACTTGCCACCCCTTAAATGGCCACTGGCTCGTGTGGTCGAGCTTGTTGCTGGTGCTGACGGCGTTTCCCGAGTAGCTGTTCTCAAGACGTCAACGGGAAATATAAAGAGAGCTGTGCGCAAGTTGTGTGCGCTTCCGAAAGAGGATGCTGTTGAAAGCCCGTGTCTTTCAACGGGGGGAGAATGTTTGGTTACGCAGGTATCCGCGCCAAACAACAATTAAAGCAGCTTCTCTCTTAATATTTATCTCTTTGATAAGCTATGCTCTGCGCAGCATAAAGAGCAAATTAACGTAACGATCATAACTGTTGTTTTGTATATGCTCATTGGCATTTCGTTTTATTGCATTTGTTTTCGCTTTGCTTGCCCTTTGCCTTTGCTGAGCGCAAGCAGCAGCTGCAATTCGGCAGCTAATTAGTTCTATTTTGTCAATCGAGAATTCAAGTCGCGGCACGGTATTCGACACCGCTTGCCAACAAATTAATTCGAATTATAAATAATTAAAAGTGTAAAGCTCAACTCGGAGCTTATAATAAACAATTGTTATTATTTTAATTTTGGCCACGAAGGCAAATAAACTTAATTTATAGAAAAGCAAATTTCGGTGCGTTTCTATTTATTTGTGACTTTGGAAAAATTCGATAGCTATTGAAAAAGCTCAATAGCTCAACAATCTGCATAATGCTTCTTTGCTTGTGCTTTTCTTTTATTTTCTTTTATATTTCTTTTGCTTTTCTTTTTGTGCTTCTGTGGAGTTTCGGTGGATGCCTTAAGTGCGGCGCAACAACAATAAATCAAACAAAATTTCCCAGTTGGATTTTCATTTTATTGCATTTACTTATTATTATAATATACGCATTCTCCATCGTTTTAGTTTCGCTCTGACAGCTGGGCGAAAATGGGCGTGGCAAGCAGTCAGTTTTAATGACTCTGCTTAGTTTTTGCGTAAGAAGTTTCCACTCTGTTGTCTCCTTGGCTACTTGGGTGGCGTTATCCAAATCTCTAAATGCAAAAGCAAAAGCATCTGCGACTGCGACTGCGACTGCGACGGAGTCTTAACTATTGTTAAGCACTTCAAGCAGAAGTTTTGTGAGCTCCTCTTTTTTTTATTTTTTGGATATTAAGATAAAGATTTCAACTTTTGTGGGCTCGAGTCCCAGTTGTAGTCAAGCAGATGTTCATATTCCAGTGAGGCTGCTCAATTGTAAATGCTCATAAAATATGTTTGCTTACGTGGGTGTGTGAGTGTGTGTGTGTGTGTGTGTGTGTGTGTGTGTGTGTGTGTGAGTGGGTGGTTGTATCTTAAACAACATCAGCAACGAGTCTTACAACAAATTTGTGCAGTACCGCGCCGTCAAGTGCGCTTTCCGCAGCTAATTGACATCATACTGAACTCATTCACATTAATTAATGACATCATACTCCAGAATGAATGAGGGGTTCATACACTGCGCTGAACTATAAGGGAAATGAAATAAAAAAAATTTAAAAAAAAAACTAGAAAGAGCCGCTGTCGACGCGCTGTCGAAGATTAAATACTCTATATGATATACACTCCTCACCACTGAATACTCTCTTAGCAATTGCTGATAAAATAATAGCATTTTTTTATATATTTTTTTAAAACTATTTTTTTTTTTGCGTAAAATTGCTATTTCTGTTTATTTCAACTTTTTGTTCAATATCATGTGGCAAATGTGTATCAAAGATTTCATTCAGTATCACAAAGTTTGGGATGCAACACGATTTTCAACTAACAAATTTATTACAAAGTTTTGTGAGCGTTAAATATTATATAAGCTATAAATTTGTTGAACTGGAATTTTAGTTTCAATTACTGCTGTTAAATTTAAAATATTTGTTAAAAATGCCAACTGTAGTTTACTATATCAGAATTTCAAATCTGAACCACTAGTTGCACTGATAAGGAATTAAAACTTACTCGAAATAAGGAAATATTCATCAAGTGTTTGTTCTATGCATTACGTACTGTGTGTCAGAACTAAAACACCCTCTATGAATAAATTAAAAAAATAAGCATGCAGATGCGACACACGCACTTTGCGCTTAATTTGACGCAATTTCCACAGCATCCGACCAAAGTACTTGAAGACCCACTACTTGAGTTGAGTTCCTTAGGAATTGCTCTTTTCATTGAGCAAAAAATATGTAAAATCTCGAAATAACTACAAATACTAACCACAATATGCTTCAATTTGAATGGCCTGTTGGCCCAGGTTACAATTTGGCACCTGAATGCAGATGCTTTTGGTTATTGCCTTCATTCATTTACATATCTGAATAGCATTTTGTGGTTGGCAAATTTAATTCACATTTTGGCAATTTTTTTTTGTTGTTGGATAACGAAATGAAAATAAAAAACGATTAAAGGACGTTAAACAAAGAAGAATTTGGTAGATCAAATATTGAATGATGGCTATGAAATATTTACGTTAAATGATGAAACAATCAATGGAATGCCGAGAAAATGTTGAAAGAAACTATGAAAAGCTAGCAAAATTTCCCGTTAACTGTTGCCAAAAGTAATTGTTGTGCAATCCTCAATCTGAGCTCATGAGTAATTCATTTTGCCCTTTGCTTGTTATCAAATTTAATTGAAGAATTTGTTTGGGGGGAGGCAGCCGCAAAGTGCTTAACTCAACTTGGGCAGTCAGTCTATGTGGTTGTTCTTGTTTATGTTGCAAGTAAGTAAATATATTTTCGGTATCTTGTTGCTGCCAGGGAAACCTTATGTTTATGCAAATAATTGAGAGAGCGGCGAGTTGGCAGCTTGCGTTTGTACCGATGAAATTGGGCCTTCATTTTTGGCATTGAGGTTTTTTGGCCTTTGCAATTTTAATTGGATTCTCCTAGCTGCTACAGATTTACGAGCCAACTGAGGATTGTACATCAGAATGAGTTATTCTAGAAGCTTTTTCATGTTGTCAAAAAAAAAAATATATATATATTTATATCCCAGTAGCTATAATGCATTTCCATGCGGCATTACAAGAGATTTAATTGAAAATGAGTGGCCGGACCCTTGACACTGAACCTGAGAGAGGCCCTCTGTCAAAGATTATGAACCCGCTCCTCCCCTCAACACAACTCAACTCAACTGAACACAACTCACTCAATCGGCTTACAACTTTCCCAAGCAGTTGTTGTGGCTGCTGCTGTTGGCCTTTCTCCTACTCTGTGTAGCTGCCGCCATAATTATGCAAAATTAACGTTAATTAATCTCGGTTGAAGCAATAAAAACAGAACACAGAGCTAAACAGACAGAAAAAGAGAGAGAGAGACAGACGGAGAGAGAGAGAGAGAGAGAGGGAAAAACGAGAGCGACAGACAGACATGAATATATTCTAAATATATATTAGCCTAAGCTAATATTTCCCAGTGCGACGAAATTCATACAAATTTGCCACAGATGAAAATTAATTGCAAATGCTAATGGGGCTCATAGAACTTAATGTGTTGAGGTGTTGTTGGCCAAATCTTACTTTGGAGAGTGGGACTAACTGACAGCTATTTTAATTGTTTCGTTGCTGTTGTTGTCTAGATGATGACTTGTAGTTGGCACTGTTGCACTTTGATTACAATCTGTTGTTGTTGTTGTTGTTGTTGATTGATGTCGCTTTGCATTTCGTGCATATGACGCAAACGACACAAACGAGAATCAATGGCAAAATAAACCACATTTTGGCAGCAAACGAGCTCGAAATAAATACATACATACATAAATCAAACGTGCGGTTCATTTAGCACACACACATACACATCTAGTATTTATTCATACACATCTAAAGTACAACAACAACAACAGCTAACCATGTACTTGTTGTGTGTTTGAGAGGGCCATGGGAAAGCATGCCAAATGTGGCTCCGTCAACGATAACAATATGAAACCACAAAACAACAATTGAATCGTTGCCCGTTTCGAGGAGCTTATTGAAGCCTGATTGAAGTAGCGCTTTGGATGCGATGACTACCTCCTCTTCTCCCCTCTCCCTCTCTCACTCTCGCTCTCTCTCTCTCACTCTCTCACTCTCTCTCATTGTCTTCCCACCTCGCCCCACAGACTTCAAACTCGATTGGACCCTGAGGTTTTGCTATTGCTATGATTGCTATTGAGCTGTGGCTATTTATATCTAACCAAAAAGGAAAAAAATAAATAAAAATATATAAATTATGGGATGAGACATGTTGAACGACTGTTGAATACTCTACAGCAGAAATAAGCACTCACTTTTTGAATTAAAATAAATAACACAGAAGCTAAAAATGATCGATTGCCAATTGTTAAAATGATTAAATTTTACAGCTAATTTATTGTAATAAATAATTATAATATGCCATATTATGTGATGCCCTGTAATACGTTAAAGTAGTGTATATTTGGTGCAATGTAGCTGTAACAACCTCTATTTACTATAAAGTATACCCTGTAGTTAATGACAAGTGTATTAAAGTGAGAGTTTTGATTGCATCGAAAGTTTTGAGTAATTGGCAGACATATGTATATATACTCGTATATATACAGATCGACGGTGACATACCCTGCAACCACACAAGGCAAAGAGTCTGTGTAGCGAAATGTTAATTGATTATGATAAATTAAACGCATTTAATACACCCTGTTGTAAAGTGAGCTTTCAACTTAATATGCTTAATTAATCAATTATACACTATAAACAATATACCCCTTGCCGCCTACATACAAATTGTAGCAAGCTGGTTTTTTTTTTTTGTTTTTTGGAGCTACCTTTCTCTGGGCAACTAGACACAAACGTAAGCCTCAGTTTTAGCTTAAGCTGCAGATTTAGAGCTACATTCGTCAGTCACTGTTCGCTTGAACTTTTGAACTAGTTTCGCACACACAACCACACACACACACAACCACACACACACACACACACATACAGACACACACACACACAGACACACACACACACACACACACGTGAGCTCAGTTCTCAAGCGTTGTGAGCGAGCCTCAATCTTCCATTCAATCTTCGCATGAGTTTTACATTTTCACATCTTTCACGTCTCCGGCTCTCGTTGGGTAAAACTGGCAACCGTTTTTGGTCGACGTTTATTACATTAATGGCCACAATTGGCGTGAGTGAGCGCATCTATCTAACAATTCCTATCTCCATCTCTATCTCAATTTCCAGCTGTTGCTTTATTCACAGCTGTGTGTGTATCCGAATAGATGATTTATGGGCGCACTCTCGCCGAGGCGACTCGCTATCAGTTGTTGCCACAGATAAGCGGCAGATAAACTTGTGCGTTTCATCTAATTAAACGCTGGCGATGTTTACAAATTAAAAAGCCCAAATGGTTCCGCTAACTGATTGGTAGATTATATGTTTTGCATATGCATATGATATCTGGATTAGTTGAGCATAAAATATATATATATATATATATATATATATATATATGTAGCCGAATATCCATTAAGCGAACGGAAGTGCATTAAATGAGATTGGCAGCCATTGAAGACCCGAGAGAACTGAACTATCATTTATTGATTGCATGTACAATTTTAAAAGTATCAAATGAACAAAAAAAAAAAAAAAAAAGTAATGTTTGAAATACTGGCCAAAAAGTCAAAGTCGATGGCTGATTGAGCCCAGAAGTTTTGCCAGCTAGCTGGGAAATTAAATAGAAAGCCCCGCAAAGACGCCCGAATGGAGAAGGAGGAAAACGGGTAGCAGAAATATAAGTTGTTGTAGACTGAGGCCCAACCTACTTACCTAGTAGAGTGTCTGAATGTTTGTGCATTGAATATGCCGTGGATAATAAAAACCCAGTAGCAGCGAACAGGGGAGGGCGGAGGCGTAGGCAGAGGCGTGGCATGACTACCCTGAACCGAATGAATGAATGAGTGTGTGCGAGTGTGCTACATGGCGTATGATGGATTTATGTTTAAGTTGCGTGCAAGCAACTTAATGGATTTTGTAATTTTCAAAAAAATGCTCAAACTTAACGTCAGAGATAGAGGGAGAGAGATAGAGATAGAATGTAATAGGTGTGTGTGTGTGTGTGTGTGTGTGTGTGTGTGTAGAAGTGGGAGGGCAGACAACAGTCAGCAGTCAAGTTGGCAGAACGCAAAAGCAACTTTCTTGCAGATACTCAAGATACTCGTGCTACGTATTCGTACTCGTATTCATATACGTATTCGTATTCGTATTCGTATTCGTATTCGCTGCCATTTCGAATGGCTGTCAGTCGGCAAATAAGTATTAAAAAGAGACCACCAAGAAACGTTGCCTTGCGCCAACGAATTGGAGCATGCCAAGTTATAAAAAATGTTACTTGAGCATCGTATTAAATATGCGCACATAAGCATGCCATGCCCCAAGCTGACTAGGGGCCTGCCTGCCTCACAGCAGTGGCAGACAAAATAAAGACACCCAACCAAACAAAAATGGCTCCAAACGAATAACGAAAACTGCGGCAAACGAGCCGCATCTGAAATACGCTCCTAAAGTTGCAACACAACGAAATGTTGCATTTCACTCTTCTTCTTCTCTTTTATAAATCACTCAAATTCTCAATTTTTAATTATGTTTCCATTTACAAAGTTATCTGTGCATAAATCTGAGACATTTGCTATTTGTTAAGCAAAAGATATTTGCAGATATTTTAAAAAGACAAATTTATTGGGTTAAGCTTTGGATTGTTGTGCATTGTAAACCTTAAAAGATTTGAGCTTTTTATTTAATTCAAGGTTATATTTTGGCTATTTTAAGAGTTCACCTTTCCCAAGCAACAAAACAATGCTCTTAAGCCTTACCAACTACTTTATTCCAGTAGTTTTATTGCCCCATTTTATGGCCAAGAGCAGAGTATTATGAACAGATATTTGTATGTATCTACCGCTTGGGCATATCAAAGTCAGTCTTGAGAAAAGTTGTCTGGCTTATTAAATATTAATTATGATCCCAAACAGTCAGCACAATACGACGATGCGCAGCAATAATAACAAAGCAGCGAAACATTTATGGCCAAAACCACTTTAAGCACGAAGCCACTGGGCGGATGCTCCAGCTCGAGAGCTCATCTCGAGCGTCCCAGCCCAGGCCGACATACATATATAGACATATGACTATATATACAAAAAAAAACTTATCTACGACTCAAGGTATCTTTGTGGCAGGATGACGTGCGGGGTGGGGGGAGCAACAACTATTGCTGATCACGTGGGCGTTAACTCGTAACTTACACTTGTGTTTATCTTTCGAGATTAGCAATGCTAATTGTTGTTGTTGTTGTTGTTGTTGTAGCTGTTGTTGTTACTCTTGCTGTTTTTGTTGTTGTTGCAGTTGCAATTGCAATTGTCAATTGTCTGCTGTCAAGTGATCTGCGACCCAAAATCATCTTTATTTTTATGGCAGCAACAGCTGAGAAACTCGTTTTCCGCCCCTTAGCAATAATGATGATAATGATGATGATGATGATGATGTTGATGATGATGATGATGAGGGAAACGTGGGCGTGCATCGATTAGCGTGTGTTGCTATTCGAGGGAAAGAGACTGTATCTATTACGATAGTTTCGCTTGGGCCCCAATCTCAGCTAGTCAGTCAGACAATTGCCATGAAATCGGCGCAGCTTGAGGCGTGGCATGCCCAATTGACCCATTTTTAAGCTACAGGAATCGTGTGGTAATTATGTTAACTTCATTGTTGCCGAAAACTAGAAAAACAAAAAAAGGTAAAAAAAAGCTGATCTTGGAAATGTAAATTTCGGGCCAACTTCAAAGTTCAAAACGAGAACTAGCAATAGAAAATTGCTTTTGCTTCCATTTGAAATGTTTTTTTTTAGTTTTTTTTTTGTTCACATTTCAGCGCTCTTCGAGGCGTGGTTTTGGCTACGGTTTGTGTTTCAGTTTGGGATTGTATCAACAGCATTTGTCATTATAAAAATTACATTTAATTATATTTGTGTTGTGGCAGCCTAAACAAAAAAACGCACCCAACTTCCGTAGCATTTAAAAACAAATGTGAGGAAAATACAAAAAAATAAAAATAAAGAAAAAACAGAAAAAGCAGCAAAAACAATGCAAAATGGAAGTCGATTAGAGAGACGCGATTTGGTTGTGAGCTCAGCAAAGCGTGCGGGAAATTCATTAGAAATATTTATGACCAGTTTTTGTTGTTGTTGTTGTTGTTGCCTGCTTCCATATACTTTTATACTTTATAAGTTTTACTGAGTAATTTCCACGGCAGCCCAGCGACAAGCAACAATGGCAACAGCAGCGTCATTATGGTTGCTGTCGGGGCTTTTGTTTGCTAGAATTTGTAGCGCAATTGTTGTTGATGCCACGGCAAGAATTGTATTTGTTGCTTTATCGCTGCTGTGAATTTTTCACATAACCCGACATTGAGAAAGAGTGCAAAAATTGGCAGTGGAAAAATATTTTATTATTGCATTTGAATTCGCATTCTCATCCCAAGCGAGAGTATTGTTAACAAAGTGTATTGAGTATTAATAAAAAATTAGAAAATGAGCCGATCGTAAAGTAGTAAATATATGATCACATTTTTATATTTAATGCCAGTGAGCTAATATTTAAAAATGTATTCAAGCAGTGGAAAGTACAAAAATGAATTAAAATTATCAAGTGTTTCTTTGTTGTGGATGCATAAATATAATGGCAATAAATAGAAGAAACAAATGATTACATTTCGCAGCTATGTTTTTAATATGAACGGAACTTATTTTCGCTTAAGTATTCTATATTTAAAGACAACTTCAAATGTCGAAGGTCAGAAAGCATAGAAGCTACCAAATTCGGATTGTGCTAAATTTTGTTAGTCATAGTTTGGAAAATGGACATGCCAATGTATTAATAAATTATAAATTTATTTCAATGGATTTTTTTCACTTTTCACTTTTATTTATTTTTTTTTTTTTTTGAATGCTTGAAAATTAATTTTTTTCAATTGCGTTATTTTCACATTATAAATTATCAAAAATCTGTTCTTAAAAAGTTGGTTAAAAAGCTTAACTTGTTTCGTGCCTTTTTTGCATTATATTGAAAACAAATAAAACAACATTTGCTAGTTAAATGGTTACAATTTAATAAAGGCATAATTTAGATAATTTAGTTTATTGTTTAGTTTAAAAATATATATAAACTAAATGGGCAGTTCCTATAGTTAATTGGATGGCAGTAAAATCAATAACATTTTACCACTGAAATTTATGTTGACCGAGTTAGCAACTATCCAAAATTAGCCGCACTTTGGACATAAATCTAAAGCGCGCCAATGGCACAATGGCCTATTTAAATATTAGCCATAAATGTATCTATATATAATCATAAATGTATCTATATATATATTCATATACATTAAAAGTATCACTTTTGTGGTTTTTTTTGGTGGTAGCTTTTGCAATTATGTTAATTATAAATCATGTGGGATTAGAGCCGTTGCCATCGCGACAAGCCCCAAAATCAACTCAACCCAACCCAAATTCCCAATCGATATTAAATTTGAATTATGATTAGCAGGCGTTGTGCGTAATTAACTCAAGTGCCAGATACAATAATAGATAGCAAGATTGTCCTTAAACGCTACAGCTACTGGAATCGAGGAGCTGTGGATTCTTACATATTCCACCCCCGTCCAACCCCCTAATTCGGTCCCGTTCATTGTCTGCATAATTTGTCATATGCAAAGTGTGCGTATCTAAGATACAGCAGATACAGATACAGATACAGATACAGATACATCTGTAGATACTCAGGCGTCGATGGGCGACAAATTCCGTGTGTTCTCAGAGTGTTGGGATGCTGGGTTGGTTCGATGCTTTCACTGGCGCCATTATAATCCGCATTCATAGCCCTGTTTGCTGTATTGTAGTCAAATATGTGCATATTTCCCAGCACATACATATACCGTACTCGTACTCGTACTCGTACTCAACATATGTATAAATGTATCTTTGAGATCTCGGCTTTAGTTATGTGCATATTTTTGGTCCACCCGTTTGTAATACAATTTCAGTTTGCTTGTCAGCTCAATTTTCAAGTTGTTTCAGAAATGTGTTTGTGTGTTTGTGTGTGAGTGTGTGTGTGTGTGTGTGTGAGTGTGTGTGTGTGTGAGTGTGTGTATACTCTGTTTTCTCTGTGTTTTTGTTTGCTTATTTGCTTTGCGGTCGTTGCTGCTTTTATTCACAATCGGCTGTAGTCAGATTCTTTTCTAGACTGCGCAATGGAGTTCCCAGCAGCTGTGTCCGTCTGTCCGTCTGTCTCTGTGTCTGTCTGTCTGTCTGTGATGGGCTCTTGGCGATAACCGAAAGCGAAATACATGCAAGCAAAATATAAATACACAGCAAGAAATGGGGCTTGCGTCCACTTTCTGTCTGTGACTGACCTACTCAATTTGCATGTTGCTTGTTTCTGTTTCTATTTCCGAGTTGTTCATTTGCTACGAGACTCCTCTTTATCGGTGGCTCATCTCCTGCTAAGGGGCACAAGGCGCTTGCTTTGTTCAGAAAGAAGCTCGTCTATTATTTTATACAACAACACTTTACTTTTGTCTATTCATATGGCAAAGGGATTTAACTGACTTAACTGAATAAAGTTTTTAACTTAATGCGGATAAATAATTTTTTTTTTTTAATATTTCTGTACGACTTCATTATAGTTGACTTACAAAATAAGTAAGAATTTAATTGAAATAAATTGTTAAAGAAAATAAATATTTACTTATATATATTTAATGAGGTTCCGAGTCTAACTTAATTTTTATTTAAATAAATTTTTAAATATATATATTTTTTTTTACTTTTCGAAACTATTGACAACACATATCCCATATCAATATTATAAACTGACACCCTACTAGTGACGTCATCTACAAAAGTGGCGTCTCACATTTAGTAGAATAAGCTTGATGAAATTTCAGTGCATCTTGCATACATAAGTTTATATCTCGTTTTATTTGTGTGTTGCGCCTTTGTGCCACATGACGCCAAGTTGAAATGCTCGAATTTCGCTTACTGTGTATTATTTTCTATTGAGTTGTCGTCATGTTTGCTCTTGAATTAAGCAGTGTTTTGCAGGCCCCGCCTCCACCCACGCCAAATGGCAAATGGCAGGCAAACATTTGCATTATGTTGAACTGAAATGTTGAAACTCGCAAGTATTTTGACAATATTGAAATGGTATTTGCATATTATATACAAACATTGCCACAAACCATAATGATGCGAGAGCAATCCAAATATTTGTGCAGCAGCCAACAATAACTGATGTTTCATATTTTGTTTGTTTGTTTGTTTGTTTTTTGTAGGTTAACTGAGTCGCCAACATAGCCAACTATCAGAAACAGAACCTGTTGGGCAGCCATCACCATCTGCTCCACATCGCCGAACCGAATCAACTGCAACTGCTGCCCGCAGTGACTACGACGACGACGCCGACATCAGGAACAGCAACAACAACATCCATAATACCCAACAACAATAACCACTGCAACCACAACCACAACCACAACAACAACAACAACAACAACACCCACAGCAATATAAATATTAACACACAACACCACCAGCGGGAAGTGTTTGAAAAAGCCATCACCATTTCGTCGATTGCGATTAAACGCAGGCCGACGCTGCCGCAAACGCCAGCGAGTGCCCCACAGGTGTTGTCGCCGTCGCCCAAGCGCCAGTGCGCCGCCGCCGTTTCGGTGCTGCCCGTGCCCACAGCTGCAGCAGCAGCAGTCTCAGCGCCCGCCGCCCATCTGCAATACGCCAGTTCGCCGGCAGCAGCCGCAGCAGCAGCCGCCGCAGCAGCAGCAGCAGCAGCAGCTGCATTAAAGGGTCATCAGCTGAGCTTTGCACATCCCACACAGTTTGCAGCCGCAGTTGCTGCCCATCATCAACAGCAACAACAGCAGCAGCAGCAGCAGCAACAACAACAGCAACAAGTCGCCTACGCAGTTGCTGCCTCACAGCAACAGGCCAACCACCATCATCAACAGCAGCAGCAACAGCAGCGTTTGGTTCAATTTAATCAGGCGGCTGCCGCCGCTGCTCTGCTCAATCAGCATCTACAGCACTCAGCCGTTGCAGCTGCCGCAGCGCATCAGCATCAGCAGCAGCAACAGCACGTGGCAGTGCTGCATCAACAGCAGCAGCAGCAGCAGCACCAGCAACAACAGCCTGCCCATTACAGCGGCTATCAGCTGCGACACTACGCCCCTCAGCAACATTTAGTGCTCAGCAACAGCAGCAGCAATAAACATCAACAGCAACACACCAGCTGCAGCAGCAATAGCACGCCAGCAACAGTAGCTGTTATTGCCAGCAGCAGTAGCCCGGCAGCAGCGGCAACCACTGCACTAAGCGTTGCCACAGCAGCAACAGTTGCAGCAACCAACAACAACAACAACAACAGCAACTCCCCAGGCAGCTCCACGCACGAGTCCGCGTCAATTTCGGCGCCAACAACTCCCTCGCCGTCAGGCAGCACCAGTGCAACAGTAGCCAGCGATAGCAACAACAATACAACAACAACAGCAGCAGCAGCAGCAGCAACAGTAGCAGCAGCCACAGCAGGAGCAACCGCAACGGGCAACAACAGCAGAGACGCCAGCATAATGGAAAATCAGATGGCGCTGGCACCGCTGGGACTCTCACAGAGCATGGACTCCGTGAACACGGCCAGCAATGAGGAAGAGGTGAGTGCCAATCACTACTTCTTCTTTTTTACTATTTTTTTTTTTTTGAGCCAGAAAACCGTCAGCTTGGGGAATTGGCCGAAAAGCAAACTGAGATAGAAATAAGCAAACTCCTTCACAAAGAATGTTATCAAAATAATCGATTTGTGACCAAATGTCGCTCCATGCAATCGTCGGAACTCATCAAAAACTATAATTCGAGCAGTTTCCGAGCGATGAGAAATAATAATTTCGATTCTCAGAAAGAACAAGTTTGCTTTAACTTGAAGCCAATCGATTTATTTTTTTTTTTTTAGCCATTGTAGGTACACAAATACAGAGAAACTCAAAATTCAAATATCTTGTCATTTAGGCCATCTTTAGTTGAGCTTAGTTAGCCAAAAAATAGACGAAAAATAAATAGCGGAGCTTGACTTATAGCATATTTGGTTAATATTTATTTATTTATTTACATTTTTTATATTTATCTTAAAGACATCAACAATATTTCCAAATATATTTTTTATTTCATTATCTTTGTCCACATTGAAGCCCATCAAACAATGAAAATTTGCATATTAATTAAAGCCCTAAGGCAATGAAATAATCTGCAGCTAATTGATTCAAAAGTCAATTAATAGATATTAATAAATCACTTTCAAAAATCAATTTGTAGCGCATATATATGTATGTACATATGTATGTATATATGTGAATATGTATATACATATGAATATATATATATAAACATATATAGACTGGATTGTTAATCTGTGCACTTTTCTTTGGCCAACATTTGAGTTGTCTTGTCAAATGCCAAGTGCAGATAATAAAACGCAAGTAAACAGATTTATGATCGATATGTCAAGTGAGTGTATTTTAGCACACACAAACACACACACACACGCACGCACACACACAGAGACATATGCCAAGCACACACCGCATGCATCCCAATCTCGCAGTCCCATTTCCAATGCCACTTGCCACTTTTCATGTGTGGAGCTGCGTGCGCTACATCAACTCGCAGTTCGGGCGTGAGATTTTTGTGGCTTGGCTTTTGTTTCAGCGGCGGTTTTTCTTTCTTTATTTCTGTACTTTTCCTTCAGCGGGGATGAAATTTAGTGATATAAAGCCAAACGCAGCAGCAGCAGCAGCAGCAGCGGCAGCAGCGGCAGCAGCAGTAGCAGTGCCCCCAACCCAACTGCAGCTGCTGAAGAGGCTCGCGCGGGGATGCCGAGCAACATGAGGGAGAGTGATGAAGGGGGGGAGGGTTATCCTTCGCTTTACTTTTGATTATGCGCCCTGTCTTATGCTACACATTTTTCACGCTGCTTCTTTTTCGTGCGGCGACGGCATCCAGCAGAGAGCAGCCGCGCGTAATCCAAAGGCACGTGCCCAAAACGCAAACCCCCATCCTAAATCTCACTTAAACCCCCCTCTGAGAGAGAGAGAGAGAGAATGGGCATGTGTGTGTGTGTGTGTGTGCGTGTGTGAGTGTGTTTGTCTCTGCTCATGTCAAGTGCTACGTGGCCTTTCTTTAAGAAGCCGCAAAGCATTCAGCGAGCTGCAAAGCATTCAAGACTCTCCTCTCCTCGGGCACTCTTTGCACAAATGCAGGCGATGCGTTAAATTTGATTTTATCCTTGCTGCACATATATAATAATATATTATATAATATTCTGCTGCGCTGCTTTTGTTTTCGTTCGCTGTCAACCTTTGCCCTGATTTAGTTCCAGTTAAAATATATTTATGATATGATGCTACCAAAAACGTCAAGAAAATTTATTTAAACACTTTTTAATGGCGCTCTTAGCACAATTGCATTTTTCAAACGAATGCGCAGCGGCGGCAGCAGCAGCAGCACCAGCAACTGTAACTACTCCAAACATTTGGCCCAATTCCCTGTCCGCAGTCACGCCCCTTCCCCTTACCTCCTTCCCCTGTAAGCCGGTAGTGAAATGCATTAAGCTGCAGTACCAAAATGCGCATTAAAAATGCATCAATCACGGAACCCCACTTTGGGCTGCAGCTGAAATTGGCAAGTGTGGAGCAAACAAGATAAAGATGAACATGAAAATGATAAATATATTTGCAGAAGTCCTGCGAAATAACCAAATAACTCAACTGTTCGTACAAATTAATCAAATTAAATCTATATGGGCAAACAGACCATTGTGCTAAAAGTGCACTGCACGAAATTAATCAAGTGACTCAACTCAGTTTTTCGTGCACTTCAAATATCTATCAATAAATAATAAGGAAAAAATACAAGATAAATAGAGTAGAAAATGTGGTAACTTTAAGGCATCATTTGAATACAAATAACACTAGAGCTATGAAGATATAGAATAATCTATCATTCAAAACGGGATTAAGATACTTTTATGAAAAATGCAGTCTTGTGCCAAGTTCGATTTCTACCGTAAGACAAATTCATATTTTTGAATACGACTTTCATCTGGTTAGATTTGTTCGAATATAGACGAGGAATAACCGTTATTTATTAGGGTTCTGATATGATAAACTGTTGCTGTAATAAAAACATCTTCATCCCCTTAACATATTAATAAAAATATGAGGGCCTTTTTGGGCATCGACTGTTGCAAACAAATATATTAAATATTAATGCAACACTTTATTTTCACTGTGTACAATGGACACAAAGGTGGCGCCACCTGGCGGGCGCACATGCATGTTCACATATTCCAAGGCAAGTCGTCGACCTGAAAAACTCTACCATTTGTCTCACCTTTCGCAATCGCACTCCTGCCACTGAGTACATTTGTATTTATGAATGTGTGGCATATGCCCCCGACTCTTTCTTTGTTTGTATGTGTGTGTGTGGATCCCCATGAATTATTAATAAGTCAATTAAAAAAGTATGACAGCAACTGAAGGCACTTAAATATTTTACGCACCAGAGCTGCGCTCGAGGATATGTATTACCTGTCACTCCTTTTACTTTGTACTCTTCCATCCCCTTCTCTTTCTTTCTCCCTATCTCTCTCTCTCTCTCTCTCTCTTCCTCTCTCTGTCTCTTTTTTTTATATTTTGGGTTCGCTTAAACGTTTTACGAGTATGCACGGTTTGCTGCTTTAAGTGACCATTGTCCGACATCCGGGCAGCGTCAGCTTTGCAAAGGCCATTGAGCAGTCAAGTGTGTGCAACCTGCCACATAAAAGCGTGCCTGACATGCCACCCCATACCCCAACACACAATCCACAACCCTTTATCCCCCATATCGCTTCTATTTACAGCATGCACATTTGATTTTATCAAAGTTGCAACCAACACACACAAAATGTCAGCCGACAAGTTTGTGGCAGAACTCTCCCCCCCCCCCCCCACAAACACACAAATGCGAAAATATATAAAATAAACTTAATAAAACTTGTCACAGATGCTGCACTCACAGCACACACACACAAACACACGCCCCCTCCTCCCTTCCCTGCCCTTCCTGTTTGCCAGGCTGTCCAGCGTTGCATTTAAGCGTTGCGCACAATTAAACTTTTAACTTTTAGCCAGTAAGTTTGGCCAAGAATAAAAACAACAGCAACTGGCAACTCTACAATTTTTGTCGTGTGCTCCCCCTGTACGGAAATTGCCATGTGTCAAAATGGCGTGCTGTCAGAATGTCCCATTCTTCATCCCCTTGCCACATGCCCCCTTGCCACTTATCTTCTTCTTTATTTTATTTTTTTTTTTTTTGCTCTGTCAGTGGCAGTGGTCTTTGTCATTTCCTTAGTTATGGTTCACTTTGCTGCTTGACATTTTGGAATGCAAATAAAATTTTGGAAGTTGACATTTTCCCAAGTTGACCGCTAGGTGGCGTCCCCTGTTAGTTGACACAGGCAGAAATAAACAAATCGAAGCTGTGCTCGACAAACAGATACCCTATGTGCAGCCCAACGATTTCTAATATCCATTTATGAATAAGAGAAAAAAAAGGGGAATTCTAAATTTATATTTTAGTGTATTTTTTCGTTTTTATTCCATTTTTACTGGTAGCATAAGAAATACAAGTTGAGCATATTCTCTTCGTGCAGCTGGCAAATCCGAAAATGAGTTGGGAACCCGGCAACTCAGTCGCGTAGTGCTTATAAATAAATGCAATGTGACTTGAATTGCTGGCGATGCTCTTGAGCTTGGCGGTTTGGCTTCTTTTTCTGGTTTCCCTGGTGTGTGGCAAATTCAAATCAACAATTTAATTCTTTCTTTTTTTTTTGCAATTTTGTTTGTACGCTTTTGGCCGGCACGTTGCATGAAATTGCTGTCCAAATATTTATTTGTCGTCTCGACACACGCTATTACTATAAATAAACAGAGGAGTGCAAGCGAGAGGGGTGTAGTAGAAGAGATAAAGACAAGAGCTACTGAACAGGCAAACAAGTTTTGGCCCAATGAATTTCTAAACAACTTTCGTGTGCACCCCCGAGGGGATTTGAGCGAACACTTATATGAGTGTGTGCTTGCCACGCCCCCCCCACCCCCGGCACCAGATAACCCTTCTCCAACCGTTTCGCTAAGTGAAATGTCAACGTTGGGTTGTGTTTTGTTTTACGATTTGCATTTCCATTCAAATGCTAAAGAGCTTGTGACATGGCTTTAAGCCATTTTCAGCATTACCACTGCAGTTCCTAAAAGTTATCAAACAAAAACAAAGTAGAAAAAGATGTTTTAAAAAGCAACCACAGCTGATATGCGGCACACCTTTAATTTGGCCCAAGAATGGCTGGGAATTCCGCTGCTCAAGTGCAGACCCCGGAAGTGTCCGGCAAGTGCTTAAGAAACGTTGGGCGCCATTCGCCGGCCACAATTTGCCGGGCAGGACACAAGAATTTGTTAGATTCCATTCTCCGATAGCGCACTCCGCCCCGATGCCGGATAGTCCAAAAGGAGTGTCCAGCTGGAGGTGTGCGCGTGTCACGAGTTGACTTTAAACGAAACAAATTAATTGTGCTGAGGTTCCCGATGCTTCTGATAATTATAAAAATACCATTAAAAATGGGTACATTGTATATGTTGATTTACTAATTGGTATTAATTTAGCAATAAATAAAAAAAACATCTATAAAATATAATAGAATAATGTTCTTAAAAATATCAATTTTATATTCAATCTAGTTTGTGGTAAATTTTAATTCTAATTTCTGAAAATTATCACCAATCAATTAAAGGAAAATTTCAAAACTTAATCTTAAAATGTTTCTTTCGGTGTATCTTTCAACAGACATCAGGTTGTGTCGTGTTCACTCTATTTACTTCCGAGCGTCTCTATGGTTTTCTGCAACGTGTCTGAGTATTTTCCATTTTCCTCATGCGCTGCTTTTGTGTGCGCCTTTTCCAATTTCGTTTAAGACAATTTGGCGCTAAATGAAATTATTAAAAGGTCAGAACTGGCTGATGTTATCGGAAATAATTTGTGTAAAACTAAGTTAATTGCGCCAAAGTGCACACGGCTTAAGTGAATGGCACTCCTTTAACTTTTGTGCAAATTAGAATCAGTGTTGAGTACTTTAGATATGAAAGAAAATATCGATAAACACAACTAGAGTGCGATTGCATATCTAATTTTAGTCGTGCTGCTCTTTAAAAAAGTATGTTTCGCTTTAAATTGATTGTAAAAATGAACTACGCAGCAGATGGCGCTGATTAAAGTTCAATTAATTAAACAAATGCCATATGGCACTGATGAGCACATATTGCACTTGTCTGTGCGAACAGCTCTCACACACACACACACAGATACACTATTCGTCCTTCCTGCAGGACTCTCTCTCTCTCTCTCTGTCTCTCTTTCAATTGCATGCATTTAACATGAATTAACCGCACGCGATGTAATGTAATTAAAAATGCAAGCTGTGCACATAAATTACACGCTTAAATAATGCACAAATTAATAAGTTCTGTTTGCCCAGATCCAAAGTTTCCACCACCCACCCAAAGCCACCCACATTGCCACATTGGCCATAATTCTTCATTACCGAAGTGCAAGGAGTGAATTTTCACAACACGTCTGAGGTGAAAGCCGAGCTCCGAGAATCCAGAATGCAGAATGCAGAATGCTGAAATTGCAGTTGAAATGGATGCAGCTGCCGGGACGCATCATTAATATCCCTTGACCCGGTTTAGCGCTTTGCGCAACCCTCCGGCCGTTTTTAGCACCTTTGCTATTATAATTTACTGTTTTTTGTTATTTGCTTTTTTTCTACTTTTTTGTTTTTTTTGGCTTGCACGTCTCGTCAGAATCAACATCGGTGCCAGCGGCTGTTGCGCTTCTAACGCTCATTAAGTCGCTTTTTCCTTCTCTTTTATGGCTCATTAGCTGTTGCTCTAGCCTTGGCCAATTGTTCCTGGCTGGAGCTCCTCCTGCTCCTGTGGCTGCTGTTGCTGTTTACGAGTTGCCATCAAATCGACAACATGCAAACGGCCCATAAGTGAGTTTGGCATTAATGAGAGGCATGCGAAATATCCAAAAAAAAGAGCAAATGCTACAACTAATTAAAGGCACATCCCTTTGCCTAATTGCCAGCATTTGCACATTGCTCATACGCAGCGTGTTGCACGCATTTAATACTGAATTTCAGGCAGGGATGTTGCCCAAAAATGCCGTGGGATAATAAGTTAATATGAAATAAACTTTCAAATACAATAGCTTTAATTCAGTGTTTTCAATGTTCATTTATTGCATGTAGCAAATATATCAAATATTAGCTTATATTATTAATTGTAATATTATTGATATGTAAATGTGAAATGTACTAATAAATTATTAAACATAATCTGAATTTAAAGCATTCAAAATCAGAAGCTAAAACATTTTCAAGTCCTATTGAATTATTAAAGTCTTGACGGGAATACATTTCAATCGATTACTCAATTTGAGGCGACTCCGTTTGCTCAATGCTCAGCTGTCTCGTTTCTGCTTACCGTCAATTGAATTTAAGCGCCCTCAATTGCATTTTCATAAGCGCGCACTTCCTGTATCCTGCTTCCTGGGTGCGTGTGTTTGAGGATTTCTCTGTATGTGTGTGTGTTTGTGTGTGTGCCGAAATCATCAGGCTGCCCTCCTCTCTGTTATCCGTCCGTGTGAACTACGTGCCGAAATTTCCGTTAACTGACAATTCGTACACCGCTGCACACTTCCCCTTTACACACACACAACGAGACATTGTCCCACGCACACTACGTATACGTAATACAACAAATAAAGTAAAATAAACACGCATACGTAACAGACAAAAAAAAAAAAACAAAAAAAAAACACAAAAAAATTGGTGCTGACATTTGCAACAATTTCCGCTTGGGTCAGTTGTTGATTCCTTTGCCGGTGGTGCCCCCCTATCCATCCCATCCCAGCATGCCACCGATCCTTTGTCCTGTTGCTATGCAGTGCGACATTTGCCGTCTGCTGCCCTTTTTATGATTATTATTATAAGGAATTTTTTGTGTGCCATGTTTGGGTTTATTTTAGCTGTTGCTCTTATTATTTTCTGCTTTATTTATTTATTTTTTTTTTTCCTGGTTTATAAACGGAAAGATTCAGTTACCGATTTGCTACCGCCGCTGTTGTTGTTTGGTTTTGCCTGGCGACATCCCAACCGGTTGCTGTTTGCTAACTTTTTCTGTTGTGTCATCATCGACACGCAAGTCAAACAAATCAGCAAACAAGTTAAAAAAAAAAAAAAACAAAAAACTGTAGGTACGGGAAACTGTTAAGACACGTTGCTTTTAGGCGCTGCCTAATAAACAAGAGCAAGTTTCCCGTGTGTCCCGTGTCCCATGTAAACACCAAATCGTGACCAGAGCCCAAAATTTCGCCATTTTCCTTATTTTTCATTTTTTCTTTGATTTTTTTTTATATTTTTTTTTATTCAGTTTTGTGAGATTGTCAAACATTTTGGTTCTTGCGTATTTTTTACGTGGAATAATTGAAGTTTCATTTGAGTTTAGTCGCCGTTATTTCCAACTTCTTGTAAGCCAAAAAAGTTTTGCGGTCAGCAAAAAGGTTAAATGTAATTAAATATTTATAGTTGAACGGACCGTGTGGTCTATCAATTGAAAATTTATGGGCCACCCATCCACAAGCTGCCCACTTTTCTTTTCTCTGCAATTTAATTTACACGCTGCGGTTGAATTTGTTTTTATTTGTTTTCACTCAAATTGTAAATGCGCAAGCGAAAGGGGGTCAGAGTGCCGGGTCTGTAATTGCAAATTGTTAAATAAATACCGCAAGGCAATGCTCTTCCTCTCTCTCTCTCCCTCTCTCTTTGTGGCATCCACAAAATTGCGTATGGCCTATCCTTTAGCTGCTAATGTGCTGAACATGTTGCCTCGTAATGCGTAATGCGTTAACAACACGCATCGCATGCCTCTCATCGGGAAGGACACACGAGAAAATCAGTTACCCACTCCTGCCCCAGCAGCAACAGCTGCCAAGACAAATGACATTGCCACATGCCACCCAAAACAGTGTTGACAACATTTTCAATAGCAGCTAAACAGCTAGTCTTAAGTATTTCAAATCTAAGTTTTATATTAAAAAAGTTTTGACTTCAAATGTCATATCAATTTATTTGGGCAAAGCAATCACTTAAATTTAATGCTAATTTTAAAGTTGCCTTAAATTATATAAGTAAACTATTTTTTCACTTAACGCATTTTAGGAAAATTATTATTATTCTTATTATTATGTATTATTATATTGTTCTATGTTGATGATAATAAAATAATGACGAATAAATAGATAGAATAGATGATAACAAAATATGAGAAAGCAAAAACTGAATTTGGCATTTCGGTTGCTCTTTTTTTTTAATAAATATTAATTTTCAATACACAAATTGCATTTACACAATTCGAATTTTCCATTTAATAACATTCTTTTTAAATCGGTGCAATATTTTCTGTTAAAAATCTTGACTGCTAAAATTCCCGCTGTCCGAATTTTTAACAAAAAGCATCTAGATTTGATGCCAAAGGAACACAGCACGGTGCACTTTGGCTAGGGAGACAATGTGTCGAGTAGGCGCTTTGTCTTGCCTCAGATTTGTGGCCATTGTTTGGCCATTTGCCAACCTCCAACTCCTTAGAGAGAAACAGATAGAGCAAGAGAGAAACAGAGAGAGAGAGAGAGAGAGAGGGAATTTACTTCCTGCTGTTGCTTGCTGTGCGTGTTGTTTGCACTGTGCGGCGCACTTTGGTGGCACGTTCATAAGTTGCGCCCCGTTGGCCCCAAAGTGCTGCTGTCCATCACAATTAGACGCCTCGGCATGTTTCTTTCTTACCAAATTATATTGACCATTTTGTGCAAATTTCTAAATTTGCCATGTCATCTATTTGTTTTGCTTGCCAATGCGTCACAAATTTGATTTGACGAGTCTCCGTCGAATCATTAAGACTAAAACCCTCTGCTGCTGCCTTCAAATCTCAGTTAACAGCTGCAACACAAGCAAACAGAAATGAGAACGGTTTTTTTTGAGCTCATAGTAAAGTCATTCATAAAATATAAACAATGTGCAAACACACACACACACACACACACACACACACACACACACACACACCTGCAGTTAGGCTGCTGGCAGCACACACAATTCTCACACGAACGCGCAGACGGCGACCATTTTAGCGGAAACCGGAAATCAACTTTGGGGCGACTTTTGTTTATGCGATTTTATTTCGCCCCCAAACCAAACATCATGCACCAAAAAACAACAAAAAAAATAAAACAACAACAATCACAAATCGTTGCTGCATGCCAAAAATATCAGAGCATAACTGAAGGGTGCGGGTGGTTTCTGGATTTCAGTTGCTCATTCTCTCTCTGTCTCTCTCTCTTTCTCTCTCTGTCTCTCTCTCTCTCTCTCTCTCTTTGTTTTATTTCAACGTATTTGGTTTTTTGTAGTTTTTGCTGCTTTTATTTGTTTTAGCATACGATTTCGCGCCTTGGTGGGGCACTAATACAACAGCCGATGGTGCTTTTGGTGGTGGTGGTGGTGCGCATAGAGACCTTTACATTTTGGCCCAGCTTTTGATGTTTTATGCAAGCAAATGTTGTAGTAGATGCCGTTAGGAACAAACAGAAGCTTTAAAATAAATATGCAAAGTTTAGCTTTAAGTTGCGCAGTTCAGCGAAATTTGAAATAGTTCATACAAATTTAAGGCTACCAAAAGTGACACTCGAGATTCATTAAATCTACTTCATTTAATAGAATTCTATTCGTTCCGAACTTCCTTTGAATTGATGAAAATTTTAAATATAATTTATAAACCGTTTGTGCTTAGTTCAAGTATATAATTTAACATTTATTTTTATCATTTTATCTTTAAAAAATTCGAAGTTAAGTTGAGCTTTGAGGTTCACATAAGAAACTTTTGAAAATACCTCTGCATACCACGTAATTGAATAAATGTTCCATGAATTAAATTTAAATTAAAGATCAAGTGGGTTAAACACATATTATGAACATGTATATATAGCATAAAATCGCTTGAATTACAGGCGATCAACTTTTCAAGTGCTGCTGTTATGGTTATGAGAACGCACGTTAATTATTCACCAGAGTGTTTTATAGTTCATTTACCTAGCTAAGTACCTGCTGGACAGGCAGAGGCAGAGGCAGTGGCAGAGGCAAGAGCAGGGAAAGGGGAGTCAACTTTTTGCTGCTGCTGCTGCTGGACCACTTTCCGGTTTGGTTAATGCAGCCAACACAAAAACTTTGCGAGCAACAAACAAAAAAACTGGTCAAAATCCATTGAAGCATGATTTTAATGGGGGCGCCAAGTGGGGCATAGCAACTGAAGTTGGAGCTGAAGGGTTGATGGGTAGATGAGTAGATGGTTGCTTGCCGGAGGAGGGTTTTTGTGCGCGTTGAGCAATTCATTTAATTTGAGTTGCATGTAAGTTGCCAAAGCACATGGCATGAGTTTCAGTTTGAGTTTGAGTTTGAGTTTTGGGTGGCAAACGCTTTGGGCTTTAATCGGAGTGCCGTTTGTCCCACTGTCCGGGGTGGAGTCACAAACAATGCGCCTAGGAGTATGCCATAGAAATCCGAGCAGCCAACGGGCTCCTTTGGCCTGAGCCGCCTTCCTTTCTTTTCACTTTGCGTAAACATAATTTTCTTTTCCGCCTATTTAAACCACAAAAGGCGCCAAACAGCATACCACAAAAACCCGACCAGTAACCAAGCCAAGCCCCCGAAGCTGGCTCTAACCTCAACCGGGAGCGTGCATATGAAATGCTGGCTAAAAAGGAATCGTTCCTTAATTTCAAATTGTAGCCATGCATTGAAGGCAAACCATTGAGCATTGTGTTGCATTAAAAAGCAAAAAGCAAAAAGCAAAAGCAAGAAAAAAAAAAATAATATAAAAGAAAAGGCTAATGCCTTCTCTTACTGCTTCTTCTTCTTCTGCATACTTGGCCAGGGAAAAACCATTGAAAAACGATTGGCTGGCAGCAGTTTTATGGCATAATTGTATTGGACAACATGGGTTAAATGCGTTTGGCGCCTATTGTGTTGCCAGCACACAAATGATGCTGATGCGGCACTCGGCATTTGTCTAGGCCATAAAAACCAAATTGTTCAGCACCAATAAGACTGATAAGCGTATATTGCATTCAATTTTCAATCGAAGATTTTATCGCAAAGAATTTTATGCTCTTTTATGATCTTTAATTCTTTAAATTCAATATAAAATAAAATATCACATATACATTTTCTGTAGACAAGAAACTGAACAACGCATTAAGGAATTCAACTTAAGTATTTTCCTAGATTCTGGTTTAATTCTAGAGAATTTGCATACAATTAAAAAGTTTAACTTTTTTGTAAAAATGGGCTTTCAATTAATTTAAAACTTAAGTGCGCTGTGTTTTATTAGAGTTTCTTTAATGCACATTTCTAATTCTCGCTGTATTTTTTGTTGTCTAATTACAGGTATGCATCATATGATCATCATCATTATTCGCTTGTTTAACACGCAAGTATGTTAAAAAAAGAAAAATTTAAAGTTAGTTGCAATTTATTCGTACATTTGAAACTATCGCTAATTCAATCAGGCCGAAAGACGTGTAGCCAGAAATTAGGTCATCAAAGGCCCATTAAAAAAACACACGCACACATTAAATATATGAAGCTGATTTGCAGCCAAAGTGAAATACAGTGTATAACATGAATAGATACGACTACAACTACCACTGGAATGTTTATATGGGGATACAACTACAACTACCACTGGAATGTACATATGGGGACAATATGAAAGGGGTTTGTCCACAACGCGATGGCTCCGATATCCGCTCGAGCGTTGAATTCTGTGCGCTGTTCGGCTGACGTGCGTTCGCGTAATTACTGTCTAAAATGGTGACATGACGATGCCCTCTAACAGATCCCCATCTCCCCGTCAGCAGTCCCAACCCAGCTTTTCCCCCCCATCACAAGTAAATGCAAAAATATCAATTGTGCGCGCAACGTTGCCGCTGGGGGGCATTTGGGCAAAGAGTGAGGGAGACGCAGCCGGTTCGTGTGCAATTTGGAAAACTAAATTGTCCTATTGTATTTAAGTTAATTACTCATGCTAATGCTAATTTGCCATGCCGACGTCGGCGACGCTGTTGACAACTGTCATCACGCTTAAACCAAGCTAAGCTTTTTCGCTCAGCTACTATTTCTACTATCGCAGTTGATGTGCCCAATGCGGTAATTACTTAAACAGCCTGTTGTTGTCAGCCTGGGATATTCAAATACACAAGCAACACACATTAATTCTTTATCAAATAAATTTCTCACGAATTTATTTAAAAAGAATTAGGAAAGCATTTAAGTGCTTCAGCCTTGATTAATTGCGACTCTCATAGAAATTGACTATTCCTCCGCTTAAGTTATTTTAAATTGATGCATATTCTATTTACACAGTTAATACATTATATATTTTAGAAAAATCCTAATACAAGCAGTGCTCAAAATTGATTTTGCAGAAATTAGAAAATAATAAACAAAAAATACTTAATTTAATTTAAGCATTTAGATTCAATAAGCATACAAGCTTCTTCTGCTGCCATCTAAATCAAAATAACTTTTATTTCATAAATCGTTTATGTATATATATATATATATATATGCATTTATATTCTGCTAGATTTATTTAATACTTAACTGACACATTTTAAAAGTTAAGCTAGCTTAAAATTGGCTTATGAAATATTCTGAAATTAATTATCCATTGCTTGTGACTTTTAAAAGTTCATTAGACATCACAGCACAGACAACTGTGTATTAGCCACATTATAGTTGATTATAGTTTAAATTGTGGATATGCATACTTAAATGCATTTTAGTTTTGTCAGGCAAGATCTCCCCTGTTCGAAATCATTATATTCAATTAAATGAAAAGTGCAAACCTTATATTTGCCAAGCAATGCTAGACAATATTTACATTTTGTTCTCACTCAGACTGTTATATTTTATCCCACACACAGTTGTACCCTTATATACTTATATATACATACCTATATATATATATATACATATATATATTCTACAACCTTTATAAATAACCTTCATGGTTGGCGGCACACGAAAAACAGCAGCGCCTAATGTCAAAATGTCTAAAGTTGATTGTTATATTTACGACTCTTTTTAATGTTTGACAAATTAGTGGCAAAAAGCATTGTTAAACAGAGCGACAACAATTCCAGCAACAACAATTAAACACTACAACAACCACAACAACAGCAATGGGGGCATAATGAGCAGGAAGTTAATGGCATTCTACTGCTGTGTATATAAAAAAGTACGGAGTACAACTAAATAATGAACGAATTGTTAGCTTTGGCACGCCGAATAGAATATACCCTTTTGATATCTAAATGAATATTCCACATTTTTTAGTTACATTATATCAGATCCCATAACTTGAAACATCCGACTGATTGTTCATTTAGCCGATAGTCCGATTCGGTGAATGTGTTACACACGTCACGGTAAAATTATAATACCTTCAACGAGGGCAAAGCTCAAAAGCCTCAGCCAAAATGGTAAAAAGTAAAAAGTTATAGCTAAAAAAAGAGCAAAAAAGAATATGTAAAATAATAATGTGAACATAAAGCGCAGGCCATTTGAATGCGGTTTAGAGCACTCACGGGTGCTCCTATTACACACCATAGCATTGTCAGTGAGTGAGTCCCAACTCCCCTCCCAATCCCCATCCCCGGATTTGAATCTCGACTCAAGATCTACCAGATATGAGTACACTTGAATGTACTTATTAGCAGACTCTTGACTTATGCAACTCGGACTTACCACAAAGCCTTTCCCATCTCGAGTTACCAATGCGGCAATCGTCATCGTGACTGCCGCACCAGTCACGCCTCTCCCCTCAACCCCACCCCTCTGGCCTATGGCACAGCACTCGACTTACCAATTTGCGGTTATGTGCGGTTCAAAGTAGCCTCTACTTTTAAATGTATTCATAATATATATACTCGTATATATATATTGATATAAGTAACAGCTAGTTAAAAGTAATCAACGCGACTTATGATCTTAAACTGTTAACGAATTAGAATTATTATTTTTTTTTTCAACTAATATATTGGAAAAAAGTGAAAAAAATATCAATCGAGTAGAAAATAAAAATGAAAACTAATATTTTGGCATTAAATGCTTGAGTTGATCGACATAAATAAATGTCATCTAATATTCAATATGTTGACTCACATCTAAGCTCTGATCAATTCTTTTATTATACAAAAATTTAACAAAATAAGCCAAATTAATTATAAAATAAAAATTATATAATTAGAAGAATGTTTCAAGCAAGGTTATCGATAAATATTGCTTGTTATTTGACTTTGACATTTGCATTGAGTTTGGCATTGATTTGATCAGAACTCACTCTTATTCTCAGCATAATATGAATGCTGAATGTACTCACGTGTACTCACATGTACTCACATGTACCCACTGATACTCAAACGAGTACTCACGCAAATACAATTCGCTGGTTATTGGCTCAATTGATCAATTGTGAAAAATGGTTAGCACAACTTTAATTAAGTCAATTAATACGATAACCTTTTACATACATATATACTAAGAATGTGGGCGTGACTAATCATGTGTCTAAGCCACATGTAGTTATGCCTAATCACTGATTGCTTTCGCATTTAATTACCACAAATGCACAATTGCAACTACCAATGAACATTGAAATGGTCAACAGCAGCTTTCCCCCATGAGAACCAAAAAAATTCCATAAAATTCTCTTTTTTGCATTCTCTGTTGGGAATGGCTAACACCTCTGATTGCCATGTGTGCCAGTTCCCAAGGTACTTGTTGAAAGATCTACTCTCCTCCTTCCCTGGAGAGGCAAACACATTTACACACACACACACACACACACACACCGTGCTATGTGTTACAATGTTGATTTAACTGCTGGCAAATTGAATTTGAATTAAACCGCCAGTAAATTGGGCAAATGAATTAGAAATGCAACAAAATACGAAACACTAAATTTCAGAATTTATATGTATACAAATATATATACAGATATACAAACATAATTTTCATGGAGTTGCGAAAAGTGTTTTCACTTTACCGCAAATGAAAATGAAAATTGTGCACAAAATACGTAAATTCATATTTAATGATTCTATGGCTCTCCGGGCTTTTCAATCACAAGTTGAGAAGTGCAATTTCAATTTGAGATACAATTGCACAATGCATTTGATGTTTGTTTCTGCAACTTATGAGTTCAGACATGACATAAATGGCAACAGTTGCTGATGCCCTCCCTCTTCTGAGATGCAAAATAATTGGCATTAAAATATTTTGCAGTATTTGCCTTTTTCTTGGCAAAATAACCAGACAAGAGACACTTTAAATTCCCCAGTTTGCAGTAAATTATTTTGTTTTATTTCATTTTTTTTTTTTTTTTTTTTGTGTTCGCCATGCGTCCTCCACTTGTTGCTTAGTATTGTGAGTTATAATTAAATATATATATTTCATGAGTTTTTTTTTCTCGAGCAACGCTAGTCTGTCTCTCTTCTTGTCTGACTGTCTGTCTGCCTGTCAAGAAATTACTCTGGGCAGTGCTCTCAACTTACTCGGGCGGCAGATTGCCCAGTTCTGATAAATCTGTGTCGGCTGGCGGTGGTGCTCTCGGTTTTCTCTTAGACACTTGCATCAAGTTTATCACTGCAATTTCATCAGTGCTTGCAACAAATAAAATCGCACAATTGCCAACAGACTTTTGCTTTATACACATTGTTGATAAGACATCTACAACAATGGCCAAGATCTTAAGCACCATTCGTACTATTAGAAAACAATTTAGTAAATTATCTAAATGTGCCGACGACAGCTGCAAAAGTTTCGCTTTAGGCAAGGAAATTTGTCAAATAAAACTACACTGTGCCAAATGTTGATTTAAATATATATATAATTTAATTTAAATGTATGTAAATGTAGTCTTCAAAACCAATACAAACAAAAAATTGTCAAAACAAATATATTTTTATTCAATGGAATTTGGAAATTGAACCAAGTTGCTCTCGTTTCCTTGGCGTGCATCTTCCCAATGATTTTCTTCCTTGTAAATATTACAAGCAAATAAATATAAACCTAAAAAACTTTCGCAATTTTGCCAAAACGTTTGCAACGTTTTCGCGGATGTTGCTTAAAAGGGATGCCACTTAAAGACGCCACAATCTACATGTTAATGCTCATTAAAATCACAACACTCGCCTCGCACTCTCGCTATAATTTCGTGGCACAAGTTTTCTCAGCCAAACTTTGGGGTTCGGCTGCCCCATTTGGAGGAGCCTTTTGATGTGCTGATAATTTGCTAGCAAATGTGGTTACATCATTAGCGTGTGGCCTGAATGCTGGCTGAATCTGCTTCCACACGAGCCACACGAGCACCGCATGCCCCACGCGGTTCGTCTTGTTGCGTGTCCCTGGCTGTAATAAATTTATTAGACTGCCTCAAATGATGCATGGCGTCCCCGTTGGTCTATTGCTGCCCTGTCACATATATATTAAGAGCGACCAACTTTTATAAACAAGGAGCATAAAACAAAAGGCGCAGACGTGTCTCCTCCAACACCACCCCCCACCCCGACCTACCCCCGCTGCCATTTCCCCTGTAGCCAAGACAGTTCCTTGAACTTCAACGTAGACAAATTATTTAACGTCGCGTGAATCTTTCAGGTGCATGCACACTTGGAGTTGCGTATCAGGCATCTTCACAACCCCTCGACCGGTGTGGCATGAGTAATACATATTAAAACTGACACTTTTAATGAGCTTTGTGATATTAATCTTTGTCGCAGGCGGAATGATGTTGAGGCAGCTTCATCATTTCCTGTGGCATCATTCTATTAACTTTTTCATATGGCTTAGGCTTAGGCTTAGGCGTTTGAAAAGCGGTTAGAAATTGACCCTGGAAACGGAGAGAAAATATGCTGAACGAACTGCAATTTTAGAGATGAGCGACACACAAAAATGTGGCAGGCATATATTTCACAAAATGCAACCCATAAGAAAGGGCTTGCTGGCTGTCTGGCTGCACTCGCCACTAATGGAAAATTCGCGTAATTTGTCAGCAGACCATAAAAAATTCAACACACATGCACACATCACACATACCAACGCAGAACACACAACACACACATGTTTGCAGTTTGCAGCAGAAAAATGTTAACTGTTTGCTGCAAGGTTTAAGCTTTGAGAGAAATTGGGGGGCAGAAGAAGTGTGCATCTCATATTTATTCATATATTTATGAGTGGCACTTTACCTATGAGGTTAAAGTTTGTTGCAGTATCTAGCAAGACCTCTGCCAGGTAAATGCTTAACTTGATTAAGCTTCCGTTATGCAATCCGGAATTTCTATACCCTGTTCCAATTAAAAATGGCTAAGACGGGTACCATGAATTTTACACATTATAAAACAGACAGTAGGAAAATGCTTCAAAATAAATTCTTGATCTGATTTATTTATTTATACATATCGATACTATTTTTATGAGTACATATATAATTATTAATATATATATATATATATTAGTTAGGTGTAGAAGATTTCCTTAACGCATCACTTTTATTTGACTTTACCATTAATTAACGGCCTTAACGGGTTTGGCTAACCTCAAGAAAGTTTCTGGTGTGGATGACATTTATGCAAATGACACCTGGCCAAAAGACACACAACGGATGGTTGCCACCTATGCAAATTGATTAATGATTTGCAGTTGCGCAGTTGCCCTGATAAAGGATTGTTGGCCATAGTTGCGACATTGGCCAAAATGGTTTTCGCTGCGAGCTCATCTAATAATCGCAATGAAAATATTATGTATACGCCACTTGACAGCTGAGGAAACTGCCAACATAAATATTCATTTCTCGACGCTGCTTATGATTGTGTTTGTGTGTGTGTGTGTGTGTGTAAGCCATTTTGCCACACTAATGGCCACAAATTCATCATGACTTTTCATAAGCGTCTGCCACTTGAGGCAGCTCCTGACTCCTTGCTCCTTTGCTCCTTGGTCCTTGTGCTGATTACAACTTGCCTTTGCCCGCCAAGGACATCTTTCAAGCAGCTGCTGGCTGCTTTCTTTTTTGCCCACTTCAGCGACAACTTGTCATATTTATGTAACTGTGCTTAAGCCAACTTGCAAGCGATCTTTGGATGCTGTCGGCCAAGCTACATAAACGCTTTCATTTAAGGGCAAACAAGCAGACCACAGATAAATGTCTCTTCGCATCGCTGAATAGATAATAATGTAATGGCTTAGAAATACATGTACATACATACATACATACATATATATGTACATACATATAAATATATATATACATACATTTTCGAAATGGCAACTTTATTTCCGCCTTTTAATCTCTCTAATGAGAGATAAATGTTACTTTTATTAGCACTTGGACATTTGTGGAGGGGAAATTGCTAAAATAAATAAATTCTCAAGTTGAATTCGCTTCTAATTGATTATTATATTAATGAAATATCTGATTATAAAATTAAATGAACTGCAAGTAATTTGAAACAATTTCAGTAAGAAATTCAAGAAAAGCTCTAAAAAATTGTTATGATAAGCAAATGCACATCAATTATATTCTGATTCTTAATAAGGTATAATTGAGTTTTTATTTACAATACGAACTAAATCGTATTTTATATTTTTATATAGTTCAGCTTATCATATAAACATTCATCTGCTTTTATTAACTAAACACTTTCATTGCTTTTATCCTGCTTTCTATTCTGAATGATAAATGTATGCACAAGATTATTATTATTATTATTTATTATTATTTATTTATTATATTATAATTTAAATTGTTAAAATTGAATTCTTTTTATGGAAACCCCATTGTTAACTTTGAGAACATTGCCTGAGAGACAACGAAATTTAGCGGAAATTGTTGTTACTCAATAGTCACCCAAATCAATTATGTCAATTGTCATTAGAGGAGATGTATGTATATATACACATATATATATATATATGTGTGTGTGTGTGTGTTTCTTTTTTTTTATTGATATCTCAACATTTGCAGATGACACACGTAATCAGTATTATTGTCAAGTTATTTCGCTTCAATTAGCGACATCAGCAACTTTTCGCGCTTAATTAGAGCCACAAATGTGGTGGGTAACATGTGTCAAGTGCATTTATTTAATTATTGCAATTTATTTAAGGATGCTACAAACACAGTCACAATTACAGTTACTTTCGCCACAATTACTTCTGCCTGGCAGCCAAAGTTTTTGCAGCGGAAAACTTTTTCAAAGTGTTGCCAAGAATTAAGTGTGAATTTTTTTGGTAAAAGATCCGAGCAACTTTTGCTCGACCGCATTAAAATTCAATTTAAAACAGCGCAGTGCGGATGAAGGGTTATTGGTTTGGGCTTTGCTAAATCTATGAATATTTCATGAGTTCAGATGAATTAAGCGGCAAAGCGACGACAAAGCAAAATAACAAGGATCTGAGTTCGATGCAATGATAAAAAGTGAAAAGGTGAATTCGCGGGAAAAATTCCTTAAGAGGCGACACGGATACGCATACGCGCAACTTAATGAATAGCACTCGAAGGGGGCAGAAGGGCGCGGCTGAAAGGGGGTCAAGTGGAGATACTCAGATCTAAAACAAGGTTCTACAGCAGACTGCAGTAAAAAATCTGTGCTGATTTGTGGTCGTTAAGTGGACTGCAGATTTATTCATACATACATATATATTTATATATATATATATATATATATATATATTTTAATGTGCCTCCCGCCGCATAAAATGTTGTATGATTATTTTTTTTTATCAAGCTCTCAGCTTCAAATTGGGCGTACTGAAGTCGGCGAGTGGTGGTTGGATTTGGGTGGGTGGTTGTTGGGTGCAGGGTTCACCTGCGTTACCGCACATTATGTTAATGAGCTTGCTGGCAGTTGCTTTAGCTACATGTTAATTATGGAAACGACTTTAGCTCAGTTCGGTTTCGGTTCAGTTCAGGTTTTGTTATGCCCCATCTCCCTGGTGACCGTGCAGCAAACTCTACGCAAAAATGTTGTGCACCTACCTCACCTTCCACTTTCTATTTGGCGCAATGCTTTTTTGTTTGCAATCCAGAAAGAGGAATAAAAAATAGCACACATTTTTTGTACGTACCTCGTGGGGATGGCAATTTGCAGCCCTTTTAATGGGCAACAAAAATAAAGGCGGTTTAATTATTAATATGTTTTCATGCTGTTGCAAATAATTTGGGAATTTTAAATGCCAGTTTTTTGTGTTGTAAATTAAATTAATAGCAAATAATTGACAACATAATAGTAGATAATAGTAGAGAAGCTAAAATGTATCTAGCACCGCTTCCGACCGCTGAATGGCGTCAAACTCGTAATTCATAATTGTGGCTAGACCGCAGCCAACATGTGGCATATGCGGATTGCATGTGTGTGTGTTTATTGTATTAAGGGCTTATGAGGAATAATCCCAAAAAATCGGATATGTAGCTTACCATAATAATAAATCTTAATTACGAATTATTTTGTCTATATTTGTACTTGAATAATTACAAACGTTCTGTTTCGTTCATAGATTAAAAGTTTACATATTAGGTCAGGCTAATTTGTATTAATTAAAAAACCAACTGATTATTAAAAAACATATTTGTGTGGGAAAACATAATGCAAAATCAAACCAACAAACGTTTGTAAATTGCATAAATAATACTTTACCAGAAACATCAAAATCATCAGAATTTAATTTGTAAATATTGTCTTACTTAACTATGATTAAAGTATAATATATTATATATATATATATATATATATTAAATATAATATATAATATATATCCCAATTGATTATAGATTTTATCTTACAAATAATGTCAAATCATTCGATAATTGTTTTATCTTTGATTTTCTTTGTCTCTTTTATATATTTATATTTCCGATTCTGGTTTTTAAACTAAACCAATAAATTTTAAATTTGCATTTGTTTTGACTGTCAAATTATTCCAAAACTATGCAAAACTATTAGTCAACAGTTTTTGGCCATAAACTAATTTTGCGTCTAACTAACATGAGAGACCAATAACAACATACACAAATCAATGCAAAAATGTGGCTTCTGCTGTTGCTCCTGTTGCCTGTCAACGTCTATTTTGCAACAAAATATCCAAGTGAAGGGTTAGCTTCTGTTGGGATATTTACCAAGCTGCAACAGCGACAGTACATGAGGCAAGTCAACCGCTTGACAAGCGCTACGTAACTCCATGTCCCCCTTAGAGGGGGCGTGGCTACTGGGTGGCAATGGGTCCAGTTAGCAGACGTTACATTACAGCCAGGAGACACGTGAGTCTGCGTTCGATTTTGGGCTAATGTCGGCACAGACCACAACAAGCATCATTAAATGATTTCGCAACGTGATCGGCATTCGCAGCAACCACTCTGGCAACACGTTGCATGTGGGTTATATTTGAATTGCAGTCAATGTTGATCTGCAGCGGTTGCATTAGCAGTTATTCAATCCAATTTAAGTGCCACTTTTTGTTAGTCAGTCCAACAAATTCCCGCTCACTTTTTTCGATAATCACTTTCAAGGAGACACAAAATTGAAGACATTACATTTGCCGGTCTTATTATTATTGGTTATCAAGAAGCGAAAGAAAGCACTTTTTATTTAAGAGGACAGAAATTCTGAAATTCCATTAAAAAAAAAAATTAAATAAAATAAATAAACAATTTTGACGGGAGAAAATGTTGAATTGGCAGCATTCCGCCTTGCAGCCTATTTGTGTAGCTGTCGCAATGAGTTGCACTGAAATTTGCACTTGCCAAGCAATTTTTCAATGTCGTCATTGCAATATGCTGCTTATCTCACGTGCAGCACACACACACACACACACACACACACACACACACACATGCTGTAAATTCATTTTCGATTTTCGTACCGCTACTTTGTAGCCGAAAATAAAAATCGGCTCTAAAGGCAAATAAAATAAATGACGCCGCTGACAAAACGAATGAGACAAAAAAAAAAAAATAAAAATAAAAATAAATAAATATTTGGTATATAAAAAGAATATGCTTTGCAAGCGTTGTAAGCATTTTGCCAAACACAATTTGGCGAAAGTTCGCTGTTGCAGAGGTTGCAGCAACAAATTATGAACTGAAATGTTGCATCTACTTAGTTAAAACTTGCAGCTCAGCTGCTGTGTGCGGCACACTTGATTAACCAAGCGCAGATAAATTTGTAATTGCTTTCTGTTTTGCTGCCACAGAGCCCGTACCATAAGTGGCAAGAGGAATATTAACTAAGGGTGATACTTTATGACAGAAGAAAGCCGCAGCATTTGCAGGTAGAGAAAGAGATCCTTTCAAAATGCCAAATTTCCTACTAAATTCCAGTACTTTAATATTTCTTTAAAATGTTTTTAAGTCTTCTTCGCATAGTTAGAATTATCCATTGAAATTTGTACTTCAGCAAGTGTTGAACTAAAGTCAAACTATAAGCAAAATATAACAAAGCGATTTAATAAATCAATTAATACATTTTTTTATAATAAATATATTTATTCAGAATTTATATTTATTCATTAATATTCTTAAAAATCCAAATAAATTGAACACACTTTGTTTTATGGCATTTAAAATTTAACTTAGTTAGCAACCACATTTATTGATGTTAAACGAAGACTCTCAGAGAGTCAACACATTTGCCTCATATGTCAGCAAGGTATTCGTTAACTTGGCTTTCATATGCTCGGTTATTACCAATGTCGACATTGTCCGGAGTTCTGGTCTGCCTGCAATTTCTGGGGTCACACAGTTTCCATTTGCATGACCCGCTTTGGGCGGCACTCCTCCTGTCGCTGCCTCTGCCCCTGCCCCACCCACTCGTATATCAAATCCGTTTTCCACACTCATTGCGGCTTGTGCGCAAACTAATTAACACATATTTCACGGTGAAGGACCCAAAAACAGCTCTATAAGCAAAATCTACCCGAGGCGAATTCTTTCGCCACAATTTTCATTTGCGCTGTGTGTATGTCACTGTTGTGTGTGTGTGTGTGTGCGTGTGTGTGTGTGTGTGCGTGTGTGTGTGTAGTTGCAATTACAATTGTAATAATCATTGTTGGCCATTGTAATCTGCGTTCTCGTTGTAGTTGTTGTTGTTGTTGCTTGTTGCTTGTTTTAACTTGTTTTTGCTGCTGCATTACGTCCGCAGTTTAATTTTGATTTGTTCGTTTCGTCTCATTTGGCGTTTTGTAATGGAATTTGTAATGCACCAACATGCTCTGTCTCACTCTCTCTCTATCTCTCTCTCTCTTTGTCTCTCTATCTTTCATTCTCTCGTTATTTTGCGGTGCCTGCTTTTTGGCGCTTTATCAACTTATGAGAAAAATATATCAGCGCTTATCACACAACAGCAACATAAAAATGAAAAGTAAACAACATTTTCAATGGGATGCATGCAAACAGACTCGAATACACTGAGAATAAATGGGGGGCAAAGAGCATTATGGTATTATGTAGTGAGAAGCTTTTTCATTTAAAAAGATAAGCTAGGAAAAAGGTGTGCAAAACTCTTTTGTGAAACACATTTATTTTCAAAGCGCAATATAAGCGCAGGTTAATTTGCAATCTTCAATTTATTATTTTAAGCAACAAAATCAATTTGTAGAGTTAGAAATTTATATATGATATAAATATATATAATTCCTAAAAATTTATTAATTTTAATTTCACTATTTAAAGTCGATTTTATTCAGTCTAAAACTTTCTACTTCTTTCTACTATTTTTAAACAGAAAATATTTATAAATATATAAATAAGTATTCAGAAATATCTCTTTAACTTGAAATAAATAGAGACACTTCTTGGAGGAGGACTGTTAGGGATTAAAAGAGTTATCATAATTGTAACTAATAAACGCTGATAAATATTACTAAAACCTGAATTTTATCTCAAACTCATCTCTGTATTTTGCGAACAATCTTTTTTTTGTGCAGTGTTGTAGGGGGCATCAAATGACCCAACTGCTAACTGCATGTTGCGTGTTGTGTGGCAACTTTAATGAATGGCAGCCAGTCACACACTGGCGCATGTTTGCCAATGTTTTGTCAATGGCCGCTTCCGCATTAAAAGCGTACCTTTCGCTGGCCAAGTCTATTACTTTACTTTGTAGCGCACTTTTATGCGCCGCTTTTATAACATCGCATAATGAAGTGAATACTGCACGATATTGACTCCCCGGCGAGACACGCACTGCAACAACAGCAACCACTTGCAACAACAGCAACAACTGGCAACCTTTTGCTGCTGCTGGTGCAGTTGTCTGGCTGGCTGCATTTTTAATTACTCTGAGCTTGGCTGGAGCGTTTCTTTGATGGCAAAGGATAAACAGGAAGCATTGGCAGCTTAATTAAGAGTAAGCACTTCTGGATAAGAAGTTGCCGCAATATTGCTGCACATGATTTTTTAAATTCGAACTATCCTCTTATTCAATTGCATAATAATCAACCTAATGAGTTTATAATTGACAGTGTTGGCGAAAAACTAAAATGAATTCATTCTTAAGTAAAATGTCATGCCACACGAATTGTGTGCTGCATGATTGTGCAACTAATGAGCTAAATTTCAAAATGACGGACCATTAAAATGTCAAACACGTCGCATTTGCCATTAATTGGAATCCATTAAAAGGTGCGGCAACCCATCAAAACAGATCTCCGCCCCCAAACACCCCCAAACCCTGTGCAGCTGCAAAATTATGTCACGTTTCGCTTCACTGATCGAGCGATTTTACAGTGATTAGCTGTGCGGCATGCGCGACCAAATGGGGCGTGGCATTAGCATTGCCATATGGCATCTGCCCAAAAGCTCCGCCTATTAATCGCTATGCAATGAGATTACTCTTCCCTCCTCCTCCGGCAGCACTGTCCTCAAATGTCAAATCATTGGGACTAATTAATAAACGACAAAAAGTATGCATTTTGCTAATTTATACGGCTTGCCACACGGACAGCCAAATGGAATATGCTTTTTAATGAGCTCTAAAAGCCGATAACAAGAACTGTTATCAGTATGCTATGAAAGATTAAATACCCTATCGGAAACTAGTGGTCAAAAAGCCAAAATAATAAATACATATTATTGCAGCAAATTTTGCTAAATATATTTAAATTCCTTTCATACCAGTGTCGAGAAAATTTGAAAACCACATAAATATTTTTTATTAAATAAATGCACTTAAATAATTTAAGGAATTATAAAATATTTGCTACAAAAATATAAGAATTTAAGCCAAAAAGTGTGGCACACACTTGCAAAAATATTGAAATCCGTCCTGCAAAATTTGTGTGGTGCGATGCGGATTTACATTTGTTGATTTTTCTGATGCATCACACAAAATATGCAACACGGAATTGATATTAAAATTTTAATGCATAGAGTGGTATACCAAACGACAGAGAAGGATATACACATATACTGACAGATAGAGAGAAAGAGAGAGAGAGAGAGAGTAACAAAAATAAATAGATGGCTTAGTGCGTTGATTTAAACCAAACAATATGCGATGATTCAGAGGGGATTTACACGCCTCTCTTTTACACTACTTCCCTTCCCTTTCGCACTCATGATGGCTTGCCTGCACTTCGGAGTGGTCAAAAATATTTTAAAATTGTTGTTGCTGCAACATAACATCAAATCCAAAAAAAAAACCATTTAATTTTTCATATATATATGAGAAAACTGTCAAACATATTGGGACAGACACATATTACTTTTATGCAGAGCGTCAGGAGCGGTTAAGGTTCGGTTGGCCAGGTCAAAGTCATGGCAGTGACTAATAATTAAATTACAAGGACAGCCAGTGAATTAAGATGTTCAAACCAAGTGCTGCTCCGAAATTAAAATGCCTTGCGGCCACGACGAGCAGCACGCGAAAAGTACAAATTATGCATTCGCCATGGTTCCATGTAGGCGGATATGGAGGAGTTGCGGAGGAGTTGCGGAGGGAGGGAGGAGGAGCTATTCGCTTACCTGCACTGGCCAACCATAATAAATTATTCCCAATGCGAGTTCAAGTCGGAGTCCTGCTCTGCTGGCCAAAAAGGTGCAAAACGGAAAAATGACGAGAAAAAAAGTGCAAGAGAAAATCGAATAAAAGGCCACCACAATATGTTGCCCATGGGTGTAGCTGGGAGGGGGTAAACGGCAGGCGTGGCGTGGCAACCGAGTAGTCGAGCAGGAAAACAGAGTGCCGCTTGCATCCTGCTGTTGCTGTTGCTGTTAGTGCTGCTGCTGGGGCAGTCAACGGAATAATTTCTCATATACGTGTCACGCGCCCCAACGAACCGTGCCAAATGTGTTGAGACACTTCGATGGAGAATGTTGGTGGGGGAGAGGGGGGGGGGGGAACGTGGTAGGAGAAGGAAGTGTAACAAAGGTGGTCAACATCGGGTCTCCGTTACAGTCTACAGTCTGAATGTTGTTATAGCGAAGTTTGTTTGTTGCTTGTTTGTAACTGCAACAGCAACAACAACGACGAACAGACGACTTATATTGCAACACAAGCAAGAGTCAAGATAACTCGACTAGCGAATACCACGTAGTTTTGCTTAGTGGACCTCCCAAATCAGATGCTGCCCAAGAGAGATAATTTATGTTAGCATATTTAGAGCTGAAATCAAGTGGTATTTCAAATGTAAATTGGAAGGTAACTAAATTTGACGTAAAACCAATTTAGCATCTTAAGTGGTGAATTGACCAAACTGCTTAGATATGTAAAATTGTAATATGTTCTTTTCGGAAAATGCTAGTCAGATGCACAGAAGATGTTGGATAAATATAGATCCACAGAAACGATGGATCATCTCAAAAAATTGACTTCTATTAGCAGAAAAAATCATTGAATTTTTATTCAACTTATGGTTTCCATATTTGGATGAACTATTTTATGTGTGCTGCTTAATAAGTATGTTTGGTTATTGACAACATATCTTATTGTAAAGTGAATAGTTACAGCTTAACTCAAAGTATTCGTTTTATTTTAATCTATTGAGCTACCCCAGTTAGCTGATACAACCTTTGCTCAACTTTAGATTACGTGGTATTTAAGAGCCGTCTTGAACAATAAGTTTTAAATGTAACAAAAAGTTTTGTACGTAACATTGCATAAAACACAAACTATGTTGGACCGAGAATTAAAGCGAAAAGGACACCCGGAAAGACTTGCCACAGCGGCAACAACGTTGACAGCCGGTTGTTGGTGCCCCGCTCTTTGGAGGCAGGCAGCTAGCATGTGTCCAATGCGAAACGTGCGTGGCTCGCAAGGAAGGACGAGAGCAAAATAAAGAAGATCTTGGATACCTCGATACCCCCTCCCATAGTATGTTCCTAACCCTTCACCCCTACACCCCCCACTTCATGCGACGAAAATACGCGTGTGTTTAAGCTGAAGCTGCAGCTTATTTATGCAGCTTATTTATGAGAATTTTGTAATTTCCCATTGGACACATTTCGATGCATTTGCAAAAGATTTGGAATTTATGCAAGCTCCAAAGTGACTTTAGCTAACTTACCATATGGATATATGTATATAATATATTTAAAACTTGTACTTAACTCTATGAAATACCATAAATTTCAATCATTTCGAAAATACTATAATCCCGTTGTACTTTCTCTATGCCATTTCAGGTATGTTAAACCAAGCGTGCATCAACTTAATGATTTGAGGCCATCTGCAAACGTTTCAAGGCGCTAAAATTGAATTTGCCAGCCAAGCAGGAGGAGAACATCTTGCAAAATGTCAGCCAATAAATTAACGTAAATTATTATTAATGCGAGAACATTAATTGCTGTTCCCGCCACCATCGCTCAGCAGCCTCTCAGTACCAAAAAAAGAAAAAAATAAATAAAACAGCTGCCCAGACCAATTGTGGCGACAAATTGGCGACAAGTGCAAATATCGCACATATGGCCAGGGTGTGAGCAAACCAGACACATAGAGAGATACACACAGAGAGATAGAGAGAGAGAGAGAGAGAGAGAGAGAGAGAGAGAGTGAGAGAGAGGGTGGGCACATCGCCAGAGACTTAGCTTGGACCGCACTCGATGATTAATTACAATTTGATGCTAAAAATTGCGCCGAATTTTGGCATCAAATTGCATGCGGCCGGCCAATGAAGTTGTCTTTTAAGCCAAATTGGACAGCTAACACTGCAATAAGTATTCTTCAACCTTTTTTTTTATTTTTTGTTTGCCGTCTTTGTGTCTGCAAGTTGCCAACTCATCGAGTTGAGTGAACTCTTATGGACAAGTCCACAAAATATTTGCGCACAATTTTAGTGGCTACAAAAAGCTGAAAACGCTGTTGGCTATTATATAATATGTAAGCCATCACCAACGTAACCAAAAAAAAAAAAAAAAAAAAAAAGTACTTGGCTTTCTTTGTTTTTATGAGAAACTCTGTCACGTGTGTGACCCATGTGCTACAGGAACTGATTAAACTGAGAGAAAATCTGAGGAAAAAAGAGTTCGATTTAATATTTAAACAGCATTTGAAGAATGTTTTCGGTAGAATATTAAAATCTGATTATAATAATATATTAGATATTTTATTTAGTAACAAACGAACTGCCTGAATTATAATTATGATAAATATAGGTTTTCGGCAGCAGCCTTGCTAGGAATAGATGAACTCACATAAATCGAAAATCCTTAAATGAATCAATTAATACCAAAACTTTTTTTTTTATATATATTTTGATAACGTTATTTAATTTAATATTTACTTGTGTCCCAACTAAGAGAACATTTAGGGAAAAGTTGTGTTAATTAATAGATTAACAACCAAAAATACATTTTTGACTTAAATAGAAAATATTTATTACGAAAATTTTTGCTTAGTCTAAAGTTAAGGTTAATTTACAACAGCAAATTTAGGTTTGATCAATCTATATATAATTCTGCAACAAATTGAAAGGATATTATATCATTATTATTATTATTATTATTATTATTATTATTATTATTATTATTATTATTATTATTATTATTATTATTATTATTATTATTATTATTATTATTATTATTATTATTATTATTATATTATAATATTTAATCCTAGAACATTTTTGATGAGCATATTTAGTAACCCACTTTTGCATTATAATGTTACACATTTTTTTGCTAAGTGCACGATCTTTATCTTCCATAATACACGTCATCGTCGCCATCCTGTTTACATGCATGACATTATGTGGGCAAGTTTTGACAGTTTTTCTGCTCGAGCCAACACCATTAAGGCCCAGAGGGTCCGGGCTCTCGGGGACTTAGCCAGTGGTTATGGCTACCAATATGGCTCTTTAGCCATCAACGTTAGTGTTCCGTGTGACTATTAAATTTTTGTGTCAACATCTCTCCCTCTCTCGCTCTCTCGTTCACTATTTCTCTCTTCCTGTGTCCCCATTGAGACGCCACAAACAATGGCCACAGTTTGATGTGTTCTTTGGCGCCTGTTGGGTTTCCGCTTACACTCCTTTGTTGTCATGTTTTTTTACTTTGTCAGCATCATAGTTTTCCGGCCTTGTCTGTGGATTCAATCAAAACAGCTTGACAATATTCCATCAATAACGTGCGACAGGCAGGCAGGCAATCGACCAGTCCGTCAATTGTCTTCCTTTAATGCTTCATGAGCCGTTCAACGAGTTTTGTGGGTTAAACAAACTCTTTATTATCAACATCGCGATGCATTTATCGATGCCTGTCGAAACTCCCATTTAGTGATGAGCAAAACTATCACTGATAATAAATGTTCTCACAATATTAGATGGACTGCATCCAGAGAAAACAGGAGAACTTTGAATTTTGTTCAGGCTTTTTAAAGAAAAGAAAGAATAATTAAAATGGAAATTCAACAATTCATAAGTAATTAAACACATATCCTTAAGCAAGAAGTCTATTTATACTAAAAGGCTGTCAATATAGTCTCTGAAATTTGTATCTTATATCTTGTAATTATATTGCTCATCTCCAGTAGCTTTATAACTCTTCTGGTTGTAAAAACATCGACCATTTTAGCGACAGCTAATGACAATGCCACAGACCGGTCGGTTTGAATTTCAAGCCTTTTGCTGCCAGTGCTGCTCACATAATGAGCTCAATGAGGCGCACGTGATTGGCCCTTGGGGCACGTACTGTTGTTGTTGATGTTGCCCTTCGAGTTACGCTTTAAGTTGGCTCCTTGAACTCTGCAGCAGCGGCAGCATCTTAAAGCCTGTCTATCCAAAACAAAAAACCAGAACCCCAAATAAGGTTTATTTACATAGCCAAGTTGCACCTCAAAGTACAAAATACGCGCCCCTTAGAACAACTTTACTTCATTTCCTTTTTTTTTGGCGCTCTGTCAACGAGCAACCGCCAATTTCCATATGGACAAACCTTTGAATATTGCAGTGACTGCTGTCGATGGGCGCCACCGCTGCAGGCAAATACAATTTGAATTTTACCTCCTTGTCTGTCTCTTTACACAGACTAGTTGCAAAATTACACGGCATGCAGCATGCAGTGAAAAATCCAAAAAAAAAAAAAAAAAATGATAAAAAACCGGGTAGGAAGAACGAGCAACGCAAAACATTTCCTGATCGAATCAAAGCACTGCCCGGAAACGGAAAAGAGCGGGTTAAAAAGAAAACCAACAAAAAGATGAAAAACCAAAATATAGCTGCATATGAGGGAGTCGACGACTGACATTGAAGTTGACGGGTTAATGCCATTAGCCGGCATTGATTTGATTGGCGTTGATTGGAAAAATGCCAGGCAACACTGTATGCGATGCGGTCAACGCTGCGTATGCATAATGCCAGGTGGAAATCTGTGATCTGAGCAGACACGAATATCATTTGGGAAACTGTCTCTGGCTTGCAAACAATCAATTTGATTCGATTTCAATTGCAATTTAATTTTAAATATTTTCTGACTCCGAATTAATTATTCAAGCGATAAATCAGTTCAAATCTTAATAGTTGAGCAAAATGTGAGTTAAAGTATTCTTTCAAAAAACTTAATCTGAGAATTCACAAATATAAATGTGCTCTTAAATGTGGCACATATTTTCCATGCAAGTATCATGAATAACTAAGCATTTTAGAATTTCTGATACGACAGACGATTTAAATGGAAAAACCAAGAAAAATCGAGCACGCTAAAATTGCTTTGCAACAAGATTTGTGTTGAAAAATAAACTTTAAATATCCCATCACATGTGCGTATAAAATTTCTTTAAATTGAATATTATTTTTTGAAAATTCAATTTCTCATGCTGTTAATATTCTCGTATTTATACCTCCATAAATTGCACATCATAAGACTATTCCCTTTGGCCCATTTCGATATCGCATGAATTTCGCTTTGCACACTTGAAAACTGCTGTTGGTAGCTTTCAGGTTGGCTGACGTTATTGTGATTCATATTGAGAACATCAATCGAGTCACTTGCTCCACTCAAAAAGGCACTTATCAAGTGCTAGAAGCATCAACTTGCCTCGACCTATTGACCAAAAGAATTTAATCAGACGTGTCAGATGCCAGGCAGTCGCCATTGGTTACCTTTCAGGCATCAGTTATTGCCAGTGATTGATTGCCAGAGTGTGTGAAATATGCTTTTGACATGTTTTCAAGTATTTTCAATCCTATTTGTATTCTTCTCATTTTGGTATCTCCCTCTCCCTCTCACTATCTCTCTCTCTGTCTCGGTAATAAGTGGAATTCTCCCTGGAAACAAATTTGATATTCAGTAAGCTGAGGCAATCCGGACGGGAAGCGAGTTGAAAGCAATTTCGACACGTTCCTCACATGAAAACTGAAAACAACAAAAACTTTGACAAGAAAAGTTAACATGCAGCTTACGAGTATGACATGATTTTCGCCTTACCGGAATTTGTTGTTGTTGTCTTTTCCATATATCCTTCTTTGGAGTTTGCTTTCAGCAGCAGCAGCAACAGCAGCAGCAGCAGCAGCAGCAACAGCCGTTGCCACTGCACACTTTTTAGACAAAAGCCAATAATGTAACAAAGTGCAGCAAGTTGCAGCTGTTGCGTCTTCTTTTTGATGCTGCTGTCTGGTGACTTTTTTATGCATCCCTCTCCCAGCTGTGGATGAGCAAAGTACAAAGAACTAAGCACAAGAAAGCATCAAAAATTTCAAGCAAACTGTGATAAATATTATGCGAAAGGTGTGAAACGCATATTGCTTTAATCAGTAGAGAAATATATGACAACGCCTTAGTACAAATTGTCTTAAAAATGCTTACACAATTTTTATAATATATCGATTATATATCGATATATATTATAATTTATAATACGATTTTTTTGGCAAGATGTTGGAAAACAGAAACTTTTATTCGAACATCAAAAATGTTTGCAAAGTAATTAATCTGTTAGTTCCTTACTCCTAGTTACTGTATCTTTCCATTTTTATCTGATGATTTCCTAGGAGCAGTGGAGATATTCTCGGATTTTGCTGAATACTTTAAGGACAAATGTTGCCTTGGGAACTGCGTTTGTTGTTGGCTGTCAGTCGCGTCAGAGCGGAATCCACTTCAAAGCGTTGACACTTGTGACATGCAACAACTGACAGTCGCTTATGCAGCTCGACTTAAAACTTTGGCTGCTGTTGCATTGTGAATGTTCTATTTTTAAGCTGATACATTTGCGAGCTGCTCAGCGATTTATTGAAGTTAAGATTTACTACACCTTATTTCATATCCTTGGTTTTTCTATTTCTTTTTTAAAAGCACATAATATTGAAGGACGGCACTCGGCACGTGACTGAGCCCTCGGGGCTAAGGCAGGTCCTGGCCAAAAATGTGTGTGCAATAAGCCAAAAATTGCATAAAAATCAAGTCAACGTAACTTAGGGGCGGAACATAGGACGAGGCGTTCTTGCAGCTGCAGTGCAGTCAATAAACATTTATATATATATATATATATATTTTTTTTTTTTTTTTTGTGCTGCGTTTAAAATGCTGTTGACGTTGGCTGAAAGGCTTCACACAATTTTCAAGTTGTTTGTGTGAGCGCACTTAGTTTTTGAGGCCGGGCACGTGCCTCACTGTCAAGTCGGGCATGTTTTGAGCTTGCAGCTATTTTCGCTCGAATATGGGTTGCATTTGCTTTTTTGATGAGCACAAAACGATTTCTTGACATTGTTAGCTTGCCTCACTGATGCAGAGCAATTGCTGCTGCTGCTGCTGCTGCTGCTGCTGCGACTGCTGCTGTTGTTGTTGCTGCATTCACTTTTCGTAGCTGATTTAATTTCGAGTTCATGTTGCCAGGCACAAATCGCATATAAATCGTTCTAGAGAACGACGTACACTCATAAATCGAGGACACATTGCAGCTTAACACAGATAAGGACTTTCCGAGGAGAAAGCGCAGTTTAAATATCTTAAATTGTGGCCTATCTCAGGGCTCGTCTGGTCTAGTCCTTGGCTATCAGCGTCGTTCGCTCTGCTATCGTCTCCTGTTGCCAAGATAAGCTAAAAGCCGCTCACATCCAACTCGAGGCGATGGCGGCGGAAAACAATAAAGATTCTTTCACAAATGTCGCTTGAAGATGAAAGGGGAGCCGGTTGAGCAGTGGGCGGGCAGAAACCGAGGCACGTTGGGCGATAAAAAAAATGGCTGCAAATAAAAACAAAAAACGGCAACGATAAAATGCGACAAACAAACAAACAAACAAATCTTCAATGCAATGGCAAAAAATCACAGTGAGTTATCCTTGAGGCCACTGCTATTCTGCAAACATTGTACGAGAGAGTGAATAAGTGAGAGTTAAAGAGAGAGAGAGGGAGAGAGGTAGAGTGAGATGGGAGGTGGCAGTGCGACAATCAGACATATGACAAATGTCTTTATCTCTTGTCTGTGCTGAGAACTGAGAACTGAGAACTGCAATTGCCATTCCGAGCAGTTCAAAGCGGTTGCGCCTGGGTTTAAAGTGGATTTTCAGTTTGAAATGCATTGAATTGTTTTCAACTAAGTGTGGCAAAGTGTTGAGTGCTGAATGTCTGCAGTACATGCAATTCAGCTGGCCGACTGGGGAGAAGTATAAGCCGAAATTTGTCAAGCTGCCATTGTTTAGATAATTCAAATTGAAAAAATCCTTTCAATATATACAAAAAGTATACTATTATTAAACGACTAAAGTCAAATTAAGTCTAAGAATGTTGCAAGTATCAACATTTCTTCTTTCAATTTCATCAAAAAAGTTTCTATCCGTTTCTTCAGTACTCTTAAGCTATTAGTCTTTAATTGTTCTGAATAATCCATCAACATTTCCTTAGCACTTCTTTAGCACACATTTTTTTGATATATTTTCTTAGAGTTATTCGCCTTAAGTAGAAATTCAACTGGATATCTGATTTTGAAAGTTTGAGTTCCTTTTCATATTTAAAACTTGTCAATTTGCTTCGCTTCAGTCGCAGAAAATTCGCTCATAATTCACAGTTTTTCCTTGGACTCCTGTCAATTCGTTCGCTGCCCACACTTTACTTTACTTAAACTCATTTCACTCTCTGCTCGTTCGACGTTTTTCCGGTGTAACTTTTCGCACTTATGTCTGGCATTCTGTCTTTTCCATTTTTTTTTTTTATTTTTTTCATTATGGTGGATGTTTGCTGTTGCTGTCGTTGCCACGCAATGTAGCCACAAATTAGGCAAACTTCTTGCCACACTATTGGTGGCGCAACTTTATTAACGGCTTGGCAGGCGGCCAGCCAGAATATTCGCTCCTTGAACAGTGAAAAACGCGATAAAAATAGACAAAAACGACGAAAAGCTTTTCAGCGCTGACACTGTAAGCGAATATTAATAGAGATGATAACAGTGAACCAAGGAGGAAGAGGAGGAGAAGGAGGATTAGAGCTGGGTGGAAGCTAGCTAGCCAGAGTTGACCCCATGACGGGGTTCACACGTGCAATAATTACCAGAGATTTTCACACTCACTTGAGTTGCCATCGATGCGCACACAGCCAGGCCAAAATTTACATATATTCGTATAGATGAATACAGTTAGAGAGTGTTGCGGCCTAATCCCGACAGTGTCACTCACAATTAGCCGCATGGCTATAAATAACAATGGCAAAATGTTGCCAGGCCAAATGCCAGCAGGACGTGGAGGATGAGGAGCAGCAGAGCAGAGCAGAGAAGAGAAGAGCATCTGCTCGATGTCAATAAGTGCGACTGACTTAGGCTAAAGCGGGTTTGACAGCGTGTGACAATGCACACAAACACTTGAAATACTCACACACTCAAACACACACACACACACTCACGCTAACCATCTCTCTTTATCTTTCTCTCACTCACTCTCACTCCCTCGCACTCGTGTCATGCAGAGCGCAACAGAAGGGGACAGCAAATGCATCCGCTTAGCATATTTGTGCCCTGTAAAAAAAGTGTAGTGACGGTTAGCTTGTAAATCTCTGAGACTGAGGTTTAGTATGTTACGAGACAGAAAAGAGAGGAGAAAGGAAAACATGTTAGGAAAAGAAAACATCGATGCTTAAAGAAGAGGGAAAACAATAAAAATCTGTTGAAGCTGTAAAGAATCAAAGATATCAAAACGTGTATAAAAGATTCCAAGTAAGATTCCAAGAATAACGCAGTGCAACACTTTTAAAAAGTTATTGAATAAAGCCAACTAAGTTTAACAATCGAACAAAAAACAAAATACAATATAACAAAAAAAGTAAATTGAATGATATAAAAAATAAGTTTAGAAAATTCAAAAATAGGCAGCTACAGTTTCAGCAAAATATTTATGTACAGAGTATTTTGTAGTCGACTACCGCTTATTCAGTTAGATTTTTTTGTTGTTGGACAGACACACTTGGACACAGGGCTTAGAGTGTCCTTCAGTCTATTTGGATACTTTGCATTTTCTGCGTTTTGCTTTTTCAATGGTTGTTCTTGCTTCTACTGTTGTTGTTGTTGTTGTTGTTTCTGTTGGCTTCCTTGCTAAATGTGCTCTATTTTTATGCGAGGCTACACACACACACACACACACACTCAAGTTATACACCCACACACACGAACACACAGACAATGCCACTTTTGCTAATGAAATGCAAACGCTGCTGTGAAAATCCTGTACTGAAAATAGCTACAGTTTACAACAGTGGAACAAAAAAAAAAAAGAATGGCAACAAGGACTATGGATATAACTGCCATATTAATATTAATGCGTTGGCTAATGAATGCTGACCAGGATTTAGTTAGCATCTACTAAAATGGCCAAGAGCAGACAAACCTTCAGCTGAAGTATTTAATCTGTAAGTTCGCTTGGTTTTTGCGAATTTAACGCGCTTTAAAATGGGGTTCATTTGCTTACCAGATTCATTAGTCCATTCATGAATTTACACGACTAGACCTCGAACTTCCCCCTCGAACTCGATCTGGAACTGGAGAAACTGTCGCCTTTGCCTGATTGCTTAATTTAATGAAAAAGGAAAATAACGCGGCCTGGCAACGAGTCTGAGGAGAAAAAGCGTTTACAAACTTTTCGAGACCAGTTAGCATTGCTTTAATTGCACAGAGAGTTCGTACAACATTTACACGCCCGGCTTCCCCCTCAGCCGGACGGGGACGGAACTTTCAATGAAGGTAAATAAAAAGAGGCGCTGGCGTTGAAAGGTGAAATGTTGGTCAGAACTTTTGTCCCCTTTCCATAAAATTTCAATTTGATTTGCAAATTGAAATGTGTTGTCAATGGTATGCGGAAAAACGCCCACAATATTGCCCTGACGACCACTTATGCATAGTTTAATTAACATTTTCGGTTGTTCCACACTGCGAAAGTGTTTTCAGGTTTTCGATGCTAATTTATTCGTAAATTGAAATTGAAATTGACGCAATTGTTGGAAACTGTCAAGAGTTTCGCGACAAACCAAAAGTCATTTTCCGATTTACCGAATAGTAGAATACACTTGAAAATATATTCATTGCACAACTCCCATGAAATCTGCATTAAATTATATCATTAATATAATAAGCAATTAAAAGCGATACATAAAATCGATTGATATAATTAAAATGCATACTTTCTTATATCGAAAAACTTGTCATTAAACTTTAGGTAATTATTAAAAAGTTTAATTCGATTTTATGCAAACTTTTGAGAGAGTATTTTTGGTTGTTGTTTTTCTCATTCTTATTTTCACAAACTAATTAAATTTCATTATCCGTTAAAAAGTCAACTCGAGTTGCTGTCTTAAAATAATTGATATACATTTTGAATTAAAATAAAATTGATATTTGAACTTATTGAGCACATTAGCATTATTTGGCTTTCATTTAAAAAATCCATATAAATGAGCTTAAAAAACGACTTAAATTAATTTAATGAAGCTATCACAACAGTTTTCACTTAAAGCCATCAAAATTTGTATCTTTCTTATGTCATGTGTGTGAAAATACTGGGTGTGCATACAATTGAGTTTTCATTGCAAAAATATCTGCACAAACAAGCGCGTAATTGAGTCTGGCCCCCATCTCCCCCCAGTTGCTGCCCCTTTTTCCAGAGCTGTGGAGTTAAATGTGCTGCTGCACTGCAAATCAAACAGCATAAAATGCAAGGACCCAAATACAAATTAAGCGACAGTCCTGTCAAAAATTGAAAAGGTGTTGTTTGCACATACAACAAAAGCTAAAAAAAACGAAATAATTTAACGAGCGAACAATATTTTTTAGCCGACGGCCTGAATACCCTTTAATTCTTTTCCTTACACAAATCCAAAGTCAACAATTAATGTTATGCATACATTTAATCATCTTTCGTTTATACGATTTGATTTACTGTTAATTTTATATATTACATATAACGATGCAGGAATATTTATATCTTAGCCATGAAAAACAAATATTTATTTATATTTGGCAATTAAAGAGCTAATTATTACTGCCCTATGCGTGATTGTAATTTTCCATAAAGGTGAATGCATTTTCGATTGATTATCGTAAAAATAAGTTTAATTAAATGAAAAATTCAAATAAGAAATTGCAGACAAATGCAGATTTCTCTTGAGAGTTACAAAATAAATGTTAGAGTCTTTATTACCCACTGCATGTACTCAAAGAGTAGTAATAACTGCAGCGACAGCTACAAACAGTTGTATTCTGTGTCCGTGCCCCTTCCGTCCACTGCCCTCTTTCAGCATGTTGCACTGTCAATAGACATCAAAAATGAAAATTGTAATGCGAACATTTCAGCAGACGGTAGACGATGATGATGACGGGACAGAACCAATGTCATCGTCATTCTGTCATCCTGTGTGGATACACGGGAATCGAGAGTCGCTTGCCCCACCCATTTGTTGTTTTTGTATGCTGCTGCACTCGGGACACCGACCTGTCCACCTGTCCACCCTTCCACCTGTCCACCTGTCCACATCCCCAATATCCGCAGTTCTTCACTGGTAGTTGCCTTTATTGACAGCAGCAAATTCATTAATGTCAGGCCAAACAGACAGGGAACAGGTATTGGGTGCTGTTGCTGTTGCTGTCGCTGTTCCTGTTCCTGTTCCTGCAGCTGCTCCTCCGGCTCCTCCAACGCTAACCAAAGGTAATAATGCAAGCTTATTCGTGGACGCGAAAATTGGCGCACCATTGTTAAACGTTTTGAGAGAGGGCGTATTGGTTTTGGGAGGGGGCGTGGCACGGTGTGGTATCGCGTTAAGAGCCGTGAGTTATTGGCGACAGGAGCAAGGACAATGGCCGTAATGAAGTGACAGCTTTATTGACAAATAAATTCTGTTTACCAACACTCAACGAAGCGTCGAATTGCAAACAAACAGTGCAAAACACGCGCCAATAAAACAACTAACGTAAATGGAATGCAGCCGAAAAGAAAGCAACAAATATGGCCAACAAATAGTGCAGCAAACACTGCAGTTGGCTGGGGCCACTTGTGCAATTCACTTTGATCTTATGGCAATAAAATAAATTGCGTAAATATAACAAATGTCGAGTTAACTGAAACGAGCGTTGCCAACTGGCCAACAGCATCATTTCAAATTCAAATCAGACAGAAAGACGCACATGCAACATCATTCAGCCCGACAACTACAAATAGAGTTGGAATGTTGTGCTCGTGTGTGTGAGTGTGTGTGTGAGTGTGTGTGTGTGGAAACAGTAGAATAAATTATGCAACAAATGTGCAGATTAAACACAAAATACCAAAGCACTTAAAATGCCCGAATAATCAATGAGACTAGCTCACACACCGAGCAGGACGAATACATCTCTAGAGAGACAGAGAGAGAGAGAGAGAGAGATGGAGATAGAGATAGATATAGAGAGAGGGAGATGAATTGGCAAATAATGGATTCCTTACCCAGCCGAAATGTTTCAGTTGTCATTAGCAAACGTCTTGTGTCATCGGTAGAGACAATTATAATTGTTTAAATATTTAAATACCATCAAATGAGTAGCTCTGACAATAACAATGATACACAGCTATATATTTCAATATATATATATATATTTAATCAAGATAAATTGTAACGGCAGCTACTTCAAACGCAAACACACAAGAGCACCAAAAGTTAATTAATGTGTAAGAAGCAGAGAAAGCCGATAATTAATATGATTGTAGTATCAATATTTGCATTGCATAAATGTGGCATGAAAAAATGAAAGGGAAATCATTGTCAGTACATAAGCAAATAAATAAATAGAAATTAAAGGTAAATAACAAGCAATGAAAAGGAATTTCAGTTCTTTGTATTTAATATTGACTCACCAAAACAGAAGTAAGCTTCAAGCAAATGTTGCATATTTTTGATATTCATGTTTACTCAGAAATAATTCAGTTGCAAGTTACATATGTAATATTTAATACTGTCCTGCAACCAATCAGTAGTACAAAATCTGCACAGTAGATTTACTTATATTTATTTAATTATCACCAGACCTATCAGAAAATACTTATTTAAGTATGATTTTTGTTCATTACTTAATAATATTACACAAGCAGCCAGTGTGGCTAAACTTGTTTAGTACAGCAGTTGCATAAGTTAATTGCAATATGTATATTTATTTACCATTTGCTTTTAAAAGATTTTAATATTTAAACTAATAAATATACAACGATTTCCGGTATACAAAAATTGACAAATATGTATACATATATAGAGTATATGTGCTAAAATGAAATCAATTATTTGTAATTGCAACTGTAACATTATCTTAAACATGTGATAACTTAAATTGAAATTGAAATTGCAATTTTTAAATTTAATTAAAATATTTTCATATTACTTTCTGTGACAGCGAAATATCAGTTTATGGGAGGTCATAAATTGTTATGCGTTAAGCTCAAACAGCTGAACTGTTGAGTAAGTTTATCCATCAATTATTGATCAGGAAATTTCAAAAGTTTTCTATGGCAATGTTTAATTGTTTAATTGTCAACTGACATGCACGATAATTGGTCGGATATCAATTATTCACATTATTCGCAAATGTTGCAAGGTGAATGGGAAAATACGTAATGTGCATTCGGTGTATTGTGCGAGTTGCGAGTTGTGAGTTGTGAGTTTGGGAATTGTTTTGCAATGTTGTTTTGACAATTCTTATTCATGTTTTCGTTTTCGCTTTGATGCCACAGTAATTATCAACAATCAACACAAACGCCATTCACAAATTCGTTGTGTAAATAAACAAACAAAACAATTGCAATACATGTATTTGTTTGTGGTATTTATTGATATTTTCATACTGCAACTTGTGATCCAATAAGTATGCTATAGAAAATGCCACAACTCATTAAACTGCCGCATCGAAGAAGCAGGGGAACTGGGTGAAAGGCACAGTTTTCACTTATTCGTCAAGTGTTTTTGTGGCGGTTGAAAGCGAATCGCAGCCGCAAAAGCCGCAGCGCCAACATCATTTATTTAAGAATACTTGGAGTGCTTGTGAGGAAGGGGGGATGAGGCACAGGGGCGTGACATCGGCATCCCAGGAATTTTCATAGCCGTATTTGTATAGAGAGACAGCTTTGTGTTTAATATGCATGCCCCGTTGTGTGGTCAATCGGTGCAGAACATGAAGCGTGTGGCAAGTCCTGGAACAGGCGCTCGTTAGTGTGACACTGGTGTAAGCAGTGCAGCAATAAGAATAGAAAGAGAGCACAATAGTTGCTTTAGCTTGATTTTGGCATAAGTACAATTGTTCAGGCCAAAGGCAGAGAGCGTGAACAGAGTATGTCCAACTTAAGGATTATTATATTAAATTAAGGACAAATATAAATTCGATCAAGTGAAATGATATATAAATTTACTACACATTTTCACAATGCATAGAAGAAAAATGATTTTTTGAATTCTATAAATTTTTTAATAATAAAATAATACATATTACATTTCTTATATTAGGTAGATTTGACAATTTTGCGCTTGTTTCCCTTTCTTGGGCTCAACTCATATGCCCCATCGTGCATGCCCCATGCTGAGTATATAAAGCATATCCTGAGCACGTAATCCGTGTCTCGTTTCTGTGATTGACCCAAAAATGCGCTGATTCGTTTTGATTTTTACCTTCTTCTCTTTCACTCCACAAATCAACTAGACCCAGAGCCCTGTGGTTGCTGTAATTTTCTGGCTCTGCGCAAATTGAAAACAAAAATATGCCACAAGTCCATTGAAATTCTTGTGGAGTGTTTCCACACAAAGAAAAATAATATATATGAAAGACAAGCCAAAAGTTTATCAAGCATAAAAAAATAAAATTTGCAAATTGCTTCAAATCATGGGATTTTGGAATCTGGCAAAGTTTTTCACAAATTGCAGTTATGTAGGCTGTTTCCCATTTGCCCATAAATCGATTTCAACAGCAGCAACTACCACATCAATCGGTGCTCGTTAACACCTGTCAGTGCAACCCCAGCTAAGCGTTGCACTTACAACTCGCAACATGTACCCCCCATCTAATCCCAGAGTCCTCCCTGTAGCTGCTACTACGCTTCGCAAAATAAATTAGGTTGCTGCCTTTTTGTTGCCATTTCGGGTTTTGCGGTGGCTTTTGGTGATTTTGTTGCTTGCGGCGCTGCGCTGCGGCAACTTCAATCTTAATTAGCTGACGCAGTTTGCAGTTGGCCACAGTGGGGCAAAACACGGTCCCCGTATTCCCCATATACAAATGTATGTAAGTATGCATGCATTCTGGGCAAAATGTTGCCACTTGTCAGTTACCTGCGGCAAAGTGTCATGTTTGCCTAATGAGCTGCCAGAAAACAAACACTCGCACAGACACACCCTTCCACAGCCTTGAGAAGGGTTAAAAGCAAAGTTGCATTTCGTATTTAAAACCATTTTGGGAGCCAACTTAATTAAGAATGAAACAGGTAAGAAGTTGTACTAATCGAGGGGGCTCGACTCGAAAAGCACATTTCACAAGCTCATGAGAATTCTTAATTATTATTACATTATACCTTAAAACACTGAAACTCCCTGAATTTCATTTTAGAACCGAAAAATATTTAAAGCTTTCGCAAAACTGGAAGCAATTTTGTCAACTTTTAAATGGTCTGAGATAGTCAAGTTTGTAGCTTGATGGAAGCTATGAAGATTTCATGTTAATTCTCAGATCAATAATGTTTTAAAATGATTTTAATGTTTTGACTCAAATATAATTGATTTCAATAATATTGAAGAAAGTTTAAAAAGCTTTATTGATTTAGATTTTTAGTAGAGTTAAATTTATTACTTAAACATAAGCAAATTTTCATTTGCTTATTTGAATCTAGTTTTCAATTTTTGTCTCGCGATTAGACTGCTAATCTGAGAGCATCCTTTAGCCTTTTGAGCAACTCTTTGTTTGGCCTTTTTCTGTTTTTTATTTTAATAATTTTGACTGTCAAACTTGCTGACAGGCAACAAGCGGGTGGAGGGAGGGGCGCAGAGGTGCACTGGGAAACCCTGAAAACCCCATTTCATTGTCCACATTTGGACACGTTTTCGGTCCAAGGCTCATCGCCCTATTGTTTAGCAATTTTTCGCATTTTCTTTGTGCTTATTGTTTTTTGTTTTTTAGCTTATTTTTTCTGTCCGGCTTCTTGGAGCCGGAAGTTGTATTTGCAGCCTTGGCCTAAACGTTGAATTGTTAATAATAGTTTCATTGAGTCATTTTTTATTTGGTCGCTTGACGAGACGTGTTGCTAAAAATGTTGCATATTTGCAGTGTGCCTGCTTTATGATGCAGCCTTGCCCCAGTTACTTGGCAGTAAAACAAACACGTTTCGTGTCCCCAGCTCCATAATGAAGTGAATGTGAAATGCTCATAACTTATTCAGTTGTATGCAATTTGAATACCATAAATTACAAACAATGCTTCAAAGTCACAAGATCTTGAGCTACCCCATCAGTCTCTCCGATGCATAATTAATATGCGCCCAAGCTGCCAACACTAGACTCAATTCATTTCCCAATCCCCTCCACACAAATTCCCATCTTTTCACCCAGTCACCATCACAACAGCTCCCAGCTCAAAAAAGTATGCTATGCAAAAAGTCATCGCTCATTTGTTATTTAATCTTCGTCCAGCTCGTTTGGGACAGGCATCCACTTCCACATTTGCCATGAAAAGCACCTCACCCCTGGGCAAAGTGTTAATGAGTTTTAATTATTAAAATCTTAAAATTTTCCAGCTACTGTTGTTGCATTTTTAAATTGTCAACTTTTAGAGTTCCATGCGCGAAAGAAACTACACCTTGAAATAAATATTTGCATATGTTTGTTTCTGTTTTCTTTTTTCTTTTTTTTTTTGCATTTGCATTTGCTTTATCTCGTTACATAATTTTGGGTTGCCAAATTGTCGGCAACAACAACTAAAAAGTTTAAGTTGCTGTTGCTGTTGGCAACCAACTTTTTCTTGCCAGTGTGTGTGTGTGTGTATGTGTGACTGTGTGTTGCAAATAATTTGCAATCAAAAGTTGCAACCAGCAAAATTTCTCATTTTGAACAAAGGGGCGCGGTTGTGTCTCGTAGCTGCTATGCCACTATCTCACTCTCCCTTCTTCTCTCTCGCTCTCTCTCCCTCTCTCTTTCTCTCCCTGCTGTGGTAAGGTCTGGATTTTTGGCTAGTTTGTTAAATAAGCATATCGAGTCAAAAGTTTGCGGAAAGTAATTTTTTTTTAATTTATGTGTGATCCTATCTGTGATTCTTTGTGTGTGTATGTGTGCGTGTGTGTGTGTGTGTGTGTGTGTGTGTGTGTTAGCTGTCAGTTGTCTGCTTAGCAATTAAAATATTTACTTTAGCTGTTGCCACAGCAGCTGTTGTTGTTATTGTTGTCGTTGTCGTTGTCATTGTTGTTGCTTCTGCTGTTTGTTGTTGGTGTTGCAGTTAGGCGGCTTATTAAGCATTGCAGAAGGTGTTTGCCAAGTCTTCAATCAAATGAGAGCAGGCGACAAGAAACTCGCTAATTACCTGTATAATTCTGTAATTGTAGTTGATGTTGTTGTAGTTGTTGGTGCCGCCGTGACTGCAGCACAGATAACAACCAAACAAGCAGCAGGGATCAGGCTTAAAGGAGCAAAGCAAAAATGAAACGCGAACAATGGCAACAAATTGTAAAAAAAAGAAGGGAAGCGAAAAAAAATGGGAAAAATAAACAGCAGTAAGACAAACAGCAACAGCAACAACAACAACAACGACAGCCACAACAACAACAGCTACAAAAAACGCTTTTAACCAAGAAATGAAAGCAACAAGGACAACGGCGAGGTTTAATTGAGCGCTGCCCGCGAACGCGTTCCGAGTTTTGGAGGCGTGGCAGATTGCGGCACGTGAGCCAAGTCGAGTTGCAATAAAAAAAAAACAAAATAAAGCATTGTAGTCAAAGGTAGAATGAAAGAAAGACGCAAAATGCCAACAACAAAACGTTTCATTGAAGCCACAAGATGTTGGCCGACATTATGCTAACCTTTGCTGCACCTTTTTATTGTTGCTACAAAACACACACAAGTTGCTGCTGCTGCTGCTGCTGCTGTTGTTGCTCTTGTTGCCGCTGCAAGAGCTCAACTGCAATTGTCTGCGCTGTTGCTTCAGTGGCTGCCACAGCATCCTGAGCTTCATTCCCACAATGCCGACGTCATTTTGTATGCAAAATGCGGCAAAACAGTGGCACCAATGACAATTGGAATGCAGCGCGAGGCAGCCACATTCGTTCACTCAACTTCTGCAGTCTAGAAATGAGTCTAAGCCTTTACTCTAATGATAACTTTCTTCGTGAATTTATAAATTATGCACTTCTGAAATAAAAGCTTCTTTAAAAGTATATCTATTTATAAATAGACTTACGTCTAAAAGTACGAGTGCTGTAAAATTATCGATATATTTTCATAATAATTTTAAGAAAATAGTATTACTTTTTTGATTTAAATTCATATACATAGAATTTAAAATGTCATGAATATTTTACAAAAATGTACAATTTACTTAGAGTACAAACTATACATTATCAAGTCAAAAAACAGTATTTTTAATAGTTTCATCGATATAAATTAGTAGAATCTAATCTTCAAGCTAAGATATAGGATATGTTTTTTATTTAACTTAAATAGCTCTCATTCGCATGCGCACAATTAATTGGGAATTGGATTGTTTTCTTATTGTCGCCTATCATTTGGCTGCCACACACACTCTGCTGGAGCCAAGAGTGCAACAATAAGCAACTGCCACAACATAAGCTTACTTCTTGTGCAGCTGTCCACACTTTCCCGCCTGCGGGCGGGTCTTCTATTCTTTGATTAAGGATTCGCCGGCTAGTTAGGAAAAAAACAGCAGAGCAATTCACAAGTAAAATAAACAAGCAACTAACATAATAACAACGATGGTTGCAGCAATGGAAACATCAACAAATGACAACTGCAGCCAACTGCGTAGCTTGCGGCATTTAGTTGACTTGACACTTGACTTAATTGGCTGCAGGTTGCTGGAGTGGGACTGTGGCAGCTGGGTCTCAGTTAGCTGTTCTTACTACATTGTTGGCCAAGATTCCTAAAAAGAATTATTCACTTGCTGACTATTGTTATGCAGTTTACAGTACAAAGGCCTTGTGGCATTGACTTCCAACACAGATGGGCTGTGAAATTGGTAACAGAAGTTGATCAATTGCCAACCAAACCAGTTAGCCGCTAATGGCAAACCGTTTATTAATGCAAATAATTGCCGTGGCTTTTTATACATAAAAAATTTTAATTCAAATTGTCAAAGAAGTCAGTTTGTAAACGAATATTAAATACTCTTTGAAATGCAAATCTATGAAGGGCAATGCAATACTAAATTATAAAATATTGCTCTGATTTGAATTAAAACTTATAGTATAATTTTATGACTTGATATGCGTAACTTTATCGATATGATGTGATATTCAAATGTCATTTAAAATGCCACATAAGTGCATAAAAAATTAATTTAATTGCCAAATATTCGTAGAAAAAAGTGCGCGCAAACACTTTGTGCAAATGCCGACGAAGCGATGAATGTCAACAGCAAAAGTTGTTTCAATGTTATATTATTGATGTTGGCGGTGACACGCACCAACTGCAATTGCAGCAACACGACGCACGTAACACAAAACAAAAACAACAACTGCAACTTTTCAAATATTTACAAATGCTGGTAGCTGCGATTTATGGCGAGCTCTGTTCAAACAATTTTTTTTATATTATTTGTTTTATTTAATTTTTTTTATTTATGCCTCTCTATTTTTGTGTGTCGTTTTGTCAGATTGCTTGACAATTTACAAGCGCTTACAATTTAACGCCTTTTAGGCGGCGCTGCACATTCCAAGACTTACCTCAGGCGCGCCCACAAGTGGCAACTTGGCGATTATGATCGTCTTATAAACTGTTTATTTGGGTGTCTGAGTGTGAGTGTGAGTGTGTGTGTTTGTCACGCTTAATTATTGCAAGTCAACTGTTGACGGCTAAGTGATTTACAATTGGCCAAAAGACAAGACAAGGCCAACAACAACTGATTGGACATTTAATTTTCGACCGGAAAGTGTCGGACCAATTCAGCAACACTGCGTATGCGCAATGAAACATACAGTTCTAGTTCGAAAATTAGAATTGTAATTACCAATTATCAAGGATATAACTAAAATATATTCAGATAAATGTCAAAGTATCCAGATAAATGTAATTTATTATTGTGTTAACAATTTGTACACAATAATTGAGCAAACAAAAAATTATGTGTTAAATTTTTTCGCTTGAAAGATATTTGTGAAAATATTGAAAAAAGAAAATAATAATTTCCTTTATTGATTTTGTTATTGCTTAATGAGTCTATCAAACATTGTTGATTGGAATTAATTTCATGGAAACTATTTTGTATATTAAAGCTATTAAATCCAGTAATGTTTCGTAACCTTAGAAGTGGCTCTCAAATAAGAGTCAGCTCTGCATGCGATGTGTTTTAATTAGCCAACTAACACTGTAGTAGAGGTGCAACAAATTTATTGCGCTGCGTAAGATATTAATAATGGCAACCAAATGAAGTTCTGCATAATTATAAACAGCAAATGCGAAACGAGCGGAATATAAACGGTCTGGCAAGCACATTGCGGCAAAACGCAAACAAATAGAGATGGAGATGGAGAGAGAGAGATAGAAAGATAGTGGAGAGTTGCAGCTGCAACTTCAACTTCTTGGCAATAATAACAGCAGTTTCACAACCACAAAGACAAACACAGAGCGCTGCTACGAAGTCATTGGCAAGCGCATGCAGCCAAGTTGCAAGGTTGATCAGCAACAACAACTGCTCCCAGTTATTGCAACTCTGTGACATTCACAGTATTTAAATAGAATTTGGCAAGCAAAGTTGGTGTGCAGAGGCCACAACTCCCACAAACACACCCACAAGCACACACACAAGCACACACACACACACACACACACTGAACCTGAACAACAATTTTATGTTGCGAGTTGCATATAAATGGAAGATGGGAGCTGGGAGAGCTGTAGAGAAACTAACTCTGGTTATGTTTGCCAAAATGTTGAATGTGTATCCGCAGTGGCCAAAAACACACACAAAACAAACAACAGCAGCATTTAGCCACCGTCTATGGCTGATTTGGCTTGGCTAACTGGCTTTTGTGGTTGGCAACGCAACTGAACATCGGGCAGAGTCCCATTTCCTGTCTCGACTCCTCTCTGCTTGTCTGCTTGTCTATTGTCTGTTGTCTGTTGTCTGTTGTTTGCTCTTGGCATATTTGTGCACCGAGACCTGCTATCAACTTGAGCTACAGCATACACAACAAACAAGTGCACACACACACACACACACAAACACACCCACACACACACACATACACATGAAACATAAAATAATTGCATTTGAATCCAATTTGAAACAGAAATTGTAACCACAAGTAAATTTCAGTCGGATAGCAGAACTTCATTCTAATTAGTTTGGTTGGCTCAGTTTTCTTTCAACTTTTTGTTGGCCTATTGTTGTAGACGTTTTTTACTTTGTATGTCGAAGCACATCCGTCGCGGCAGCGAGCTCAACTCATTACCCGTCCAATTAGTGGAGCCCTAAAATTGGTGGAGCCGCGACCAACTTGCAACCGCAGACTGCGCAAAAATTAATTTTAATTGCTATTTAACTGAGCGCACCATGCAGATCCTTTTTGGCAGCGTCAAAGGATTCGTCCTTCATCTTGTTGTTGCTTTTTTAATGTCTGCTGCCCAGCACTTGAGTGAGTTAATTAATTTGTAAATTGCGGCTGGACAATTTGAAAGCCCGCAACTGCAGCAACAGCGGCGCCAGAACGACTATTAATGTGCTACATGTTGTACATGTTTAGCTATTTTTACATACAGCTGCTCTCCCAGCTGAATAACAATAGGTAGATTTCATGATAGAACACGTTTTAATTTTAATACACATGCACACACACACACACACACTCACACTCACACTAACGGGACATCTGTCACTCTCTGGAGAATGTATGTCCCCAGAAGGCACCACAAAAACTGCTCGCAACTGCGTTGGCAACACACATTTAAAAGCCCGACGAGCTTTTACCCATTGCCTGAACTAGGTTAATAGATACTGTAAATTATTATTATTTTATTTATTTTATTTTTTTTTTTTGTGTACTTTAAAATTATGTTTAAGTCAAGCAAGGCTACAAACGTTGTATTTCTTATTTTTAGGCTGTCTAACTATGAATATATAAAAATATTTATTTACGTCGCTTCTTCAAAAGCTGAGCCACAAATAAATTATGCAAAAAATTACAATTCTAGTTTTGACAAAAAATTAAGTTGTAAATCAATTGAAATTCTTGCAAATAAAATATTATTTGTGGCACAGTCATTCTAAATAACTTTTCTTTTATTTGTTGAATTTTAAAGAGTGTTTTCAATTTGTTAATATCAATGGCTATGACAGTCTCAGAGAAACCAACTCTCAGTGAATCAAACCCTTAAATTTGAACAAATTTTAACTGCTTACCTTAAACCACAAATGATTTTTATAGACTTTACTCGTGCCTTCCGGTTAGGGTATAAAAATGAAAAAAAAAGGAAAAAAGAAAAGCAATGTGGAATTTATCCAAAAACAGCTCACACAGCTTTCGTCCCTTTGCAATCTGCTTGGCTAGGTGTTAAAAATAAAAGGGGACAAAAAAGAGCGACAAGGCTCATTAGACCCCCCCCCCCTCTCTCTCTCCCTCTCTCTCGTTCATGTCCCCTCTCCCTCACACACTCCGCTCTCTATCACGGTTCTATCTACGGTTGGTTTGCGTCACGTCGTTGCCTTAATGAATTCAGCGTTTATGTCGCTTATTCCATTTGCTTTCATTATCACTTCACACACATATATATTTATTTATATATATATATATATATATATGTGTGTGTGTGTGTGTGTGAGTGCGTGACATGAACTTTTGGTCTTTAGGGTGGCAGCGAATTTAAATATTTGACACATTGAAATGAAGGCCAAAAGGTATCTGGTTCAATTTTGTATCCTCCCATGCGACGTGACAGACTTTAACTTAATTACGCAATCATAGGAAATGGGTTTCTCACAAAAAACTGTGTGCAAATCTTTACACAGATTTGTTAAAGCTATCTCCCTCACACACTCACACACTCACACTCATCCTATGTGTATTTTGCTTTGTTTTTTGCAGGTGCGCACATTGTTCGTCAGTGGTTTGCCAATGGACGCCAAGCCACGTGAGCTCTACTTGTTATTCAGAGCCTATGAGGTGAGTAATCCGTAGCCCGAAAACTATCCAAGTAACGTTAGCTAAAGTTCCTTCTAACTTGAAAGTTTATTATTTTGGGCTCTAAACGGTTTATAATAGAGCCAGATTAATTCGAAGCTTAAGTTGGATTGCACATATTTTGAGTAGTTTATTGCGAAAGACTTATTATAATCTAATATCAAATTGCTTAAAAATATTGCTTAAAAATATTATTAAAAAATATTTGTTCTTAAAATTAAAAAATTAAAATAATTTGTATACACAAATTGACTAAAGATTTATAAGCAAAAAATCAGAACGAATAACAATTATTCAATTGAGTTAACAAAGTTAATTTAAATTATGAAAAACCTTGCAACATTTTCAACAGGGCTACGAAGGATCTCTACTAAAAGTAACTAGCAAAAATGGCAAAACAGCATCGGTAAGTAAATGCAAAACGTTAGTTATACCAAAAGCCAACTTCACTTATGAAATGTATCCCATCTTCAAAAACAGCCAGTTGGTTTCGTGACATTCCATACAAGAGCCGGTGCCGAGGCAGCCAAGCAGGATCTGCAGGTAACATATAATGGCAAATTCTCTGCTCAACTTGAATGCCTACAAACTTAATACTTATATATTATTTTTAACTATATATACATATGTACATATATATTTATATATATATATATATATACATATATATATATATATATAACCGATCAACACCAAAAATTCTTAGCAACATCTGCAAAAACCAAAAAGACTTTCCCAAATGGCAATAAAAACAATCTTTTCGGCGTTCCAAAAAATTGATACACTTAGTTTGTAAAGCACACAAAAACCAAATATAAAAAAATAAAATAAACTTGTACTCGTATTATTGCCTGGCTTACACTGAGCGTTAAGAATCGTTAGGCCCTTAACAACAAAACAAGAACAAATCGTATCTCTCACAACAACAACAACAACAACAACTACAGCAACAAGATGTACCTTTTCACACGTGCTTGCATTTGAAAAGAACCCTCACCGCATTTACGTTTAAGTCTAAACTTATTGATTTGTCTATCTTATTGTTTTTGGTATTGCATCTCGCCTCCAAGAAATCTACTACTCTCTCTCTCTCTCTCTCTCTACTCTCTCTTTCTGTCCAAAACACACACATACACACACAGAGACACACACCCATCACATTACACTCTGTCATCTATATGCAAAGCAACTGCAACGAGGCAATTAAGCACCGAAAGAAAAAAAAACCCCAACAAATATATATATATTTATATATATTATAAAAATAAATTAATTTAGATCACGATAATTTGGCTGGTGCATGTTAAAGCCACCCCCTTTACCCTTAGGCACCACCACCAAATTTCTTGAATGCTCCACTCATAGGTGCTCTTCCTATGCAGTTGCTGTTCTCATCTCCTGCTTTTGATTTCTGTGCATATCACAAAGGAAAACCCACCAACACACACACATACACTATATAAGCCCCAGTCCCTAACCCGATTACCTCTTGAAAGAGTAAGGCATCAAAAGACATCACTCAAAATCGCAACTCAGAATTTTGTAAGCACCGTCCAAGCGGCAAGATGGTTTCTATGGTTTACCAAGAAAATCAGAGACCCCAAAAAGAAGCGAATGTAAACTCTTCTCGCCCTCCCTCTCTTTCTCTCTCTCTCTCTCTCTCAAATCACAAGTATGCGACATTCAAAATTATTTTTGGCGAATTGTTGCAAGTAAAGAATTAAATAATAGAAATTTTTAACATACAAAGAAAACCTCTGAAAAGAAATTTTTTCCAAATACACATTTATTATTTTGCAAAAGTAAAAAAAAAAAAAAAAAAAAAATAGAAAATACAAACCGCTGTATTTTGATCTGATCATTTACAGCAGGGTGTACGCTTCGATCCCGATATGCCCCAAACAATTCGCTTGGAATTCGCCAAGAGTAACACGAAAGTGAGCAAACCCAAACCACAGCCCAATACAGCGACAACAGCCTCACATCCTGCATTGATGCACCCTCTCACTGGACGTAAGTAAAAAACAATTGAAAAAAATAAACAAAACAAAAAAACGAAAAAAAAGAAAAGCTCAACTCAGCAGCTACATTTTTTTTTTTTTTTGTTTTGGTTAAAAACTATTCTCTTGGTTTATGTATGTAGTGACTAGTTACAAAATAAATGAAAACACAACAATCTCGAGATATCGAACCGAAGGCGTACTTGAAAGCGTACGCAGTGCACTTCCTAACTATTATGACACGTATATACACTTACACACACACACACTTACACACACACACGAGAACAACAATTGAACGGTTGAATATTTGCTTCCAGTGCACAACTATACATATATCGTATATATTGCTATATATCAAATGTTATCTATTATCGAACGCCCGTACTAAATTTCGCTATAAATATTTACATAGGTTACAGCAATAAACTCAACAACAACAACAACAAACTACAACTACAAGTACAACAACAACGCACTTTGATCACTGTAACACTTTGTTTGAATCACACACCAATACACAGCCAAACACACACACACACACACACACACGCAGACACACACACACAATATCCGTGAGATACTATAAAAGAAAGTTCTGAAAAATATAATGAAACATTTCCAGAATATTGATAAACTTTGTGACGAAAGTAAGCTGGGAAATTTGTCAATTCGTTAAATCTAATAAAACAATTTAAGTTACACACGAAAGCTTCAGTTAATTATAAAATCTTTTGTTAAACGCTTTCCCAGCTGAATTAATTATGAAGGAAAACAAAGAAAACAAAACAAACAGATACAAAAACAAAAGACTTAGGCAACAAACTCGAAATATTGTTTACACAATCAGCGATTTTAATTTTGTAAAACCAAACTTTTGTAAACAAAATATATACTTTAAAATGTGAAAGAATTGGAATAACTAGCCGCTTAGCTGACTACACGTTTCTCTCGACTTCTACTCCATTTTTTCTCATAGATCTGGGCGGGCCCTTCTTTCCGGGCGGACCGGAGCTATGGCATCATCCGTTAGCGTATTCGGCCGCCGCTGCCGCTGAGCTGCCCGGCGCTGCTGCCTTGCAGCATGCAACACTCGTGCATCCGGCACTGCATCCGCAGGTGCCAGTTCGCTCCTATCTCTGACTAAATACAGACAAAGTAATGGAGCAGCCTATGCATCAAGTGAGTACAGCAAGCAACCAGAACGAGCACCACATCTTCCATACCCTTGCAGATTGCTGCTGAAGTGACAAAAACTAAATTTAATTATTAAATAAAAATATAAAATTGATGTACAATTTTGAACAGTAGCACAACTAATATTAATATATTAACGTGGCTGTTCAAGAATATATCCATTCTCTATGGGGTCTCAGATGTCAGGCTACGTGCCTTACATATTCCATATACCCATTTTAACACACTCTGCAAGGGTAATACAAGAAATGCGCTTAACTACAGTAATAACTCACTAAATGTGACCTCTATTTAGACTCAAATGACAATGCCACATCATCAGACAACTGCTACCGCTTTACATCCCAGCCAGGCCGCCATGGCGCATATGGCCGCTGCTGCTGCTGCTGCCGCTGCCGCCGGTGGTGGTGGCGGTGGTGCAGCTGCTGCTGCTGCAACGCCGCAAGGTAATGCAGTTGCTGCAGCTGCTGCTGCCGCCGCTGCTGCTGCGGCCGCATCGCATCATCATTTTTTATCCAGTCCCGCGCTGGCTAGCCCCGCCGGCTCCACCCACAATGGCACACAGCAACAACAACAACAACAACAGCAGCAGCAGCAGCTGGCGGCAAATGCGCCCTGCTCCACACTGTTTGTGGCCAATCTGGGTCAATTTGTGTCCGAGCACGAGCTGAAGGAGGTGTTCTCTAGGTAAATAAACCGCTTGAACTATAAACCTGAACAAACAAACAAACAGACACACACACACACACACACTGACACAGTCACAGATACATATACTTAAATACGTTACAATGTTTGAGTTGTTGAGCGAAAACAGCAGCACAGCCCATCACTAAACCACTGAACCACCTAACCACCCAACCACAACTGCACTCCACAAATGAATTTGTTTCTTGAAAATTTCAACTACTTGCAATGACTAATCAACATATATATTTTTTGTGTTCTCTCTTTGGTTTGTCGTTCACTTGTATTATACATGAATAACGTTAATCCGATAACCGACTACTACTTATACTATATACCCACATATATCGTATATAAAAAACAAAAAACTATGTTATCAATATGCACAGTATGCCTGGCTTTTGTCGCCTACGAATGCACACAAAAGGTACGCACAATTTCACAACAACTTCTATGCCCTCAACTTTGTCTTCAACTCTGACTTCTTCAACACCAACTTTAACTTCCTACACAACTGTCAACCAAACAGCAATAGCAGCTACAAACTGCACCACTACCAACAGCAACAGCCACAGCAGCATCATCAGCAACAACAACAACAACAACAACAACACTGGCCAGCAGCAACAACATCCTGTCGCTTTTATTGAGTTCAATGATGCACCGAGCGCTGCTCAAGCAATGCAACAGCTGCAGGGCAAGTATTTGCTTAGCTCGGATCGCGGCTCCATACGCATCGAGTATGCCAAGACCAAGATGCTGAATGAGGTAACTCTGCCATCACTCATCAATGGCAGCAAAGCAGCAGCAGCAGCAGCAGCAGCAGCAACAGCGGCAACAGCAGCAACACCACATCATCAACTTTATATATTAAATGGCGGCTTGGAGCATTTGGGGCATGTTGCAAACACAAATATGCTCGTCACTGCACCAACAATCAGCACCACAGCACCACCAAATGCACCAGCACTACAGCAACAGCAACAGCAGCAACTACAACAACAACATCAACAGCATCAACAGCAACAATTTCAACTACAGCAACTACAGGCGACAGCAGGCTGCACCAACACCGGCACCACTAGCGTTGTTGTTAACTCACTACAGCACCACCAACTTCATCCAAATCAGCACCACCAAAATCATCTCTTTAGAGACGTATGTATATAATAAAAAAAAAAAACAAAAGAAAAACACATAAACAAATATTAAAACCAATCAATGACCCCTTAAAGTAAAATATATAATAAAAAGTATTTTTAAAAGTAAAAGTAGTGTTCGTAGTAACTCTCGCTCTCACTCACTCACTCGCTCGCTCTCTCTCTCTCACACACACACACACACATACACGTTCACGAGCCAACCTCAACTATCGCTCAGCAATTCCCTATCTCTTAATATCAAATGAGAAGACTCCCACTCAAAGGGTTCGCACTCATAACTCACAAACACCCCCAACAACATTTATCATAAATCAATTTTACGCACGCCTTATGTACATATGAGGAGCCCAAAAAATGGCAACCCATTAACTATTTATGAAATTGCAAATTGTTATTGTTTAGCTCGGCTCGTTTACTTTGCATGGCAGCAGCAACAGCAGCAACAGCACCATCACAGCAACAACAATACGAACAACAGCAACAACAACAACAACATCAACATCAGCAGCAACAGCAGCAAAAATTAAGACCAGGCAGGCATTTAAATACAAATTATAACAAGCAAATGTTGCCACACTCCACACCCATCCACACACCTCCAACCAGCTAAGCCATAAAACCCCACAGCAATTTATTGCAGCCTTACACACACACACACACACCCACACACACACACACACACACACCCACATAGCCACGTACACATTGCTGCAGACTTTAATATGGCGACCTCGAATCATCTCGCTTCGCAGCGCGTCTAAAGCTGCAGACATCCGCTAGTTTTAAGTGCAAGCTTCCGTTTAGCCGCAACAACAACACAATTTGTTCACCTTTATACACACACACACACACACACATACATACATTTTTATATATTTGCAGCAGCGCCAACTGCACGTATTTAAAATGCTAAAAGACCACATAAATTTATTTTTTCAATTATCGTGCCAGCCAAGATACGCGAGCAGCGATCACAAACAGCAACAACAGCAACAACAACAACAACAACGACTACAAAACACACACAGAGCAACTAAGAAATACAACAAAATTTAAAGAGGAGAGCTGCATAAAATATTCAAAACCATAAATAGGTTGGGGAGAGTTATTGCTAAGCAAAAAGCTGCTAAACGGTAAACTGCAGGACGACTCGCTTCTAGCCATGGTTAAATGCAATTTTCTTTGGCGCATACTTAAATTTAGCCAGTTCTTAAAGAAACGAATTGTTGGTTGGCAATATGAATGGGGAGCATACTACATAAAGCAAATAGAAATAGAATGTTTGAGTTAAAAATTACGCAAATTAAGTTTATTTCAGCTGTTGCCAGCTAAGAAGCAATTAAGTGTCATCCCGAAGTAAGCTGAAATAGATGTGCAGAGTATTTAAGGGAGAAGTTAAATGATTTTATGACACCAGCTGTTATTTTATGCGGTCTACCTTAAAAACACTTAAATAATTACATGCTGTGTCGATAAAAAATATCAAATTAAATATGTACTATTTAATTTAACGGAATTTATTGTCAGTAAAGTCTTAACTCTGTTCCAAAAAAGGCCGTGTTAAATTTTCACACCAAATTTATGTTATATTTGCCGTTGGTTGTTGATTGCTTGCTGGAAATCAATTTAAATCGTTTACATGGCTGAGACGTGGTGTTGTGTGTGTGTATGTGTGTGTGTGTGTGTGTGTGCTTTGGGGATAGTAATGAATATGAAGCCAGTGGCGTCGTAAAAAAGTTCCTTAGCACTTGCTTTTAGTGGGCGGGCTTTGCATTTGAAGCGGTGGCTGCTTGGAGTGGAGCATGTTGTTGTAAGAAAGTTTTTATTTTGCATGCTGTTTACACATAAAACATGACTCTTATGGCGGTACAGCCATAAAAATTGTAGCTAAAGGATATGAGTGTGTGTGTGTGTGTGTGCGTGTGTGCGTGTGTGCGTGTGTGCTCTTTGTATGAATTTTTTGGGGTATACCCCAAGGGAATTTATCTAAAACGTGAGCCACACAGTCGCACACACACACACACACACACATACACACACACACACAAACAGTTGGCGAATGCATGTCGAGTATTTTAACGAGTGACGCTTTAAGAACTAACCAAAAAACCACAAATTGCACCAAACGTAGAAACTATGCTGACAGCTAGCTAAAAGATCAATTGTTGTACAAACTACTTACAGAGGAGCGGGTATGGAATCAAGGCATGATCTGCTCGCTAAGAAACTAGAGCGCGAAATGCAACAGCAACATCAGCAGCAGCAACAACAACAACAACAACAGCAGCAGCAGGCACATCATCAGCATTTTCATCAGAGCCACCAGCCGCATCATCATCATCATCATCAGCACCACCATCATCAGCAGCAGCAGTTCTTGATGACGCCGACAGCGACCTGACCCAGCAGCGCCAATGCACCACCAACACCGCTGACCCACTATCATCATCAGCAGCAGCATCAGCCGCACCACCACCACCAGCATCTTCACCACCACCAGCCGCATCAACAACAGCAGCAGCAGCAACATCATCACATCTACTCGTATGTGCTGCCAGCGGCTACACACATTGCCGCCTGAGTGGTGCAGTGGTGCAATGGTTCTGGCACATTTTGAGTTTGAGCGGATTAACCCCCAAGTCCGCCATGGCATAGAGCAGAAGAAGCTCCGCATGCTACGGATGCATGTAACGGAGGCAAATACTTTAGTTGTAGTATACAAAAACAAAAACAACAAAAAAACCAAAAAAAAAAAACAAAAACAAAACTAAAAAAAAAAATATTTAAAAAATGCAAAAAAAATATTATATATATTAATTTATATGGCAAGCCTAACCCAGTTTAGTGAAATTTTTGACAGGCCGATGAAATGTTGAGAAAAAATTGTAGGTACCAAAAAAAAAGAATGATAAACAAAGGCAGCAAATGGAAAACTTGTAGTAAAATATACAAAAAATAAAAAACGATAGATCAGATTAGATTGAGACAACTTAATCTAAACAGTTGATATGCCCCAAAAGTTATACATATATGCGTATATATATTTACATATACTGTATATATATACAAGTATAGAAAAAGCTGCTAAAGATTTTTGAAACATTTTTAACTATGGTTGTTCTGATTATTTCCATTTAGCCCTTGGTTTCGTATTAACATCGAGTAACAACTCTTTTTAATTTAATAACATTTTTTCTCCCTTTCATTTATTTGTGACTATTTTCAAGAAATGGAATTGAGACATTACAAGTTGCATATACATTTGATAATTTCCCAATAGATTTTTTCATATCTTTTTTGTTTAAAAATGCATAATAACAAGTTAAGAGAATAACAAAACGAAGTGAAAAAAATATACATATTAAATAAAAAAGAAAACAAAAAAATATATAATTATAGCTTAACCGAATGTGCCCTTTAAATAGCTCTCTTTCTAGAAATATTAAAAGACAAAAAAAAACAAAATAATACATCTGTATATGTATGCATATGCATTAAAGTAATATCTTGTATCTAGTAATACAATTTTGAAGTGTTATTTAAAGATGAAACAAAAAATGAAATGTTAATAACAATTTAACAACGAGAACTAGTCGATGTCATAAAAAAAAGTGAAATTTATATTGAGAAAAACTGAACGCTGGTTTCGAAATTTATTTGTTATAACAAACGTACTTATGTATAAATTAATTGTGAATTCGACACGACACGACACTAATATCGAGTTGCGCTCTTAAGACTCTCGTAATACATACAAACATGCATATAACTATCTATTTTAGCTAACTACCAGTTAAGGGGAGCCAGTAACTGCAGCTGGAACTGGAACTGGTACAATTACAGATTCACCACTCTCGACACTTTCCGCCCAATAAGAACAAAAAACAAACTGCAAAGCTCTCACCCCAAAGACTAGAAGAATTGATAAAAAAAAAACTTGTACTGTTGACTTTTCCACACAATGATGACTCCACTGACAAATTTCCTAACTAACTTTCAAAAATGCTAGAACAATCAACATACACACATTTCTTGCTAACAACAGAAAAAAAAAATAAAAATAAAAAACAAAAAAAAACAACAACAACAAAGAAGACAAAACCAACGAACCAGGGGCAGTGGGTTAAGTACAGGTGTAGCTCTAGGCAGGAATACAGGCAACAAGAACACAAGAAAACAACAAACACAAACAACAACTATACGTTATATGTATCTGAAATCAGTAACATATCATCTTATGTAGCGGCAGCAACAATTATGGAAACTACTTACAGTCTATTGTAACTAAATGAAACCAACTACAAGTACACTTATGCTAAAGCAATGTTAAAGTTAAAGGCTAAAACAACTCTATTAAGCAACAAAACAAAACAAAACAAAACAAACACATACAAAGCAAAACAAAACAAAACAACCACCACAACAAAAATATAAACAAAAACAAAGGCAAGACATAGGGGTTTAAGTAGCTAATTACAAAACAATAACACCAACCAGCAGCGAGCTTTTCAATTTTTTTTAATGAAAATCCTTTTTGAAATAAATAAAAAAAAATTTGTTTGTGTTTTTAATTTGGTAGCCGTTGCAGTTTCTCAGAATTGTTTAAGTTATAAGCTTACATTTATTATTTAAATTAACACTTAAATTAAAACTTATATTCACCAAAGTTGTCCTTACTAAATTCCCGATTTACGTTAACATTTCCCAACATTTGTTAAACAAACAAACCAACAGCAAAACAAAAGCAAAAACAAATAAGAAATCTATTTAATACTTAGTTAAGATTAAACAACTAGACATACCAAAGGCATATTTGAAACGTTTGTTAAAGCAAAGCAAAAAACAAAAAACAAAACAAAACAATGGAAACTGGAATAATGAGAAAAATGTTATATGTAGCAAATAATTGGCATAATTGGTAATAGTTTTCCAAACGCGTGTGTGTGAAAAAAAATGTTGACAATTTTCTACACATTTTTTTGTGTCTACTTTAAAAAATTGATTTCATATGTATAATTTCAATTGACTTCAGTCAAATGTAAAAGCATATTCCGTCCAATTACATTTCTTGCTTTCCTCTTGCCTCTGAACTCATCAACATCATTATCATTAACATCACTATCGGTATCATTATCATGATCATGATCATACATAAGATTCAACATTAGTTCGGAAAATACATAACTATACATAACCAAAATCTACTTATAAGTCTGTAAGCGAACCTGACACACGTACATACACACACACACTCATACACACATTACAGGTACACACACACACACACTTATGAAGATCTAGATTTAAGTGAAAATTTTAATTATATTATACTAATGCATATCATAAAATTGCGCCTTTAAAACAATTAAACAACAACAAAACAAAAAAAAAAAACAAAATGAATTACGAAACAAACAAAATATTTACAACTACAACTAAGCATTAAAATTAAATTATTAAATAGAGTAAAACAAAGGTTACCAAAACAAAAACAAATATGGAATAGAAACTATGCATAATACAAATATTTTCGAAATTAATTTTTAACATTAAGCAAAGAAAACTTTCGGGCATTAAAGCCTCGAAGTATGCAAAACATTTCAGCAAAGAAAAGCAATGAAAACGCGTTCCAATTAACTGGGCTAAGACGCTGCGTGTGTGTTTGTGTGTGTGTGTGTGTGTGTGTGTGTGTGCGTGCGTGTGTGTGTGTGTGAGTGTGTGTAGACGTGTGTTTAAATTTTGTGCAATTTTTGCTTAAGAATATTAATTGAAGACCAACAAAAAATATCATCTAAAGCATGTTCTCATTAACAACACTTTCATGTATATTTATCGAAAGCAAAAAAAAGGCTAAGAAAAAGACAAACGCAGTTGCCTCAGTAGCTGCCCTTAGGCTCTTATTTCAAGACATTCTCCTAAATACATTTCATCAGCAAAAGAAAATTGAGAAAAATAGTTAAGAAAGTTTAAATACTTTCGGTCGGGAATATTAAATGCATAATGAAACTAGTTTGTAAACGATAAACTAAAACTAAACTAAACTAAACAATATGAATTATGGGAACATTATATGAATATATGAATACATTTTTGAAACAAAAACAAGTATATAAAAACTACATGCAACTACAACAGATACATATCAGCAAGATGAAAGATTTACCAGATAGAACAAAGCAAAAACTTTTACAACAAAATAATGCTAAAAAAAAAACACAAATTGATAAGCGATATGTTTTGATGTGGTTTTTAAACATTTTTGACAATGTAAGCGTAAAAGGCAAAAGCAGTTACCAAAAAAAAAAAAAAAACAAAACAAAAAATGAAAAAAAAAATACTAAAAACAAATATGAAAGAATATGAGTTCTAGCTGTCTATATGGGCAATTAGTAATAGATTACATACTACTTACATATGTAAATGCATACCAAGTAAAAGGATATAAACAAGTAAAGGCGAACAGTAATAGCAAAGATATTGGTATTTTATTGTATTTATTATTGTATTAGCTTTTAGCTACATATATTTGTACTTTTTTTCGTGCATCTCGAAAATGGTTATTATATTGAACTATTCTTCATTTTACTAAGTATATATTTACTCGTAGATATCCCCAATTCGATTTCGATTTCGATTGCCTTATGTTTGCCTGCATTAAGATTGAATACTACTAAACCATTTAAATAGACATAAAATAAAATAAAAATAAAAATTTGTTGTTTTGTAACCATACTAATGCTTAAGTAATTTATGTATTGTATACCATCTATATACAGACTTTATATAATACTATTTTTCCGTACTTGCGTTTATGTGTAGCGATTACTTAGCCTTTTTAATTGACGGTATTAATTATGCTTAATAAATTCATTATGTTCGTTAAACAAAAAAATCCAACTAACATTTGTTTTATTTCTCTATACACACATACATACATATTTTTTATTTTTTCTACTGTTTTACCTACCTTAATGAAGATGCGCATAAACCTTAAAGAAACGAATTTTAAATTAGTGAAAATTTTTGCAAGAACTATACAAGTATTTATAGAACGGTTAAGACCCTGAATGATAACATTAACATAAGAAACTGGGGAAATATGAAATGAAAATTAAAAACATTTGCTATGAGACATAATGCTGTAAATTTGTTTATAACATTTTCAACTGCATTGGAATTGCCAGGCAGTTGCAATATAAATACACAAATACTGAATATATACATACATTCAATGCGTACAATATATACTCGTATATATATACATATACACACATATACACGAAGACACATTTACATAAATACATATAAGTAGAACAAATTGATATTGAACATTGAAAATATCAAAAAAAAAACAAGAACAAAAAAAAACAGCAGCAAAGACAGCAACAACAAGTGAAATGAGTAACATTAAAAATTAATTGAAAACATATCAAACTCGTGCCCGATACAAGTAAAAACAAAAAACTATATATGTGCATACATATATAATTAAAGATATATATATATGTATATATATATACATTTAAAAAAGGCGTTAGCCAATTATGCGCAGTAATTTTCAAATTATAAAAAACAAAAACAATTATATTGATAATAAATTCATATATATGGAGTATGCAATTTTTAATTGCATATTACTCAAATGCGTCAACTTTTATCATCATAATAATATTATAAATATAATTCAGCATAATATTACTACAACAAATGGCAAATATTTGTCTATTTTGAGGCTCATTTATTTAAAGTTTTTGAGAAGAAAAAAAAAACAAAAGAACTACAACAATTTTAAGAACTCTTCATTTTAACAATTGAAAACTTTTTGCTAGTATTGTAAAAATGAAATGATTTTCAACAAATATGGGAAAATAAGAAGAAGAAAATATACAAAGGAGCGCAAGCTAAGGAAAAAATAGCAAAATATTATTATAAACTTACATAAACGGAAGAAAACGTATATATAATAAAAAAAAATAACATATATTAATATCAGCCTTGTTCTTTATATATTTCAAAGTAAACCAAACAAACAAAAAGCATACAATATATTAATAAATTATTAACTACTATATTAAAAGTAAAAAAATAAAAAAAACACAAAATGAAAGCAAAAAAAAAACAAAAAAGAAACAAAAAAAAAACATACATAAATATTTAGCGAAAATATTGTATTGTGAGTTTAAATGTGTGTTGTTGCATACGAAACCAAAGACATAATGAATCGAACGTTAAAACAATAGAATGAACAGTAGAATCCCATTGGCAATTACCAAAAACCATATATTGGAGCCAACTTAGATTGGCTTACGAGAAAAGAAAATGAATAAATAAAGTTTGTAAGCATTTTCACATTGCTTAGGAGGAAACAATAAACAGCAACCAGCGATAAAAATTAAACGCAATTTATTTTCCATTACATTATCGTAATATCAGAACCTTATTATTGTACTACAACATATGAATAAACAGCAAAAGAAAAAAGAACAAAAATTATACAATTTGATAATATTTCCAAAAACCTCCCTCCCCCCAAGAAACATCCGAGCGGTGCACAAGAACCCTGACTCAGAAATGGGGTTCCGGCAGATGGCCACAGTCGCAGTGCGAACTGCAGCAGTAGCAACAACAACAAATAATAATATGTAATACAAATAATGAATAAAAACTTTAACAATTGTTTTGTGTAATTGTAAACAAATCGAGTTTTAATTCTATCTACTTAGAACTGTTTTTTATGCATTCATTTTTATTTAAATATAACACTAGTTTTATTATATGTTTAATCGACACCCTCAATAGAAACAAAAACCAATTTATTAAACAAGACAAATAAATTGTTTTATTTTTTGTTTTTGTTTGACAAGTGTCGGTTTTCATTGTCGCTGACGTCAAGGGAGTCCGCTCGTCCGTCCAAAGTAACGTGTGTAAGTCCCCCTTAAAATTATTTTAAGACTACGCTCGGCAACCAAATCCAGATGCTGATTTCGCGACAGGTCAAACATTAAGCTGATAAGTCTAAAAGTGGAACTCAGCCAATCTGGGATTTTTTGTTGTGTACTCAACTACAGGGATACCAAACCGTAAACAGCTCTAAGCGAAATATATTCTTAATAACTGAAGTTCTTTTGCTGTGCTACCTGCGCACAGACTGTTTTTACCTGCTCTTAATTGTTTTTCGAAAAACTAATCTCAGCACAGAGAGAACACCCTGTTGTGTATATATGTACGTAGAATGTGATGACAACATCTTGCTGAACTATCCACACGTTTAGCTGAGCTGAATCAGTAGAATTTCGACTTTCAAACGAGACGGTTTTAAGAATGCGCTTGATTTGTCTGCTGCTTTTGGCAGCTGCCTCGATACAGCTTTGCCTGGCCGAAAACAAAGTGTCCTGCAAGGACGAAGAGGGTCACGATGTCGACTGGTAAGTGTGTCCAATCCATCAGTTAAAATAGTTTTAAAATTGTTTAAATAAAGTTGTAAAAATATATTCCATTTGACTGTATTCATTAAAGAGTATTTTTCCTTTGTTTGCCTTTAAATTAGAGTCTACTCGAAATTTAATCTATAAATATTTAACCTATACATTTTAAGCGAAAATATTCAAGTTTAAGTAAATATATATGTATTTACAGTAGTAATCCCATATATATTCTACAGGTGGTACATTTACAAGTTGCCAAAGCACTTCTCGACCCAACATCAGGGTGCGGATGTGAGTGGATTACGATACTTCTTCGTGACCAGCAGCTCCTATGACAACTGGCAGTTGTCTGGGAAGCGCATCAGCGACTCCAACTCGCTGGCAGCGCAGACACTGAGACCGCTCTATGGCGACACACAGCATGTGCTGCTTGCTGCGTACAACGATGAGTTTCCAAACGGTACCGTCGCCGCCACCGGTGGCCACACGAAGGGTGTCATTGCCACCGACGGAGTGACGGGTGTTTGGCTTGTGCACTCGGTGCCGAAGTTTCCGACAGTGCCCGATTATACGTACCCAACCAGTGGCGAGACTTATGGCCAGAGTCTGCTCTGCATGACGCTCGACATGGAGGGTGTGGAGAAGGTGGGTGAACTGCTGGTGTACAATGAGCCGCATTTCTACTACACGCGCAATCCGTTGCCGAAGGCTGGTGAACTGTTTCCTAGTCTGGAGCGTGCACTCAAGCTGCAGTGGCGCACTGAGGCGCCATACCAGAAGGAGATTGAGCTGAAGACCCTCGATGGCAAACAGTTCCGTCTCTTTGGCAAGAGTTCGCGCGCCAATGTGGAGCTATACTCGGATGTGGTTGCTCCCGCCCTGGGCGTCAATCTTTTTGTGGAGGCGTGGCGCGATGGTGCCAACAATTTGCCCGACAGCTGCGACAAGACCAACAAGGTCTACAACGTTCAGGATATTGCCAATGAGGATTTCAGAATCGAATTTAAGACCACCGGAGACCATTCCAAGTGGGCAGTCTCCGAAGAATCGGGCATTAAACTGCATCGTTGGCGCATCGGTGGCGGCGATTGGATCTGCATCGGCGACATTAATCGCCAGCAAAATCAGCAAAATCGCGGAGGCGGCACCGCCTGCCACAAGAGCTCCCGTGTCTCAGATCTCTATCGCAAACTGGTCGCAAACTATGAAAAGTGCAACTAAAGACCTATAGAAATGATTCAATCTGAATAAAGTTTAATTTCTGAAAGCAAATCAAAACTACCAAAGTCTTAATTACTACATACGTAATAATTTAAAAAAAAAAGATATTATTTTCTTGTTCTTCTCTTATATACTTCAAGCAGTGACTCGCTCAAATAAATACTTTCAAATTTCTACTGATTTAGGAGTTTTAAAACAAATTTCGAGATATGTATTTTAAAGAAAATATTTTAAGACCCTCAACTGTAGGTGTCGCTCCCAAAACTTTGACTGTTTGTGGCGCCATCTATTATTATTACCGAGCATTAATAAAACAAGGCGACATCACAGTTTCGTAGGTTAACATATCCAGCAATGTAATGTAAGTCGGCTTAGAACTTCAATTATAGATGGCATATGTACAGCTTTAACTATAAATGGCATTTTAAAGCTTTAACATTAGATGTAATTTTCAATGCTTGAACTATAAATGGCGAGTAACGAGCTTCAAGTGCAGTTGGCTTTGCAGCGCCCTCTATTGTTATTGAACTGAGTGTTTCACATACTGACGTCACAGTATGGCGACGACGCGCTATGCGCCAACCAGGGTTACACAATAGCACACAAACAGCTGTTGATAAACCAAGTAAACTAAAACACAGAAGCAGAAAAACACAAACGGCAGCTGCAAAAGAAAGAAAATCCAAACCGACTGAAAAACACATTAGTCCAAAGTTAATTTAATTTGACTGTGTGTAATGTTCTGCTGCCTGCGCACGTGCCTCAACGGAGGCCAGCTGCGAAAGCCAACAGCGGCTGCCCATCGCCTCAGGGAGCCCGACGTGCATCTGGATGCGGCGCATATGGGTGAGTATTTGCTAAGACACCCTCTTGCGATGGTTGGGTGTTTTAATATTGTGTTAACGTATGTAACGTATTTATATGTTTATGCGTGTTGTCAGGTGCTGATGTAATCCTGCTGTCTCATCAGCTGCGAGTGACGGGCACCGGCGGAGTTCTGGCCACAGCACCACTTGTCCAATCGAAATCGTACTTCGAGGTTAAGATCCAGCAAAGTGGCAGCTGGTCAATTGGCCTGGCCACTCGTCAGGCGGATCTGTCGCGCAAATGGGGCGGCGGGGATCGCGAATCGTGGTGCCTGTGCTCCGATAATGCGACGCGCCACAACGACGAAGAGTTCCGTCCCGTCGTCGCCAATTGCACACAGCCAACGGCATCGAAGTCACCGGCTGCAGTCACAACCACTGCCAATGGTATATTGAATAATAGCGCCGCTGCGGCAGCTGGTCTAATTGCTATCGAGGATCTGCTGCAGGAGGACCTGCTGCTGACAACGGGATGTGCACCGGTAAACTCAACAGAGCTGAGCTCAGTGAATGGTTTAATCAGTGCACCGCAACGAGACTTTCCCGACGAAGGCGACATATTGGGCGTCGCCTTCGATCATATCGAGCTGAATTTCTATTTCAATGGCAAGAATCTGGAGGTGCCATTCCGTAATGTCCGCGGTTCGGCTCTGTTTCCAGTCATCTATGGTGAGATTCTGGGCTATATTATCTATTATTCCAGTTAAATGTTTTAATCTGTTCACAGTGGGAAATGGGGCAATATTGGACATTATTCTGGACAACTTTACGCACGGTCCGCCCTCGGGTTTTGAGCGCATTTTACTGGAGCAGTCACTACTTTAGGGATCAATAACTCGATCTCACATGCCATGAACAAAATTTCTTAAAGCTGAGGAAGGAGTGCCTCAATCCCAGCTTCAAGTGTATAATCAACAAATTTGCTAGTCTCGCAGTCGCAAATGTCGAAATAACTTCCGAATGAAATAACTAAGATTCGTAGAATTTATTTTTACAACAAATCTAGAAATTATAAAACTATGAAAATATTTATGAAACCGTTAAAAAACATTCCATTGATGGTAGTAAAATTTAAAAACATTGTCAATCATTTTCAAAAAATGTTAATGTTCGGAAGTTAGTTCTTGATACATTTGTGGTCTATTTGGGTATTATTTTATTTTATTGTATGTTTTGTAAATTATTTAACCGTAGCTAGAAATCGCGATAGCTTTGTATAATACACACACACATTCCAATATACATATATATCTTATCAAATAATTTCGTACATTCCGATTTAAAAAAAGAGTAGAAAAGTTATTGGACCACATTCTGACTAAATGCACTCGAGCACGGAAATTACCTAACTACTTATGTACTACACTATATTTAAGGACATGTACTTATCGCTTTGACAACTGACTAATCCGCGCGCGGACAATAATGAATGTTATATATACCTACGTATTGTGCATACATAACTAATATATATAAATATATAGAGACAATTTACCACAAATATATATAAATATATATATATATATATATATATATAAAGCAGAGCTTGAACAAATTAATGTTTAGCTTGTCACTAAAATCAATGTAAAATAAATTATTTGAAAAGTCAAAAGTAAAAAAATAAATTGTATAAATTGAACATATATTAATTTGTTGTCGCATGTCGAGAACTTGTAGTGCACCAATCGCGGAGTTGAAGATCGCCGCTAAATGGGCAGCAAGGGCGAGATTATCCAGATACACATCGGCCAGGCGGGCGTTCAGGTTGCAAATGCCTGCTGGGAGCTCTATTGCCACGAACATGGCATCATGCACAACGGACGCCTGATGCAACCCTGCGACGATTCCTTCCTAACGTTCTTCGAGATCAGCGGAATGCAGCCGACTGTTCAGCCTCGACTAGTCATGATTGATACGGAGCCAACGGTTATCGGTGGGTCATCAGTTGAAAAGGTTGTCCTTTGTAGATAGCCTCAATAGGCTAGTCAATCTAGCGCTGTCTATATCTTGTGCTGATCTCAGATATTAAAAGGTTACGAGAGATTTGAATTGCTTAAAGTACTTAAAGTAACATGAATCCTTTATATTAAAAAAATCAATAAATATCGATTTGCTGTTCGGAAGCTCGAAATTTTAAAATATTTCAAAGAGCAAAAGTTGATCAAATCTATAATTTTTGTTATCGTCGCACATCTTTTTAGCAATTAGGAAAAGTATTGAAGTCAGCTCATTCCCATTTCCTAGCCGGAAACAGGGTATCTCAAATTCCAAAACTCATTCTTGTTTCTCTTTCAGATGAGATACGCACTGGGGCTTATCGGAATCTCTTTCATCCGGATACGCTGATTTCGGGCAAGGATGACAGTGGCAACAATTTTGCTCGTGCCTATAATCTAATGGCCAGCGAGCTCCTAGATCGCGCCATGGATGCCATACGTCGTGTTGCGGATCGCTGTCACAGTCTGCGCGGCTTCATCATCTTTCGCGCCATTGGCGGCGGCACTGGCTCCGGGCTGGGCACACGCATAATGGAAAAGCTAGTCGAGGACTTTGGCAGGAAAATGACTGTTGTGGAGTTCTTAGTGTATCCATCGCCATCGTAAGTACGCAGAGAAAATAAAAAAAATGTTAAAAGAAAAGAAAAATGTTTTTAACGTTTATGAAGCTAGACACTTGTTAAATGTTTGTTTTAAGTATAATTAAGACAATGAATTAAAGCACTTACTTGATTAAATAAAAATAATAATAAATTATCCGCAAAGGCTTTTAACCCTTTGTCATTGGTTGATTCATCCTGCGTTATATGATTCTAATTCAATATTAAATACAAATATTTCTAAAAATTTAAAGTGATTAATCTATATATATAACTATGTATATCTTTAAAAAATGAATATTACAGAATTTCACCTGTGATTGTGGAACCGTATAATGCGCTTCTTTCCACCCACTTCTCGATGGACCATGCGGATGTCTCCTTTATTGTGGACAATGAGGCACTGTATGATATCTGTGCTCATACCTTAAATGTGCCGGCGCCCACATACTCGAATCTGAATCGCATAATTGGCCAAGTAGTTGGCGCTTTTACGGCCACACAGCGTTTCCCGGGGCAATCGGTGAGCTTCCAGGAGCTGGAGACGAATCTGGTGCCGTATCCGCGCATACACTATCCTCTATTGAATTACGCACCTCTGGTCCCCGTCAACAACTCACAGTTCGTGAACCTGAGCACCGCCCAGCTGACGAGCCAGTGTTTCTCGATGAGCAACCAAATGGTCCGATGCAATCCCGAGCATGGCAAGTACATGGCCTGTGTGCTGCTCTATCGGGGCGAGGTGGCGCCCTATGAGATCAACTTGGCGCTGGACAATATCAAGAAGTCCAAGTCCTTTAGGTTTGTCGACTGGTCACCCACAGGCTTCAAGATCGGGCTGAGTCCCGTGCCGCCCGTTTTTGTACCCCATGGCGACCTGGCGCCCTCAAAAAGCGCCTGTGTTGCCATCTCAAACAATACAAATATACGGATGGCATGGTGTCGATTGGTCAATAAGTTCGATAAGCTCTATCAGCGGCGCGCCTTCGTCTATCACTATGTGGGCGAAGGTCTCGAGGAGGGCAACTTCAATGAGGCATCTGAGAATATATGTCAGCTGGTCCACGATTACATTGAGGTGGATGCCTCGGCGCCAACCTCTCGTCGCGAATCCAAAGACAGCGAATAGCCACTTAACACTTTTCCTGCCCTCCAAGCCTTGAAATGAAACCAAAATTTTTTGTTTATACACTCGGAAAAAATGTGTTAATGTAGTCTAAATATAATTGGCAGAAGTATTCATTGTAGACTACTGCTAAAGTATGATAAATGAACATAATTAAATATGATTCCACATTTTTTATTAAGTTACAAATAATATTAACAATGATCTTAAAATATTCTCAATAATTGATATTAAGTTGGACAACAATTTATTGCAGTGTGCGTAAATGTTGCTCAAGTGCTTTAGGTAATTGCAAGCCAATTGGTGCCTCGCGATGACTTTATAAAATGTCGGGGCTTTCGTCAGTATTTTTGGAATCACGCAAAACCGTTGCACAAATTAAGTATTTATGGCCGGCTAAAACAAACATTGACCCAGCCCATAATTTGCGTTACTTGACCCCGCCGAACATAGGAGAGGGGGGGAGGGAGAGGGAACGCCAGGGGGCGTTGCCTGCGGTTCAGCTGGCCAGGGCCTATAATTAAAATGATCGCAGGCAAGGGTTTAGCACGTACCGAGGCAAAAGTCGCGCTTATCGCGATCGCACCCAGGGCAAGGTCTCTGGACCGCTCGCTCTCTGGCTACAGTGAATGCTGGCAAGAAATCTCGTAGTTTCTGGAAAAGAAATTCAATAGAATTTCTGGTTTATTTGTTATGTTTCTTTACATTATAAATGTATACTATTAATTAATTATCAATTAAAAAAAGTTCTAATTAAATATAAATTTAAATTATATTTCGTTCTTTTTAAGAGTGACCACTGTATGCCCCTTTGAGTATTTGACTTGCGGTGTCTTCTTCTTCCTTGGGGCAGTGACGTGACTTACGCACGCTTAATGCGCGATTATCGATGGAGCCACCTGGAGATACCTGCTGTCCTCCTGTCCTGCTGCCCTTCTGCCCTGCTGCCCTTCTCTCCTGCTTCCCTTGCGCCCCGCGCTATCTATTGGGGGAGATCTTTGCGCACGCAGTTCTCGGACTGGGGCCGGCATCTTATCAGTGCCGTTTGGTGGTCCTTGCTGACCGAGCGTTGTTATTATAGGAAGCATTATCATTATGATCGACGGCTGGGGCCTTTCCTGAGCCATTCCTTTGTCTGTGTTAACTGTTGCTAATCTTAAATTGCGCACAATGCTTTTGTTTTGCACCGTGAGAACCACTGCGTGTGGGTTCCATCATCGCCAGACTCCCTTCGAGGAGGAGAGCCCAGGTCCGCAACGTGTTAATGAGCCAAAGGAAATGCTGCGTCAGGACCACCTTAGGCGACCGACCTGCAGACCAAATGAAGTTGTTATGTGTGATAGGATATGCGGCTAATAAAGCAATTTGGCTTATGCCCCGAAAAGAAAGCAAAGCAATGCAATGCAATACCATGGTACAGTTGAACGGGGCCCACAGCATCGGAAGTGGATTTGACAGAGAGCGAAGGGGGGCGACCCCTCCAACAGACATCATTTCAAATATCTAGTTAGCTCGCTTTGCCAGAGCAGCCCCAAAACACAGCTCTGACCTTCTTTATTTATGCACTAATCCGTGGGAAATGCGCGTCCAAGCACCTGGGGCCAATTTATGCTCCTGCCTGCCTGCCTCCCTGCCTCCCTGCCAGCCAGCCTGCCTGTGATGTCGACGCACCCGCACAGGCTTAAAGGCCTCAGTACCATCTTTAGTCTCATCCTAGCCAATAGCTAAGCCTTAACTAAAAGACAACACATCGATTTCTTGATACACTTACAACTGTGTGGAGAAAGTCCAGTGACTAATAAAACTAGATTATAACTTAAAGCTTGAAAATATTTTATAAAATGTAAAGTGTATAAGTAGGAAAAATATATATACAATATCTTTAACTTTGTTCATATATGGGTCAAATATGTACCCATTTAACATTCAAGAATGCTCATTTTCGATTACAGTTGAAGAATTCTGCAATCCCTAATTTTAATATTATTATTGCATTATTAATATTATTTAAACATTCCAAAATTCCTATAAAAGCTTAGATACTTTCTTGGTTAGAGTACGCATATGTGCAAAAGATGCAAAAACATTAAAAAAAAAACCGTCGAGTGAATTAATAAAGCGCCTTAACATTGCGAGGCGGCCACGCATTAAGCGACACACAACAACTGCAACATATGCAACACAACTGCAGCAATGGCAACACAACAGCAACAATGCAACAGCAGGCTGGCTGGCTGGCTAGCTAGCTGGCAGATCGGAATAAACCATGCCACATGTGGCTGGTTGGTTTTTTGGGAACGAGGCTGGTGCCGGGGCCAATAGATGCCACAACATGACTGACCAAGTCGGAGTGGAGTCGAGTAGAGTCGACTGGTGGCATCTGCACTCCACTCCACTTTAGCCGAGGGCAAACATTTTGGAATTGCAATTTTCGACTTGATTTCAAAGTGGACTCAGAGCCTCAGAGCGTACACAGTAAAAAAAAACTCTAAGCAAAACTGAGCTAATGATTTCAAGCTTTAAGCGGGATTAGAATTATGAGAAATGCTGACAGCTCAAAAAATAATAAAAAAAAGTTTGAAAAAAGTACCGATATTATTAAATTTGACTTTAACTTACTTAGAAGAACGCTATAAACTAAATATGTCGACAAATTGAGTTGAATCTCACTTTTGTTTTCAGTGTAGAGAATTGCGCATTGTGCGCCTTTTTTTTGCAGTGGTAACACCTACTGAGTGCAAAATGGAACCTGCTGCGGTGGGCGGAGAGGGGTGGGACTGGGGGGTAGACGCGGGGCTTTTGGGGTTAGAGCAACTGTTGGCTGTGGCACACGCAGCAAGTGTTTCGATTTATGTTTTTGCGCCTCAAACGCAGTCAAAACACAGCGTCGCAGTTGCAGTTGCAGTCGCAGTCGCAGTCGCAGTCGCCATTTCACTCTTGGCGTTTTCATTCAAAATGTTTAACCATGCGGCTGTCCCGAGTGTCCAGTGGAGCGACCACTTGTTGCTCTTTTATTCATTCAATTTGTCAGTTTTTCACTAGGCGCGTTTTGCACCAAAAGCGAATCCCGTCCGTTTCCCGGCCGGAGAGTCAAAAGGTTATCGCCGCACTTGCAGCACTTTTACAGCCATCATTATCATCATCATGATGTTGATAATGATCGTGCGCCTGCAACATGACGCCGCAGCCACAGCAATAGCAACAACAAATTATTAGTGGTAATATTTGTGAAATATTTGTTTTCTAATCTGTAAACACCAATCATATTAGCAATTTGAATATGACAGCAGCAGCAAACAGTAAAAGGCTGTTGTTGTTGTTGTTGTTGTTGTTGTTGTTGCAGTTGCAGTTGTTGTTGCAGTTGCAGTTGTTGCATTTGTTTGTGTTGCATTTTACTGGCCTGGTCAAATGGTCAGCGCTTGTGGCAACATCTAGTTGCTCGTTGCAATAGATGTAGTGGGTGGCTGGGTAGGTGGGGCCAGTGAGTTATTATCTATTCAATTGTTGCACTTGGCTCCACGGCTGCCTCCTTTGGGGCTGGCCAAATTAATTGAACGTGCGCTGCCTTTGATACCCCAGGCTTAGCAGTTAACTTGGGATGAATTCTCTGATTGGCAAGTGTTTTTATTTTATTTTATTTTTTTTTTTTAATAAAACAAGTAAGAGTGCTCTAGCCGGAATAGTGCCAAGAATAGGAGATGCCCTGTAACAAGCTCTGAATTAGCCCAGTTAATTCCGAATATAAAGTGTAAATATGGGTTGAATTGAAAACAGAAGTATGACATTTTCTGCTTTGATTAACTTCGTAAGACATTATTACATTACAAGCATAAGCAATATTTTGAAAGAAAAAAAAACACCTAATTAGCGCCACAAAGAATACAAAATTCAAAGATCTAATTTCAAATTGAAAGGTCTAATAACATTCGCATCTAATAACCACTTTAATAGTCCTTTCGCTAAATACTATTTGATTACATTGAAAAACAATGAAATGCCTTAAAAATCATTTGACTAAATTTAAATTTAGAGTAAAGTAAGCCAAACTATCCCAAAAACAGAAATTTTATTCGTTTGAAATTTTCAAAAACTGATTTTATCTAAGCAAGTTTTTACTATATAATAATTTTATTTGCTCGTCGAAAGCATTCACTTCAAATTGGACTCTGAATTTCAACGATAAGAAGATTAATCTAAGATGAATCTATTAATTTGACATAGCTCGTCGTAGCTATCAAGAAGTAAGTTATTTCATGGAGTCGGATATGCTTTCCTATATCAAATCTTATTGATACCCTTTTTAATAAAATTTACATTTATATGTTTTTGGGTGCCATGTTGATCTGTGTGTTTTTTTTTTTTGCTGTCTTAAATATGTTGATAAGCAATATATATATGTATATATAATATCACGACAAATACTTGCGCAACTTAATTATAGCTTTTTTTCAAAGTTTTTATTGTGCAAAGGGTATCAGGAAAAACTCTTCGGCATTTCTGAGCCGCTGCTTATGAAATATTCCGTATTTATTTGTGCTGCTCGTTAGGCCCGTCGTTTTGCCACATCTTTACAACACCTTAAGAGCATCGTTGCCCAGGTAACCGACTGGATGGTTGGTTGGCCATCATAAGCAGATGCATTGGCAGCCATTAGCAAGCCAATTGACATACTCCTGACTGACAACTCGACAGACTGTAACAGGCAATGTGCAACAGGCGACGTGCCACAGACAACATGCAATTGGCAACTGGCAACTGGCAACTTAAAACTGGCAACTGGCAACTGGCAAAGTCTGCAGCTAAGTGCTGCAAATTTATCATTGGGCTGATCGTTGTTGCAGCTATTGCCAAAAATGGCACAAATAACGACATAATTTGCAGATATCAGACACAAACACAGACAGAGTCGCAGACTGAAACTGCAACGAAGATTTGATCCCGCGACGACAAAAACAACAACAACAACATCAACAACAAAAAAACAACGTATGCAAATTGCCGTTTGATCTCCTCAACGCAGCGCCCCCAAAAATGGTGGCCAAAATCGTTAGCCACATTTGAGCTGCATCCGTTTGTCAGTTGCTGCATACTCTGTACACTGTTTACACAAACGGGCATAAGCACTTTGTAATGAGCTTCGACTAATGAACTGACACGTAAACAGCTGCCAAAATGCATTCCAATCAGTTTAAACAGAGCAGATGCAATTCTTTGATATATTTTTATGGGAACTGTGAAACATGGCCAATGATTGTGTTCGTTTTAAACCTTCAGCTTTTACGGCCTATATTGGGCAATAATTTCTGATTGAACTAAAGACGACTAAAAGTGTATTAAAAACGTTTTAAGTTTTTAATATTCGCTTCCCTGAAGTCATTTGCTAATGCCACTGTGCAGTTGCCGTTGCAGTTAGTTTAAAGACTAATAATTAAACAAACAACGCGAAAATTGTCTGTACCAATTGCGGAATATGCCACTCACTTAATTTGCAGCCTTTGATTTGCTGTTGCTGGAATGACATCATCAGTGTGCAACAAAAGCGTTTAGCCACGAATGTTTTGAATGTTTGGCGCTTGAAATAGCTAAGAGTGTTGTTGGCCAGCAAAACACGGCCAGATCAAATACATTTTTTACGTTCGAAAAATTTCAGCTGGAAAAAGTGTGTTTTGTATAAATATGAACTTGAAATACGAACGATACGAGCGATTCATTGAAATTCCATATTAAGTGCAATTTGAAATAGAGTCTCCTCGTTTTGAATTGCAGCTGGCACCCCTCAACCCGTGCACCCCTCCACGCCCCCTGGCAAATGGCATGGTAATTACTCGACGGCGGCGCATTGCGATTTGAGCAGCAAAAAAGTCAAATTGTGCACCGGGCGCAATTAATCAGTCGCTGGGTCGTGCCTGGCCAAATGTTTTTGTCTTAATGATGCCGGAGCTTGGCTTTAACGGCCAAGTTAACAGTTTGACTGCCTGACAGACCCCTCGCAGTTGCGCAGCCAACCAACCAACCAAGCCTGCTGCTCGCTACGTTGCTCAAATATGACCAAAGTCAAAGGTCCACCGACTGCAACTGCGCCTAATGTCTCACTTATGGTCAACCGGGTTGCGTGAGAATACGCTTAACAGCTACAATTTGGCACTCGACTCACAGAGAGAGTGGCTAGGAGTGGTGAGGAGAGGAGAGGAGAGGGACTAACCAGCTATGGGGCAAACCAAACTGAAACAGATACTTTCAAGTTCTGCTAATTAACCGTTTGGAAGCATCCACATAAAAGTTGATTTCTTCTTTTTATTGCAAAGGGTGCCATTAAACAAGACATTACTATATAAAGCACAACTGTTGAAATCCCCCAATATTGTATTACAGCTAATTCGATTTAAGTATATTTTTATGCCTAGCTCAACAAATTGGTGTACATTTAAATTGATATCGATACTCAACTTAATAACTATCTAAATTTTGAGTACGCGACTTGTAGAATAGCAAGATGTGAAGCTCTGAAGATCAAATGTCTCAACTTTTTTCAAACAATAGAAAGTTCGTGCGAGAAAGTTATAGTTAGGTAAGATCGATGTTGGCATTGAGGTCCTTAGCTCATCAACAAAATGAATATTATTTACAAATATCTTATTTACTTCTTATTTTAATTGAATAAAGAAATAATATGTTCAAAAAACCTATTTAAAATTATTTAGTTTCTTTAAAATTGAGTATTATTTATGTATATTGCGAAATAATAATGCATTTTGAGAGACATGCATAAATACCGATCAGCGTAACAACCGTTTTACTTATTAACATGGCCTACTCACCAGGCAACAGATATATGCTTACAGTTATTTTGAATCACAGACGCAGTTGTTTTTTGGGCAATAGTTTTGCGAACATCCATGTTTTTTATCTGATATTATATAAATACGATTCCATACGCAATATTTGCCGGGACATTGCTCTAATCTGTGGCCCGAGACAATATCTTGATGGATCGTTGCATTTATCGGGGCGGCCGTTAAGTGTAGCTGGCCGATTAGTCGTCGCCTCCTGTGTAAATGTAATGCCGATAATTTGGCTTGAATGCGTGGCCAATTGGGGACTTTCGTCTCTGTCGCGCATTGCGGGCTAATAACTCCACTTGAGCGCTGACCGGCTGACGGTTAATCGTTTTGTTGTTGTTGTTATTGTTGCTGTTGCTGCTGCTGTTGTTGTTGTTGTTGTTGCTGCTCGTGGTCGTGGCAGCCGCTGGCCTAATCCTAATCAATTTTGAACGCCTGACGAGGCGTCATAAACACGCTTTAAAGAAAATCATTTCGCATGAGGAGCGCGCCTTTACATTTAAAACATTGCCAAAGTGTTACAATTTCCATTAGTTACAGTTATTTGGCTTTGGCCAAATGTGGTCGCCAGTGGCGCAACCACTACACCACCAGCACCGCTCCAAGGCAGCACAATTATCAGGCAGCGGCAACGTTGATTACGATGATGGATTATAACACTTTGTACAGGTGCTGCCCAGCCAGTCAGTCGACCCGTTAGCCGGTTAGCCCGTTTTGCCTAGCCAAACTACTGCGAATGGGCCAACAGCGTCAATTGAATCCGCAACCGCCAGCCAAAACATGCAATTTTCACACTGAGAACTTAGATTGGGTTTTAATGAAAGCATTTTAAAATACCAAACTCAATTTAATATGTAACTTTACAATTTTTTTTTTTAGGCAGTTGCGGTAAATATTTATATATAGTTAATAATGCAAACAATATTTTATTAAAACCTTGGAATGGCGCACCTAAAAAGTTGATGATTGTAAATCCAAATTATTGAAAATGTTTTTTCAGTGATCTAGTTTTCATTTAACACAAAAAAAAAAAGTTTTGCATTGCATTTAAAATTACTTTATATGCTCAGTGTATTTGGTGCTGCCAGAGGGACTAAAAAGGCAAACAACATTTGCGTTGTGTGTCATATCGATTATGCCGACTGCTGCCTGCCAGCTGGATGTGTAATCTGTGGTCCGAGTCTAGAAAGTGCAACAACTTATTGTTGCAGCCGCAGACGCAGTCGCAGCCGCAGCCCTTCTTGCCCGGAGTCACGTTTTGACCATTTAAGACGACAGAGCGACGACGGCGGCTGTGTGCTGCTTATTTGCTATACAAATTATGCACGAAACGGGCCACAGAAATTAATTTAACAGCTTGACAGGATTAAGCGGAGCCGAGCCGAGTCGTCGAGCAGTCGCTTTCGAAGGTGTTACAAATTCCAGTGGCATAACCAAACGCTCGCTGATTGGTCACAAGCACAAGTCATAATCAAAGATCCGGGCTGCCCCTTGAAAAACCTAAAACCCTCAGGCCGTGTCGGATGCATCCAATTAGCAGCAGCAGCAGCAGCAGCAGCCACAGCAGCAACACGTGCTTCAACCACATAGAGTAGATTGACCTCGCCAACAGCCAAGTAGACTAGAGTCGAGAGAGAGTGAGAGAGTTGAGAGATGTTGCACACAGGTGCTTCGCTGGATCCATCGATCTGCGACCGCTAATTGAGCTGGCCAATGACAAACACAAATGCCCCAGCCCAGCCCAGTTTGGAGTGCAACTGGTCTCAAGACGGCTTAACGATCATTGACTGGCCCATTTGCTGTATAAAGTGAATATGCAAATATGCCGCCGATTAGAGAGCAGACTGCACTACACTCAACAAAACGAAGGGTATACTAGCCCGTAAAGCTGTATTACTTTCTCTTAAAATCATTAAACAATTGTCCTAAGAAATAAATATTTGTTATGAATCTTTGGCGGACAATGTTCAATTTCTTCACTGATGAACTATTATATTATAAAATTATTAAATAGGAAAATAAGAAAGTGTATTTCAATTGACAACCAATTTTTTTTTTTTTTTTTTACTTTGTCAGAACAGAATATCTTGCAGTCTACTCTTTTCCACTCTAGCTTGTTTTAAGTTCAGAATAAATCGGAATATTTACAGTCTGACTTTTTACTTTTTGTGGCATTTTGCAGCAATTCACCAAATTTAGATTTCGAACAGTGTATTGACTGGTAGCCAACTGGCGTCACACGCATCCAGAAAGTCAGCCCGCTGGCGATTAATCAATGATAAATCCGAAATAGATAAATGATGCACCACTGGAAATGTCGCAAATTTGTGTGGTCCCTGCCAGCAACTCACCTGTTGCTGCTGTTGCTGCAGATGCTGCTTATGTTTTTGTTACTGGCTACTGGATGGCTACTTGTGGCAAGCAAAGGTTTTTGGACCCTGTAGCGGGTGCAGGCAGGCCCGCAAGATAAATGCCCCACTGATGATGCTGACAGTGGTGCAGCACAATTTGACATTGTCAGCGTTGCATGCACTATTTTTCATGTGGCATGGAATTTCAAAATGGAATTAGATCGCATTCTATCGTCTTTTTACGGGGCACTCTTTTCTTTATGGGCATTGTTCGATTTGCATCGTACGGTTAAATGTGGCCGCTATTTTAGTGGCCAATTGTGGGTGGCAGTCGACCAGCCGAATTGAGCATGTGGTCATGTTAAAAGCGCCCAAACTGGTTTACAGCTAGGGATTTGCATAGTTAAACGGACACAGGTGGCAGACAGGGCAGAAAGGGAAGGCTGAGAGGGGTAAGAGACATTTTGGTTGCCTTTTGGCATTCGTTAGCCAAGTGTGCTTGGCTAGCCGGATATCTATATATAGCCAACTGGTGTGATTTTGATTCATGGCGCGATTATATGTGCGCACGCAGTTTATCTTCTTTTTTTCACACAATAACCCCGAACAGGACAGGCCACTTGTTGGTCGAGAGGGGGGGATTGGGCAGAAGAGGTAGCCAACTCAAACTCGAACTCTCCTGGCATACAGTAGCCTCGCAGCATGCAGCGTTTCGCTCCTCTCGCGCCTTGTGGCACTTAACATTTTATTGTTAATAAAATATATTACAAGGCGCATTACAAAAGGCCAATGCGACCGCCGGGCCAACTAACCAATGGCTCGTTGAAGGCAGATAGCCAGCCAGGAAGGTAAAAAAAATAAATAAAAAATAAAAAAGAGCAGCCAACGCGTTAACGAAATCATCTGCAATTGCCGCAGCAACTAGCAGCAGCACCACCACCACCAGCACCACCGTCAGATGCCCTCCCCTTGCACGTTCTGCCTTTGACTGTCGCGTGAGTTGGTGTCGTACATTTAACGCGTGACTTCTTTTAAAAATTGTTCATAAATTTTGCGTTTAACAGTAGCAGAAAGGCAACGGCAAAACCTAAAAGGCAAAAAATAAAAATAAAAATAAAAGCAACTACAAAAGCGTTGAAGGCACAGCTGGAGAATAATACCAAAACTCGGATTGGTCCAATTGGGGCTACAGGTATTTCAGTTGCCCTGCAAACCAGGCCACAGAACGCATATCAAATTAAGTAAATGATTCGAAAAGTCAATTAATTGTTTAATCAATTCGAAAACTATAAAATCTATATCAGCAATAAAAATTGGAAAACATTTTGTGGGTGAAGTGGGTATCTTAATAAAATAACAAGTTAATCGACTTACACTTTGAAGATACCTAAGACTCTAAGAGACCTGCTAAGAAAGGGCAAGCAGAAAAATCGCTCAAGAAATGATTGGCAAACTTTAGGCTATTATAAAATTACATATATTCAATTTTATAAATATTACAAATTAACACGCCTTGTAGTGTATACTAAAGTCTTAAGCACCTGATCATCCCAAGTCTTAAAGTCAATTTAATTTTTTCAATAAAATAAAATCAGTTCACAAAGCCGACAGATGCGCACCTTAACAACCAGTTAAGACTGCAAATTGATTGCCATATTGGTTTGTTGTAACATATTTCATTATTAATCATCATCATCATCGTGATCATCATCATCATCATGATCATCATGGAAATGAACGCGTGTCAAGCAACTTTACCTTTCGCTCATTTAAATGGCAAGCGTCCAAACCAAAATAATTCTAATTAATAAATATATGTATAAAATGTAATCAGCATTGTTAATTAGGCACATCCGCTCAAAAGTTCCCCCTCCAATCCTCTGCGGTCCACTCCTCTTCAGCTCTGCTACGCTGCGTTGTCACCTCAAGCGAGTTTCATTCATAAAAAGTTTCGCTCGATTGGAATTAATTTTTTTTATATCTTTTCTGTATTTATTTTTTTTTTTTAACTTTGGATCTTATTTGCAGCAGCAGCAGCAGCAGCTGCCGCCCACATGCCAAAACGTTGCCGCATTTGCATAGTTTGTAAGCCAAGACAAGTGATCATGTAGTAAAGAGCACAAAATCGTTAAAAAATAATTTTTCGATCATTCAATAATGAAATAAAATACCGGTTTACCGACTACGGCTTTGATTATGAAACTGTGTTGTTTTTATGAATGAATAACAAAAACAACAGCATCGGCAACACACACAACACACACAACACACTTCAGCAACCGCAATACTTTGTTATTAACGTTAAATTTGCATTGGAGGGTAACAAGTTAAGTGTTCGAAACAAAGACTAACAATTACTCATACTTCCCATTTAGCTCTCATCTAAGATAAGTTTTTAGTTCCGACAAACTAATCACTAAGGCAAATCTTCCTAGTGAAATGACGCAACAAACCAATGAATCAACACTTCCGGTGGAGCAGATTCACATTTCCACTCAACTCTTGTTGTGGTTTATATTGGTTTGCAGAAATGCTCGGACAGGTGCAGTTCAATAGGTAAACTGAATCATTTCCAAAAAAAATATATTCAGAGCTTAACAAAGCAAACATTATGTTTATATCTTTCAATACCCCGTAAACATTTAAGATGGGTAAAATGGGGCATGCCTTGTGCAAATGTGTAAAACAGACAGATGTAAGCATCTCCGATCTCATCAAGTATCTATATGATTATTGTTTGTGTTACAAATTGTTCTATATAAATATTATATTTAGTTGACTTGATGATTAACCAGTTGTGTAGTCCATTTTAATTAGAGCACTATTAATAATAATAATATAAATGCAATTTGTTATTTTCAGCTTCACAACTTAAATCACGAAGTCTCTAAGCGGCATAAGCTACATTTAACTAATAAATAAGTCACAGATACGATATTTACATTTTACATTTAGAGAATCGGAATCAATCTGTAAGAATGAATCATTTTTCGACATTAACTAATGAAAAAGCCATAAATAAACCATACAATAGTTCAAAAGCTGAAGCAATCAAATTTGATTTGTAAAACTAGTAATGAACAATTTGATAGTCATAACTCTGACAGGTTCACTTTGGCACTATAAAAGTTTATCTTTTCTACACGATTTTCGTTATTATTAGAAACAGAGTACAACGCAGATGTTAAAATTTCGATTCTGATATTCTAACATTTTTCTCCACCTGCCTGGGATGTCAAGTGCTATTCAAAGTATTACTATTGATGTATGAAATACTGAAAGATCAAACAATTATGTTTGCTGCAAAATAAATCAGACACTGAGCGACTTTCCAAAAAATAAAGAGAAGTACATAAGACTGCAGAGACGAGGTCAAGTCGAAGCTGTGCAATCGATTTTGCATGGCAGTTGACTGACGGACTGACTGACTGGCAGCCAGGCAGGCAGAGGCAGGCGGGCAGCCAGGCAGGCAGGCAGTGCAACGATCCAACGATCGGTGGATTGGACAGGCAATTTGTAGACTTTTAAAATAGTTTCACAAATGGTACAGCAGCCAAGTAGACAGCCAATGCAGCCAAGACGCCAGAGACTCCACTGGACGTTCAGTCTGTGCAACCTGTGGCAGTTGCTCCGATCGCGGCAGCGATCAACAAACAAACAACAACACAACACAACACACAAAAAAGCGCATGCAAATTAATAGCCAACTCGGGCCGAAAAATTAATTGATCACTCGAGACAGCAGTAACTGTAAAGGTAACAGAGTATAGATATTGCAAACTGACCGATCGATAGCCGATCGTTACGAATTTGTGCTGGTAAGTGCCCGCATATTTGGCCCGATCATATTATGGCCAAACTTCCTGAGGTGGTAGTAGATACATATGTATTTATGCAGAACCCGTTGTGTCTGTTTTTGATTGTCTGGTGAAATGTTTGAAATGTGTTTTTATTTTTTTTCATGGCTCAATTAACAAATTTTTCAATTAACATATTCACGCAATAATTGCTCCGAGCAGGGTGGGGTCCACCCACGCTATTTGTGGTGGTCAGCGGTCGGTGGTGCTGCCCACGTTCAGCGGTTCAGACACGTGTCAAACTTCCGATCATTAGGGGCGCATCGCTGTCACGCCCACACAACTGCAGCGGCTAAGACCAAGCCCTAATTAAAACCACAGACAAAACAATTTTAATGCCACACTTCGTATTTTTTATTGAACAAATATTTTTTTTATTTTTTTGAAAGCATCTTGATAAATGATTGAAAATGCAGTTTAGCGTGTGCCACCAGACACAAAAGATATTGAGATTAATAATCGAACCGAAAGAAAATCTACAACGCATTTACTGCGTTGGCGATCACCGATTAAAGATTGTCTAATGCCGCATAATTAATGACTTTTTGGAAAAAACCACCAAAATTTGTCGGCCAATCTTGTGGATCTCTAAACAAGACAAGACAAGGCAAGGCAACAAACATAATTAGAAACCGCGTAATCTGGTGGATAATATTTTTTTTTCATAGTAAAATCCAAAAATGTGGAATTGTAATAAAATATTAAATTATGCAAGCGATTAATGTAAATTAGAATATTATGAGAATTATATAAAGTAGTCCATGAAGCCATATCATGCACAAGTTAGACAGAAAATCATTAACGTATTATTTATTTAAAAAATCATCACTTAGCTGCTTATGGATCTAATGTCAAACAAAATGTATCTAAAATCCTTTAAGAAATGATACCAGCTTCACATTTGTAATTCAAAATGTAGATACTTTTTCTACAATAAAACAAAGCTGCAATCTTTGCTTGTTTATTTTTTGTTTAAAAAATTAAAGCAACGATTTTTGAATCGAAATTATAATGCCTAATGTGTGGCAGCGAGTGCAGATTTTAATTGAAATTGCCACAGAAATCATATCGCAAATGTGTTGCAATCGCTGACGGACCAACCCAACAATGCAGCCATCAAGCAATTTGGCCAAGAAAAGGCCCCGCAGCCACTGGGGCTAAGCCAAACTCATTGCAAATGCACCTAAAATACACGAAAAACTTATTACATTATATATATATAAATATATATATATATATACAGAGAGAAATAGTATATATATAATTTTAGCTTGGGTTGCATTATCGTCTAATTGCATCGCCAGCGCCGACGTCGATGCTTGTGGCATTTGGCGCGTCAACAAACGAGCCGCCAACGCGGACACCGCCGCTAAAGACCCAAAGTTCAACTGTGCAGCACCACTCTCCCTCCACGTACCCCACCACTTCTTTACCACAATTGTAGCCGACTCACCGATCCTCAGTGCGGATTCGACCGCGAGCCGTTCCATTCATCATTTTTCGGTTAGTGACGCGCGTGCCTCGTGCGGCCCAAATTGACGACGGCTCTTGTTGTTGTTGTTGTTGTTTTTGTTGCTGATATTGTTATTATTCTTTCACAGATTTTCGAAATTGAGACGTCATGATCTTGTCGGTGTTTGGTCTTGGTCTTGGTTTCGACCATAGTCAGATAAACATGGTATTCTTTTTTAGGTTATGAGTACAACATTTATTGTATTTAAAGGCACTAGCAAGCAAGCTATATATTTATATGTATATATATATCTTATAAGAAACATATGCTTTCGATTTTGAACTTAACTAGTTTATGAATACTACGTAAATCAGTACAAATTGAAAATACAAATACAACATATGCAAATACAACCGATTTATCAACTAACTTATCTTATTTTACAAATATAAACTGCAGCTTAAATTTAATTCGTTTTCAGGCTACTTTATTTTTCTTTCTTAGTTTTCTTAATGTATATTTCCCATATTTTAAATACGTAATACGTGCAACATTATAAATGTTTAAATATAAATATGCATCTGCTATGACGCAATACTCTAGTTAAATTCGAATATTCATTTTGTGAAATTTTGTTTCTAAGGCAAATTTGTCAAAAATAATTTTCATATCGAAATAAATGCTATACAAAATTAATTTTGGTTTTGTATTTTTATTTTCATTTTAGTATCTAAGATTATTCAAACTCCTTGGTTTCATCATTAGTAAATTTGTTCGCAACTCAACTTTTTTCTATAAACCACAAGATTGAGATATAGTTTTGGTATCAGATTATGAATATTTGTATATAAATACTTTACATTATTAAATGAAATATAATAATAATAATAATATATTAGAGCTGCCTTAGAACTACTAAAATTTTTTGGTTTACGCCTTTGGTGCAATATTGGTTCAAGCGATTTACAGACTTATCGTTAGGTAGCCCGGAAGCTAAGTATATATACAGTATATAGTTGTTTATCGCAATCTAGTTCTCGTTATCGATAAGTTAGTAATGATATCGGGAATGCTCCAGATCCGAAGCATCCTCTTCCTCCTCCTCCTCGTCACTGGTGGATGGCGGCGTCTCCAAATTGGCGACATCTACATCCAGATAATCCTCCTTGGCCTGCAGCAACTTATCCATATACTCCACGATCTCCGTGAAGGGCGGCCTGGCACTGGCATCGAAATGCCAACACTGTCGCATCAGAATGTAAATATTCATCGAGCATTTAGCCGGTTTCTCCATACGCTGCCCGGACATTAGATAACTGTACAGTTCCTCCGCCGACATAATTGCCGGATACGGTTGCGCTCCAAACGTCATGATCTCCCACAATAAAATGCCATACGACCAGACATCGCTCTGTGAATCGTAGAATTTCTCCTGCAGCGATTCGGGCGCCATCCATTTGATTGGCAAACGTCCGTTCGTATTTTTGCGATAATAATCGGTGCTTTGTATATCTCGAGCTAATCCGAAGTCGGCAATCTTCAGCACATAGTGATCGCTGACGAGGACATTGCGGGCGGCGAGATCGCGGTGAATGCAACGCCGTGAGGCAAGGTAATCCATGCCACGTGCTATCTGATGGGCGAACTTGATCAGATCCTTCTCGGTGATCAGATGCGGTTCCGTCTGTGCCGACTGTGAACAGTTGTCCAATTGTTCCTTGGTTAGCGGTCGATTCTTGTAGAGGAAATCCTTGAGATTGCCATGCGGTGCATACTCCACAATAACATAGAGTGGTCCACTCTGACTGCAGCAGCCCAGCAGATTAATGATATTTATGTGCCGCCCAATGATCTTCATCACCTCCATCTCACGCACCAAACTGGCAATATCATCATCCGTGTGACCCTCCTTGACCATCTTGACGGCGACAATCGCATTGTTAACCTCCGCCATGACGACACGCCCGAAGGCTCCCTCGCCAAGTGTGGCGCCGAGTTGCAGTTGACTGCGTGTCAATTCCCAGTTGGAGTCCAGGGGGAATTCGTATTCGTTGAACGGTGCCGGTTCATTGCCACTCTGTAGCACTGTGGTGCGTTGCTTCTCGATGCGCACCACTGGCATAATCATGGTGTCCATGGAACCACCCGAGTCCCCGCCGCTAGATGGCTTATAAATGATAACCTTCTTTGTCCATTGATGCACTGTCTCGATGCGTTGCTTGAGCAACTTCTCGTGCTTCATCTTGCGCACCGCATATGCCACAAAAATGCAGAACATGATCAGCAATGCAACCACTGTTATCACAATGACCGTCATGGCATTATCCCTTACCCCGCTGGTCAGATTTGCCTCGAGCAGTTTTAAGCTGCGCACCACCCCCAAATATGCTCGACTCGTGGACTGGCCCAAGCTATTGCTCTCGATGCACGTGTACCAGCCTTCCTGATCCTGTGTGACATTCTCGAACTCAAGCCGGTCCACATCCACGGCGAGAATGGTGAGGTTTTTGGAGCAATCGTTCACGCTCTTGCAAGGCTTAAACATCCAGGCCTTCTTGCTGGTCAAATCCGACAAATATTTGCACTCCATTTTGCCGCTCTCGTTGATTAGTAGCGTTAAGTTCGCTGGTCCCTTGAGCAGGATGGGCTTGTGATTCACCCGATCGGTGACCATCACGTTCATCACGTGACTGATGCAGCTCAGGGGATTGCACACCTTGCACGTATACTGATTCGAATCCTCCGGCACCAGATCCTCCATGGTTAAATAAAACCGGATCTTCTTATAGCTGCCATATCTGCGCGTCCAATCGCTTGTCCCATTCCGATACCACGTGATATTTGGCTCTGGATTGCCCACAGCCGGGCAACTTAAGGATAGCGTTGAGCCCGAGGGTCGCGTATAAAGGATGCTCATTCGCTTGAGGTTCTTAAAGCGTGGCGCAAACTGTTGCTTGGCATCGTCGCCGTTGCGTCCGGAGCTGCCAGGAAAACTTGCCTTGTCATCGTCATCCGTATCGGCGTCAAATGCATCCTCGTCATTGATATTGTTTTGTGTTTGTGTTGCATTCGTGTTGCTGTTGTTGTTGTTGTTGCTGGGTAGACTATCATAGTCCTTGTGTAGCTCCTGTGAACTGCTCGCTGCTGTTGAACGACGCGCTGTGGCATCTGAGGCACATAGGAGCAGCAGCAGAAGCAGCAGGCTACGGCTTATTCTTCTCAAGCAGCTGGACGACATTTTATGGCATTTATTTATTTATTATTATTTATCAGACAATTGGAAACTTTAATTTATTTTCTTTCTGTTCAATTTCCTTATTATTTTTAAAAAACCACCTCCAGTTTTAATGTGTCATAAGCAATCTTCAAAATTGGCACGATTTGAAGCATTTTACATATTATCCAGATTTTTGGTTTCACATAAGGGATCCAGTTTTTTATATATTTATTTTTGAAGAGACGCTGTAATCCTGAAGTGGCGCTCGGCTTGCTGCTTTCTCACTGCAGTGTCTCCTCTCGAATGTCAAACGGGGGTGGCAGCAACTTCGTCGTGTGCCGCATATGTTGTTGGTATGTTTTTTTTTATTCACCGGAAATCCACTTTAGTTGAAGCGTTTGCTCTCCATCCACCCTCACGGAATCGTGCTCACTTTCGCTCTCTCTTCGGCTGTGGCGCTCTTGGGCAGATCAGTGATCTTCTAGTGTTTTTCTTCTTCTTCCTCTTCTAATTTATGGATGGAAATAACAACAGTTGCCGCTTGGCTCAACTTTGATCGCCAGCAACATGTGTGTGTGTGTGTTGAACGCGGCCACTTTGAAGTGATCGGAATCGGATGCAGATGATCACCTTGCAAGTAACGGAAATACACTTCCAAAAATTGAATGTACGTGTGTGTGTGTGTGTGTATATATGTACTCATGGATTCTTAATTATCGTCACTAGTTGTGATTTATTCTGTGCGCTGATGGATTTATGGCAGGCATGTTTGTCGCGATCGTGGGCGTGTTGCATCTCATAGATCATGCGGCAGCTGCAACAACACCTGAAATGTAGAAATGCAGTTGATTAGATTTATGCTTGTTTCCGTTCTTATTTTTATGTTTCAACTCGAACGCAATCTGACGATCGCGACAACTACATGTTGTAAAAGGGAGGCGCCCCTTACACAACCGCAGAACAAGTGCGGCAATCTGCATCTACAAACCAAAGGGTCGCAAGACATGAGCAGAAAACTGGAGGAACATCCCATCGAACAGCGCATCATTTAGCAAAAAGATAAAATTGTAAGGCGCACATCCGCTTTCTCAGTGCCGGAAAATGCCAATATATTGAGTTCAGTAATATTATTAAATTTTCAATAAACACGTTGTTTTTCACGCATCAAATTCGTAGTAATCGCTTTTCTTTCTTCGCTATGTTTATAAGCAATTTGTGAATGAGAACTTATGATATTTACAAATATTCCTTCGTTTATTTTCGTGCATTTATTCTTTAATTTTCGGCTTATTTACTTTATCCAATTAATTTCAGACTTAACTACTGAGATTTGCGCTGGCTGCGATTTTGATTAAAAGCCATTTACATTTTGGCGAGCCTTAATTAAAATGTCGCGAACATTTCCGCCCGAGTTTCTGAAGCGCGTGCCACACAAATTGAATGCCACGAAAAGCTCAAATCTGCGTAGTTAAAAAGTATCTATACGAAATCACATAAAAAAAAAACTCTGAGAGCCTTTTGATTTTAAAATAGAATTACGACTAACGGCGACTACATTAAAGTAAAAAACGTATACAAACATGTATATAACATCAAATTATATTTCTGAAATGCTGCCACTTTTATGAGGTCCATTAAAATGGAACTGTTTGTAACATTTGGGTTTTTTTTTTCTTATTTTTGGGGCTTTGAAGGCCCGCAGCAAATGCAAAACAGTTTTTTCATTCCACTTTTGCCCTTCTATGTTCGTCAACTAAACGCGTAGCTAAACATATCAGACATATATATATATATATAGATATATATGTACATACATATGTATGTAGAATTATGTACTATATAGAGCAGAAATTGAGGGACGTTGTTTACCTAGAAGTACTTGGTACAGCTACAGCTGCATGTAGTTCATTTGTGTGGCAGCTACTCTTCGATAATAGTCTATTTTTTGCACAAAACACACAAATACAGATGCAGATACACACAGTTGCACACACATACACACAGTGGTATAGAACAGTAGCAATCGTTTATAGTATGGCGTTGAGAGGGTGCGATTTTTTATTTTTTTTTTTAATTTTTTTATTTTTTATTTTTGCCTTATTCTGGCATCGGTTTTATTTCGCGCGCGAGTTTCGCGATGTGAATTTCCGCAGCGCTGCTCGAAAACTGTTCTAAATTCAACAGAGACGACTTTGTAGCAAGCACGTCGCGATCGCCCAACAGAGGCCAGGCACACAGATGCTGCTCCTACGCTCACCAAAAAAAAAACAAAAAAAAAAAAAAAACAGAAGTGGAATATAAAAACTTACACACATATGTGTATGAAAAACTGAGCGTCCTACTCACTGTCGCAACTGCGACAGCGACTGCGACTGCGCCTCAAACGACTCAATTTAGTGGGCCTGCGACCCTGCGCTTCCACTCTTGTTGTTCCATTCTATATTTTGCCGTTAAATTCAATGTTTGTCGCTGTTGCAGTTGCTGTTGCTGCTTGTTTGCCGTACGTTGCCTTTGCTTCCCGCATCTTTTGCGCGTTTTCGCTTTTCAAAACGGTTTGCGGCAGACAACCTTAATTTTTCACATATGCGTGTCGATGCACTCTCTCTCTCGCTCTCTCTCTCTCTCTCTGTCGCTTATTTTTCACTCAGACTCTCTCTTGCTCTTTCTCTGTAGACATATGTATGTATGGCATTCTCACTCCCGCAATCGCTCTCCGCTTAATTAAAACAGACACAGTCCCTCTCAATGTGCTCATCTGCGATCTTTCCAGCCCACATCTGTGCCACCAGAGGCAACAAAAATTAAAAGAAATTAAAAACAAACACTAAAAATCAAATAAATGCGACTATGAGATATCCTATAGCGACCTTGTTGCATCTTAAAAATCAGCATAGCTAATGCACTTTTTTATAGACTATAAGAACATAAAGTTTATGTACTCATCTGTGAAAATATATCTGAAATAAGATAAGACAGGATATGAGGGACCTGCAACCGAAAACATGACCACCTTTCTGACATATGTTAACTTCAACTAGCAGAAAAGAAGAATATATTTATTTATTTAAAAAATAATTAATAATTATTCAAAATCTATCAAAATCTTACTTAACTCACACAAACCCCACATTTTTACTACAACGTACAGAGTATAAAATATTGTTGATTATCAGAAAAATAAAAGAACTTACTTAGCAATCCCAAAACTCACTTTCTCCATTTGCAGGGTATAAAAAATATGGTTTAATGTTTTCTTCCCCGTCACGCTGGCCACCAGCCGTTCACCGTTTACCGTTTACCCCCCTTTTAAAACAGATCTCGGTGATCGTTCCCGGAGTACCCGTTCGAGGCACAAGGGAAAATATTGTCTCGAGTCGCATTTGTTGCGCTATTGTTGTCATTCGAACTGAGAGGGACTCGTTGTGGCAGCAGCGCATCGCATCGCATCGCATCGCCTCGCCCTGTCTGACATGTGGGCACATCATCATCATCATCATCAACATCAACATTAACATCAACATCGAGAAAGGCGGGTCTGGGCCCTTACCTACAATATAGCCTGTGCCTTCAGACTAGCCTCGATTTCTGTTTGCCGTTCGTGCCACATGTGTTGCATGTGTTAAAGCGGCGTCTGTTCCCCATTGGAAATAGTCTGGAAATATCGTACGGAAGGGTTGGCTGCCACAAGTTTCCCGATGACATCAGTCCCAAAAAAAAAGCGGAAAATCTTTTGACCTTCGCACCATGATCGACTTATAGGTAGTATATTTCCTGCGCTGTTCTAAAAATAGGCACATTATTTGCAATTTTTTGCAAATTAAATAAACACAAATAAAATTGAACAAATCTTTGGCCAGCAATTAATTGGAATTTTTGCCACTGGTTGATCAAGTTCAAATCAATCTCAAATAGTTTGCTTACTTTTCGCATTCAGTGGAAACATCACGAATGTGCAATTTGAAATGAATCGTTGCATGTGAGAAATAAATATTTTTGCGTACGTAAATACGTGAGGAAAACGAATGTAATTAACCAATTCAGGTGTGAGTCTATCAGAACCGTGCAATGCAGTTCAACAAATAGCTGAACAGCAGCAGATCGCATCTCCACAGAAATGGGCACAACTGAGAGGCTGCCAAAGCCAACAAAACAACAGCTAAAACAGAAACTACAGACAAATAATTTTCAAATGTTTGTTTACGCGGCCAGATAATTATTCCATGTTCATATCTCTGCTATAATGCCGACGCCTCGGCCGATATATGTACGTGTTGATAAACACACAGCGAGCGTGTATATACATATATACGTACATATGTATAAATATGTAAACACACTAAAACTAAATGAAGCTGAACATAATAATTTTCATGGGAAAAAAGCCAACTACTGGACTGCCAGTTATTGTAAGAGCATATAATGTATATTTTCATTTGCTGTATGTTCGAAAAAGTGCTTTCAATTTGGTCATAAAGCATAAAATTTGTGGCATGTGCCCCCACAATTCAGAATGGGGAGCATAAAGAAAATAAAAACAAGGGTATACAACAAAAAAAAAAAACGGTTTTGATAATTGAACGATTGACTGCGGACAACAACACAACACAAATTGGGGACGGGGCACAATAGATGCCACTATGCATTTGTTTACCCCACAACGAAACAAAACAAAAAGCGGGTTAAAAAAGTCAAATTGCTGTGCGGTGGTCAATCAAAAAGTGGTCTAAACAAATCATTTGCGCAATTACGCAAGGCAAATCGTAGAGAGAAAACTACGCACAACGAAAACTATTTTATATTTATACTAAATTCTTTAACTATATATATATATATATATATTTATATATATGTATATATGTATTAAGCAACTTACCTTTAAATTGATTTTTCTTTTAGAGATGCTCTTGCCAAATCGTATCCAACATGTGTCTACGTCTTGCCTTAATGTAAATTTTCTTGTGCAACACAAATTATTTTTCTTCGGTTTATACCTATATATTTATGATATTTATTCGGCGCATTTAGCGTGCCACTTAAAATTCCTGAAATATTTCCATGCCACACTAGAATAAATAACTGCAGGCACACTTGAAACTGCCACCACTCACACACACACACTGCTCAAGCACACACACGCTGCAGACAATATAAATATTTTGCAAGTTTTCCGAATAGTACTTAGTATTAATAATTGTTGCACATTCGGCTAACGGTACTGGATTTCAGTTCATTTTAGTTCCTGTTCGGTACGTAACTGTAACGGCTGTTGTTGGATCGCAACTAAAATGTGCTCTCAGCGCTCGACAAATAAATCTCTTCAATTGAATGAGGGCCAGAATGAAACGAATTTCAACGAGTGGCGCGTTGTTCGTCCCCTCTCATTTGAGCATTTGCTGGAAACAGTCTCTTCATAAACAACACACAACACACAACAACTACTAATACTACACACACACACACACACACAACACTCAGCACACATTGTATAATCCCACCAAGAAGGGGCGGGCGAAGGGCAGGGGGAGTGTGCCACACACATGTGTTTTTGATGCTGCGTGGCTTCTACATTTGCTGTGCGGCCTTCCCTTGGAAAGTGAAATGTAATTGAGTGTTTTCTAAATGCAAACATATGTTTGTATTCGGAAATTGAGTCAAAAGTGAATAGAACTGAATTCGCTCAACGGACGGCGGACATTTCACGGCTGAAAGTGTGGCATAGTTTTGTGCGCCAAACTAAATTCAAATCGCGCAATTGAAGAAAGGGATTTGTGGAAGTGTGCAGTCAATTTTGAAAAACTTTCTTTTATTTATAAATAGTAGAAACTTTAGCTCCAGCTTACAAAATATTGAACCAAGAGTTCGAATTATCATTTTAATTTGCTTTGTTAAAATTTTGATAATTATACTCGATCCATACAATTTTAAATATAAAACCAAGACAATATGTTGTTGTTAAGGACAATCAGCTAAGCCGAGCATTCTTATGATTTTTAACTTTAAAGATATATTTTATTATAAATTAAGTTAGCACCTTTTAATAAGCTTTTATTTATAATTACATAAATAAATATCAAAATTAAATTATAATAAAATGCTAATCAGCAAATAAGTAACATTTAAATTAAATTTCAACAATTTCCACACTGTAATAAATCTCATTTGTTAGACACACATTAATGGATAGAAGATCCCTCAAATATCCACAACAATATTATATGCGACAGATAGATAGTCTTTGGGACATTAATCAATTGGCTAACAAGTCTTAAAGTTATGTCTTTGGCTTCACGCCGCATTCCGCATGTTGGCCCTGAAGTTGTATGGAAATGGGATTCATTAGTCGCCACAATACGGCACTAAGTAAGTTAACAGTTATTAATTATGGGTTACTTAGCTGGCTGGCTCTTTAAATGCACAGATACAAAGATACAGCCGAATGTCCAGTAGCCGAGACAGGCGGGCAGAAGAAAGCCGTCTAATGAAAAGATACTTGAGAGCATCAAAGCAAACACACGCTGCGATCCAAGAAATAAGACAAAGAAGGCAATTGTCAAAAGGGTTGCAAAGAACAATGAGAATACCAAAAACTAAATAATAGTCGAAAACAATTAACGGTTATTGGCTGTCAATTGTGTGGAGGCCCCGCTTTGTGGCAAATGGCGTTACGCATGGCTGATTAATTGATGGCTAACTAGTTGGTGCCTGCCGGTTACATTTACTGACGTTTTACTTCATTTCTCCCATCTTCTTCCTCGTCGAGTTTTGCTTGTTTTGTTTCTTGTTTTTTGTTTTTTGTTTAGTTATTGCTGTTGTTGTTTATGTTTCGTTATTTTTTCAATATGCGTTTGTTCTGCGCCAGTTTACGGCCTCGTAAAGCGACCAGCACCCCACCAATGTACGGTCATAATACTTAAATTTTATGCACTTAACTGGCTACTCATATGCGCTGGGCGGTGGTGGGGGGTTGGGGGTGTGGCGGCAGTTGCAGTTGCATAGCCTCACTAGCTTCCGTATGCTTTTCAATTTGGCCAGCACACCGGCCACAAATGTTGTTGTTGGCATTTCGTACATAGATATAAATTTTGAAAATTGGCTCAGCGCAGCCTGGGAGCGGGAGCTGCAATTGGAAACGGGACCAAAACAGCAACAGAAAAAAAACAACGTAAAGTAAGATTCCTCTATTGAACTATAAAATACCCTAAACCAGGCTACAAATAGTTCTTACTAAATCATTATTAATAAGATTATCTAGTTTAATTATTTATACTAAAGTGAATAGGTTGCTAAAATATTTTGACACCAATAAAATGATGAATTCTGTAATTCAAAATCATGGCATTGACCAAATCGACTTATCTCGTCATCTATATTGAGAATAGATTAAGTACCTTCAAGGAAATTACATGATACCCAATTTGCGCATATTGATTGATTCCAGGGTATACCAAAAAGAAAACAGAGACTGGCATCTTCGAATTGCACTGACATTGTCGGCTTCTAAGCGAGTTTGCGACACGATCCGGCGATGGTCAGCAGCAGTTCGTCGATGATCGTCGAGGATCGGCGACGATCTCGTGCAGTGCAGCCAAACAGCATAAAGTTAATTGCTAATATGATTAATTGCACATTAACATGAAGTTTTATAGCCAATTATATGCAAAATATGCCACGTTTGCCAATTGCTGCACTTGAAACCGAATGCATGAGAACTTCACTCACAAGATCCTGAGAAGCTTAACGCATTCAAGAAATGTTTTTTGTACATTTTGAGAAACTAAAGTCTGGTGTTTTCTACTGGTTTCCAGATTCTCAACCTATCCTCAGTTGATAGTTTAATTTCAGCATTCATTTCTTAAAAGAAAAATATTAAAAACTAACAAAACAAAAAGTTGACAATCTTTCTGCCGTTTTCCACACAATTTTAAGATCCAATAAGTAGCCAGAAATTTCTTAAGCGTATTTTGAGGAATTATTAATTAACAAAAAAAATATAAATATACTTTTTTTTAAAGATTGCTTTTGCTATTTACTATTATTTTTGCTCATAGAAATCGCGGCCCTCTTTAGCTGCAGACAATGTCAATAACTTGCCACAATATATGCAAATCTATGCACCGCAATTTGGCGTCATCGAGTGGGTGCTTCGGCTATCTGCCCCTCACCACCCTTCTTAGCCATCTCATCGATGTTGTTGTTGGCTTAGTTTTCAGTTTCGATTTCAGATGATGCGGGCCTGAAAAGCCAATAAAAATGCAATGTTGCCTGCAGTCAAAACAAAGCGCAAATCACATTTCAAATCACTCAAAACTATTGAGATTTGAATTTGAATTATTGGTGCCGGCGCAAGAGAGTCCGAATAGTATCTTGAATCTATGTATCAATGTATGTACATATATGTACATACATACATACATATGTACATAGATAGATGCCAGAGCTGCTCTCGACTCTCGACAACGTTTCCGGTCTTAAATCTTGAGCGCGTTGAGCTAATCATAACTTACAATGTGGTCCGGCTATTTGACAGGCAGCAAACGGCCGCAGAGCCGTTGCCAAGAGGATCATGGATCATGTTGGCTGTTGTTGTTATTTATGTTGTTGTTGTTGTTGCTGTTGTTGCTGTTGTTGCTGTTGTTGCTGTTGTTGGTGCAGCTTGAGGCCGGCAAGCTGTGCGAGCTGTCAATGAACTTGTACGCTTTTGATTGATTTATATTGTGTTTTGTTGCTGTGGCAAACATATATGAATATGTGCCCATTTCTCTGTATTAATGTACCGACGAGTTTTTGTTTCATATCTACTCAATAAATAGTAAATCAGCTTAGGCTTTTCTCGATATCTTGGTTTCCTAGCCGAAAAAATATGTCAACAATTTTCGGCGACAACACCTGAAAAGTGCACAGTAAAAAATTAGGACTTGCAGCAGGAATGGTGTACAGAAAAATGTATGTTGCAAGTATGGTAAACAAAAATATGTTATGGAATATATGTTATAAGAAAGGTGTACCTAAATACATGTATGTATATTTTAAAAGAATTTAAAGATTGATATTAAATAGGTAACATTTATTCGATGACATATTTTTGTCTACTTTTCATCTTATGATAAAAATATTATTTACATTTACACCAAGATTTGTTATTATTATTTTTAGAGAAAAAACAATTTGTAAAAAGCCTTAAAATTTTGCTTGGCTTTAAAGCAAGTCATAAAACCAATAACAAACTTACACTTAAGTTGCAATTTATTTATAATGATATTTATTTTAGCTCTTTTATATTGACGGGAATTTTGATTCAATTTAAATGAAACATTTGTTACTGTGTACATTAATTATATTAGATACGGCCGATATCTGAGCAACACGATCTCAGATGAGCCAACTACTGTCGGCTCTGTTGACTCTGCTTGGCAATGGTTTTTGTACCTTACTAGGCCTTAATTTAAAGCCGCCAGTGAGGATGCTGCTGCTGAATGCCTGTTTTGCCATAAAACTGGCGCTTAAGAGCGCATTTTAGCAGACCCCTGGCCGGATTGGGCTTGGCGCGGGCGTGGCCCAGCCGGGAACAGGCTCTGGCTCAGGCCCAGGCTCGGGCCCGTCCTTTAGCCGGCCTGGACCATAATGCCTAATAATAATCATGTGCTGTAATTGACGATTTATGCTAAGCCCAATATAATTTACGCCGTTGGAAACGTTAAGGCGGCGCCCCACGACTCAGCCCCTGAGAGAGGAGGGCGGTGGGGCGGCTTGAGCTGGGTGGAGAAGGAAAACAACAACAACGACGAGACGCATAAATCATAACTGCACCTGGCCCAAGAAACGCTGGCACTGCACCACTACAATATACATATGCTGACTACTGGCGATCAAACTCAGCTGAATTCCCACACACACCGGCCATGTACATACATATGTATGTATGTATGTGCATACGTAATTACACACTTACATACCTAGAAGTGCACACAGGGTACTTAGAATGTCGGGCAGGTTACACAATGCCAAAAGCAGTTGCCCAAGTTAAATAGCTAAGGCGACTTATAACAAAGTACGAATACTCTTAACCTTAACCTCTGTATGATTTTTTTTTATATAAGCCTTAAGTTTTAAGGCGTGTTTATATTTTATGTTAAGTGGAAGATTTGAAATCAGCAGCAGACATTTCTCAAATATAGTAAGTCTCTTGCAAATTTAAGTCAGCTCGAAGAAAAAAGAAAATATATCATATTCATATATATATTATTATAAATAAGGGAAAATAAGGGAAAGTAGCTAGTATACAATCTATATACAAATTTACGTATCAAAAATGAAATATACTTTTAAATATCTTTGATATATGACGTTGTTAACTCATTTAAAAATAGTTTTAATTGATGCACCTGTAAAATTGTTGATCTTCACATCCAAAAATTATTTTACTACCTCAAACAAATGTTAAAATACGCATTTTCTTGCCCTTTTATGTTTGGAAAGTTTTGGAAATTAGAGTTTCCTTTTGCTTTTATTACGCTTGTCGGAATAAACGCAACAACCCCATCGACCTTTGAGGACTTTCCCAAAATATTCCCAGCCTATGCCCCCAATTCATGAACTATCAAACTGATTGTGATAATCGTGTTACCCTCGCAGGGTGATGTCTGTAAAAAAGTGTTGGCACGCAAATTTATTGTTGTCTGCCGGTCGAAACCGATTTTGCGAATCGCGTTTCGCGTTTAGCGTTCCGTACGCGATCCCAGCCACAAAAGGCTACCGTATTTTCTGTCAGACGGCGTTGCCTGCGTGCCAGTTTGTCTGGCATTTGGGTAAGCCTTCCAAAAACGTCGCTGACATAACTGTACCCAACTGGCAGCTGTTGACTCCACGGGGCCAACTCATGCGTGCTTACACACAGACATACACTGTAAAAAATAGTGGGCTACAAATTAAAATCGATAGATTAAGGCTTTACAAATATGGGTCAACTTTAGAGTTTAAGTTTAAAGTACAGAATACAAAACAAATAAATGTCATTTATATTGATGAGTACTTTTGAACTTTCTTTTATTTTAAATAACCTTTTATGTATAAATTATGGAAATATTATGAAAAAATTAATATGGTTGAATGCGATAAAACCTCTATTCGTTTTATTTGCTAATTCTTTCAAAATTTACAGGAGTACATTAAATGTTCAATTTCATTCAATCGCAATTCAAGGAAAGAGTTAAAGTTGCTGAATTACTATTCAATCAAATGCAATCATGTTTACAACGAATTTTTGTATTCATTTTTTAAGTTTTCTCCAGTCTTAAATAGTCTCGTAAATTTAATTTTTAAAATGTTTGCCAATATTTTGTACAGTGTACACTGAGTTGTCTTAGAACGAACCGCCGCCGCCACTTGGCAGCCCCAGATTTTTCGGAGCACGTCGCTGTTTTTGGCATCAAACACATGTCGAAGCACATGAAAGGATCGTGGACTCTGTGGATCCGATCTGTGGGTCTACGGATCTAACTGCCTGCCTGCCTGCTGCCTCACTCACCCCCCGTCCCTCTGGCCTTACCCACCCCACCCCACCACCAATCCCGCTCTGGCTGTGGTCAGAGCTTTGCATGTTTGGCGTTTCAATGCGCATTAATTTTGTGTTTTTACTGTTGTTGTTGTTGTCGACACGAATGGCTATGAAAGGTTAATAAATCAAATGCATATGCATGACAACGTCTCTGCACCTGAGTCCGATCCTGGACAACAACAGCAACAACGAGACCAACAACAACAACAGCAACAACAACAGCAACAGCAAGCGGCATGCAACTTCTTTTCGATCGCCTTCATGCTCAGCTTTATGCCTTTATAATTTCCTCAATGCCGTTTATGGCCAAGTCCAAAACTATCGGAGACTGGCATTTTTGCCACCGGAGGCCACCAGGTAACCAACTAACCAACTAACATGGCCAAATGAACCGTACGACCGCAGCAATCAAAATCAATGCCTTTTGTGACTGGTTACGGACTCAAGCTCGGCATTAACACCAAATTAAATTTGATATAATCGCAGTGTAAGAAACAAAAATTGGGTCATCCTGGCAACCATGTTTTTTTCTGTTTTTTTTTCTGTGTTCTTTTCTCTAGCGTAAATGAGTTATAAGCGACGCCACTTAGACGTACTTAATCTGCATTTATGACCCAGTTTATTGGTGAATTGACAGGTTGTCTTTTGTTACACCGATCACGTACTGGGATTAATCACTAAATTAATTGAAACAACTTCCCAGCATAGCCGACAACAGCACAACACCATATTAATCAGCTCGATCGACGCACCAATCAGTGATCCGGTGATCGAAGATCGCTCACCAGAGACCAGAGACCAGAGAGCTAGATCCATTCAGTCAAAGTGTTGGCTGGTGTTGATCGGCATGTTCGATGGCTGTACGTGTCTGGCATATTGATTAAATAAATCGAGCGATCGATTGGCAAATGAGTTGTCCAATGATCTAACATCTGTCCATCAGATCATCAGCCAACGAAACGATTGATTGTTTCGAGACAACACGATATATATACATATATATATATATATATACATATGTATATAGCCAATTGCTAGGTAGTAAATGTTAAAAGTCAAGTGATCTTTAATGATCGCAATAAGATGCTGAATGCCCACAGCCTTGGCTAATAACTTTTAATTAAATTAAAACCCCGCCTATTTGCGTTCAGCTAGCGATCTCCACATGATCGTGACATGATCGTGATCATCAGTTTTAGTCGCGCCACAACAAATGCATTTTCACACCGAACCTGCAACCAAGAAATCAGAAAAATAAAATAAAATGAGTCTTTTCAACAGGTTCTTTTTTGCCTGCTTCTTCTTTTATTATTGTATTCGAGCAAGAGATCAGCTCAGATCGTGGTTAGTAGTTAAGTTTGGCATTAGGCTGTGTTCCTCCTTCTATTTCTCCTCCAACTACCAAGCCCCCAGTGCCACCAATGCAATCAGTTAAATCGCTGCGATTATGATCAGCAACAAGCGTTGTGTTTTCCCTAATCTCCCCGTTGCATCCACTTGTAGCTGCAGTTGTTTTAATTGTTGTTGCCGTAGTTTAAGTTGTAACAAACATAATTGATCTTTTAAAAATTAATTCCAACTTTGTTTAGCTGCAGGTGCACTAAAAGCTTCATGTGAATGATACCCTCTTTCACTATTCAGCTTTAGCTCGTACAATTTATACCCTGTAGCTACGTAAAATAACTGTAGAGTATTTACATAATTGCACTTTGCACTCCTAGGAATCTTTAATTAATAATAATAGAAAGTAAATATTTATCCATATTCCCATTTAAGTTTCCAATTTATTTAGATTAGTAACAACATATTTTTTGGTATATATAAAGTTCCAAAAACTATAGGCAAATTAAATATATTTTACATACATTTTTAAATACAGAATTTTTAAAATTAGAGCGTTGATTTTATTCAGGTTGAAACTTTTGACTGTTAAAATTATTGAACATTTTTTTCACATTTAAGTTTTTAGTATTTGGATAATCCACAGTAATTTGGATAATCCAAGTAACAATATTTCTTTATCTAGCAACTTAACTTTATGTGAATAAAATTGACAACACAGCTAAAAGTTGCTTGGTAAAATTTTTCCTAGCATCCTTTCGATAAGTTTATAACAATTTCCATTTTTCAAAACCTAACCCATCATCTTTGCAATATATTTTAACGATTATAATTCGCAACTTTTTACAGGGTATCAGCTAAGGCAGCACTCTTATCTGTTGCTTTCTCTCAGCATTTGCTGAGTCTATAGTCAATTTTTGTCGTAGACCTCACACGGTGACTTGTCATAATATACCGCAGCAGGTCCGAGCTACTTAAATCAAATGAGTTAGTGCCACCAAATATTGGATGACGCACAATGTGTAAACAATGGAATTGAAGCTTTTTTCTGTTGATTTATAGTAACTCTCGATCTATGCGGCTTGGCAACGCCTTAATCCTACCCAGCCGACTTTGTTGTGCTAATCAGCGTTCAAGTTTATGTGACAGTTTAAAGTATGCCACACGCAACGTTGAGACTCGGAATCTGTTGGGCCATTGATTCTTGGTCCGGTTGCAAGGTGTTGCCTCCGACGATCTCTCGTTGTACAACTTAAGACAGACTACGACTACGACTGCGACTGCGACTACTACTTCCACTTCCACTTTCCTTGATAATTCAATTTCTTCGAAAATTTTATTGTGCTTGTTGTTGTAACTGTTATCTTGACTTAATTTTCATCTTTTGGGGGACCACCAGCGATTGCGACAGTGATCACAACAATCGTCACAGAGAGTCGCCGCTGCGGGTTGCGTGTGGCCTTTGTTTCCGATTTATGGTTCAATTTTATTGTTAATTGAAATTCAACTAGTTTAGTGTGTCGCCCCAAACCGATGATCTCTGGTTTCTTCTTCTTCTCATAACCACTATCGATTGTTTTCGTAACCCTTTTGTTTTGTTTGTTGTTTTGTTATTGCCATAAACCTGTCAGCCAAATTGAATTGTTGTCGTTGTTGTTTCCGCCTTGATCCTGATTTAGTGTAGCTTGAGCTTTAAACAGTAGTCAGCCACATGATAAATTGGCTAATGGGCTTTGCTCTAGCATTTCTAGCATTTATATTATGTATACAGAACTTTTACTCAAGGCAATTGAGTTCGCCCTCTCTTTAACAACTAGTTTAAGCAGCAACTAAAGAAGTTAGATTGTCGTTATTCTCCTTCTAATACACTCGACTCACAGATACCCTGTTCGCAGTCATGAACATATTTTGACTAATTCAAAAGCTGTTGAAAGTACTAATTTAGAGAACGTGTCCATCGATCTTTTGATATGTTCAGACGTACCCAAAGAGTAATCGATTTTTATCGATTTCCTATTTAGAAACACAGTTGGTTTCGGCAAACATCTGCACAACCTTATCAAACCCAGTTGAGCACTTGCAGAGTGGATACAGGGTATAGGCAGACGCCACATACTATAAGGGTCCCGAGTACAACTTCCCTGGGATTCAGTTTGCTTTGAACAATTTCCTGATTAACACTTTGAGCATAATTTAACCGCCGGCGACAAAGCGCACATAACAAACAGACAAACAGAGAAACCGAGAAACGGAGCAACACAGAAATTGAGGCAAACGACTGCCTGCATCTCATGCCTCATCTGGTGGCAGCGTGGCGCGTGCGCAGTTGCCGCCACAGCCACCGGCTGGTGGGGGAGAGACAGAGAGTGAGAGAGAAAGAGACAAATTCTAATGCTGGGGATCAGAGAAATTATTGCGACTGAGACTGGGACAGAGACAGAGTCGACTTCGTGCTGATTGTCTGTAAGTAGCTGAGGGCATATAACAACTTTGAAACCAAATGCAGTTGCCGTTGCCGTTGCCGTTGCCGTTGCCGTTGCCGTTGCCGTTGCCATTGCAGTTGCAGTTTCGGTTGCAGTTGCAGTTGCAGGTTTGCATGTTGAATCTGTTGTTACTTACTTTATGCTTATGATTTTCCGCATTCCTTGGCCAATTTAATGGCGCGAAAGTAAAAGAAGAGTTTGACTGTAACTACAGCTAAATCAAATTCAGTTTGCAGTCTGATTAGAGTTGATTATATGAGTGCAGATTTCATTCGAGTGGCGCCGGCGCCACTTGAACTACGATAGGAACTTTCCTCAGCGAGTGGAAAATGCATTTCTTTTATTGAGGGAACGTCATTAATTCAATTGATTTTCAAATTAATCCAATTGGGCTTAAAGTTATTATCCCGGTTATAATCCACGTTTCCATGTACATAAATTTACGGATCATAACCGGAGCATTGGACAATTCTAACCATACTAAATCAACGATTTGATAATAATTATATTTATTACGTAATTATATTCACATTCGTATCTGTATTCATATAAACTAGATTTGACTGATGACAGCTTAACTCGAGTTATCTTTTAAAACAAGCAAACTAAGTAGATAACGATTCACAGATAATCACAGAGAGTTATATTGTTTAATTAATATTTACAGACAATGCTTAGAAAATGATGTAAAATTTACATAAAATAATTCTCCCATGATTCTCATTTGTCGCACCCTTTTTCTTACTTTCCCTGCTTACGCATACAAAGTCATAACTTGATCATTGAAAAATATTTATAAATAGATTTAAGCACTAACAACTCCAATACAATGAAATAACTGCCAAGCAGCAAATGACTTCTCTGTCGAATTGGAAACCAATTGCATTCGAATCAGACTTACAGTCAAACAAGCATGATCTACCAATGACTCGTACCTGGCGATCTTCACCACACACAAACTCACCACGCTCTCACTAACGCTCACACACACACACACCCCTTGCACTTTTCGAACTTCGAAATGCAACTCACGCTCTCTCTCTTTTCTCATATCCCTGTTGCATTTCCCCTACTCAAACTGACTGCTGCAGTGGAGAGAGGCAGCGAAAGAGAGAGTGAGAGAGAGAGAGATGGGAGATGGGAGAGGGTCATCAAGGAAGGCACGGTCTGATTGACTGATCTGTGGCGCTGTATAAGTCGGCGGCTATAAAAGTCAAATCGGCAAACGGACGCCTTTGTCCTGGTCATAAAGCCAAAGCTGCAGCGAAATAGCGACTATGATTATTTACGAGGCGGCTCGCGCAGCAGGCGAAAAGCTATTGATTTGTTTTCGTTTACTGTTGTTGTTTGTGGCTGCAACTCAAAAGTCAGTTGGCAACAATTAAACGTAGCTGCCGCACAGCTGTAAAAGTCACTGTTAATGGCTCACTTGGATGCTGCAGTTGTAGCTGCACAGTCAAAAAATATTGCCGCTTTCAATTTTATAACTTTCGGCGTTTCAACATGGGTTTAACAATACCAACAATAAAAATAAAACTAAACTCGACTTACAATAATTTAAATAATTGTATTTTTTCGATCTGTAACCTTTTCTTTTTAGAATTATTAGTCATTGTTATGTGGTAATTTAAATATAACAAAACGATAAAAATAAATAAATAAATAAATAGTAATAATGTTTTATTTATTTATTTTTTATGTAAAATATCTATCGATCGGAAGTAAATTGAAAGCCAACATTTTGTTTTACTGTGTAGTGGACCATGTAAATGATGTCATTTGCTATTGGCCAAGTTTGAAGAGAGCAGGGAGGGGGCAACGAGTGTAATTGGCAGCTCGACTAAGACATTTATGACGAGAAACCGGGGGCACCCGAAGAACTGTTATAAAAGTTGTAAAAATCGCTGCAACTTTCTTCTTTTTATATCTTTCTTTATTTATTTATGCAAGCTTTTTTTGGCGACCAGTACGCGGGTTAAGCTGACCAGCTTAACCTTTTGGGTTGCACTCTGCGCGTGCCAAAAGGCAACAAACGAGCTTTTTACGAGTTGCAGGAAACAGCGTTGCCACAACAGCAACAACAACAAGAACAGTAACAACAACAACAGCAACAACAACAACAAACACAGCATGCATTCTAGCCATGTTGAACTTGGCTCACAGATTTATAACAAAGATATCGCTGGCATTGCCGACATGCTGCGTCCTCTCTGCTGGCCGCATGCTATGAGCTATTAGAGTTCAGCGAAACCAAGTCGAACCAGGCCTGAAGACTGCAGACTGCCAACTGAAGACTGAAAGACTGAAGACTGGACTGGAGACCCGGTTCCTTCCTGCCACGGCAATCCATTAGTGCGGCAGCAACGCGCACCTTTTTGCCTTTTTGCATCGTCGGCATCTAACAAATCGTTCTGTAATTTGATAGCTTAGAAGTTTATGACTCTGGCCAGGCAGTTTTTAATGGGGCGCAGTTCGCGCCAGACTTCAGTTGCTGGCTGACTAGCTCACTGCGACTGCGACTGCGACTGCGACTGCGACTGCGACTATGTTGTCAGCCCAAAAAGAAACTAAAATAAATATATTTATGTATGCATACAAAAAAAAAAAAATAAATAAAAATAAAAAATAAAATAAACAAAAATTATCAAGTCGAGATAGAAACTTGTTGCACTGATCGCCTGCCAAATCGCGCAAAATATGCTAAAAGGTTTTGCGAGATCAATTTAGAGATTTTTTGTTAAGATAGCCGCTCGTTTATTGGCCAACGACTGACGATCGACGATCGATGCTCGGAACAAACATGTTGCGCTCAGTTACTTAATCTCAAATGGTGCTGGCTTTATGGCCACCAAAACAACAACAACAACAACAACTCAGGCAGCCATATCGACAGGCCTACACATGTTTTGGCTCATATCAGATCTAAATGTGGCAAAGCCAAAGCCAAAGCCAACGACACAATCATACTACTCCTTGCAATGACAAAGCTGTCAGACAAACGAAAGCTTTACACTCCGCCTCCTGCTCCAAATCATCCACCTCCTCCTTATCCTGCCACGGATCACTTAACTGTCCAAGCAAGTTGATCGCCACATAACATTATTGCAGACCTCGCCTTATTCGGATATGCAAATTATTTTATAAATTTGATTATAGTTAACAAATATATAAATATAAATATACGATAATTTGTGGACAATTTACAGTGCATAATGAATTGAAAAATTAGTTTTATGCTCTTAGGTTTATTTTATATATACAATTTTAAAAGTTATTTTTAAAATTAACAAATAAGTTCGGCACTTAAACTAAAAACCAAGTCACAGCTGTTAAATGAAGTAATTAAATCTATAGCCAAATACATCAGCAGAATTCAAGTTTTAGTCCAAGTGATTATATTTGAAATCCCATTGTTAGCTAGATTTAAAGACATCGGTATTTGGCTTAAATACTAAGCTTTATTGAAAACTGCTGAAAATGCACGAGACATGTTTGCGACAATTTCAATTAAAATTGCCACAAGATATCTCAAATTTTGGAGTTTTTAATGTCTCTTGTTTTTTACATACCGAACTTATTTTTTATTTTATTTGGCATTACAGGCAAATCAGGCAGCTGTCAGCTGTAGTAAAACAACTAACAAAAAAAAAAGAAGGCAGACCAAAATGCGAAAAGACTTTGGGTAGATGTTTACATTTAGACGTCGCCTGCCATGTCACAGAAATCGCAACTTAATTAAATAAAAATTAAACAGATCTCGCGCTGACTGGACCTGGACCTGGATATGGATATGTGTACATATGTATATACTTATATGTGTATGTGTATGTGTATGTGTGTATGTATGTAAGCGAGGCAGCTCGCTCAACGTTCAACGTTGCCGTCGCCACGTTGCGTGTCAAGTGAACATCATGCGTAGCGCAGTTTTCACTTGGAACTCCGATCATAGCCCCCAACCCCCCTTTTTGCAACACTGCACACCTCCACCCCTGGTCTGGGACATGTTACACCAATTTTAGTCTGGAAATCCTGGTCGAGTCTTAATATGATTTAGTAGCCGCTTGCATGGCTTGACAAGTGTCCATTTGAATACTCATTGGCTCAACAAGCGACATGGGCTCCGTCTTCACCGCAGACCGTGTATATCCTCTATTTCATTTGAATACCCCATCTGAGGGTCTTTTAATTTTGTCACGAAATGGGGCAAACATCTGTGAATCGATAACATTTTTATTCCATATTTTAGATAGAATTGTATATCACTTAAGACTCCAAATACAAATAGGTCCCATAGCAGAAATCGATCGAACTCGTTATTTACTAATTAAAAAAACATTTTTAAAATGCATAATGAATTATGGTTTGTGCCGGTCGATAAGGGTATTTAATATTTGAAGTACGTATAATCGGTTTAGCTAGTTTTTTGTTTAAGTGTAAGCCACCGGCCTGCTGCCCACCGCAGCCCGTGCACCGCCCTCTGCCGCTTGCAGCATTGATTTGTGTGTAATTTAATGCAATTTACATAATATTTTGTTTTTAATGAGGACTAAGGTGATGTTTAAATGCTTTGACTCGGCTTAGTCAGTAGTCGCTTGCCAGTTGCCAGACTACCAAGTAGCGAGTTGCAAGTTGCAAGTTGCAAGTTGGCCATTTGGTAGCCGGTTCTCAGAGCTCAATGCAGTTGCAGCTTATGTTGCACAGTCTAGGCGCCACATATTTCACTGTTAATCCGCATTTGTTTAGCATTTAACTTTTTGTTCAACACATTTTAGACTTTGATCCACGACCTGCCGCAAAAATGCATTTAATTGTCTGACAAATTGGCCGCAACTTAATTAAGGGCGATAAGTTGAGATCTCTTCTCGCGTTTTGTTGTTGTTGTTGTGTTTTTTTTTCTCAACTTGGCATTTTTGTTCTGCAGCTTTCACTAATTAAGTCGCATTGGCAGCGCTATCAGTATGTGGCACACACATATTTCATGTTGATGATGTTGATGGAGTAGCGCCAACTGTCCGTTCTGTTCTCCGGCTGCTACTTGAGAGCGTGTCGCATTGTCGCCCCATTGGGGCCCAATCAAAAGAGCCAAACACCTTTGCAAAATGCACGCGCGCTGATAACATGGCAACGCCTCGGGATTGAGCAACTGCAGCAACCTGATGCTGGTGCCTCTCAAAGTGCCGTCCTTTGGCCGTTAATAAGCGTAGATTATTTATGTTTATTAACCCTTAACATGTTTACATTTTGTAAAACGAGACTCTTAATGTGAACTTTATCATGAGCTGTTTGCAATTGCAATTGCAAGGTGAGGTTCTCCATACCATAAGTTGTTAGGTCTTTGTGGCAAAGGTATATCCTACAATTTACCCAATGGTTGTCCCATATTAATAGTTGCTCACATACTTAAAAAATGATATTTACTTTTTTTTATTGTTACTTTTATTCATGCAAATTGTGAGTAACTCTGGACAAGAGCCACTTACTATTAATAGTTTCTTTTAAATAAGACAAGAGATTGCTAGAATTTAGAATACTGATTTGTACAACTAAAGAACTTTTTGAAAAATAATTAAATATCTGAAGGTGATTGTTTATTTAGTGATAATTAAAGATCATACTCATCTCATATATTCCATATGTAGAGTACATTCATATTCAATATAGCTAATCAATTTTTGGTTAACTGCCAATCGGTTGTCGCTATAGCATTTTTTGCACGTCACCCAAATGCAGGGCAAATGAAATTTCCAAAGCCTGGTCGGTCCACCCCAACGACTGGGGGCAGATGCCGGGGCAGAGTCTGAGGATGTGGATGTGGACGAGATGGCATCGATTTGGCGGCGCTCCTCTGTGTGCGATTTTAATGACGCTGCGCTCTGGGAAAGGGGCGCCACGATCTGGGATCTCTGGACGAACGGAGGAGCTGACATTTGGCGGGACAACGGAGCAGAGCAGAGCAGAGCTGAGCTGCTCTTAATGCATTTTTTTACATGATCATATGCGTTTATCTTTTGTGTTTGGACGGCGGCCAGTTATCGAGCCAGTTTGCTGTGGCACTCATTTAATAAGTTTGTTCTGGCTAAGAGATTACATGAACCTGCAGTGTTCAATCCCAATCATATTTTAGCAATACACAAACACACATATATATATATATATATGTATATAGACATATTTATACTGAAATAGCCAGTGTGTTTGTGAGGCATGCCGGACCCAGAACAGAACAGAATTTCCAGTTTGAAGTCGAGTCTGATATCTGTTGTCGTTGTCGCATTTTGGCCCTTGAGCTGAATTGAGTTGGGTTGGGCTGCGTTTTTCTTATTTTTTCTTACTTTCGGGGTTGTGGTTTCTTTGGAGTATCGTGTGACATATCGAGTGTGAAGTGTCAATTTGAATTTATTGATAACACACTGAGAGGTCGTCGCCCAAAATGAAACGGTGGCCTCTCATCCACATCCACATTCACATTCAGATCCACATCCACATCCACATTCAGATCCACATGCCCAAACGAGATCAACCAATTACAGGGGAATAAATTGTCCACTCAAGTGCCTGGGAGCCCATTGCATTGGAATTTATGAAATGAAATGTGATTTGCGGATCGCGCAATCAGCGCCACACTCAGACAGACGGACAGACAGTCAGACAGCCAGACAGACAGACAGACGGATGGACACACAGCGCTCATCAGCCGCAAATTGTTATTTATCACAGGGTGCTCTATAAATTTGTTCAGCAACATTTTGAAAGAGACAGAGATAGAAAACCCTAGAGAGAGAGAAAGAGCGTCTAATCAATTTGTGATATGTCTAAATCAATGATTGAGAATGTCGTTGTTGTTAAAATGGAGAGCTAGAAATCAGTTCCAGTCAGACAGACAGTGTGTCTGTCCGCTCCGTCTGTCTGATTGTCGCTTTTGTCTGTTCGCGCTTATTGACAACAATTCGATGCGGCTGCGACGACAGGAAACATCTTGTAAAACTAGCAAATGCAACATGTTGTGAACATGAAAGGGCCACAAAAGAGAAGTTGTGGACTCAAGAAAGACACCACCATGCCACAGATTGCCGGCTTATCGAGCCAACAATGAGAGCAACAACATTATAATGGACAGCGCCCAAACTGTGGCGACGCCACACGCGCGATCCACACAGCACCGCCATAGCACCACTGCCAGAACCGCCCAGCACCACTTCTCGCCTCATCCATTTGGACACGCTGCGCACCGGCCACGATAAATAAAAGCGGCGCTGGTGAGCGTCGAGGCGACAATGAAACGTCTATTTCCCCACATGTCCACATATCCACCAGTCCACCAGTCCGCCAGCCTGCCAGCCTGACAGGAAAGCAGCCAGGCAGGAAGGCAGCCAGGCAGGAAGGCAGTAAGGCTGCAAGTTTGGCTGGCAAGCCCAGGACAAGAAACCAACAACCAACCATCGAGGGCCGATCGAGGGCCGGACTAATGTACACACGAATGTGTTGCAATTGTCACGCCAAGTGAAGTTACAAATTTATGAATGCCAAAAAGACTGCCTCTCGCCAAGCGGCACACTCGAAAAAAAAACACATATATATTTATATATTTTTGTATAACTTTTTTCTGAACAACTTTATTTTTTAAGATATAAACAATATCTCAATCAAACATTTTAAAAATTCCCAAAAAGAAAGCTTAAGACAAAATATCTATTTTCTGATCAATTATAAATACACATTCTTTTAAAAAAAAATTATAGACATCGTCTCAATCAAAGGATTTCCTTTTTTTTTTTTGTAAAATATTGGTATATTTTTTTCTGAGTGTTTTCAAGACGACAACGAGTCGTGTGCTCGACGTGGCACGCGGCAAACAGCAACAGCAACAACAACAACAACAACAAAAGCAAAAACACAAAAACCCATAAATATGTTAAGAGTCAGAGTCAAAGTCAAAAGTGTTGCGGTTTCTGCATCGATTTCGTTGTGGCAAACACACAGCGAAACTTTCTCATTAAGCAGAAGAGTTCAGGCCAACGACAGCAAGGTTAAATGTGTTGCAACATATAACAAACAAACAAACAGCATCAGTCTGTTGCGACCGGAACAAAAATGTCACAAAATGTGAGAAATGCAATTATGAACATTGAGAAGGAATCGCAAAAATGAGTCGATGAGCGCTGAAATGTTGGAATGCCACTCTTTGGTTAAATAATGGTGCACAATAACTGCACCAATTGAAACTATATATATAGAACTTGAAAATTAAATTGTTTTTAAAATATTTACTAAGCATTAGCAAAGATTTACTTATATCATCTTAGAATAACTTGCAACAACAATAATCAAATTTGGAAATAATTTACATATTCTAGAGTTTAATATGGAAAAAATATTTTCTCTACATTTTTTTAATCAAATCAATTCCCATTAAACGGTCCATAAAATATTGATAAAATATACTCAAGATTTTATTTGACTTTAATACAATAAAACACTTATCTTTAATACATTTGGATATCACATAGTTTTTATTACATTCCAAACTATTATCATCAACAAAAAAATGCATAATCTAAGGAAGGGTATTCAAATCAGTGCCCGCATTTCTGGAGCACCCACAAATCATGTGGCTGAAACGCGTTTAAATTGGGTTGAAGCTCCATTTGTGGTCTAGCGATTTGGCCAGCATTGCTAAACTAATAGCCAATTTAAATGAGATGGCCGGGCCCAAAAGAAGAGCCAAAGTCGAGTCGCAATTGTAATTAAATCGCAATATGGACGGAGCCAGACAACTTTTACGTGGCAGACAGACAAATATGCTGGTCCCCAACAGCCGGTTCCGGATCGGATGGGATCGGATCCGATCGGTATGGAATAAGTTGCAAAAAGCTGTTGCAGAGAGATGATGATGCTGCTGCCGCTGCTGCTGCCGCTGCTGCTGCTGCTGGAGCTGGAGCTGGAGCTCATCATCATCAGTGGTTCGGCTGGGGCATTTCAATGATTTATTGAATTTAAATCACTTGTATTGGCAACAGTCCCGCTGTGAATTTGTGACATTTTGGTAAACGAAAAATGTCAGTTACGATTTTTTATTAGCTGCACTCCCCAGAGCCGACAAACTGATGAAGTCCAAGCTGCAGTTCGAGCTGAAGTTGAAGTTGCAGTCGGAGTTGGTTTTTGGGTTGGGATTGGAAATGGAAATGGAAATGGCTAGGGCTAGGATTTAGCCGAAGATGAGGTCGTGTGCATGATGGCGTTACGGTATATGGCCATAAAGCCGGTAAACTACTGTAAAATATAGTTCAAACTCATTTCTATCAATAATAAATTCCGTTTGCGGCCATAAAAACTCGTTCGACGAACATAAAAGCGAACCGAGCGTTGAAGTTGCTTTTTTTTCCTTCATCTCTCTAATAAAGTTATTAACTGGCATAAAAGTGCAGCTTATGCAACGTCTTTGGGGTAACGAGTCTTGTTAAAAGCCCATAAAAATTCAAAATATAACACAGCGCACTGGCCATAAATGCATATAAATGCCTGGAAGGCCGCATTCGTGTACCAGAAACCGATGACATGTTCGTTCATTAATTAGAAAGCGATCGAGCAATCCCAGAGATCCCAGAGAACAAAAATATACTAAAAATACAAAATATACAAACCATGCGACAGCTCCTAATTAGAAAAACCCGAAACGACTTCATTAGAAAACTATAACACGCCTGTTAACGTCATGTTGCATGTTTCCACAATGCGGGTACAGCTCCAAGAATAAGGCTTAATGATCAGCTCCAACATAACTAAATGGAACTATCGAGTCTGGCCTTTTGTTTAGGTTATCTTCTTCTTCTTTTTTGGTTTGTCCAAGATTTAATTATTTGATGGGTATACGAGTCAATACAGTGTAAATTCTTAGCTGGTAAATAGCTAAAAAACACTCTGAAATCGCTGTAATAAAGTTTTGGCTGTATTTTATGCATTTTCATAGCCATTATCGCGACGGCAGAGCGTCATAATAACAATTTCAGTGACATTCCAAAGGCGTTCCAAATGTTGATCTATGGCCTTTTGGCCATGCCATGGCACTCATAAATCTGTGGTGCCCAAAAACCCGAACCCAAATCAAACATATTTATATGACAAGCAAATCACTTAGCCATGGCTAAAATGGTTTAGGCGTACCAAAACCAGCACCTTCCCAGTGTTCTTATTTTCTTATTTTTTACTTCATGGCAAATTGAATTCAATTGGCGTCACGACTCGTACGGAAAATCAATTTTTATGATCAATCTCACTCTTGGCGTGCCTCGAAATTGGCAAATTAGATAGCGAAAATTGCCCCAACCATCAGTTTTCCCAATACATCGTATATATGTGTATGTGTGTGTGTGTGTGTGTCGAATAAAATATAGGAGGGCAATTTATTTATTCGATTTTCTATTTTGAGACCAAACCTAAACGAGAAAAATTAGATGAGAAAAAGTTAATATTTAAAGCGATTAGATTTTATCGCATTTATCGTTATCACAATGTCGGCATCTCGGGCGCATCTTTCTCTTGTCTCAAAGTGAAAAATTTTAAAAAATATTCAAATAAAAATAAATAAAACGAAAACAATGCACAGAGGCATGGGAATGCTTAATTAATTGCATCGCTCTGCAGACTCCGCATTTACAGAATCCAGACCCAATGAAAAACTTGTAGCCCTAATGACTTGCTTTGACACTTTACCTTTGTCTTAACATGTCCGACGAAAATCAACCAACAACAAAAAAAAACTCCTGGGGCCCAAGCCCCATAAATTTAACGGTAATTATGTCAGTTTATTTGGAGCAAAGCGTCTGTTAATTTATGTATGCAGCCAAAAAGCCAAAAAGAGAGCTGAAAAAATGGGCGGCATTTTGGGCAGTTCACAATTAGATGCTGATTTTGGTACATAAACAGCAGGTGACAACAAAACACACACACACACTCTACACACTCCACACACACACATACACACGCAAACACACTAATGCTGAACATTTCTCTATAATGTTTAACTAACAACGCATATTTTATAAAGCGATAAAAGCCTTAATAAATGCACAAATCTACACATATGTAAAATTGAAAACAGCTTGAACTGAAGACGGTCAAACAAATATTACAAGTTTGCACTGATTAAGAAAATAAAAAACGTTTACGGAACAGCACGATTCAAAGTTTTATTTGTAGCGCCACTTTTTGAAGAAACAAAGTTCACAAGGGAATTTTAAGGAAAAAAAAAGTTGAAATCACTGTTGTAATGCATAAAATATCGATAATTCTTTAACAACGTTTTTTGACGATGTAAACATTTATTTGGTAGTTTTCTTTTTAATTATCCGAAATGTTGAAATGTTTAAAAGAATTTGATTTGGATTATCTTTTAATAAATATTAAAACATTAAGATTTGCTAAATGCTATTATTGAATTACTGATGTTTTAAATTAGTACTGAATATTTGCTTAAAGAGATTACAGAACTAATAAAATTCAATTGTCTGAGTAAGCAGAAGAGTCAAAATTTATAATTTACATTTTGATATTATGTATATTAATTTAGCAATATTGAATTTACATACAACTTCATATTTTATATAGAAAATAACGTGAAAGGTTATTTTATAAGAGATCTTTATAATTTAATTAAAAATAAATAAAATATTATAAATCCAATTAACAAAAATAAACTACTCTAAATATGGATGATAAATAAATACTTACAAGTCTTGAAAACTCTTTTGCCATTCATTACAAAGTATCCTCAGCAATTTGAACATTGTACAAAATCCTACACAATCCAACAAAATTTATAGAACTCCCCTCCGAAATCATTGATATCATTTTAATTACAATATAAGTGCCAGGCCATAAACAACTGCAGAGTTTCTGTTGCATTAAGTGTAGGAAAGACTATTGAGGGAGATGTGTCGCCCCCTTCTGTGGCATTTACCACCCAGGCATTTGTCAACGCTGGCGCCAAGTGAATCACACCGATATCCACTCGGTGGCAAGTGCCACAACCGGGTGACTTATTTGCAATCTAATTAAGTTGTTAAAATGAAATGTGACGCATGTTAAAGATCTCATACATATTTGACACGATTAAATTGGATTTAAGTGCAAATAAGATGCTTTTAGGGCTGCGGATTCAAGAATTCCACGAATTGAGAAACCCAAATCGTATTCCTCATTACATAATCAGAAAATAACAAATTATTGTGCATTTTTCAATTATTTTTGCAGTTCAACTAAATATTAAAATGTCTTAAATTAATTAAGTTACATCATAAATAATTTTAAAAAATATAATAATAAGAAAAAGTATATAATTTTTGTTTCTATGCAATTCCAGAAAAGATTCATTTTCCCTTATGTGGACTTTTGCCTAACCAATCAGATCTTAAGATTTGTATTTGATTTTTCTAGTGTTGTTTTTTTGCGGATGTATTTGTTTTTGTGGCAGGTTTGACTTGTCCGGTGGCGTCCTTCACACTTGGACGTCATAAATTATCCTCGTAATGAGTTGCAACAGGCGCCGCCGCTGCTGGTTGCTGCTGCTACAAAAAAAGGGGCTACCCATTGCCACATTCGAATTGCATTTAAAATACATTTAAAAACGGGCGCGCCATTTATCATGTTGGTTTATTTATTGCGTCTAGCTGGCTGGATTGCTACCGATCTGCCCAAGCCAAGATCAACCTTAGTAAATCCACACACATATATATATACATATATGTATGTACTGTATCTGCCTCGATGAATAATTGCCACCATCTACGCGGAATGTTATCAGCGCCATAATTAAATAACGCCAGGAGGTGCCTGCTGCTTCTGCTGCTGCTGCTGCTGCTGCTGTTGTTGCAAGTTGCAAGTTGCCACCATCGGCAACTCGCTGGAGACACTAAATGTCTTTCTCTCACTCTAGAGAGCGCTGACTCTCATCCCATCTTAGCTGCGATCGCTGATCATGTAATTTTAATTACCATGATGATCGAGCAATATTCTTAGCCAACATATTGAGGGGTCATACTCATGTTTATATACAAAACAATCAAATCAATTAAACGGCAGCCAACAATCGATCAATTTGCAATCACTTTCAGAACTGCTGATCATCTGCAAAGCGAAAGGAAAGCAACTTCCAATTAAACGTCACGTTAAATGATGCGTAAAATTGCCCGCCTGCTGCCGGTCTTGAATTTGCGGTCTCCAGGTTAACAGAGACTAACACATCAGACTGAGACAGAGAGAGAGAGAGAGAGAGTAAGAGAGAGAGGGAGGAGGAAGGAGGCTGGTGTGGAGGAATGTGCAATGATCGCCGGTTCTGGCCATCTTCTTCTCGTGCCCGGCTCTAAATGTGACAGTGTAATAAAAAATCAATTTCACAATAAATATATCTCGCTTACTGGCTGGCTGGCTGGTGAGGCGAAACCAGTATATCTTATCACAGCCAGGCATCGGAGAGCGTGAAGTGGTACTTACGCATCGGGTACAGGCCGAGATCTGGAGATCAGTTAGGGGATCAGACAGAGAGCCAGACAGTCAGACATTCAGGCAGCCAGCCAGCCAGGCAGGCAGGCAAATGAAAAGTGTGGTAGCCCAACTGTCAGCGATTGATGTAGCAGCCCTTTATCATTATCACATCACATCTGGACTGAGAGCAGGTACACACACACACACATCCACACACACACACTAAGACTTGCCACAGGACAAATGCCTAAGCAGCGCGTCAGCGTCACAGAGTCTGGGCCAAGAGATTACGAGAGAGAGAGAGTGAAACACAAAATACAACTTGCTGTTTGGAACATACCTATAAAAAAATGAAGAAGAAAAAAAAAGGAAAAAAGAGTCTCGCAAAACAGCGCACAGATTCATCTTCGATCAGCTCAGCTGTGGCATGTCGTTTGCCATGGGTTATCTTAAAAACCTTGTTGTCGTCTTAATTATTGCGTTAATGAGTTTTCTGTTTACTTTTTCAGTTAACCCGTTTACAACAGCCGTTTCGTGCTATTATCAATCAATCGGCGATCGAAGCGATCGAAACGATCGAAACGATCGACTTGCGGCCAACAACAAGACCATTTGGCTCTTTGGCTGTTTGGCAACGCAAGGATCGGAATCTGCGGCATGATCATATGCAACGATAAGCACCACCAGCAGCTACATACAATATGTATTTGTATAATAAATAGTGTGAGCGCTATCGCCTGCACAGATATTTATGAAGAGACCAGATGATAAGCGATCTTACTTTGCATGCCGCGGAGCTTCCTTTGAATCCGAATCATAAACACCGACAGGATATTCAAATATGGAAAAAAAAGAAGAAGAAAGAAAATGTTTTTTTTTTGTTTTTTTTTTTAAATATACCACTTGTGTGGGGGTCACAGGTGAATCGTTGCGAGTGATTTACCATGTGAACTGAACTCAGAACTCAGCGATGCAATTTTAATTAGCATGTTAAATTATTGCCACAGAATGCAGCAGTTCAATATACAAATTAACTGGGTGTGTGTTGTGTGTGTTGTGTGTGTGCGGTTCCAAATCATTGCTCAACAAACCCAACTTGATTAATTGTGGGAGCAAAGATTTCCCACTGTGAGAATAGGGCTAAGTTGAACAAAGGAAGGGTTCACAGCACCAAGAGGGTTCCTCCCCCTCTCTCTCTCTCTCTTTCTCTCTCTCTCTCTCTCTCTGTCCAGGCCAGTTCTATTTCCAAGTCGAGCATGAAACCCTCGATGAGCATTGAGGCGTGCGGTGTGCGGAGTAGGCGGTTTGTAGGAGTGAAAAATTAATGATTTGTTGATTTATGAATTGACTCGAAAGTTCAAGTCAAGTGTTCAATGATGAGTGCAGCGATCTCAGCCTGTGCGGTCCCCAGAGATTTCTGATATATCTGTAGGCATATACGAGTGTAATTGAATGCGATCGGATCATCGAAGCACAGAGAAACAGAGACTGCTGATGGTTTTGTGGTTGATAACAATGCACCTAAAAATATTGGACAAAACCTACTCTTCAGAACTGTTAGAACTCAGGTAGCTCTGCTAAGAAACGTACTGTATTCAAATTCACGAAATTGGGACACTCATCAAAACTATCTCTTAAGAAGATGAGTTTTGTTTCCAATTGTAGCTAAAAATAATAATAAAAAAAATCGTACATTAATTACCAAAAATGCTGATATTAAGCAATATAGTAATTTTCGGGTAAATTTTACATTTTGCAGCTATGAGAACAAAAAAATACTTGCTTTCGAAATTACTGCGATTAGAATTCAATTTATTGATCAAATCCAATTCACAATGTTGTATTTAGAGGTATTCCGAAGATCAATAATTCAATGGAACTCGTAACATCAGTAAAGTACATAAAAATAGTTTACGAATTCAAAAGGAATATTGACCGAAATGAGTTCTCGACATTACGGTTTAAAGAGTTCAGAAGCCGATAGGGCTAGAAAAACAAAAGAGGCGGAAATGGCTTTACGAATTTAAAAGTCTTAAAAGAAATATTGATCAAAACAAATTCTTTATATTAGGGTTTAAAGAGTTCAGAAGCTGATATGGCTGGAAAAACAAAAGATTTGTATTAAGATAGCCCGAAGTGTTTTAGGAATTCAGAAGCTTTATCTGCTACCAAAACTATTTGCAATAAAATCTATTCTAGCACAACATCAACTGGCATCAACAATAGAAGCAAAAGTCCAGAACTGTGGACTCCATTTGAGAGAGAGGCAACATCAAGTGCTTCTTCGGCAGTATTCGTTTGCATTTCTTTGAGTTCGGTTTACGACTGTGGCACATTCGTTATGGGTGCGGCTAAGAAGGCTACCAGATGAGAGCCCTTTGCCGCAGGTTGCATTCTTATGCTAATCGAGCGACCAACAATGGAATAAGGGCCTAAAAGATCATAAACTGGAGCAGAGATCAGGGAGCAGAGAGCAGAGCTGGAAGCATTTGGTAGCCAAATGGTAGTCGCTCCACATTTTGTTACGCATCATCTGGCATTGGGTGGGGTAAAATGGCTTGTAGCGATAGTTAGTCGCGTATTGTTTGCGTCTCAATTTACGGCCCAAAGTGAAAAGAGTCGGCTAACAAAAGTGTCTTAAGCACAAGCATAAAAGTGGCAAAATAAAATCTAATTTACAGCGCTAATGATAATTTGTTGTTCAACCTCGGTTTGCTTTTGTTTTTGATTTAATGCCACAACATCAGCCAAAAACACTAACAATAACAACAGCAGCAAACAGACAAACAAATAAATAAAAAAAATAAACAAATAAACAAATGAAAGAGACTGGACATAATTGCTACAACTTAAAAAATCACAACAAATGAGCAACAAACCGCTTAAAACTCTGAATTGATGACTGATTCAAAACTCACAGTGCATTCAAATTGATTACAAAACACCGGACAACAGACAGGCAGATAGACGGACAGACAGATGCGGACGAGTCCTGTCCTTCGTCGTCTCCTGCTAAACATGACTCGGCAGAATTGAGCCGAGTTGAAATGAGTTTGTTTGGCAGCCGCTTGTTTTTATTGTTTAGCTCGTTATCAAGTCAAAATAATCAGGCGCAGCGCGCTAACAATTGTCATTGTTAAAGCCGAGAGCCATCCAGGAGCCTAAGATCGAACACCAGCCCCGAACAGAGCCCCGAACAGAGCCCCAACTGCAGCTCCAACTCCAACTCCAACTCCACTTGGAGGCGTCGAGTGCGACGTCTCAAAATGTGCCCCATCATTGCCACCGGCCATAAAAGTGAAGCTCCTCATCATCACCAGCAGCAGCAGCGGCAGCAGCCTCCCCGAACAATGCAACATGATTCGCGAATTATAAATACACGCGCTGAGTAGATCAGTACTAAAATCGAATAAAGCACCCAACTTGCAATACTCTAAGAATTGGAAACATGAAATGGAAGCCTGAAGACCCATTTAATCCTCTTTCAGTTCAACTTAATCTTAATTTATTGGTTTATTCATTTTCATTCACTTGTCAACGAAATGTTTAAATTGAGTGGCAGACATGAAATATTAAAAAATATATTTAATTAACAACTATTAAAACCTTTCTTCTAAACATACAAACATAAAGTTCTCGGTTCACAGTAAATTATGTAATATTGTAAAATTTATTTGTTGAGCTACAACAGATAAATATATAAATAAATATTATATTGTGAACTAAATTAGATGTTTGAAAATCAGTTTTAAAGTTTATATTAATTATTAATTATTGGTAATTTTAACATAATTGTTAGCTAGAAGTGAAACTTCAAGAAAATTAGTTTAATAAATTAAATAATATATGAACAGCTAAAATAATTACATAAAATAATATTAGTCTCTTATTAAACAGAAAACATATACAAGAAAAAATAAAATAATAAATTTGGTCGCCTTGCAATCGAAGCATAAGAAAATAACTTATAATTTAAGAATATTTAAGAACAATTTGAGCAAAAATATATATTTAAGTAAATTTTATTTTGTTTTGTGGCATACATATTAAGTTAAGATTCATTTTCCTTTCACCTCGAACGTGTAACAAAGTTCACATAAAAGTTAATGTTCCCGTTTAGTGAAATGTTCGCCAAATGCATTTTCGTAAATTTCTGGAGCAATATAATCGCAGGCAGCAGGCTCTAAAATTAAGCAGCAGCAGTCATCGTGGCCCTCAACCGTAATTGTGGCAAGTGGCGCGCTCGTGTGTTGCAGTTGCAGTTGCGGTTGTTACGCTCACTGCTGCTGCTGCAGTTGCTACTGCGCAAGCTAACAAACAACTTTGAACAGAAGCCAAAACGTGTCGTCCTTTTGAGTCACTTGAGTTGCACAGAGACTGCATCCTCAGCAGCGGCAGAAGCAGTCCCAGCTTCCACCTCGAGTCTCAGTCTCAGTCTCCGTCTCTGTCTACGTCTTTGCCACAGAAGCATCGTCGTCATCGTTGACGGTGTTGTCATGGACATGGTCTTCAGTACGTGGCAACGGCATCGTTTTTAATTAAACAATGTAAGCAAAGGCAACAAGTAAAAGAAGTGAAAAGTGGTCTACGCCAGAGTGCCCGACTCGGAGATACCCTGTACCCAGCTATGAATATTTACTTTCGGGTTAATGTTTGCAAAAATATGCTTTCAGAGTTATGCATTATTTAATGTGAATCACATTTTCCAGAACACTTAAAAATATATTATAAGCAAATCTGCTTTAGAATGAATCGATAGAGAAAGTAAGTGAAGCCAGTGCTTCTATCATGTGATAAAAAAATGCTTAAATATTAAAAAAAAATCGATTGATCGATTAATCGTCTGCCCTTCGATATCCTTATTATATATATATTAAAGTCAAGCATTTACTTTACACCCATTTTAAATTTATATAGGGTATCTTGCCAGCATTCGGTGTGAAGTGCCGTCTTCGCTGTCTTGCAACTTACGCCTCGCTTCCCTCTACTCTAGGGAAAGGGAGAAGGGAAGGGTAGCCACCAGTAGTCAAGTTCAACTTGGTGAGTTATGAGTTGCGCAATCACGACTTCTTGTCTTGCTGCTCGACTCGGTGGACTCGGTGGAGAAGTGGACTCGGTGGAGGAGTGTTGCAGTGTTGGGCTGATTAAGTTTTAGAACAAATGAATTAAAAACGTGCGCTTCGGTTAGCTGAGATCATGTCTGGCCGAAGGTGTGAAATAATTTGGCCAGAGCGCACTTTACCTGCCAACATGGCTCGGCAGGCCGCAGCTGCTGTCAAGGATCAGCCGAGCTGAACTGCTTTTTATGGCTATTGGAATAACCGAAAAAGGCCCTCGAAAACGCACAGCTGCCTGGAAAGTTCTCAGCCTGATTTACCTGCAGTTGATTTCAGTCTCTCAAAATCGAGACTCTTGAAAAGCTTCAGATTTTGTGTCATGGCACACGAAACGATCTCCGTTTAAAGATAAAATATTGTAATTCATTTAAATGAACAAATCAAAAAATGTTTGTGAAAACAAAGAAATGTCCACTTGAGGAAGAGAAAAAGAGACACAGAGAGGGAGAGGAAGATAGAGAGACAAAGAGTGAGAGAGTGCAGCAGAGTCAAAAGACGCAGTGCCTCAAAAGACAAAGCTAAGTCTCTGAAGGCAGATTGTTGTGATGTGATTACGTCAAAATTATTAAAACAGTCTCCGAGCTGAGCTGAGCCGAATTTGGCCCGGGCTTCGCATATCGTAATATTCGTGTACGTCATGTTTCACAATTCGTCTGCCGCGTTTGATCGACACTGATCTGAGATAAGACACCCAAATAACCAAATAACCAAATCAACCCAAGACCCAAAAATAACCAAGGAAAAAAAATAACCCGAAACTTCAAATCATATCGGAATCGGGGTATCCACTACCCAGCCCAGTCCAATCCAATCCAGAGTCAAAGTCGGAGACAAGTGCATTTGCATCACGAGCCGTGTGAAACAGCTTTCCCAAAAAAAAATAAAAAAAAAATATCTGAAATCAAGAATACTTTGCTTGTTACTCAATGAAATTTGTTGAAAATTTTGAACAACGAAAAACATTTTCACCATCATCCGGACATACATAAATGTGCATTATGTATGGATCGTTTAAGGGAGAGTTGAGGGGATAGCATTGTCTAGTAACAGTTTTATGCTTTGACAGGCGTTACACACACACACACACACACACACACACACATACACACAGGTTGACAACAATGCCATTAGCCCCAACAAAGACACCACAGCGACAATTGACAAGCGGCAGAAATGGACAAACTTAACTCGACTTGTGCAACAAGAACGAATAGCAGGCAGCAGCATGTAGCCGAATATTTAATACCCTAACGAATATAACAAATTATGGAGAGGAACATTTGATATACACTGAGCTCTTATTCTGAAGAAATAAATTTTAAATATATGTCTAAAGAGATATGTTAAAGTTTCCATTCGATTAATCAGATGGAAGATATATTTTATACTCTATCACATATCTGTCATCTAATGTAGACTAAAAGAACTTTTTATGAATATAATATAAAAAATATATATGATAAGTGCGCTTAGTAAGGATGTAATCAATAAAGAGGTTAGCTACGTCTTTAATCTACTGAAAGAGTATATGTAAATATTAATCAAATATTTCAAATTACATTTATCATTTTTTAAAAAATAAATGCATTTTTAAATTGCAGATTTTGCAATAAAAATGAAAATATTGCAACAACAACTCGCCTGAAAATGATGTATTTTATGTAGAAATTCATTTCAAGGCGCCACATATTTTGTGAGGAAGTAACGATACTCATTCCTAGGGTATTAACACATGTATAGTGAAATACTTAGTTATCAATGGTTATTGTATGACACTTCTTGGTGTGAACCTGCTGGCAATGCCATTCTCATTCTCATTCTCATTCCCATTCCCAATCCCATTCCCAATCTCATTCACATTGTCATGAGGTGCTCTAATCGCTCGCTAAGCTGCTGCTGCTGGAGAGAGAAAATAAAAAGCAGGCAGCAGGCTTTGATTATTAGATCGTAGCAGAGACTATTCAAAAAGCACAATAGCCTGGCAGAGTTTGTAGTCTAGTCTAGAGTCTGTCGACTAGCTTTGTGCTTGTTTTTTATCTGCAGTTTCCTAGGAAAGCCAAACAACGCAAAAAAAAAAAAAAAAAACGAAAAAACAAAAAAATACAAAACAGAAACAGAAATCTTGACCACGTTTGCACACGCATCCGGCCAGGGAGCTGAAAAACTTACACGTCTGGAGTCGTGTAATATGCAAACTAGTCGACGGAGGGCGATAACTGTACAGATAAGGCACACTGTACGTGTACAAATTGCAGACACTGTAAGGCAATTTATGTTGCTGGCACGATCCCAACAAACGGCTTACCTGCACAAAACTAAAGCAAACTGAAGGCGACTTTTTGGAATCACAGCTGCTGCAAAGGATTTAAACGAAATCGTTAGGTAAGTTCCTTAAGCGCCAGGACTACCTGTACCTGAGTAAACTGAAACGAGTATTTACTACCTGTAGCTGTGCAAGATATAAACCAGGACAACAGAGCACTTTCCACACATTCCGCCGACACCAATCAAACAGACAACAACTTCAACAATTTTCTGCGGACACAAAGAAAATGCTACGAAATAAGAAGTTTTACAAGCACGCCTTGGAGGCGCAAAAGATGAAGCCCGAGGAGCCACTGGTTCCCAATTATATAGACAATCTACATGAGATATTCTTTGAGCAAATATTCGAGAGAATCGATTACCTCAGTGATCAGGTGCGAATGGCTCGCGCCTATCCACAATTTCTGCCACAGATCTTGAAAATGTGGCAGAAGCGTTGGCATTATCGGATTGTTGGCCCAAATACACCATTTCTGGGTCTGCTGGATATCGAGGATTATGTGTTCTTCATGGAGCATATGGCCAGTCGTTTCACCGAGCTGCATGTCCACGAGGATGGCGTTGGCTCCTTTGCCGAGTTTTACGATTACATAACTCACTTGTGCGATATAAACATAACCCGTTTCACCAATGTGGAATCTTGTGTTCTGGCTGGAAATCCCAATACTATGGTCGATGAGGATGTACGCGACTTGACTGTGATGCTGCCGAATCTGAAACGCCTGACGAGCTGCATGAATCTATCCGGCGTTTATATGCGTGGATTCAGGAAACTGGAGCAACTGGTCTTCAAGTCGATGTATCATTCGGTGCCATTGGACAGCCGCTGGATGCAGGAGATCTGTCTGAACATGTCCCAATTGCGTGTCCTCGACATCACCGATTCCTTTGACAGCTGTGTGCGGCTCCATGACATTAAGCTGCCCAATCTCCAGGTGCTTAAGATCAATCTGAGCAGCATTGAGTGCATTGTATCCCAGGTGCTCCAGTTGCCCAAGTTGCGCAAATTGGCCGTGCGCTTCGATGATTCGCGACAGCTGCACGCGGATCAGGAGACCATCTTCCAGCAGATCATTGTGGCGAAGAGTGAGTGCATCACACGAATCGCCCTCAACAATGAGGTGGTGCAGTTGCCGCCCCGTTGGCAGCACAGTCTGCTGATGGAGCTGCCCAAGCTGCGGGCGCTGGTCTGTGAGAATTGGTTTCATGACGATTTCTTTTTGGATCACCGCCATATGCCGTGCGAACAGATGCAGGTGCTCAGCTTCAGTGGCTGGGAAGTGGTGCGAGAGTTTCAGTTACTCGAACTGGTCTCCGAATGTCCCCAGCTCACCCAGTTGGCGCTAAATACGTATCACACTTCTGTGGATAAATTGCTGAAGTTGCACAGCATTCGCAGCTTGGAGCGCAACGCGAAACCACTTCAGGTGTTCAGTGACATCATGTGGGCAAATTTGACGCCCAACGATTATCAGCATTGGAGGTGCAATAAACATGTCCAAGTGACCTGCGATGGCAGCGACTACGATTACCAGGAGGATGGATTTGAGTTTGATTTTGTCTAATCTTCAGTTTATACTCTACAAATTGTAAATACTTCATAGCACTTAAGTTCTTGGAATATTGTACAAACAGTCGCTTGGAAATTAATCTTTTGAAATTTTATGACACTTACTCTTAAACCTTTTTAATACTATTATAATCTTAATCTATAATCTTATAAAAATAATAAATCATTAATTATAATCCGCAAATGTTTTTTTTTTGTGTTTTGCAAATTGACCAGCATCTTTTTAACAACAAAATGCTGCTTATGTGCAATTTATATAATAAAAAAAAACATACATAAATAAAACTCATATTCAAAAAATAATACTTATCTTTCATAATTTGGTTGAAAAACTACAAAAACAAATAAATTACATGCAGACAACAATTGCCTTTTGGAAACGTAATTGCATTGTTTTTGCAGTAACTAACTTTTGGAAATAAAGACGCACACATTATCTAAAATGAAAAACAACCAAACAACTTTCCCCCTCCGCTAGTCATTTTCCTCATATGTGTCTCAGGCTCTCTTATTTATACTCATTGCAGCGCTTTAGGGCCCCTCGGCTGCGGCTTTATCCAAATGGAAAAATCAACACATTTTATGGCCTGGCCAAGAGATTTAACTGTGCTTTGGGCCAGCACTCTCACATAAAGACAGGCATTGGCAATGGCAACTGGCAACTGGCAACATGACCTCAACTCCACTCACTTGGCCAGTTCATTTTTGCAAAGCATAAATTATTTGATTTGATTGAGTCGGAAAATGAGTTCGCAAAGTGCCCAAAGCGTTTGAGACTGCAGCTTGAGTGGCCACTTGGCCAAATACTTACTACAGTGTTGGGTAAGGCTAAGACTGACTCAATATCACACATGGAGAATGTGAAATTGACAATGTTCAACTTGGCAAATTAGCAGTAAATATAAATGATTTAAGCGAATGCAAATCTCAATTATCGACACATATAATTAGTAAATATAATTGTTATAAATATTTATATACAAAAGGAACTGATATATTGGATATTATTATTTCTGGCATAAGATATAAAGTTCAAATTTATGCATTTTTTGTAGCTTACTATAATAATAATTACTATAAAATATAATAGTAATCTTAACGATTAAGTAAGTAAAAAACTCTCCAAATTAAAATAAACTATTGATAATATACTATGCATCGAGAGTATTAAACAACATTCGAAAAATATGCTAAAACAGCTTTATAAATTAATTACAATTTTGAAATAAATTTCTAAAATACTGCTTCAATACCTTATCCCATATTGCGTTAGAAACCAATCAAATTTATCAGACACACTCAGAATATAGTTATGTTAAAGAACCACACCATGTTCCTTAAAAGACTTTACTAGTTTTAATTTAGCAAAACTACTTTTAAATATGACTCAGTGTATTTTAATCATTCACCTGATCCTTTCAAATAATTGTCAATGATATTTTTTGCCCGTCCCTAGTGGATAATATGCGTAACTCTTGCCAGGTTGCGTTCAATGAGCATGTGAGGAAATGAAGCAATTTTGAATAATGTTCAAACTGAAAACGATTTACATAATTCTCCTCAAAATGAGTAAAAAATAATCGAGCCAAACTCCTGTTGCTTTCGTTTTCCATTACGTGACACCGCTGAGCGGCACTGGCTGAGTTAAGTTATTGGCCGCACTGACAAGTCAACACAAAGTCAGCACTGGACTAATTTGTGGGCTCCAATGTGGCCGAGAGATTAAAATGCAAACGAAGCGGCCGAAACAACCGACGGAATGTGCCACAGTCGGCGACTTGGCGACGACAGTTTGAAGTGGACAATATTTAGAAATAATGGACTATTAATTTATGGCTGGCGTGGACCGTTGCCAGTTCCCAGTTCCCAGTTGCCAGTTGCCATTTCAGTGATTAAAAGGGGGCGGTGGGGGTGGGTTGAGAGACCTTTTGAGTGTTATCGATAAATGTTAGCCGTATATTTATGGCTTTTTCATTAATTGACTAATTGCAGGGGGTTTTGTACCTGCACCACTTAAGGCCGAAAACTAATGCGGCCAATTAAAGGCATTCCAAATTGGACCCACTCTGACTAATTTCTCTATTAATTTTATTTAACATGCACAAAAAAAGGGTCGCTCGGGTCGCAATTCGTCATGGTCTCAAAAATAAATTTTAAGGTGAAATTTTTGAACGAGTTCCAAGTTCAATTCGTTCAGAGCCATAACTAGTGGATTTGCGGATGATGTTAACGAAACCAAAACCGAAATGAAATTAAATGATTTCATTTTAGCATAATTAAATTAAACGCAGACGGTTTAGTGTGTCTCCTTAAGTGGTGCACTGTGTCCAATAAACTCAATCGCTCAGCCCCATAAATACTGCGATAAGACTTAGACTAAGGCAGAGTTACCGGCCCGTTTGATATTGTTCTTCAGTATGAATAGTAGCTGCCGTTTCCACTGTTCTCAGGTCATGTGAAATGTTGCATCCAGAACGCCATAAAACCTCGTATAATTAGTGAGCGACAATACAGTAGTTAAAACTATCCATTTTGGGAACTTCACCTGCGAGATAGCGTTGCAATGATTGATATTGGGCATCAAGTGTTACCGTTATTTTCGAAAGAGGTAACAACTCTGTAGTTGTCATTTAACAAATTTGAATTTCCTATCATAAAATGCCTTAGCTAAATTTAACATTGTGAGAGCAAAGGTGATTTAACTGGCCAATTAATTTCACATTTCTTGATTATGTGAAAATATTCTCAGATTACTTTAGTTTTTGATTTTCCATTCCCATGCAACAATTTTGTATTTTTTCTGATAATATTAAACTATTGCAAAGCTAGTCCATATTTTTTGAAACTCAGAGCGGTGTTAATTTTATTATTTTTTGTTCGATGGCAAAACTCATGAAATTCTAAAAATTGTTTGTCGATGATTAATTATTTATATAAATGAAATTATTTTCAAAAATTAAGTTGGCTTTTATCTCTATATGTTGACTTGCCTGCTATATACATTTACGACTCTAAGATGCAGTTATTAGGATCTTTGAATGGAGTATTCATTAAAATTTTGAAGCTTTAGTGAGCTATAAGCAGTTCTGTAAACTTGTCTTTTACAACCCAAGTCTAGCCGATCTTTGCAGGTGGTCCTCGTCTGCTGATTTGCATGGCCAAAACAACAGCAGAAAAAAAGCATCAACGCAAGTGTCAACAAATCTTTACGAGCTAACCAAATGCCTGATTTCGGAGCCCCGCACGGGCGCACCCCTCTCTGTCTCTTGCCTCTTGCTGCATTGTTGCGGCTGGGCTCTAAACGTTGACAAATCGTTTGGTAACTCAATACTTTTGTAATGCAAAAAGAAAACCCCATTTTTGTCTACGCACAAGAAAACACAACACAGCACAAGAGAAACAGCGACAATACACAAAAGACTCGGCGGAATAAAAAACGCCAACAAAACAACATACAAGATAAATGCTTACAGTTTTATTGCCAAACAAGTTGACGTCTTGTCGACGCTTGTCGATTGTCGAGCGTGTTGCCTTTTTGACTGTTTGCATGTCTCTCACTCACAGCCGGTCATTTGTTTTTGTTCTTTGTGTGTTAAATCAAAACTGCATCCCTGTCGGCGATTGCATTGATTAATGTTGGCGGTCTTTTGGCCATATTTTGGCATTTTCCTCTATTAATTCGTCCGCAGGCAGAAACGGGCAAAAAAAAAAAACTTAATTACCACAAGTTTGTCACAGCTGGCGCCGCTGGGGGCCGCTTGATTGGTCGCCTCGAACTGAAGTCTTTCGAAAATCGCGTGACGTTTCATAAACTGCAAATGATTTAATAATATGACCGTCTCGTCTGTCAAAATCGAGCAGCCGATTGGAGCTACAAACGATCGGTTGCTTTATGAAGTGCTATCAATTGGCCTATCAATGGCCGGTGATTTTGGTTCTAGCCGCTCATTTGTAGTGCCATCAAAATGCTAATTGAAATCGCTGCACAGCCTTTCATCTTGCACCGCCGCTGCACCAGAAAACCAAACAAGCTGCCGATAATTCCACAAGTTCCACAAGTAATTTAGTAGCCGTAACTGAAGCGGCTAAGGCAACGGCTGCTGCTGCTGCTGCTGCGGCGGCTGCGGCGGCAACTTTTCAAAGCTATCGCCAACTGTAAACTGTCAAATCTAATAACTGCATTTAACAATGGAGAAGTGCTTAAATTGAATTTTCTTTTCGCCGCCAACTTAACGATGCAAAGCACTCCACATCAGATTTGCATTTAAATTGCTTGGCTACTGCGTCGGCAGCTGGTAGATCTTTAAATTTGACAATGGATCGATCCACTTTTACCCACTATTCCTGACAATTAATTAAAAGACCGTGGCCGGATTATTAAAAACCGATTTCCATCGCACACACAACGCTTATCGACAGCAGCGACGTCGCTGCTAATGAAGGCATCAGTGCAGCAGGTGCTGACAAACAAAAGACTTAGGTGACGAACTTGGTTTGCATCATAATGGGGAACAAGTGGGCGCCTAGATTTCCCGATAACAATAGCGATGAAAATAATGATACTTTTCTTTGAGATTGAACACCAAAGTCTCGTTAAAATTGTGACAAATCAAAAGAAATGAAACTACTCTATGCACTATGATCACTATCAGATTATATATAAATAAAATTATAATTAATCGAGAAATATGCAAAATTATATAGAATCAAACACAAATCCCCTACTATCAGATATTAAATATAAATATTAATTTCAATATAACTAACAAATTGAAAAACGTATTAATAAATTTTGCTTACAATATATATTGATATATCAAACACATTATAATAAATCAATCAATACATAAACTCTATAGGTATATATTTAAAATCCACTTATTTATTAGTCATTCAAAATGTTTTGGTTTTCTTAATCATTGCCATTCACCGTTGACTGAATGACAAACTTAACTTGCATTTTAATGGAAACAACTAAATACAGTAACTGCCACTTTTTTAATTAATACTCTTAAGCCTGACATTTACATTCTTGATTTTTATGAACTCCTTTTAAGAACAACAAATTAATTTTCTACATTTAAATTTAATACAGGATATAATAATATATTTTCTATATTGCTTCGTCAATTATCTGTCAGTGAACTCAATAAACGCAGACCTGTAGTTAATAATTATATATAACAAGTTTAAGTTTCTAGTAGATAAAAACATTTGCACACAAAATTTATGCACCCAGCACTCATCTTATAGACAAGCAAAAATCGTTGGAATTTTCGATAATCTTTATTTGCTTTCATGACTGTGTGACTTAGGTGACGAACTTGGTCAGCTATGAAATGAAAATGTGATCAGTTAGGCTCTGGTAACTTGAGTACCATCCCAGCCAGAGCCAAATGCATCTTTAACAGCTTCAGCCACAGACCGAGCAGAGGCCAACGAAAAAGTGCAACATTTTATAGCTTAAAGGCACGTGCATGCAATTTTCATTCATACATTATTCATTCATAATGTGCTTTTGGGTTTGGAGGAACTGCAATGTAGACAAACTGCAACTACAACACCAACAACACCAACAACACCGACAACAACAACAGCAACAAAGACAACAACCTCGCATGGCACATGAGAGACAATCATATCCATTCACATGTGGACTGCCTGCCTGGCTGGCTGCCTGGCTGCATCTTTAACTTTGGCTTTAACTTTGGCTTTAACTTTAGCTTTGGTAGAAAAAAAAATTGGAAGAGGAAAAAAATAATTGCCAATTTCAAGTCAATTGCCTATTTACCCTGCTTATAGTTAATAGAGAAATCGCTGGGGCAATCACACGAGCTGTGTAAACTATGGAAATATGGATGCGAATTCATTTGCATAGGCTCCGCCAATTGAGTTAATGGTGAAATTTTCCTAAATGGGCCCTTGGCACTGTTTGATTCCATCAATCAATGCTTCCCTCTCTCTCTCTCTCACACACACTCTCTTTTCCTGTCTCTAGCACTCGGATGACAACTGGCAATTATATGACACCAAAATATGCAACTTGTTGACAGGCACTAAGAGTCAGTTTTGAGGTGGTAACTCAATTTATTTATTTAAATTTTTGCATAAAATGAATTTAACAAGTAACATTTTAAAAGTTGGAAGCTACTGACGAATAGATTCTCTGGTCTATGTGTTTGAACATGTGGGATAGGTTTATTAATAACGATAAAAATATTGGTAAGTAGATACTAATAAAGTTAAAAAAATCTAGTTATTCAGATCCAAATATTAAAATGGTAAACATTTAAAATGTTTTTTCTTAATGTGGGGCAGAGTTAAAAGATTGGCAAATATTGCAACCCATTGTTTTTTATAATTTGTTAATTTTTGAGAGAGATAAAATTTAGCTAGAGCCAAGTTAAGCAACACTGATTTTCTTTACAATCCAATATGATCACTTTACGTTGCGTAAACAGGGTATTAACATCGAAAAGCACGCAGGAAGTGCGCAACTTGACGCAACTTGAGGCTCCACAGTCACATAACTGAGACATTTACAAAGCGACAGAACTCAAAGGTAACGTCTGGGTCTGGCTGCAGGTCCATGATTTATTTGACATAGTTTTCTTGGTCTTGGGGCGTTGCATTAATTGAAATTGCAAATGTTGTCTGACATAAACAAAAACAAAAAAAAAATCGAAAAGCGAAAAGCGAAAAAGAATACAAAATTGATAGAAGTTTTATGCAGCTCACATTGGTTTTTTGGGTGGAAATTTTTGCTGGCCCATAAAACAGATTTATGGCCAAGAAAAGGGAAGGGCATATCAAAGAAAATAATAATAATAATAATAAAGGGAGGCGCGTCACAGAGACGTTTATTAATTGAAGAATTATAAATTTTGAAGCGGTGGCATATGTACAATTCTTAAAGTTATCGCTGATTGAAGCGATACATACGATAATCGAGGGTAACCAAATCCGTTCAACTTGTGTGGCTGCCATCTAAAGTCAATAAAACAATATACAACTGATGTCAGACAATAAAGAAAATGCTCAATAAATATATGGTATGGTGTATGCCACAGAAATGAAACTTGCTGGCATGGAAATTTGCATAAAATCAATGAAACTTGCATAGATCTTTATGGAGCGCGTTATCATAAATCACAAGCGAATGCCAAATAAATGTGTCGCTATGCATCTATCAGATACATAAGCACAAACATATCTGTATCTGGTCGGGATGCTGACGATATTTGATGATGATGAAAACAAAAACGAACACACACATGCACACTCCAAAAAACCTGCTGGCCAATTGAAATGCTAGAAATTTATGACTGGTAAAAGGTATATAATTTTAGATAAATTATCAGTCAGCACAGACCACCAGCATAGGGGCATCTTAACTGGTGAGAGTTGCTTGGTTAAGAGTGGGGACAACGCCTTTCAACACTGGCCCTAAATGTCATTCAATTAAAAAAAATAAACAGTTTGTTAACATGGCTGTGAGTGCCACAACTAAATATAACCCTGGCTGCCAAGGAGTTAAGCGTTGTCTAGGGCAACATTCAGCAACAGCAACAACGCAACTATGAGGAACAACCAACAACCAACAACAACAACAAGAGCTTACAGCCAATGCTAATGAATGGAACGCGCTTTGTTAAATGTCTGCCAAATGAATGAATAACTGAGTAAATGAGTGAGTGACAGCCAAATGGCAGCAGCAACAGCCAGCAAGTCCAGAATCCAAGAGACGCTTTTAATGAGTAGTCTCCTAAAGCTGACAGTTCAGCTGCGCTTGTCTCCTGGCAAACTTTTGCATAGCTATTTCTGCATACCCTACAAAGCAGTTCTTGACTTTCGTCACAAAATCTTTTGAAAAAACGTTCAAAATAAAAACTGAATTAAAAAAATCTATAATTTAAGTCGTATTGATGTGTTGATATTAATTTACTTTATTTAATAAAATTTGGAAAATAATAATTAACACTCATTCTTTAATATAAATTGTATGCCTTAATAATTGATTACTTATTAAATTAAGATTATTAAATTATATTAAATATTGTATCTAATTGTTAAGTTTAGGGTATTTTATACCATTGCCTTAATAAATAACTTTTTTTTGCTCCTAGCTTGTTGCATTTTAAAGGTTTACTTGTTGAGGCGCTTAAGGCTATCTCATTAATTCATTTAAAGGTGTTGAAACGGAAGTTGGTTAGTGCAACAATTTTACATAGTCAATCAGATTAAGCCAGCAACTAACCAGACTTACTCTGACTTGGTTAATGATTACTCATTCAGTTGGAAGTGTGAATTTTCTTACTATTGCTTTGACTGATTTAATTATATTTATGTAGAATTCATAAAATTATTTGAAATTCTGTAAAACAATTTTTGCTAATTTATGGAAATAACTTCACATAAAAAAATGAGGATCAATTGCTATGTGAATTCTATTTTAGCTCTTCACTCGATTGCTTTTAGTCACACTAAACAAAAGCCGTCTATTAATCATGTGAATATGGTCTAATGGATTTGTCTCAGTTCTTGTGTTTTGCAACTATTGTTTCTGGTGTTCTAACTGATTTGTTTGAATGAGCAATTACAGTTAATGCCGCAGTACACATGGCAAATCGATGGTGGGTGTGGGTGTTCCTCTAAGTATAATTAATTTGCTTGACTGTGCATTCATTTCGCTCAGTGTAGCCAGGGGGGTTAGGGGCGACACTTGAACTAATATACAAGTTTCCATATATAAGCATTTTGTGAATGAAGTCGATGTGGAGACTAGAGATAGATATATGTACATATTCTTTATAAGTATGTGTATATTTGTGCTTATGAATATGATTAAAATCCAATTGGTGTGCGAGAAAAGCGTCGCTTATTTTTTTGGTGGGCGTTGGCGGTTGCCTCGGCTCTGTGGCTGTCTCTGTCTATCTATTTCTCTCGCTCTCTCTTTTTCTCACTCTCTCTCTTTTTGTCTCTCTGACAAAGACAGCAAACGGAATTCATTCACAAAAGTCACGTCAAAGAGTCTAATGCTGTGGCATGATCCACACCCACATGTCGGCAGCCATGACGTTGTTTAAAGTGGAGCGCTGCTTTGAGCCCTCTCTCTCTCCCTCTCTCTCTTTCTCCCTCTCTATCGCTCTCCCTTTCTCTCTCGTTTTCCAGCTGCAACAGCTGCAACATTTTGCAATTCAATTTGCAGTTAATCTTGGCTGTAGCTGCAGCAGCAGCACAGCAGCGCAAATTTATCAATGAAGCCACCCACATAAGCAGCGAAGCCAACGCCAACGCCGACGCAGACTACGACTGCGACTGCGGCGTCCGCTTGCTGTGTGTAGGTGAAGATGCTTTTGTTTTGTTGTTGTGTTCGCTGGTGGGCGCAGCGTTTTGCATGCAAAAGCTTTTCAGTAAAGCTTTCGCAGCTTCGGGAGCTTTCGTTGGTTTTATTTTTAGCTGCAAAGCTTTTAGAGGGAAACAAAAGTTTTTCAGGATTTGTGCACAGCTGGGCGAACTTAGGCGAAATATGGGAGGCAACAACGTTTGCAACAAGTGCCGCATGTATTGCGGGTAGGCGGGGAGTTTTGCAGCTGCAGCTGTGAATGACGCAAGTGCAGCAGTGCCCAGAACTGGGCGTAGGGCTGAGATCAGCAACTATATTTGTAAACAGCTGTGTAAGTGTGTGTGTGTAAGTGTGTGTGTGTATGTGGGCTGAGCAGACGCCATTACAAAAAGCCTACTTAGAAGTTGAAACCCACACAGACACACACACACGCAAGGTTGGCACGAGCTGGACTTGAAAGACAGCTAAAACTAAGGTGTTAACCCTTGTGTATGTGTGTGTGTTTCCAGATAGAAGCTCAATCTTTTAGTCGAGCATTTGAGCAGTAAAAGCACAAATGAAAATCAACTGAATGTACGACTAGAATACACCCTTTACTTATTCACACCTATTTTCATCAATCTTTTCATTAATAAATGTGCATATACAAAATATCTTTGCTGCATGATTTCAAGGAGTTGCCAAAGTATAGGAAAACGAAGCATTCATTCTGAATATTCATGATTTGTTTTAGAAGTTTCTATAATTAGTATAATTTCCATTTAATTTTTCATATTAGTTTAATTAACTAATTATTTTAATTAATTCGATTTTGGAGTTAGACATAATGTCCCTGAAAATTAAATATTATTTTTGCTTAAATTACCATCAATGTTTAGTTTTTTATGAGAGTAAGTTGTCAACACCCTAAGGTATGATTGATCCCCGTATATTTAAGATAGCATGTCCTCTAAGTAGTTTCTACAATAGCCAGCTCTGTTTCACGAGATCGAGAAGACAGTCAGACAGACTCACATAAATGTTTCGAGTCAGTTCTTGGTCCTGATTAGGAGTATACTTACAATTAATTTGGCCAACCTTATGATACCCTGTCTAAGCACTTCAATTGGTTACAGGGTAAGATAATAATAAAAAAAAAATCACATTGCGGGGGTTGTTGTCGCTCGAATGCCAGACAGGGACAGCTAGCTGCATTCATGTACAGTTGCCCACACAGTCGAGAGGCAACAACAAGAACAACAGCAACAACAACAACAACACTTGGGCGACAGACAGAGTGTGTCTAAGTAAGGCGATGATCGGCCCACGATGCGTCGTTGGCAGCGACGCGTCGGAGCAGCGGCAAAACGGAGCGAGCACCAAAACTGAGGCAGGCAGGCAGCAGCAGCTGCGGCTCCAAACAGTTTTTCAACCTCAGTTGAAACGCAAAAACGCAACCGGAAGGAAATTATCGGCTAAATAGTTATGTACACAAATATATATATATATATATAGACATAAAAATCGGATCGGTTTCGATTTACGCGCCAACTGCATGAGATCGTTAGGTTTGCCAAAAAGTTGCGTGTTTCAAATCAAAATGGCATAATCTCGCCCGATCCCGGACAACAACAGCAATCACAACAACAATAACAACAACAAGCAGAAGAAGAAGAACAGCAACAGCAACAGCAACAGCAACAGCATCATCATCTTTAGCCGCTAATCGGGCTTATCTCGCGCATTGAGCTCGTCGCGTAATCGCAGTAGCCGGCGTGCGCATCCTTTGACTAGCTGGCGCGGCTTTTCTTTATCGCTGCCTGGCCATCTCTCAGCTACTACTACTACGTGTAGTCCAAGTCGCAGTTGGAGCCGAAGTCGCAAGTCGCACGTTGCACGTTGCCCGTTGCCCGTTGCACGTTGCAAGTCGAAGCTCGCGCGTGCGTCGTCGTTTTGGCCCGCCTCATAATTAATTACAAACGCAGTCGCAGATCGGATGCAACTTCTTTTCTTTCTTCCTCGCTCTTCCTATCTCACTCCATCTCTCTCTCTCTTGCTCTCTCTCCCTATCTCTCCCTCTCTCTCTCTCTGGCTTTTGCCGGCATTTGCCAGAGATGCCGCTGAAAACTTCTTATTTACGCGTTTTATCTTGATTTCACCACAGAGAGAAAGAGAGAGAGAAAAGCCGCATCCCTTCTTCCTACCTCTTGGCGTGTGTGTTTGTGTGTGTGTGTGTGTGTGTGTGTGAATCTGTTGTGCTGCTCCTCGCGTGCATCGCAGCGCCTTCATCGACGACATCTGATTGCCTTTTTATGGCGGGTAAGTAGCTTGGCCCCAGCACCATTCAAAAGGGGTCTATTGCCTGGGCTTAGCTGACATCTAAACAAGTCTATTAATGGGCAGACCAGAAAGCCAGGCCAGCACCCAGTTCAGTTTACAGCACCCATTGAAAGTTGCTTGCATTTTTGTGCCTGTGAATGTTTATGGGCATTTCATTTGGCGGATTATTTATGATTCATGCGGCATTTTAATGGTAATTTTTATTAGATGATCGCACAGCACAGTTCAAAGCATTTAAACTGCTCGAGTTAACTGAATGAAAAGGATCAACGAAAATGAGTGCAAAATGCAATGAGAAAAGATTTCAGATCAGTGATATAAAATATATATGATTCACGAATACTGTGACAAATAGTTATTTTGAACTTATTTGGTCAATGCATAAAGCATCATATACATCAGCTGAAACTAGTTTTATTTTCGATTTCGATCAAATATCATTTATAACAATGATAAAATAGAATAGTGGGAATATTCTGGGAAGTTCTGGAAATTAATTAAAAACGAAAAGAAAATAAATAATTCAAAAAAATACAGTTGTCTGAGATAAAACAATATATATTTTTGTAAATATACATAAGCAATAAATAAAATCAAATAATATAAATCAATATAAAATATTTAAAATTTGTGGAAGCCATAAAAATTAGACAAAAGAACACATAAGATGAAAAAGATTTAATGTGAAGTTAATGCTGGTCATCGACAATCGGTAGCTCCATCAGGGAACATACCAATTATAAAATATGGCCAATTAAATACAATGTTTGTCAAAGAGAGATTTACGGACAGCAACACTCCTCCATTGGATGCGCAACAAATCAATTAGATGGGCAATTAGGGGTCAGAATATCGCCCACCAAACTCCTCATGTTTGAACAGTTGCAAATGCCAAATGTCAAAAAGAGCGCGTGTGCCACATGAAGTCAAAGGTCAAGAGTGCAACATGAGGAGCCGGAGCTTGCAACAAACTGTATGTGTGACTAATTAAACGGGATTCTTGGCTTCGGTTTAATATTACGTGCAGCATTAGTTAAAGTTAGTGCAGCAACTGAACAACATTTCCCGCAGCAGTTTGACATTTGAATAACGGCGAATAAATGTTGCGACAAATATCAAAGTTGAAACGGTCAACTGGAGCCGCTGCTCTCTTTGCTACTTCGCCATTTTGTGACTCTCATTCGGAAGGTTTTACGACTGAATGAGATGCGAGGAGTTCGGTATACATTCCCCCCATGACGTCACAACGGGAGCTTTTTTCATTGATGGCTGCATTTTATTCATTCATTCATTCGAGTAACGCCGCTTGCCGCCATTTTGTAAGCCCGGGCAGTCAACTTGAGCAACAGTTGCCTTCCGCCAGCTGCCTGTTGCCTGTTGCCTTTTGCCAGATACAACTAACTTTTGCCGCTTGGCATCTAGTTACTCTCATAGCAACACACACCCACACACCCACACACGCACACTCATTTGAGGCAGGCAAGCAGGCAGCTAACCTCAAAGGGCAAAGCGCCATCGGCATTCACAAATATCCTGGTGATGCTGGCTCAGTTCTTTCACAAGAATTTGTAGCTCAGTTCTGTGTGCTCTTTTATAAGCTGTTGCTTTGAATGTGTACATGCAACTGGGAGACGACGCCATTTTCCACAGCCAAGGGTATACGCAAATAGTTAGCAGTCGAGTTGTTTTATAGTTAGATTATAATACAAAAATACTATAATTTCATTTATTTTTGTCACTAAGCAGTTATATTAGCCAATAATCCAAGTTCAGATGCTGTAGATTTTGCTAACGGGTATTTGCAAGTCAAGCACTCTTGACCTAAGAACTCTCTTGACTGTTTTTGCTAGCTTCAGGCAAACTTCGCTGTTTCCTAGACAACCATAATCATATTGCCAGGTCATCAGGAATGGACTACACACAATCAGTAGGTAGATCTTATTAAAAGTATGTATCGATTCAGAACTTAAAAATAAGTATGCTCTACAATTAAGTGTTAAATTGACTCTAAAAATAATCAATAAAAATGCGATTCCTGGAGTTTCGATATGAATTGATATAAGATAATGTATTATCCTTACAACCGGTTGGTCATGCATAGAGGGTATTTGGAAGACAGTTGTAAATCACTTTATAGGGTAACTAGCTAATAACCTTATTATTATTTTGTATCTAGGGACACTGCTCAATTATGCTCTGACATTGTGGGCGTTTAATCGCATCTATTAGCATATGTATATTCGTACAAAGACAAGCATTTTGCTAGTCCGCCTCCGACATTCTGGGGTAGGGAAAGCAATTCTAGTGAAATTCCTTTTAGAACAAAAACAAAATATTTTGCCACACCCACACTCGGTTTAGTCAGGCAGTAGGTTCTTGCCACACAAGCACACCCCCACACAGTTGCAAAGCGAAATGCCAACTGGCACAAATCAACAAGTTGAAATGCCAGTCTCCGAAATGTACTTCTGCTATTATCCTTAATGTTGCAATGTTTTGGTTGATTCGTTATTGTTTCTCGATTCGCTCTGTTTCCCTCTCCTGGCTTATTGTTGCCTGCTCATGCGATTATGAAAATGTGGAAAGATGTTGTTGCCGTTACTTACGAAGCGTAGTTGCTGCTTTTGTTTGGGCGCCCATCTCATTCTTGTTGCGTCTTTTGATTGATGCTCAACTTTGACCTTTAAATGTCAAATGGGATGTGGGACTTCTAGTTTGTTGATGTTGTTGTTTTTTTTACTGTTTTCTTTCTGGTATTGCCTGTTGCCTGTTGCCGTTGCCTTAGCTGTTATTGGTCTCGTTCTAGTTGTGGGTGTTAAGATTTAGCATATTCCGGGTTCAAAAATTCACATATAAAGCTTTTCAAATTCGCAGAATTGAGCATCCCAAAAGGGCAAATCCAAAATATCCAAACATTTATCAAAATGTAAAAAGTCAAGAGCTTTTCATTCACAGAAATATTTGCTGGAGGGAATTAATAAAGAATCTTGGAAAGGTCATTCGCAAAGTAGTCTGTCAGAAATTGTAAATGTTATGAAGACGTCTGAAACAAAAAAATTATTCATAGCACGAAAAAGTTGACTACCCCTGTTTATCTTTCGAATACCTTGCTACAGGTATTTAGGAAAATGTTTATATTTATTATATAGAAAATGGTTGTTCAAACAAACCTGTTAATTTCTTGCACCATTTTGCAATTAGACCTGTTGCTAATTTGCGTATGCGTAACATAAAAAATTACGCATACGCATCATGCGCCCAACAAATACGTCATTCCACACTTTAATTGGCAATTATCAATAGTTGTTTCAAGTACCACAAAAAGTGAGAGCAATTGAAACACATGACGCTATATGAATATATATGTATATATATATATATATATATATATATATATATATATATATATATATATATATATATATTAGCCAATTATTACGTAGCTAGAGGAATCGTTTAGAAAGAGAGCACATCAGTTAATTAATGACTCAAATACGTTGACAATTTGTTGGACCACTTCTCAGTCGAACTCACACTTTCTCTCTGGCTTTATCTCTCTCTCTCTCTCTCTCTCTCTCTCTCAACCCACACGTTGGCTGCTTCGCAAGGAGCTGCCACCGATGGGAGCCTATTCCAACAACAAATCGAGAATGCCGGTTTTCACTCTCATCTTATCTCACCGTTTAGGGGCAGCCGAGAGGTGCACGAACAACATCCATAGAGCATTACAGAAAATACAAATACAAAAGCCTAATATGTAATAATATAACGCAACAGATAATAACAATTACGTTGATACAACTTTTCATAATGTTGTTGTTGCTGCTGCTGTGGCTGCCTCTGCTGTTGCTCTTTGTTGATGACGAGGCAAACACTTTTCGGGAATTTCGTTTCGTTTCCGATGTTGACGCCAACGCACCCGACTTGCCGCTTCTGCCTCTGCTGTCACTATTGCTGCTGTTGTTGTTGTTGTTGTTGCTGCAGCTGATACGATTTTTCACCGATGCCGAGTTTTCCATTTTCATTTTCAATTTTCACTGCTCGCACGCCAGTAGCGCATTGACGGCTCAGCAGCTCGTCTCGGCTGCTTTCGATTTCACTTTGCCACCCGCGACGCCGTCAATCATACAAAAAATTAACAGCAATTTTGCGAAATTTACAAAACTTGAAAAGAAATTTTCAATAAAAACAAAGAATGCATATCGAAATAATGATTTGATAAAATTAGTTTTTGTGCCAAAGAGTTTTTATGTGCAAATATGAAATAAAAAAAAAAAAATAAATAAATAAGAAAATAAATTTCCGTCGGTATTTCTACAAATTTCGCGACAGTTTTTGAATAAACATATTTATTGAGAACAATTTATCTTAATTTTCTTCGTATTTACAATTTTGGATGGTCAACTTTTTTGGGAAAACAAATATATATATATTTTTAAAAATTAATAAATTATTTAGAGAATTTAGAGAAAAGTTTTTGATGTATTTATAGAGAAAATTTGTATGAAGACCAAACTTGAAGAAAGAGATAGAAAAGGTATTTACAAAAGTGAAACTATTATTAGATTAATACAAAATTATAAAAAGGATTATTCGTAACTTTTTGAATTCAAATGTTTGCTCATTTAAACAAATATCAAATCCATATAACCAAAAGAGTCAGCAAGCAACAGGTTTTAGTACCTAAGATCAGCAAACAAATGAAATTACTAAAAATATTTTCTCTTTTATCTTACAGATCTCTGCAATAATTGTGCAGTTATTAACAAAATATCACTTAAAGACTGATTTAATGACAAGTGCAAAAATCGTGTGAAAAATTCAATCTCAAATGTGAAAAGCAAATCAAAACACGTTTAACTTAAGTCCGTGAAATATGTGTAAATCTTAAAGCAAGATGTATTAATTCTGAAGCTAAATCAAAACCAATGGAGTTAACTGTGCTGATGCATTTTTGTTTTTCTTTTTCGTTCGGTTACATTTTCATTTCAACAATATTTTCATTTTCGCTCGATAACAACGCGTACAGAAGTCATAAAAATGTTGCTGACAATGAGGCGGCAGAGTGAACTGATAAGCAGCCAGCAGCATTCCACATCCGGGACGATCACTACTACAGCCACGCCCTCACCGCCTCCGCCCTTGCACACAGCGGCAGCAACCCAGTCCACAGCATTAGAATCAGCGCCTGGATTGAGTCTTGTGGCAACCACATCAAATGATGCGCAGGATTCACTAAATACGCCCACAACGCCTGTGAGTCGCAACCCGTTGCAGTTTGCTGCACAACCCCCACCGCCACTTGCAGCGCCCGGCCCCGCTGCACCCACTTTCAGCTACTACAATAGCAACAATAACATTGCTGCTGTAACAGCTCAACCTGCTCCAGGTTACTTGCAGCATCTACCTCAAGCTACAGGCAAGGAGGAATTGGACGAGTACGTGGACATTTTACAAGTGCAGCAACTGTTGCTGGATTCTTCAGCGGCCGCAGCAGCGGCAGCAAATCCTTCCCAGGAGCAGCACCCACAACAGCTACAACAACACCAGCCACAGCAACAACAACAACAACAAATTTCTAAGCCGCGACCGCGAATCAATCTGCAAAAAGCATCGGAATATGCCGCCCAATTAGCCCAGGGTAAGTTCAATCCTTTGATGTGTGGAGGAGCTCGGAAATAATTATGGTCTTGAATTAAGAAATAGCCACAAAATGAAAAAAGTAAAAAATGAAAATATGAATTGATTACAATTGAAATATCAGAAAAAATATAAAACACATAAAAATCATATTTCCTCTTTTTTCCGATAACTTCCTTTCTTAATTTATTTATGTCTGCTCCACTTCAAGCGTTTTATAAAAAATATATAAAATTAAAAAAGCAGCGAAAGATGTTTTAAAATCTGCTTTTTTTTTAATAAAATCTAATTTCCTATAGAAAACAAATTTTAAATTTTATGAAACTCTTTCTAACAGCTGAGACAACATCACCTGCATCGCGTCGCGTTTTGCTGGACTACCCGAATCCGTATCTCTACGGGAATCATTATCATCACACGCCGCCAAGTGAGGACCTTGTTGCCCTTTGGTTTGGCAGCAATGGAACAGGTGAGTCATTCAATCCCAAATATATTTATAAATATATAGATATATTTAGAGAAGTTGATATACAGCAGACTCCCAGCAAGTGCAGCATTTAATTAATAATTACCTCCAGTCGAAAGTGAATAGTTGTCAGAGGCGAGAGGCGCGAATGCATTCATAATTGTATCAGCCAGATACAAGCTGCCAACATGAAAATGCAATAAAACGGATAGTTGCGAAGTTAGAAGAAGTTGAATTCGAAAATGAAATACACTTAAAAAAATAAGGCCTAGATATGTAAAAGTAAGGATGCTAATTAGAAAGCAAACAAAAATATATTGTGTTGGAGTAAGTGAAGAACTTTAAAGAGACCATTTTTAACATATTTAAAAAATCAATGAATATTTAATATCTTAATAATTGAATTTATCTTAAATACATTCTGCCACATTCTGTCTTTTTGTGAACTTTAGTCATAAATCCTAATAGGAAAATATTACTAAGCTTGAAAGATACTTCTTTCAGATTCATTTGAATGTTAGAAACTTGTGTTGCTCAAACACTCGAACTGATCGAACTTAGTTAATGTGAGTGTATTCATAAACATAGTTTGTTGTATCTGGTATTTGGTGGCGCCTCGCACATATTTTGGCTGTCTCATTGCATAATTAACTGGCGACAGGCGATGTTGCTGGCGTCAAGGGGCCGGTCTCCATGTCCCATGCTCCACGGTGCAGTTACTCAAAATGATCGTAGTGCGGCTATAAATTGCCAAAATTAATCTATGAATGAGCTGACAGCCCGAGTTGTCTCCCCGGAATCTCCTAACCCCCTCTACCCCTCTCCGACCATCTCTGTTGCCGCGTGTAGTAGCTTAATAATAAATAAAAAAATACAACATTTGCACACTTTAATGCCGTTCGCTTGTAATATCTGGCGGCGCCTCCAATGGATCGCGTTCTGTTGCAGTCGACGACGCTCTTTTTTGAAACGTTGCCAAAAACTTGAAATTGAATTCGCAAATGATGCAGCGCATTGGCCCCCAGCGCCCTTTCGCTATATTTTTCTTCTTTTTTTTTGCCATGGCAATGGGCAACAGGTGTTGGCCCAGGTCTGGTCGAGCACCGCTCCTCTCTCTTCTTCTGTCTCACTCTCTCTTCCACTGTGTCTGTGGGGGCCACTTGGAAATGCATGCAACGGTCGATGTACTCGTCACACGTTCCATCGATTACTCTGTCTGACGTTCTGGGTTTGGTCACCGACTTTGCGGCTCTGCCAAAATTAATTCAGCCCCAAGACCACCCAAAGTGTGTCAATGTTGCGTCTTTCTATGGTGCACATATCGAACCGGATTGGGCATAGAATATGATCTATGATCAAGTAAACTATAGCTATAGTCATATTTCTTATTTGTGTAGTTTTACATTTTATTTTGCAAATGATTGCTATTCTCTAAGATCTCATATAATGAGAAAGTTGATTTCAAAATTCACCATATGACACCATATTTAGCTGATGATCCATTTAGAAACTGCTTGAATATTCTTCATTTCATTTAATTTAAAAATAGTTTGGCATTTCTTAAAGATTCGAAAATAAAAACAGTTCAATCCATTGTCTATCCTTCAAAATTAATCTATTTGTTGACAGTTTTAATGACATATTTTCTCGTGCTGTTCAGCAATGAATAATTTTGCTTTAAAATGAGAATCTTTTGCTGAGGTCACAAAGAGTTGACTCTCAGGCTCACATATGCTGTAACAAGGTTATTTAATTTACTCATTTTGCAACAGACGCTACTGATTTTGATTCGGACTGTGGTTTCAATAGTTTTTCCCCCCTTTAAAGCGACAAGCAGACCAGTTGCTGTTAAGTACTCGTATTTCCAAGATGCACACAAATTGCCTTAATTAATTAATATCATAAATACGCGACGGCGCTTAATTGTCGAATGGAGCAGCAAAAACGTAGCAGAGCCGCAGCAAAAATAAACAAAACTCAAAACAATAACAACAAAAAATGTTTCTCTCATGGCAACGCTAATTAGCCAGGAAATGACCCCAGCTGACCGATCGGCAGCAGAAATTGCAGCAACAGTAGTCACACAGCTGACTGACCCTAATCGACAGGAAGCTGACTCAATCTGAGCGGCAAGACAGACAGATAGACAGACAGACAGACAGTTGGATAGTTAGGCAGGCCATGGCCACATTTTGTTGCACTTCAGTTGCAATCAATATTCATAAATCTCTTTCTCTCTGTCTCTCCGAGGTTTACCAATTAATAACGTGACCCGTTTTATATATATATGCGATATATATATTTATATATATATATATATATATACAGAATCAAGCTGGGTGATCGTTTCCAATGAAAAATCACACACAAAGCCTTTCAGCGTTTGTCAACAACGTTGACACCACAACAAACTGGCAAACTTGCAACACGAAGCAAACTGCCAAGAAAACTGCAAGAAAATTAAGGCGACAATCGGTGCTGGGGCAACCTTTGCGCCTTTGTGCAACGGAAATCGCTGACATGGACCACACCAGAGCCAGCAGCAGCAGCAGCAGTGGCAGCAGTGGCAGCAACTCCATGCCGACTACTGTCTGCCTGTCGTCTCTCAGCAAACCATTGAGGCTTGCCTAATGTTTAATTAAGGTGATTGCTGTGCGGTCACTTGAACGTTGTTGTTGTTGTTGTTGTTGTTGTTGTTGTTGTTATAGTTGTTGCTGTTGTTGCAGTTGCTGGCTGCTTGTGGTTGCTGGCTGCTTGCTGTTGTTTGGCTGACAACAACACCTCACGAATGATCACCAAATTGGTTTGTAAGGATCTAAGCGTGCTTCGCTCGCCCATGTCAAACACTTTGGGCCAAAGGACATCGTACCCCCGTTCGCCCCGCTTGTTCTTCCCCCCCGCGCCCGCTTAGCCCCAAAGAGCATTGGCGCTGATTGCCAGACAGGGCACCAGCTTTAATGAAGATTAATTGCAATCAGTGCGCCAGTTGAGCGGCGATTAATTGCAGAGCGAGTGAAAGAGAGTGACTTGCACAAATGGAAATGAGCTAAGGAAACTGCAATATTGGCCTAGACTTCCTCCTAGACGGCTGCACTCAACGCACACTGCTGATGATGTGCATTGTGCCTGTCAGTGCTGCCAACTTTTGACAAGCCAGAAAAAAGGCTAGCTTTAAAGAACCATTTTGATATTTCAAAATCTTATCTTTTAAAATTTTTACAAACCAACTTTGCCACTCTATTTTCCCAATCTAAAATTCTTAAATTCGTCAAAGAATCAGGGCTGAGAAAGACGCATAGATTCAGAAGGGGCATTTAGATTTGGCACCTCAATTATAATAAAGTTGATCATTAGCAAGAATTTAAAAACAGTTAGAACAAAAATGACGTCTATTATTTATTTATAAATTTATTTTATATAAATATATATTTTTATAAGTAACAGAAGTTGCCACTTCAGTTAAGATTTCGATCTAGCCACATTAGAGGGGAACAATGAAATGAATGGAAAGGGGCACCACTGTTGCCTGCTGCAATGTGAGGCAAATGTATGCCTCTGCTTCTGCCTTTGCCTTTGGTCGTGGCTTTGTGTGCGGTTCACAAGTTCACAAGACCTCACGAGACGCAGTTGCAGGCAACTTAATTGCCATTTACATGGCAAATGTTGAATGGCGTTTGCTGCCGGCTCAATACTTTGTTGGTGGCACAATGCAGCTGATGAATTGCACTGGGAGAGTTGCCAAACTGCAATGATTTGTCACAGTTCATCACTGTTGGCCAAAACCATAATGAACCTGGCAGCCACATAAATTTGACCAGCCAAACAGAGGGAATAAAAGTTTATCAACATATCTTGTGTGGGCTGGAAAAGTGTGCCATGAATGGATCTGATGAGCGAGTTATAAACATTTTCTATATATTATTTAATATGTTTTATTTATATTTTCTGTTGTTTTTGTTTTCGCATTGTCACCTGTTGCCATGAATTTCGAACTGGCGCCAGTCTTTTGACCAGACTCTGTCCGAAGTCTGCGACTGGCCCGATCAAATTAAATCAAATGTTTACATCAGAAAACCGCAACACGTGGGCAGTTATAATTTTTTTTTTTTTTTTTATTTTTCTGTTTTTTTTTTTGGATTTGTGGTTTGCATTTAACTTTGCTTAAGTTATAATTTGTGTAGCTGTGTGTCGCTTTAACGGCTTTCAAAGTGAACGCCACTTTGGCATCATGTGGCTAAAAATAGAGTCACAGCTCAGAGGCCAAAAGTTGGCTTGGAGTAAGCCAGTGTTAAATACGAGTGTATTTAAATACAATTGTGTGGGTGCAGAGCTGCAGAAGCACTTTTAACCACTTGAATGCAGTTCTAAGTTACGAGTAGAATTGACGAGACTTACATACAATTATGTATATTAGTAATATTTGAAAGCATTTTGTCACTTCATTGCAAAAATGTACAAGGGAAAAAAAACACATAAAAAAGATTATCAACAGGGGTTTACTTGACCCTAATTCTGTTCTATATACATTAGTATTTCAAATGTCACATCCATAATTGCATTATCATCATTTATTAGATATGAATCGCAATGGCAGTCATATGTTGTTCCTTTGAGAGTTGTGAATGGGTCAAGTCTCGACTCGAAAAAAATATGAATGGTTTCAGGTCATCATTGATAGACGTCGCCTTGCTTTTTAGCTACTCGAGATAAACATCAGCCTGAAGATATGCCCACGCAGTCGGCATTAACCTGTTGGCGCCGTCGTTTGTTGGTAGTAACCCACGCGACATAATAAAAAAAAAAAAAACCAAAAAAAAACCAACTCAAAACTAAAAACAAATCTGAAAACCGCAAACAATCATTAAAACAAGCAGCGAATAAACTACATTGAAATTTGTTTGATTTTCATTTGCAAAAGCAAACCGCAAATGTATTTGGGATTTGCATAAAAAATAGCTGGCAACAAATCGAACATGAAAACACATTAGAGTCGGAGCCCAGCCCGAGTTGATTTCATTCATGAGCCCCATTCATAAGTTGTACATTTCTAGTTTAAGGTAAGCCACCAAACGAGCACCACCTACAAGTAAACTATCAACTACCAAGTTGCAGGCAACAACTGGCTACTTGGCAACTGGCAACTGGCAAACAGCAACTGGCAACTGGCAACTGGCAACCGGCAACTGGCAACTGCATATTATTTATAACATTTTGTAGTTATTTTTTGGGGTCACATGTTGGCGTGTGTTGCAAATTATATTTGCAAATTATAGGCTGTCGCTTCGGGTTTCCGGTACGACAATAACAGCAACAACAACAACAGCAGCGATGCTGCAAGCCTCTCTCTCTCTCTTTCCTTCTCACTCTTGCCTTAATTTTGGAGAGCGCTTCAAATGTGTGGCAGCACAAACAAACTCAGGGCTGGGATTGAGCCCGTTTCAGCTGCACTTAATCACGCACTTGGCTCCGCTTGACAAGCTCAATGGATATTCATACAATGCAAATTCGCCCAAAACCACCGCAACCCACCCTGCACCACCCTACCCCACAGTCAACCCACCCCGTTGCAGCTCACCAAAAATGGCACAATCAACAAAATGGTATCGTGCACATTTGAACTGTCATGCCACAGTCGGTTTCATATTCAGATTCAGATTCAGATTCAGAGTCAGAGTCAGAGTCACAATCGTCTGACATTTGAGATTTGAGGCGAAATGTCAGTTACTGCTCAAAAGTCCGTTCGTTTCACTGCTTCACTGTAGAGCGCTCGAGCCACACAAAATCGTGGGCTGTTTGGGCTCTTGGCCAAAGAGATGGCTTACAAATATGACAAATATGATTTTCTCTTAAAATTCGTACGAACATTTAATACTCTCTCCTTGATTTATGATAGTTGTTGTTCTTCATTGTCCAACTGAAATGTGTATTAAATTTAGAATGTATTCCAGGATGGTCCTTAAAGGGATTAGAGCATATATCTTAATTGGATATAATTAATTCGAAATATATTTAAATGTCCGATACGAAAACTATCCCCTAGCTACAAATATATTTCTAATAATATTACTTATAAATTGTGAACCTAATTATGTATGTTTTTTAAAATGTATATTTCCTTCAGGAAATTCAAAAAATTAATTTCACAAGCAATTTTGATTTTTCACATTATTGTTTTCAGGCGTTTTGTCAATATTTTGCTGTTGAATTGTGATTAAAAATTGTGAATAAGTTTTTAACCGCAACTGAATTCGTTATAAATCGAATTACTTGGTTTGTGGCAGTGTATCTATATCTAAAAGAGGGGCAGTCAGCCCAGTCAGTGCACAAGATTTCCAACTAAATTTGGTAGTCAAATAATTTACATCAACCTTATGATGTTTATTGTTCTGTTTGATGTTGCTATTATTATGTACTGTTGTTGTTGTTGCTGTTGCGTGATTTGAAGTTTTTTGTTATTGTTTTTGGTTTTTTTTTTCTAGTCACTACTCTTTGTGGGCGTAACGCGCGCGCAGCTTTCGACCCACTCAGTTTATTTTGGCGTTTACCTTTTTTAGTGCCGCTTTGGAGGAGCCGCCACCGATGTTGTTTTTTGCTGCTGTGGTTGATGTTGCTGCTCAGATTTGATTGGTCAATGGTCAATGTTGGTAGCCGAGTTTCAAGTGCGTTTCCCACTGCTCTTGTTGGTTGTTTTTTTACGATCCATGCCGCCACTTGACATATTTCAATGGAGCACCAACAGCAGCAGTGGCAGCAGTGGCAGCAGTGGCAGCAGCAGTGGCAGCAGCAGTGGCAGCAGCAATAGCAGCAAAAGCGAGCGTGCGTACAAAATTCAAAAATAGAAACTCACAAATTACGCGCATATTTTCTAATGAGCTCATGCGCGCCATGGATCGACATGGTTCGAAGCGATTTGGCTCGCACGGAACGGCCAAAATTCCCCTCCCCCTCCCCCGCCACAATTCACACAGCTCCTGCGCTGTCACCAATTGACAATTTCAAGAGTACGTGTCTAAGATTTATGCCTGCTTCTCTCATGCACACAAAAGGGGGGCTTTTGGGTTGATTATGGAGCAAAAGACATTCGCGCCGCTTGCCAAGTTTTTCTATTTTTTCCTCATTCTTTTATTTCAACGCTGGTGTGGATATCGTTAGCACAAAGCCAAATTTTGTCTGCTGTCAATGTTGAAAGATGCGACGACTTGTGACTGAACCAACAGAAAGCAAGCTAATTAGTGCTGCTAATGGGATAAGTGCTTGCTTGATGTACAAACATTTACACATATGTACGTATCTACATACATTCATATGTATATACATTAAATTCACAAAATTCAAAGAAAGGTTTGAATTTAACCAAGTTCAGCTTTATTTTTAAAGTTAACATCTGATCGCAGAGTGCATTTCATTTGACCGAAATTCAATGAGACGATCAGCGTAAAATGCATTCAAAAATTTAAAATATATAGTTAGTTATAAATAAATACATTACTCTTTATAAAAAAATGATTTAAGTTTTTTGTTTTTCAGTAGAAGTCTTTGTTGATGATCAACCGATCCTTAAAACTAAGTTCAAGATAAATTGAATAATAAAATAACTAAAAATTAAAATTTAAAAAAACAAATTTTCAATTTTAAGAGTGTATTTTCGAAAATCACCAAATCACATAATTAAAATTTGTTTTATATGAAGGTTTAAAAATTAGTTTGAGGCTATTTAAATAAAGAGTAGAAATATTCAAAAAACAGTTGTCCACCTATTTTCCGAGCTTGCTTTCGCATAATCAGATGAGTTTAGCTTCCCATAATTGTTTGAAAATGAGCAAATGAAACTTCCAAGCTTATAGAGCATGTCAGATTGGCTTTTTTTAAATAATTTATCACGAGCACATATTGACCTATGTGAACCCACTTATGGCGACAATACTGAATATATCTAAGTTCAACTGAGCAGTGAAATGAGAGATTGTTACGCACAAAGTGGAGAAGTATTGAATGCAATCAAAATACATTTATTAAACAATCTGTTGCCCAACAATCACATGCGGTAGTGGGTCCATTAACAAAAACCGTTTACTGCCAAACAGCTAAACGCACTTTATAAATATATAGATATAAGTATACATATATAGACATTCTGAACTGCACATCCTCTAATCACACACACACACACACACACACACAGATGAACAACAACTGCAATCAGGCCACCAAATCGCAACGACTTCAACTGCAACTGCAACTGCAACTTGCAGACGACGACAGCAGCCAACAAAGGCAACAAAAATTGTACACAAAGCTACTTACTTTGGCAGCAGCCCCCGCAAAAATAAGAAAACTAATATAAAATAAATAAAAAGAGACAAAAAAAAAAAAAAAAATCCGCTGCGCCAGTTGCAACAACTGTGAAGTTTTTTTTTCTAAGCCGACACGCGTTGACTTTGGTTACACGAAAGCAGCAGCAGCCTCCAAGTCTCCACAACACTCCCCTCCCTCCGCCACCGCCTCCGCCTCCGCCTCCTGAGCACACTGCTCTTGGCTTGTTGCTGTCGCTGGAAGCTGCTGTGACTTCCTCGAACCTCTCGCTCGCACTTGGTGACATTGGCGCACATTTGAACAGTGGAACAAATTTGCAGCTGATTTATGTAAATCGCCATCGAGCGCTTTTTTCGGGCTCCAATCAGCGCGTTGTGTTTGTGCCTCAGCTCACAGTTGCATGTGCATTAAATGCTGCTCCTTCTGCCAGCTCCTTCAGTTGCTCCTCTGCCGCTGCCTGCAGTCGTCTGGCGTTTTATTGTGCCGTTATTTGGCCCAAAACTTTGCGCTACAAAACTGCAACTCATTCAGCACTAAAAAAAAAAAGAAAAACCTTTTCGTTATGAATGAAGCTGCCCACGCGCAGCACCGAAAATAACAACTGAGGCTGCAGTCGACGTCGGCAGCGGATGTTGGTGCCGCTGCTGCGGTTTATGCTGTTAGTGTTGTTGTTGTTGTCGAGCTGCGCCCCATTCATTAAACGTTTTTCAATATTTTTGGTTAATTTTTACACTCTCTACCCATTAAAAAACTGGTAAAAAAAAAAAATATGGTTGACAACATCTACGAGCAAATAACGCATAAATATTCTTGATCAGAACGATGAACTGAGTTGAAACTGATATGCCAGTCAGTATGTAAGTGGTGTATTTGGCTTGTTAAAATAATATTTAATATTTTTCATTTTAAATTGACAGCTCAATAAACTCAAAATAATTATTTTATTTAAATTATACGTGCTAACATTTTTTAATGTCAGCACAATAAACACAAAATAATTTATGAATCAGAAATATGAATATGAAATATATTTTAAATGAAGAATGCGCTTCTTACTGCATAAATGATACCCACTGAATTGGGTTGTTACTTAGCTTAGCATAAAGCTATTCAATGCAGATAACAGGGCATCTCTTAGTCGAACATATTATAACTAATTGTGACCTATTGGTCTCAGGCGCAGGCGCAGCGTTCGCTGCCAAAACTGCAATTTTGTCGCTTTTCATGCCAAAAATCGATCAACGCCGCCGCCGCCGCCTCCGACGCTGACGCTGACGTCGTGACAAGCGAGTGGCAGTAAAAACTAAATAAAAAAGAGCCCAAGTCGAGAGAGGCAAAGTTATGGTTTTTTTTTTTTAATTTTTTGTTTTTCTTCTTTTTTTTTGTGCTGTTGGCCAATATTCAAATGCAATTTATGTCATCGTCGTTGCTTTTATGCATGGCATATATGACGTCAGCTTGGCCATGGTTGTGGTTAGTGGTTCAGTGGTTGCGATTGCAATTGCTGTTGTTGTTGCTGTTGCTGTTGCTGTTGCTGTAGTTTTATTTCGCTGTTTACCAGCTATAAAGTTGTAATGCCCGCCAGCTGTGTGAGAATTTGGCTTTTGCCAGCGCCTTGACAGCAACTTGAAAGCCAAAGCAAAACACACACAACGTTGCAAACCCATTGTCGGAATCAACTCAACAACTATCGGAATACGTGTAAAGCATTCCATAATTAAGTTGGTGCTTAAATGTTTATGCCGTATATCTGTCTATATATGTGTGTATCTGTGTGTGTGTGTGTGTGTGGAAAGAAACCACTCCTTATGACTCCATTTCATTAGAACTGTGCTGGAGACAAAGTACAGCTGAGGAGAGTTTACACTTTTTGCATAGGCTCTAAAAGAAAAGCAACATTAAATTTCTAAAGATACCTAATGCTAATAAAGATACTAAAATAAAACTGCTATAAAAATCTTTAAGAAAACCGACTTAGAAGTGCTTTAAAATGAACTTAGATTTTATGTATAGTTAACAAATATCCATTATAATATAATTCTTAAAAAAATGCGTAAAAATGAAAAATAATAATAAGATAATAGAAAATACTGGTCCATAAGCAAAGTATTTAATATGTCTTTTTCTGCCCATTATATTTTTAACGATCTCACCCATTTTTAGTCATCTCAACAGATTTCTCACAAGTGCTTCATTTTTAATAAAGCTGTAAAGGTGGGAAATTTATTACAAGTCAGTTAGAAGTATTCCGAAAAGTTAACCAAATAGTTTGTCTGGTATTGGTGATAATCTTGCAGCCCGAAATGGGAACACATAATATTTAACTTTTAATGGCCTCGATCAATACCTGACACCGTGAACTAAACCATAACGACTTGAAAATATTAGAACAGTCTCTACGACAACAATGACAGCCGTTGACAATCTTTGAAATATGATATTGTACTAAAATAAAGCTGCCTGCTGATTGCAGTGCATGAGTTTTCACTGCCCCAAACAAAAGCTGAAAAAAGTTTCATTCATAAGAAAAAAAAAGGGAAATGGGCAGCAAAGATTTGGAAATGTATTTTTATTGAATGCATCAAATGATGTCGAAGCATTTGACAGTTAATTTGTTTGCATTCACTAAAGTCAAGCTTTCGGACGCTTTCCGGTCTTCCTCCGATCCATCGAATACATCGAACAACATGATGCTAATGCGGTTCCGGTGTGCGTGGCTAATGGAGACGAGCCAGTTGTATATTGACTCCAACTGCCTCTCTTAGCCATGGCCATCAATTTGCATTTGCTGCCCACGTTTCCCGAGAGTCTCGTGCCCTTTTGGCACCTGGGTGCACCGATCTTTGTTTGCTTGTTTCATTCACTCATTCAATTCATTCATGATTTCATCATGTGGCGCACAACGTGGGCGCATTTCTGTTTTCTTCTTCTTCGTCTTTTTTTTAATTTTTTACTATTTCATTCATAAAACCAACTCGGACTAGCGCGTGCCCTGCCCTCAACTCGAGATCTTGGCCAAAACTGTAACCGAATACCCAAAACGCTGCTCGTTGATTTTATTAGGCTAAGTTGCACGCTTTTCGTTGCCCCAGCCCCAACTTCGCTGCTTGCAACTTTTGGTCGCATCTTCGTGTCGCTGTTTTGCTTCGCTTAATTTTAGCAACATTTAACCCACTTTTTCGTTTTGCTTTGCTAATGAAGTGTCAACAACAAATTGAATGTCTAACATTTGTTGCATGTCGCCAGCAACAAAAACAGCAACAGCAAAAACAACAATGACGACAACTACAACAACATCTGTGTGTCTCTATCGTTGTTTAATGCTTTAAATAAATAAATGCGAATGCGAATGCAAAATGTAAAATGTTAAAGTCAACATGAAATGTTGGCCAATCTAAAAGCAGACGAAGTTTTTATGCTCTCAAAAATAAATGCAAATCAAGAATATTTTATTTGAATTATTGCTAATCGTTTAATTCAAGTAAGACTAGACTTCTTAAATAGCTTTATTTAAATGTTTTCTGGAAACCTGAAAAGTATCTTATCTGCAGTTAAAGAAACGGAGAAAATAAAGTAATGAACACATTCAAAATAATATATATTTTATAAATACAATTATCTGAATTATCTGTTTTTTTTTCTCTGCTCTCACTTTATTGAATGCATTATTTATAATAATTATATTTATTCATACTGAAAAATATAAATAAAATTTAAAAGCTATTGGTTTTAAGAGATTTATATATATAAATCGATTAAATCGAAATTAAGGGAAGTTGTTGTATTGTTTAATTATTAAAAATAATTTAAGAAATATGATTTTTTTTTTAAAAACACTAAAGCTGTATTCCAGCCTATAACTATCTAATCTAGTCAATAGTTTTGGAATTTATACTTATAATTTTTTTCTGTTTCATCTAAGAAAGTTTGTTGTTGCTGCTGGATTTAATTTTTAAGGTTCATATTTTTAAGGAATCATTTGGTACAGCTGTACATAAGTGATGTATAAACAAATTTAAGGTTCAGAACAACATATTCTTCATCTGATTTTAGCTATGCTTCAACTGCCAAGTGAATAATAATATAATTTATGCCAATAAGTAGCCGACACGTAGGCCCCGTACACAGGGCTAAGTTTCATTCATTGATGGTGGCTCAGTTGTTGTCGCTGTTGCAATCACTGAGCATCGCTTGCCAAGTGTGTCGCAGTCGCAGTTGCAGTCGCAGTCGCCGTTGGCGTCGGCGTCAGCTGCACTACAAAGTTAAAAGCAGCGGTCAATTTGCATACAACAGCCGCCGTTTTGTGAATGAAAATCTGTTTTTTTTTTTCAATTTTTTGGATTTTTTTTTTTTTTTTTTTTGGCCGACAACAACAAATTAAAGCGGCAACTGCAATAAATTGTTGAATTTTATTATGCTGCGGCGTAGATACGTAGATACAGGGTGCTGTTGCAGCAACTGCCTACGCACTGACCGCAGCCCACACACGCCAAGTATCTGTAAGATACGCAGCTCAGCAGCGAGTCTCTCTAACTACTTGCGGCTGTCGTGCGCCATGTTGCGGCTAATTCGATTTCTGCATTGCCAAACGCTTTGCCAGTCAAAAGCTGCCGATTGCCTTTTGCTACGCCAACACTCACAGCTACAGATACAGATACAGATACAGATACATTGATACATAGATACATTAAAAGATTGTTGGCTAGAGGCCTGGTCGATTTCATTGATGATTTCTGCTTTTGGGAGCTGTTTCTATGACATTTGCCTTGCCAGTGTCAGCTGCCTGCCTCTTTGTTGCATGGATTCATTCATTCATTTAATTTTTGTCTCGTCTCACCGTTTTCCCCACATATTAATTGCTGGGCCTTGCCAAGCCGTGAATGTGATAATAAATTATTACAGCAACAGACATTTTGCCGGGTGGGCGTCCATTACACATCGAAGAAAAAAAGCTAAAGACAAAACACAGATACTTCGATTTATAGCTGCCAAGAGATCCAAGCCATGATCCGCTAAGCCGTTGAGCAGCTTTGTGACCTGGTCAAGTGCTTGTTGTTGGTTGGTTGTTTGGTTACTTGTTTGGCTTACACAATTCTAATTCTATTTCCTGTCTAGGTGTTGTCTAAAAGAATATTCTAAGCAGCCAATTGAATATGTCTGCGAAAATTGCTCAATTAATTGTAGACACTTACAAGGCTAGCCACCTCATAAATAGACAATACATATATTATACATATATTATCTACTCGTTCAATTACAGCGAAAGACTTTCAAATAAATCATTTTCAAATATATACTAATATACAGATAAAATTAAAATTAAACAATGAAAATTTTCTATGTAATGTACTATTTTTAAAAAGAAAGTAAAACATAATTTATTCAACAAAAGAAGTCTCCGAAATCGGTAAACAAAAATCTTGATAAATGTTGAATAACAAATTAAATAAAAAAAAAATATGAGCTGAATTAATAAAGTGATCTTCATTGAAAATGTTGTTTGTATTTAATAAAATAATAATTATTTAAATTAATATACCAAAAATGTGCAAATAAGTAAAACACTAAGCGACAAGAATTTTCTAAAAATAATTAAATTATATTATGCATTCACTTTTCCGATTGTAGATTATCAATACTTTGTAGTTTAACAACTATCTAACACCTGTTTATATAAACTGAAATGAATGCAATCCGTTTAAATTGATGTAACATTGTTGCATATGCTTTATGAGCATGTTTGCAGCCAAAAACTCTTGGTTCTTAAAGACGACCGCATAGTTTATGGCCTCGACAAGCTTAAAATGCATAAGCGAAAAGATCGCAGCAAACAGAAACTGCCCCCGAAAATGCTGACAAGCGGAATGAGAATTTATATGGGAAGCCATAAAGAAGGCGACGCATAAATAACGAGATGCAACCCGGGTGCCCACTGAGCCATGCAACCTGACGATCGTCTCCTCCTCTTCTCGTCGCACGCGCAACTAATTAAATTAAAGGCGATCGGTCGTTCTGGTTACGAGAAAACCGTATCCATAGTTTTGTTGTCCGTTATTTAGGTGGGCGTGAGAGAAAGACCCACTGGGGAGGGAGAAAAACACGTGTGTGTGTGCTTGTGTGTGTGTGTGTGTGTGTGTGTCTGTGAAATTTATGTTTAATAATTTAGAATGCATTTCAAGTGCGAATCGTTCCCACACCCCACTAAAACCACTAAACTGTGCACTCCGTGGCAGCCCACTTGGCTAACCAATTTGGCAACTGAGTCGCGTGGCTGCTAAATGGACGCCTCCAGTCTACTGTCTACATCTGTCGATCTGTTTTTGGAGCGTGATCAGCTCAGTTCAGTTCCGTTCAGTTCAGTTCAGTTCAGTTCAATACAGTTCAGTTGACTGACCCCCCATTATGTGTGTAGGACAAAGCGGCACGCGACCGGCTCACGACACAGACAACCACCAGCAGCAGCACCACCACCACCACCACTAGCATCTCCAACGCAATCCTCAACCACCTCCACACACTGTATGAGAATTTTTGCGTGCTCTCGCGTGGCATCGACAAGTGTAGGGGACGTTTGTTTGACGTCGCGTCGTCGCGTCGTCGCGTCTGGTCGCAAAATTTTGCGGGGGTTGTTTGTTTTGCTGTTGCCGGCTTTTATTTGGATACCCTGTAAACTCACTTAAAATGGGTAGCATGCAAATTGCAAAAGGAGGCATCTTTATGAATCAACATTGGGATTCGATCGAATCTCTACTGACGCTGTGAATCTCTCCGCGAAGACGAATATCAACACGATTTGATAAAGATATATAATTTTCTCTATCCACAACTTCTTAATTTCGCGCTGATCACAGAAAATAAGGGATGGCGAAGCTGATATCTGATTTTAAGATTTCTGTAGTTTATTTTTTAACAAACCGACAAATTTCACTTTATGAATAACTCCGTTTGCGCAAAGGATCTGAAAGGATCGTTAGCGATATTAGCCAGAATGTTGACAAAGAAACACATGAATTTTATCAATTTCTCATTGTTTGATTTTCCGGGAAAAAATAGCAAATCGTGTTTATAAGTTTTTGAGGGTATTTCTATGTGCAAATAGCTATAAATTTGTGTTAGGGTATCTCCTAGTCGTGCACTCTTATATTTTTTTGTTTATTTTTTGTTTGTTCACACATGCCCACACACACACACACACACACACACTCTTTCGCACACACACGACACACAGTCGGAAAGCCGGCCGGCCATAATGTCCACCCACCTGCACCGCCAAAATGTCGGTCAGCTGCTTGCCACTAAGTTCAAGGGCAGCCAGCAAACATAACAAAATTGTAGAATCTTTATTTCTGTTTGAGTTTTGAGCCTGGGTGTTTTCTTGGCACGCGCTACAAGCGAAGAACGCCTCGTTGGCGATTTGGCCCACGTTCTTTAAGCCATATTCTGAGAGTAACTTGCACTTTTCTGCGTGTCATTTGTCGCCCATCTTTTTTTCTTGATTTTTTTTTTTTGTCTTTTATTTTTGACGTGGTCGTCGCCTGGTCGTGTGCCGGCTCAAATAAATCAACAGCAAGCGGCCTTTTGGCTGCTGCCTGCTGCCTGCTCTTGTTGCACGCCTATCGCATCCGGTTCGCCCAAGCTTAGTTTTGATTTTTTTTTTTTTTTCTATTATATATTGAATAAAAACACGTACAAATTGTTTGTACGCATTATGCAAAAACTTCAAGTACAGACTCAATCAAGCCATTTTATAAGCCATTTTAATTTTTTTTTTTTGGTGGCTATTTATTTTTTTATTTAATTTTATTTTTTGCATGGCTGTTGCAAATCGACGCCTGGCGCATTGTTGGAGCCCCTTGTCAGAAGAGCCTAGCCAACATGGCAGTCAACAAATTTACGACATAATAATTTACATTTATCTGCCTGCAACGAGGCAGCCACAATACAACAACAACAACAACAACTCTCTTGCTATATTTTTGTGCGTGTGGCTTGTTTACTTTTTATTTGCAATAAATAAAAACTATTTTTACCAGGCGACCAGTAAATGCACTTTGAGAACTTAAGCAAAGTAATCCATAAGAAAATCATGCAGTGAAAATTTAAAGCTAATTTTATATTTGGCTCGGAGTTTTCAATTATTTCAAGAGTGTACATTAATATTTTAAATATAATTTAAGTCTGTTGAAATTTTACTTTATCCCAAGTTTACACTTTAAGAGTATTTAAATTGCCTAATATTTTTAAATTAAGTTCTATGAGCATTAACTTGTAAGTTTATTTTATTTATTTTTGTAGAGTTCTGTATTTTATTAATTTATATATGTATGAATGTAAGACGATTACAGTTTACACTTTAAAAAGTTTTAAGTTTTGTATAATTTGTTTGTCTACTAAACATTCAAGTAAAAATATAAGTTTTCTTTCTGGACAACTGTGATCCTTGACAGACATAAAAATCAACAAAATTAACGATTAGTTTGTACAATTGTACAGTTTGAGTCACAAACTGAATGACATAGTTATGGTATCCAATCCGCTAAGTAGTTGATTAACATTCAGCGCCATGTTGTTTAATAAGTTACCTTTGCGATATGTCGCCGTCAGACGGCGCAGACGTCGCCTCTTTATCAGTTTATTACTTGGCAAACTTTTCATTTTAATATCATTCGCATTTGCGCAATGCAATCACCTTAATGCTGTTGTTGTTGTTGTTGTTGTTGTTGTTGTTGCCGCAGTTGAGCGACTTTTAATTTTGAACGCCTTCGTGGCGAGACCTGAACAAATCGGGTTGGTTGGTTGGTTGGTTGGCGGCTTGACTGACTGCAGCAATGATAAATGTGCACCGGTTTTGAAGGCGTCACAGCAATGCGACAAACTTTGTTGCCCCACCACCACCACAACCACACTCAATATGCATTCTGTGGTTGGTAACTCAACTCAAAGTCAAGGGAAGCATCCAACAGAGAGAGAGAGAGAGAGAGAGAGAGCAAGAAACGCCAGCAAACTTTCACTCTGGCCAACACGTATCCTCTCCCACTCTCTCATACACTATTGTTGTGCCAAACAAAAATCGATGGAGCTAAAAATTGCCGGTCTCCGGGCTTTTAGACGCTTCCGCACCACCCCAAATGGTTGTTTGCGTAAATTTTTCCGGTCATTTTTATGAATGAATTCGAAAATCATAGCATACTTAACAGCGCGCCTGCGTGTGTTTGTGTGTGTGTGTGTGTGTGTGCGTATGTGTGTGTGTGCGTATGTGTGTGTGTGTGTGTTGTGTGTTTTGTTTGAGCTGTGACGAAAGTGGCGCGTCCTTGACTCTGACAACAGGTGGAATTTTTTCTAACTGTTGGCGGCACTTGCATTTTTTATTATTTTTTTGCCAGCATTTTGTTATTGTTTTCTCTGACGCAGGGCACGCCATGAAAATGTCGCGGCCCATAAATTATCATTAGACTCATGCTTGCTGCCACTTGCACCAAGTTGCTAAAAATAAACCAACTAGAAACGAGTCAAATGTCATGCAATTTGAACTCAGTGAAAACCGTAACTGAAAACAAGTACGTATAAAGTGTTTAAAAGGAATTACTTCATTAAATCAGTAAGAATGGGAATAAGGAATATTTATTGGTTAAAAAAAAAAAAATATTTGAATTATTTAACGAAAGAAAAACACAGTTTCGACATATCAAATAAAATAAAACAAAATATTTTTAAAATTAGGTAAATTCGTTGCCAGATTTTCGATAAAAGTCATTACTGCTCATCTACAAAATAACATAAATAAATTCACTTTAAACGATGACAAATATTTCAATTTAGTAATATGTCTTAATACTTCAATGAAAAATGTAAAATAATCAATTAAAATACAGAAATATAAGCATAGATTAATAACAAATATATATTTTATAAGTCAGTTTAATTAAATGGAAGACAGCTCGACTAAGAGAACCTGTTATTCATTTTATGGGAAGTTAATTAATCAACCTTCTGAATGATATTGAATTGTACAAAATTGATATTATCGAAATTGCATTTGCATACGATAACTAAGAACTTAAAATGCATATCTGAATTTCTATAGCTTTTATATTCGGAATTATTTACATATATTTACACAGCCTCATTATACCCCTCATCCCATTTTTGATTGTTCGAGATTAAAGAAAATAATATTCAAGATTACACTGAAATTATTTAAGTAATGGCTTAAATGGCTTACGACATACGTAAGCCAAACTAATTATTTAAAACAACAGTACGATTTGTAAACGTATTTCGCATTTGCATGGCGAAATTAGTTAAAAATAGTCAGCGACGTTGCTGATGCTGTTGTTGGCCGCATTTGATGATTAAGCGGTCCCATGAAATTATTAACTTGTTTTTTTGCTGGCAGCAAATGTTGCCATTTTTGGAGTTGAGACCCAGCGAAAACGCAATTAAGCACAAATCACACAGTTTGCCCAAAATTGGTTAAGACTCAAGAAACAAGAAACAAGAAAGAGAACAACAACAACAACAAAAGGGAGAAACAAGAGAAACAACAAAATGATGATGTGCCACGAAATTTGTGGTGCCTACTTTTGACCAAATTTGGTTGAACGTTTATCGCTCGATTTTGGTTTTTTTTTTTCTTGTATTTTAATGTATTGTATAATATACTTGTATAGCTCGTACCTGTACCCATCCAAAAAGCTTTTTGTCTCTTGACCCGTTTCTTTTTGTTTGGCTTGACTGCTGTTTTTGTCTTTAAGCCACACGAATTCATTGTGGTGCCAAAGCAAATAAAATGCTTTGAATTTATGAATTTAAGCACTTGACATTTTATTTCGGCCAGTCTCAAAATCATCTGACATCTGACTAACACTTCACACTTAAGTTAAATAAGCGACAAGACACTTAAGTAAAAGTAATTTTAAAAATACACATTTATATTTTTGTCAGAAAAGTGGATTAATATTTTAAAATCTCTTTAGCAATGTTTTTTTAACTTTGAATAAAAAACTATAAATTATTAAGCAACAAGACTGAAATTTTATAAATAAGTAAGTTTATAGTTTTGGAAAAGCAACTTATATAAAATATGGAAAATGAAATAGAATTTTTAAAATCTAAAGTATCCCTTTATTTAAATTTTTCTGCTATAAACTTACAAAAAATAAGAAAAATTCTTTTTATATTTTCCACTTTGAAATCTCCACAAATTATTTTAGTTGCTTGTGCGCCTCCAAAAAGATTTTCACTTAATATCAAAAGCACTAAAGTTGATTAATTTGATTGCATTACAAAAGTGTTTTCCAACGTGTTCAGCATTAATTTGCCGTGTGATTTTTGTGGTCGAGACTCAAGCAACATTTTACTGCCAAAAGTTTGGAATGGGGAAATAGAACAAGTCTATGAAATGCAAGTTGGCAGACCGAAAAAGAAATTGCATGTTTTTGCTAAGAAAAATCAAAAAACCAGCAAAAAAAAAAAAAAGCCAAAACTATTTGAAGTTATTTTCGCCACTCGGCCTGACACTCGTCTGTGTCATTGTTACATGTATGGTTTGTTCGTGATGTTGTTTTTGTGTTGCAGTTGTTAGTGTTGCTGTTGCTGGTGTTGCTGTTGCTGTTGCTGGAGTGTGGCTGCAAAGTGTTCGCCTGTCGCTTTCATTATGCATCCAAAAGCAAAGCAGCAAAAGCGAACAATGTAGGCGTATTTTGATTATGATAAACTGGCGAATTATGTTGTCACTTTGCATTTTTCATATAGAATGAAATTATATTTTATATGCGCTGCACCGCGACTTCGTTTTCTTCTTTTCTATCTGCTGCCGCTGCTGCTGCTGCCGCTGCCGCTGCTGCTGCTGCTTCTTCCTGCTCAACTTGAGTTGTTGCTTTTGTTGCTCATATTGTGATTGTCGCGTCGACTCTTGAAAATATTTACATGTCGTGGCATTTGAAGGGATTTATGTCGCCCCCAAAGATTGTCGTCTCTCTGTCAACCCGCGACTTTGCGCTATGAAAAATGACAGCAACTAGAGAGATTGGAGAATGTATTAGCCGGCGTTAAATTTTTGGGGGAAAATGTATTCCTACCATTACCACTACTACTACTATTACCACTAAAAACAAAACAAAAAAAAAAACAAAAAATAAATAGTTCACTTTTTGCGCTACCATTTGTTTGGCTTAGCGACGTCAGCAGCATTAAAAAAAAGATTCTAAATAAAAAATATAAAAATCAAAGTATTTTGTGTATCTCTGCCCAATTTTCATATGCTGCCCAGCAGCGCTATATTTATCACATGCCAAGCTATTTATAATGCTTCACGTAACGAATATTAGCTGTTGATTATAAACAAAATGATTTTCCACTAAGTATTTACGCGCTCTGACGCTGCTCCAAGTTCAGCTGAAAGATTCGCAAAAATACATTCACGCCCCCACGAGGAACAAACAATGACGTAGTAGTTGTGGAAGCTGCGGCTAGTTGAGACACGAAAATCCCACCCACACCATTGCCGCGAAGAAGGAAAACAAATAAACATATTCTAACTATAGTGCTCCGTTCAGTCTGGAACATCTAAAAATAGCGGCAACCGTATTTGCAATTATCGGACGGAGCACGTCATGGATTTTTTAGCCGAATTGAGTTTGTTTTGGGATCTATAAATAAACGAACAGCTAAATGGGACACTAAATCAATAAAAACACAACAGATATCAAAAGTCCAATAGTACGTGACACACTTCAGATCACCAGAGAAAACTATACACTTAAAGCCAAAAAAAAAATTTTGTTTTCATATTTTACTGTTAATTTAATGAAGATTTATTCTATTTATTCTATTCTATATAGTTATTAAATTTTAAACATAAAATAACCAAAGAAATTCTATTCAAACATTTTTAAAATAATTCATATATGAAACATAAATGGTTTTAGCAATTAACTGCATCTTTCTCTATTGTTTTTATTTTTGTAAATCCAATTTTTATTTTGCTTAAATTTCAATTGAACAAAAGTTAAATGGCCATAAACCATAATATGGTATTTAATTTGAAACGAAAGGTTTTTTTTACTGTGTACAGATGTATTAAAGAAACAGCTATAGAGATGAATGCAGCTGGGAAAATTCTCTTTGGGGTGGACTTTTGAACAACGCTGCGAACATTAAAATTACAAGCTAAATCAAGACTGCAGATACTTCGACCGGGCATACCAAAAATTAATGGCAACAACGCGGCGCAAACATGACAAAAATTTGTTGTTTTGTTGTTTTTTTTTTTCAATTTTTTTTTTCTAGACTGTTTTCGGTTTTGGTTTCTGTTGCTGTTGTCGGTTGCCTGGCCAGGCCCATTGTCAAATAGAAAGCATTAGCTAGCCATATGGAACACGGAAAATTAATTATGTAACTTGGCGCAGCGGAAGTGTGTCATGGATCTTAAAGATTCCGCGCTACCTCCAAATCTTTCGAATGCTCATTAGCCGGGCCTGGTATAGCAGACCCTCCCTCCACCCAATATACGAGTTGGCTTTTAATCAAATATTATACAGACAGACATGTATCCAAGTATCTGAGTATATATATTATATATATATATGCTCGACTAAATTTAGATAGCAAAGTGTGTGCTTGTATTGTAGACCGATTGACGCACAATATGAACTCTGTGACGTTATCGTGCTTATCGATATCTATCTAACTGTAACTGTAACTTGACTTGTGACGTCCTTTGACAACTGATAAGCGATAAGCGATAAGCATCATGAGACCAAAACACATTCAAATTTGCAAATTCATTGTCAAAAAGGAACTACAATTTCATCATTTAGTTGTATACGCAGTTCTTAGACTTATATCCAGGTTATTAGCTGGAAATACATTCTAAAAAGGGGATCACATTCCATATGCATATCTAAACATCTCTTAAGTATGTGTGAAGCGGAAAAGTGTTGCAATCATCACATTCGTCACAATTTCTATTTATAAAAGATGGAAAATAGATCTAGCTCAAAAATAATGAAGGTTAAATGCACTTATTGAGACTACCAGAAAATTATAAGCTTTCCGAATTTCGAAAAATTTCTTCTTTGTTATATTTTTTAAGTCTATCACTTAAATAGAAAAGACAAGATACAATTCTATCTTGCGTGATCATTGATTATGTGAAAACTTATTTTAGTTTTTAGTGCAACAATTAAATTCAACTAATTTTTATTTCAACACCCTTTTTTATAAAGCCATAATAAAAATTAAGTTAAATGTTTTATGAAATTTTTTTTCAGAATGATTTGCAACATTTTATAATATAAAATTATTTTTAGAAAATTTGTTATTAGAACATAATGCAGAAAATAGAATTTGAATATACAACTAAAAATATCACAACCGATATTTTAAGCTTGCGCTATAGTTCTAGTTATGACTTCAGTCATACACAACATGATTATGAAAAGATAATACTCCTCGTCCAGGGTATATAGAAAACAACAATTTGCCCGACGCACACAGCCAGACAACATTTTTGTGCTATAAACTATAAACGGCATTTAGTGGGATTAACTTTTTGTGGCCGACGTTGTCATATAAATATCCACACATTTCGGTGTTCGCCTCGTAAATAAAGTCATTAAAATGGAATCCAAGGCATCTCGGGAAATCGAAAAATAAAGAAGAAAATTTCATGTGCATCCGAACTTTTTGTTTTCTTTGTATTTGCAGCACAAAAGTGCTGTCACAATCCATCGAGCACGAATGCAAATCTCTCTGCCAATCAGCGGCATAAGTTATTTTTAGGGTTGCGTTGGACGTCATTAAAAGTGCCTAAAATTACCTTGACCGCAACGTAATGCCCAAATACTAAAAATAGCCAAAACAATCAGCATTCATCGTACACACATACGTGAGCATCTAAATCGAACAGAGCTGATTAAACATCCCCAGAAGTAATGAACTTGATGTACATAATTCTATTTGCAATTGTTTACTTATTTGCACGAGGTGCTTTTCACGTCACAACCTGGCCAACTTTAAACAGACGAATCTAAACAATCAGTCAGTCAATTGTTTACAGAGAGCGAGATATAAAGCGAGAGAGGGGAAGAGTGGGATATATAGATATAGCAGGTATAATTCCAATTTAGGCATGATGCCGTTCAGAGATCTCTACCAGGTTCTACATCGGCACACGCTCCCTCAAAAACACATTGACCAGCTGATTAGCAGTAGTCAGCATTATTTTCTATATTCATTTTTTTGTACGCATTCGCAAGGGTATCTTTGCTAGAGTTGTATTACTTCAGCATGCAATTTGTAACGTTTTAACTTTTTAAAACAGTGTTTTTAATAAAATAAAAATGGTCTTTTACAATCTTATTAATATGATTTTATATATTTGATCTTGTTTTTAATAGTTTCCGACAACTAAATAAATTTTAATCTAAGTCGGTTAACTGTAAGTCACAGTATTGAATTTGTATATGAAAAACCTTAATGGTTTTAATTGAATAACGATTTTGAGTTAACTTTTTATTTAAATAAAGTTTTTCTTTAATAAATTTCAACATTTAATACTACACTTTCTGCTTTTGCTTACGATTTAATAAATTCAATAAAAAGTTATAGTTAGAGTATTTAAAATTTGACAGACCACGCTTCACTTTTTTCACATCGAAGCCAGCTGCTGTTTTTTCTTGTACGTATGCAAAAGCTGAAAAAAAGCAAATAATAATTATTATAAATATTTCTCTTGTGTGTTTTCGACTAAACATGTTCATCAAAATGTTTTTAAATTTAGTGGAATGAGGCACGCGTTTTATATTTAGATGATTGCCACGGCCTCATAATTGCCACAAATGTGACGCCGAAAGCTGATAGACAGAGAGACAGATAGAAAGAGAGAGATAGAGAGTAAGAGGCCCAATGGGCAGTTGAAAGAAAAACAAAAGGCACTTGTCACTATTTTCACGCCTTTTCCCATTTTGGCGCAATTTGTTGACCCACTTTCACCAATTTTAGCGGCGAGCGGCTTATGCCTATTTTGGCCTGCTCACACATTATTTATGAATATTCATGTTGTTATGCCAAAAATAATAAAAGTTTGCAATTAGACAAAGAGTCAACAACAATAACAATCTCTGCCCGCTCGCCTGCCTGCCTGCCAGTGGGAGGCGATAAATACTGTGGCAGACAGATTGGCTCAGCTTTCGAAATCTATTCAAAATTTATATACATACATATGCACATATGTATAATATTTAATATCAGATTTGAGTTCCAGTTATGGACATGCTAATAATTAAAAGTTATTCAAATGCTGTTGCTACTGATGCAAGTTAAAAGCGGAATTTTCTTGAAACACATTTCTCTTAGATGTATCTATAAATTTATAATCTGTCAAGTTGTTAGAAAGCTCAGCCTTTTAAAGAAACCTTATGAAATTAAGATATTTTTTTCATTTTGATGGGTTATTTTGGCATTCAGCGCATTTATATCTTAAATGTTTAAAGAAAACATTTATGACTTAATTTATGAACTGTTTTAATTGTGTTTATTAATGTGTCGCTAAAATAAGAATACATTTAACAGCAAACGATTAAATATAGGTATACAACATTTTTAATTATTTCTAAATTAGATTTAATGTTTCTGTCCATCCTTACAAAGCACTGAACTTGGCATAAAACATAATTAAATTGTGAAATAAGCAAAACAAATAGTAAAACTTATCACAAAAATATTTTGTGGTTTTCTTTGGCATTTTGTATCAATTTGTTGTATTTATTTTAATAATCATTTTTATTATCGCCATATTTTTCCTTAATTTATTAGCAACATTTTCGTGTACTTTGGTAATATTTTAATAAAAGCATCATTAAAATATAAATTTATATCTTTAAAATTTCCAATTCTCACCTTTACTAAATTACTCCCAATCCACCTCAAATCTTGCTTACTTTGCGCCATTTCCAACCAATGGAAAATTTCCTATAATTTGTGTGTTTAAATTTTTAATTTATGTCAGAGTTGTTATTGGTGTTGTTGTTATTGCTCTATTTTCTGTTGACTGGAGCAATTTACGGCAACATGCCAAGCTCATAAAGCATATTATGGTGCTCATAAATTATTCAATATAATATAATATATAAGTATAAAACAACATTTTTTATTTATGAATTTTACACATATAACAGCCAACAGCGAGCTGAGTACATAAAATGGAAAACTGTGCATATGTATATTTATATATATATGTATATATATATTTAAGATTTACAATATGAAATTTAAGCATTATCAAAACGCTAGCGACAAATAGAGATACATAATATAAAATATATATATATGTATATTTATATATATATATTTATGTATAAGGTGAACATAAATTTATTCACACCTCTATGGAGCGATTCGAAAACTCACTGAATGACAACGCCCACTGGCCATTGGGCTTATAGCCACATTGGCTTATGGCTATATAGCCCATATAGCCTCTCCAATTTGAGCAATAGAAAATGAAGTTGACTTGCGTAATGCGCAGCTGGCAGCAAATAAAACGCTTAACAATCAAATTCCAATGTGAATGTTAGATGAGGGTATCAAGAGGGGGGAAGGGGTAGTCTCTACAAAGCGCTTATTGGTGGCGGTCAAATGGAAAAGCAAGGCATAAAAAAAAATGTAAGAAAAGAAATAACAAAATAATTGTCAAGAGCTGGCAGACTCGACCAATAATAACAAGTGGCAAACAACAAACATGAACACTCTAGCAACTTGTAGATTTCAAATTGTGCGAGCGAGATGGCGCTATTTGGCAAGTGCAATCGAAGCTAAGGTTTAAGTATTGCGAGACCAGTCAATACGCTTTTAATTACAGCCTACACACTGAGCTGAGCTGCTCGCTGTTAGCTGTTAGCTGTTAGCTGCTGGCTGCCCTAACAAGAGCCTCTCAGTCTGCCGACCATTTATGGCAATGCGGACCTTGTTGGGATAACTACAACTGGCGCATAGAGAATGTGAACGCGTTAAGAGCAGGGTGCAGGGTGCGGGGTGCGGGGTGCGGTGGGGTGATTGCTTGGCATTGGCGCGTCTCGTTCATTGTGTTTCTCGCTCTGGGACTCTCTCACTCTCACTCACACACTCTCGCTATCTGAATGTTTGTTTGTTTGATTTGTATGTTTTTTGAGGCGCGTGCCATGTGTCATGCAACTAGCGACTTGCGACTTGCGACTATCTAACGCCTCTGCCTCATCAACAACACGCCGTCTCCCCATTGACCCACGCACCAAGCACAGCAAGCAACAGCAGCAGCCCCAACAGCAACAACAACAACAACAGCAACAACAACAAAAACAATAACAACAACAACAACTTAGCAAAGTTCTCGACGAGAGATAACACGACATAGAAAGCCCACACGACACACACAATTGGCATATGGGCAGATAGATACACACACATATATATATATATATACATATATATATATGCATGCACACTCATGCGACTAGTACTAGGTGAGCACACAGTGCCACTCACATGATTAGAAACACGACTGAAAGTGTGACCAGATTGCTGTGTTCAATTATGAATCACTACAAAGTAATTGGCTTTTGATTATCTCTCATCATTATCTGACATTATCATTAGCTAATTAATGCTTGATAATATATATATATTTCAAATACTTCCAATTTATGAGTGTGAAAATTAATAATTATAATCCATATAAAGATAAAGGAAACAATAAATGACTACATTAGGAATATCTTTTTCTGTTCCTTTTTGGGAGATTAATTGAATCTTTAAAATGCTTATTATATTAATCGAAAATAGATCCACAATTGTTATCCCATTTCAAATATATTCAATAACAGACTTTATATATATATATATAAGATAATCGTCTTTTTGTTACATTTCCCATTTAAAAATAAAACACACTCCATAATTATGAAAACTTTTGTAATATGTAGAACGAAAATACTATTTCCGAAATTGCGTTTGCTGCATATTTGAATAGTTTGTTATTAACATTGTTGTATTTAGTTGCATTGTTCATTTTTATTCAAAATAAACACATTCTGTGAGCAACTAATAACTATTAATAGGACGCTATTTCTGATTTTTCTCGCCAATAAAAGTTTAAACACATGACATAAACAATTGGCAGAGCGCAAAAGCACGGTAAGTGTTTAGGTCTATAGGAGTCTTAAAGAAATCTCTAAGCAGGTGACTAGCGCTGTTTTTACACTTATTGATATGTATTTTTATATTCTCTGCCATGGCAAACTTCAATTAGTTTGGTAATGCGACAACAACGACTGCAAAACAGCAGAGGGTATAAATGAATGCTGGCAAATTTATGAATGTTTATTAGACGCTGGGTGCGCTGCCAATTGAGGAAGAGGTGCAGCAAACAGCCTCATTGCCTCACTCATACTCCCAATCTCAATCTCAGTCATAGTCACAGTCCCAGCCTCAGCTCCTATTTAATTTGCCCCTGCTTATTGCCAACAGCTCAGTCATGTCCATCTTTGGCTCTTCATCAGCACTCGGTACGCAAATTGACAATCAGTCATCCAAGAAAATTATTTTATATATCCCATTCAGCATTGTGCATAGAATATGAAGTCTTTTTATACCCTATTAAAATGGTAAATAAAATAAGGTTTGTTGGTAATTTAGTCTCAATATATAATGTTGAATTTGTCTTATGTGACCAAATGTAAACCCAATTTTTATTGAATAACGAAATAATAAAAATTGTATTTTTACACAGTCCGGAAGACAAATCAAAATTATTGCAGTCCATTAAAAAAAGATACAGATAATCTAATTATCTTAATAATAAATTCTAACTTTTTGAAATGCATTGCTTACAGATATCATTGCATATCTGTTATTCATTGTTTATAGACGAACTACCTATGTACAGGGTATCTGTTCGTCCAGCACTCGCTTTTGTAAGTTCTCCACTTGTTTTTATTTTGAGCGGGACGATTCTGAAATGTGTTTTTTTTTTATGTGTGGGTGTTAGGCGATAGGGGCTGGGCCCGAGGAAACTCGGAAACAGTATAACCCGGTAAATGAGGCACTTGCAGTTGAATTGTTGTACAGTTGTTAATAAGCCCAGCACCTCCATCCCCCCCCCCCACCCCCCAAAAAAAAATGACCCAATGCTGCAGTCGTAACTGAGTGGATGCAGCTGCTATTTATGGCCAAGTTGAAGGCGACGACGTCATAAAAACGTTGTGTCCAAATAGATACGTTATTTTTGGCCGAGTAATGAGTTTTCATTTTTCACCAAACACACCGCACTGATGCCTACAGGTGGCATATACCCTGTGCCACACCAAGCCCCCTCAATAGCTGAAGCTACCCTTATACACAGTGCAAAATGTAGACTTATCAATTCGAAATTGAAAATTCTTAAAAAAAAACAAATGTTTACAATTGTCGTGAAATTTGTATATTACTTAAAAAAAAAATATGTTTAATCTGTATAGAATAAAACTTGCTAAGAGATATTTGTATTCTTTATATAAATACAACTAAATGAATTCCTGTTATATAAAATAAGTATCAGACGATATTTGAATTGTGATAAAATTGGTTACGGTGTAGAATTGCTCACCTTCCTGTTGCTTTTAAAAATAGTCCTCGGCATAGTGTTTTGCATGGCCCAAAACTTTCACAAATGAGGCAAAGTTCTATTTTTGGTATATATTGGCTGCGTCTGTATCTGTATCTGTAGCTGTAGCTGTTTGTATCTGCCAGATAGCGGCACGTAATTCGTAATTCCGCGCCGTCTGTTCGAAATAAACAAAAAAAAAAAACAACAAAAAAAATGGTAAAAAAGAAAACTTTGCCGACGTCAAAAGTTGCCAATTGTATTGCGTTTATTTTTAGGTCATGGCGTGCTGCTCAAGCTCCAAACAGAATATTGGTTTTGTGTTTTGGTTTTGGTTTTGGTTCAGGCCGGTAGCCGGCCGGCCAATTTGCTTTGGGTCATGGTCACCCTAATTTCCACTCCCAAAATGTAGTTTGCGGTTCAAGCTGGTAAATAAATAACATTTTTACATTTGAACATTTTACTTGAGTTGGCTGCGTTTCAATAAATTCGCGCTAAAAGTTTTTGGTTTTTCTTTTGTTTATGTGGCATTTTGTTTATGTTTCGTTTTGTGCAACAATGCGGCATGCACTTTGTTGTTGCTGTTGTTCCTTTGTTTATGCTGCCTGATGCGCAACCTTGTCCTTAACACATGAGAACTGTTTTGGTTTTGGGGAAAATGTGTGAACTGAAATATTTGGCAAATGTCTGTCTATGTGCATTAGTAGGAGAGGGTGGGGTAGGAAATCTAGAAATGTTTTATGTGGCATGGAATTTTGACAAGCGCTGCCCAATTTATAAGCAAATACAGAATGCGGAATTGTAAATAAGGAATTTTTAGCGTAAACTAAGATTATTCAACTTTTCATGCCATCTTAAAATGTGCAGTAATAAATTACATAAAATGATAATTTATTTAAGTATTCTAACAGATTATTTAAATAACTTCTTTTCAGATAATCAATAGCCAAACTAAGCTTATAAATTAGCTAATTAATCAATTTTTCTTATAATTCCTGGCAAATGAAAAACAACTATAAAACTAACAAAATTTAAAAAAATATTATATATATAACATTTTAACTATTTCTTAGTTTATAAGAAATTAAAAAAAAATATTAAATAATTGTTAATATTAAAGCGTATTTATGATTGAATCTTCTAAGCTCAATATGGAGCTAAGATCAGAAAAATTCCCTTAAGAGTTACTCAATTACGCAACATAAGATAATTTTACTGTAAAAATCTGCAAAAATTGGAAAAACACTCAAATTAAATTCTCAAGCAAACCTACGACGATTTATTTTTGACTAACCTTATTTTTCTTAATTATTGGTCATATAAGAAACCAGTCTTTTTCAATTTACCAAACATACCCTGTTCAAATTTCTCACTTTGTCCATTCCATACTTTCAACACAACTGAAACACCCCGTTTTTTTTATTATGTTTACCAAGTATTACCTTCCTTGACCCGGCCAAGTGAAAATACCTAAGTTTCCGGCAGACGATTTCCTTGACCCAGCCACCCAAAACAGATATAGAAACAGTTTTCAATACGATCTAAACAAATCGGACAGTTCTCGAAATCAAACTGTCCATAAATGGTCAAGTGAATCATTTGTTTAAATTCAGTTTTTGCTTCTTTTGCATTTTTTTAGTTTGCTTTTTTTTTTTGTTTTTGCCGTGGTTTCTACATTGTGTTTGCGTAGATTGAAAAGTTAATGGGTGCATATGAGCGTTGATGACGTATTTTGGGAAATCATAACACAACGCACACACACATGCACACACCTAGAGAGAGAGCACTTCGACTGGGGTACCTGTTGTCTTATTTTTACCTCAGAGCCCCCTTTCGATGAGAGAGAAAGAGAGTCGCATGCAAATGCCGCTGAGAGATCGGTTAAGCAAAACTCACCACAGCTCACACACACACATATACACACACACTCACACATAGGCACGTCAGACAAACGGGCCTGGCAAACTGTTGATTGGCTGCAGTGCGCGTGCGCCACGAAAATGGCTGCAACGTAGGGAGGCAACAAGCCACACGATTGGATACGCTGACCGACCGGCTGCTAGCCACTATATTAGTGTGTGCATGTGTGTGTGCGCTGTGACGTGCGAGTTCCCCACGACGGCGCTCTCGTTTCGATATCGAACTGGCCGCCGCTTATGCTTTGGGGCGCGTGCCAGTCGCTGCCAAGTAGGGGCAATGTCTGTGTGGCTCCTCTCGCATTCTCTCTCTCAGTGTGCTAGCCAGCTGTGTGCATGTATATGTGTGTGTGTGTGGTTGCTGTGCCGTGCCGATGTTGAGTTTTCATTCATAAAAACCGAAAGAGGGCGCATCTCGTGTCTCAGTTGTGTTCGAACAAGCAAACGCGACGGTTTGAAAACTAAGCAGCAACAAATTAAAAGAAAAATTGTAAAGAAAATTCAAATTCAATTCAAACGTACACAACTATACACATATAAAAAAAAATAATATATATATATATTTATATATATATATGTACAAAACAAATATTCTGCAAAAGAAAAAGTGTCATCGATAAATGTGACGAGAAAACAACAACAATTAAATCGCATTAACTTTGCTCGCAAATAGAAACGCACAAGTGAAAGAGAGTGAAAGGATATTTTTGCAAGACTTGGCGACGGCCGCTGTGCGAAAGCTTTGCTCCTACACACCCGCCGCATCCCCCGCCATCCCCGAAGTATCTCCCACTGTTCACACAAAAGTTAATGAATGAAAATCGTGCAGTAAACGGTGACTGTGACGTATGCGCAAATAAAGCATACACAAAATATATATATATATATATATGTACAAATATACACAATTACAGTTTAAGGCCGCCATACGATAAAATATGTTAACTTAGGCATTCTACGTTGAATTCGTATATTGATTCTACGTAGTGGCAAGTGGCAAGTGGCAACATTTAAGTGAAAAGTGCACAGAGTGTTTGTGTGTGTGTGAGTGAGGCAGCAATCCAAAGGATTGCGCTACACTAAAGGGAAATCTACCTTTGAATTCTTCAGCACGTGCCATTGCGATCCAGGTGATTAACTAATGAATTTAATATATAAATTAGACATATATAAATTTAAATACTGTTGAGCTATCTACATACATATGTTTAGATTTGGTTTTTTAGTTTAGCGGAAGTCATAAAATAAAATACTTGTCACATTTTTAATTTGTGCAAATAACTTTTTGTTGGGACGAGCGAATTAAATTTTTCTTTGAAAAAATTGTGTGTTAATCTGTTTTCATCGATTTAAGTATAGAACTGGAAATTAAAATAGTAAATCTTTTTAGCTAATTTGTATTTATGCTTTTTATGTTAGACAGTAATCTTTAAAAATATGGTAAATATAATTGAGGAGACGAATAAATTTATATATTATATTCAAATAAATTAAGTGCAAGTGTCTAACCTCATAATATTAATTAAGAAATCAAAATACTTTAATTGATTTTTATTCAGAATTTAAGCTTCTGGTTGATTTATGTATTTCATCGCAAGTTTAAATTATTTGAAACACAGAGGAAAAAAAAAAGTTCAAATATCAGCTTTAATTAAAAAAAAATAAGCATTAAACAAATCTGATGTCAAGTAGAAAATCTTGTTTTCAACGGAATTATATAAATTGTTTAAGAAGACTAGACAGCAAATATGTTATTTCTTAATCTCAGTTAGAATTTTTTTTTTCTACTTAAAAAATAAATGTTTAACTTTCACTAATACAAATGAAAATATAATAAATTTCCTGCTACTCTTTTGCACCCTCTGATCTAGGTAAATCTCTTCCTGAATGTGTTTGAGTAATGTTTTTTTAGCAAATACTACAATTTGGTTCAGTTTTAAACCATGCGAATTATGCATAAGTTCATTTAACGCATAATAAAAATCTCTGCACGGTATCAAACAGCGCCACAAAATCGCAGAAAATACAAATCGAAAAGGAACCATACCTGAAACTATGGTTGTGCCAAAGATATCTGTTTATATATATATATATATATATGTATTATTTCTCTGGGCATCATCACAAGCATCAGCTGTATATATTGCAATTTTGTAATTAAATTATTGTCATTGCACTTTGCGCTTAATTTGAGCAGCTACAAAAACACACAAACACAAGAACAACTCAAATTGTTGTATATAATTTAATGGCACATCTTAGGAGGAACGCAACCGACAGCCGCTAAAAGTGTCGGGACAACTAACCCAGCCCCAAAGCACACAACAAGAAAAAGAAAAGTGTGTATAAAAAGAAAAACAATTAGCAAAATGATTTACACGCAGCCTCCCATGTCCAGCGACAACAACAAAGTCTTTTTTCTTTCAATTTTCTCAGTTTTCATTCTGCTGCCTCTTTTGTATATGTATATGTGTATGTATATGTGTATATATATCTTTTTTGTGTATTTAACCAAATAATTATGACATCAAAACAAAGTACCGACGGCTCGTCGAAGAGTCGCTTAACACTTTTCCATGCCAAATGGCACTTTGACACCGCAGCCACCGGCCACTCAATTTAGTGGTGCTGTGGGGTAGTGATTCTGGTTGAAGCTGCCAAGCCAAACAAGTAGTAAAGCCATTGGCCCGCCCAACAGCTAAGTGCCCACTAATACATATGATTTTAAAATGTTATAAAAATACGTTTAGCGTGTTGTTTTTACATATGTATACCCTGTAATGCAGCAATTGGGGTGAATGTATAATTAATTTACACACTCTGTCAAACTGTCTGTCCGATTTTATATTTTCTTAATTTATTTACGCTTTGTAAATTTAAAAAAAAAATTACATAGCCACTAATAATTATATATAAATAATCACCACAACATATATATTTTTTAAATGTATGAAACATGCTAGAAGATTGATGAATAAATTGTTAAAATTTTCACATTCTTCACAAATATTATGAATATGTTCCATCTCAATTATAGCCGAAAATTCGTGCTTTTAAGACATCCATAAATAAATTTTAATTTATTTTCTTAGTCCTTCTCAAATATCTGTTCGTCAGAAATAATCATTTTATTTGTGCACTGATTACTGATTAAAATTATACAATTTTTTAAAACTATTTTAACTATCAATACTTAACATATAAATTGACTTTGTCTTAATTCTTGTGTCTACCTATTATGGCCAATCTACATTAGCCAACTGAATAGCTTTTTTAGCCAGCTACAGACGTAATATTTTAGACCCGAAACTTAATTTAATACTACAAATATAAAAGCTACATTTTGCATATTCAGTTATTTTTAATAGGGTATAACGCATAAGCGTTTTTGTTGTTGTTGCTGTTGTTGTTGTTACTGTTGTTGTTGTTGTTGCTTAACGCTGTTGATATTGCTGTAAGGCCTGCGGCTGTTTATTTTCATTAATTGTTCTCATGAGGAAACCACAAGAGCAACAGCAACAACAACAGCAACAACAACAACAACAACAAGACTAACTACAGCAACACGCTCAGTCGAAGCTGTTGGCATGAAAAGTGTGACAAAGTGTTACGCATGCAAAGACGGCGTCGGCCAAAAGATACATTTTCCATGTTGATGTTGCTGTTGCTGTTGCTGTTATTTTTGTGGTTGTTGTTGTTGCTGTTGCTGTTGCTGTTGTTGTTGCTGTTGCTGTTGTTGTTGCTGTTGTTGCACTGCTTAACTTGTTGGCTGGTTCAGTTGTCCGAGTCTGCTGCCCGCTGCGTGAATGATGGACTTTGTCTTTGTCTCCTGCAACTGCCAACTCTCTGATATGCACAGTTGTTGCGCCTCTGCCACTACCTTCTTCTCTCTCGCTCTTTCTCTCTCTCTCTCTCACACACTCTGTATGTGTGTGTGTGTGTGTGTGTTGCATCCGTGTCGCATGCGAGTTGCATGTTTGTAGCTATGTAGCTGCCAAAGATACTTTTACTGCACGTCTTTTGCATTTTGACTAATGACGCCGCCTCTCTCACTCTCAAGGCGTTTCTCCAATTTCTTTTTATGTTAATAACCAACAAAGACCAATACTTAATTCTTGTTGTTGTTAATTGCTTGGCAATATGGGAACTGTGTTATGCTATTGCTATTGCTATTCCTATTGCTATTGCTATTGATATTGCTGTTGATATTGCTATTGCTGTTGCTGTTGCTGTTGCTGTTGTTGATGGTATTTCAGCTCAAGGTTAGTGTGATATCAAATCTCAGAGCTCTTTATGCAAATCTGTCAGCAAAAGACAACAACGATATAAAACAATAAAATAGTAAACGCTATGTACATAAAATAATAGACGTAAAGAAAACAAATTGCAGCTATTTTTGGAGTCGCTAAGTAGCCAGAGACGCTAAGGTCGCAACTTAATCCTCAATGAGGTCTCCATGAAAATACCTAAAAATAACAAACTTACCCAAAGATGCATTGAATTTTTACGTTTACGTGTGTGTGTGTAAGTATGTGTGTGTGTGTGTGTGTGTGTGTGTGTGTGTGTGTTCGTTGTTTGACTGTGGGTCAGGCCCAAGATCTCGCTGGTCCACTTGCCAAGCTAAACAAATTGGCGCCCATCTATCGAATTGTTAACACTCGAAGAGCAGAACTCCAAATGAAACTACGGAACCAGTCAGACACACAACTGCAACAACAACAACAGCAGCAACAACAACAACCACAACAACAATATGAGCAACCGGTTTGGCAAAACTTAATTAAAATAATATCAACATAACAATTTTTATTATTTCTTGCTGCCTTTCTTTCTTCCTCATATCGGGCTGTGCGGCTTGAAGCTGTGTGCCAATATTCATTCATGGCAAATATCTTGAACGCGTCTCGATCTGTCTAAGGCGACTAAGATCGAGACTACTACATCTACCTAAATGCTATGCAAAATTATGCAGAGTGAAAGAAACGGGCAACAGACACAAACACAAACTCAAGATTTACTATACATATGAGTTTATATGTGTTTACTGCAGTGGTAACTGACTAAGAAGAACTAGACTTACAGGAAGTAAAAATATTGAGAAAAGGTAAATCAGTTTTGCTGTTATGAGAGATTTTTATTTTTTTTGTCTATCTTAAATATTTAATTAAGTAATCAATTAGTAAGTTAGTAAAATTTTGTTTCACAAACTACACTTGTTGTGGAAAATTATATTTTTCAATTGGAAAACAAATTTAAATAAATTAGTAAAATAATTAGATTTGTAATTTTTAAATAATAACTCTGCAGTTAAGTTTTATTTTAAAATACATTTTTAGTTTATAAATCACAAACAGTTATAACCAAAACCTGGTTTGACCTCGATTCGTTAACCAAACAAGAAAGAGTTTACTTCGGGCAGCGGCAGATCACCCAGTAGACTTCAAAACAGTAGTACTTAGGCAAGCTGTACTGTTGTAAGCTAACTTAAAATGTAAATGTCTGTGGCACGAACAGCTACAACAACTACAACAACAGCAGCAAAAGCAACAACATTGACTACAACAACAACTTGAACGTTAGCAGCTTCGCTTCATTTTTTTTTTTTTTTTTTTTTGTCTTGTCTTTTTTTTTAAGGGAGTGTCAATTGTTAGCCAAGTTATTAAGCGCACAAGAAGAAGCTGATGCCGAGAGCTGGCCAAGATCAGAGCTTGGCGATTGAGAAGCCACCAGGCCAGGCCAGGCCAGGCCAGACCAGACCAGTTCGCCACGGTTGAGTTTTGCCCCAGCGCAGCGAACAAAAACAAAACAAACAAACACACACACAAACACACACACACACACACCTGGTTCGAGAGATGTGAATGATTCATGTGGCACTCGTATTCAGAAGATACAAATCTTTGATCGACTGTAAAAATTATTGACTGTGCCGCATAATTTTATGAATGAATGGAGCAACAACAAAAGGCAGCCACAGCACGCGCTGCCATTGTCCATGTATCTGTAGCTGTATCTGTAGCTGTATCTGTAGCTGTAGCTGTATTTGTATCTCTAGCTGTAGCTGTATTCGTATCTTTAGCTGTGTGTGCTTGCAGCTTCAATGTAATTTCACTGCTGCTCGTCTCGTCTCGAGTGCACTTTGCCACGGAAATTATGCGTGAAATCAAATGTAAATAAAAAAGCAAAAGTGCCAAAACAGCAAACGCTGCTGGAGACCCGCATGAAGAGTAGCGTCTCTCAAGAGGGAAGGGGGGGGATTGGGTGAAGGGGTAGCCGACAACTGTCGGATACGCAGCGGCACGGTAGTTATTTTGGCGCATAGCTGCCTGTCAACACGAGTGCACTTGTAATGCAAATCAACGCGGTCAAGTCGAACAACGACGCAAAGCGACGCAAGACGGCACTCAAAGATGACGCCACAGTTGCCGCAAGATTCACTCAGTTACGGTTGACCACATGCACTGAACCAAATAATAATTTTAAAACGATTGGAAATTTTTTACAAAACTAAAAAAAATAAAAATTAAAATTAAATAAGTTTATGAAATTCAAAAGTAGAAGAATTAGTTTTAGTTAAGCAAAACTACAGCAAAATAGAAGACTTGGCTATTTTTCTTTGCAACGAAAATATATTAAACACAGCTAAGATTCATCTTTATAATTCATATAAATCTTCAAATCTAATTTTTTTAATTTTCTCGATATAATCTTGATATACATGTTGTATACGCAATTTTTAATTTATTTTTTTTTTTTAGACTGCGTGCGATTAGTTTTCATATTCGAGTAAATAACGTCAATTATATTTAAATGTGTTTTAATGTTTTTGTTACGTCGTCTTCTGCATACGTACATAATACCAATAATCTTTCAGTGTAGCTGTAACTGGAGATGTCAGTCTGTGTTGCCAGTCAAATCAACGGCGTTTGCCAAATTATAAGCCAAGTTTATGGCGTATGAGCGGATTTTAATTGCGCTTGCGCAACATCAAATATTTGCTGCCATTTTCTGTAAATAAATATATGTGTGTGTGTTGTGTGCCGTTGTGGTGTTGTCGTGTTGTGTTGTTGTGGTGTTGGCCATTGCGTAAGGTCAATGCTTGACCCAATGCAATGTGACCCACTTGCTTGGAGAGGTGGGCAGCTGTGGGAAAGCCACATGTTCTACTTCTCACTGGCGTCCACTTAACCGTTTAATCGATTTTAATTTAATTGCTTAGCCGGGACTGTAGTGTGGGCGCAGTCGCAGCTGCTAAAAACGAAAGTCTTACAACAACAACAGCAACAATAACAACAACAAGATGTTACTCAGACAATTTGTGGCAAATTAAATTGTTTTGTGGTTCATAAATTGTTGTCAACTGTTGCGTGTTATGCAATTGAACAGCTGTCATTGCAAATCAATTAAAATTCTGGCCGAAAATCGACCTGAAATTTATGGCTGCTCGATTTTTTGGTGGTTCGCCACCACCCGCTGCGACAGACTCTAAAATTGCCATTTTTTATGCTTTATAACTAACAGCTCATAACGTATAAAAACTGGCGGCAAGTGGCATTAAAACCGATCGGTTTACGTGCCTAATTAAGTAGAAGCTGTGAAAATGCAATTAATTGCCAGCTAGTAACTATTATAGATTTAGACGAGCGTTAAAAAGCAATATATTAGCTAATCCATAAGCAAACGAATTTAATATGAGATTATCCCCACAGATCCATATCAGACACAAGTGTTGTATTTTTATCTAGCATCCCAGTGATTTGAAACATGTAATTAACTTTTCTTGCAGATTATCCTTATGATCTCTTCCATAAATTGAATTTTCCGATATCTCCAATTAAAAATGTTCAAGAAATTATTATACAAATTTTAGTGGAAATAAGCTACTCATTTAGAAATATATTTAAAATTAAAGGCAAGCAGAGTTAAAATATTCTGAATATAATTTTAGAAGAATAAACCCACAATCACAACTAAAGTTGACTAATCATTTTGTTTCATTTGTTTCCTTGCTTTATTTAGGCGGCGTAGCCCCTGGAACTCCATCAGCGGCCATGATCATGGAAGGGCTTGAAACCCTGGTGGCGCCAACGCATCACGCATTCCTGCTAACCGAATCGGCCGCTGCGGCCCATTTCAATGTGCTGAGCTTCGACACGTGCCTGTTCAAGACCAGCACGGCGCAGAGCAGCAGCCCGTCGGCCGCCAGTTATCTGAGTGCCGCACAATTTGGCGGGGGCAGTGGCGTCGGTCTCGGCCTCGGCGCCAGCTCATCTGCTGCTGCCAGCAGCAGCAGCACCAGCGGCCAAACATTGCTACACTACACGACAGCAGCAGCAGCAGCAACAACAAGTCACAATCACAACAACAACAACAACAACAGCAACAATAATAATAACTCGGTGCTGCGTGCACGCAATCAGACAGCAACACCCACACAGGGAGGAAGTCCTGGTAACGTGGCAGCTCAGCCAATTGCCGGCAGCGCAGCAGCCGCCAGCAGCGGACGGAGCTCAGCATCGCATCTCAGCCTGCTGAATACGAGCCAACATAGTCCCGTTACGGCCACAGAGCACGGCGTGGCCGTCGAGGCCAAACAGCTGATTGAGGCTTTGCCCGGTGATCTCAATACGCCGGTGACCACATCCAGCGATATACCTTCATTCTTTGGGCCATCGACAGTGGTCGAACCACCGCCAATTACCGGTAAGTAAAGTTCCAAAGATTCGACTGAATCTAAGTTATGTCTCCATAGAAAAAAGTGAACTTTCTGCAATTCTGCAATCTGCTGTACAAAATCGGTTTACAAAAGTTGAGTTCTGCAAAAATAGCTTTTATATATAGATATAGATCGGCAGGCTATATACTAAATATGATACTAGATACTACCTTTGGTGAAAGTAGCTCTTCCCAGTCAAAAATCAAATCTGTGCATTCTATTTTTCATAAAGATTTGCGAGATGAGAGGCTTGTTCCTGTTAACATACTCAACTAGAACTAAAGCATAATCATATTATCAAAATTCTAGAAGATCTCTTAGAACTTAGTCCTATATCAATTGCCTTGCTTTGAGTTCTTTTCTCGTAGCTCAAAGATCCCATTTCAATTGATGGAATGTACCGGGCAACAAGCTGCTATAGTTAGCAGACCCTAAATGTCAGAGTATCGAGTGAAACACTGCCAGATACGTGTACTTTTTTCATTTGGCTTTCTTTATCTGAGCACTGCTAATGGATGCAGCTGCCACATGCTGCAGTTGCAGTCTCCCAAAGACTGCACAGACTCTAAATGTGCAACTAATCCGTTGTCAGGCTTAAGCCTCCACATAAATCAGCCTCAGCCGAGGCCAGAAAGCCAGCAAACAAACTGCAGTCTTTCAGTTGCCCCTTCTCTTCCCAACTCTCTCTTCTTCGTCTGTCTTGGGCACTCATTCTTCGCAGAAAACAAGTTCAAAATCAAAAAACAAACATTCAAATATCAAGTACCAATTTTAATGAAAAAACTTTTTTTTTTCTTTTTCTTTTTTTTATGTTTGATTTTATTTTGTGATTTCTTTTATTAATTATGGGCCATGTTAAGAGCCGCTGAAGAGCTTGACATATATACGTATGTATATATGTGTTTTTTATTACTTATTTTTCGACATGAGCTAAACAACATTTTTGACATTTAATGGCTATATCTCTGTATATGGACTCATAAATATACGTAGCCATAAAATTATTATTTATTAATTGCAAATAAACTCAATTGTTGAGAAAAAGAGATCTCGACAGCGACACAGAGAAAGAGAGCGAGAGATCTTCTAGAATGCACAACAAGAGAAAAAAAAGCACTTAATTAATCAACAACAACAACTATAATAATAATGCATAATAGCAACAATAGCAATGTGTTGTTGTTGTTGTTGTTGTTGGCATATGTATTAAACATTTCCGTTCAGTGTCAATGTTTCGAGCGCAATTTACTCGACTTGAGATACGACGCCGGAGTCCAGACGATATCAACGATATAATACTACATATAGCACGGCGCATGACATATGCACAAAATGAAAATAAAAAAAAATAAAAAAGAAAAAAGAAAAAATACAACACTCGCATACACATTTCTAATTGAATTAAGGCAAAGCAAATAACGTATACTAGATTTTCCAAGCGCTATCAAAAACAATTGAGTTTAATTGCTCGCGTCATATTTTTTTTCCTTCTCTTTTTTGCAGCAGTAAGAAAAATTTTTGCGCTCAGATTTTGTTAAAAAAAAAAATAACGTTGACCAATTGAAAATGCATAAAATACATATTTAAGCTACAAGCATAATAATATACATATCTATGTATACATAAGTATGTGCATACATTTAGTAGCTGAAATATCTAAAAATTGGACGCGTCGCGCCAAAAAATGTCACTCATAAATTTGGCGCAGTCGCCTGACAAGCGGACAAAACCCACGCAAAACCCCAAGAAAAATCGTCAGCAAACAATTTTCCAAAAAAAAAAAAAAGAACTCAAATAAATAAAGAAATACACAGAAAAAAGCAACAAAATAAATATATATTTGCATGAGCCAGCGAGAAGCTGGAAGACGCGTATTTCTTTTCTAGTTGGCTGCTGGCAATGATAAAGCAGCTTTTAATCGCTAAACTTGGCAGTCGACTTATGTCCAAATTGGAAGAGTTATGCATATGCCCGACTGGCCAAATGGCCAAATGGCAAACAGCGGGTTAAGGGCGACAGCAAATAGACCAATTTTCCATTGTCTACTGTCTGCCCAATGCTGTCAAAATGGCCAAAATAAACTATTTACGACTGCATTAATTATGCCCACAATAAATAAATATAATAATAATAATAATATATTGCACATGACTAACTCCCCGCACTTTAGCTCTGCTCTCTGATATCGGCTGGCTGCAAAAAAAAAAAAGGAAAAAAAGGAAAAATAAAAAGAAATTCTCTGAATTCAAGCGCATGTCGAGATTGATGTCGCAGCACATTAGGCGCTATGCAACTCAATCAATACCCAAAGCGAACGGCTGTGGCATTAATGACTACGACAATGATCATCATGATGTGCCTGCCCCAAAGCAAAAAGTCACAGGAAAAAAACAACAAATACAAAAACAGTCCACAGTCTCAGCTCTCAGTATGCGAACCCAGTGGTAGCCGCGTAATTAGTCTTCTGGCCGACACTTTTGCCTGCCTAGAGAAGGTCACGTGACAAAATGCACGAGAAGAAGACCCACCTCATAAATCATATCAGCAATCCACTCGATCTATAATAGTTCAGAACTTTAGCTATTCTTGGCATTCTCGACTTTGATATACTTCACATCAAATTGTATATTCTTTAGATGGTCATTATATTTCTATTCTTTTAACATCCACATTTGGAAATCCACCCTAAACTCATTCCAAAAATATTTATACTTTATATAGGTGCAAATTACCATTAGTCATTTGACCTCCACAATTACTTTAAACTCGTTTGTGACTTGCAAACAAATTATAATTGGAGCCAGACATAATAAATATATGACGACCATTACTTTATTATTAAATATTATGTTGAGACTTTAATGATCACATTTCCAAATCCATATCCAGGGTCACATCTTATGGAGTTTCCCAAAACTTTAATTGTAAAGAGGAAATATTTTGAGGATGAAACTAAACATTCAACTTAAGTAGTAATAAAAATATAAATAGCTTTTATAATGTGTTGTGCAATTCAGCCATCTTCGATTTTCACAATTAATTGCAGTACGCAACTCGTGAGTTTTGTGGCATGTGAATTGTGTGGCACGACAGTGCTTGGCCATCACTGCCTGCAACTGCCGGCAACTTGAACGGCAACGATGAGCGATGATGCCGACCTCCCGTGTTGTTCGATTTCCGCGAAATCAAATCGGGCCCAGCTGCAACAGCAGCAGCAGCAGCAGAGGCCCATATAACACTTACTACTTCCAATGCCAGGGCCATTCAAGCGAACTGTGATTGATATCAGCCACAAGGCACAACCAAAAAATAAAAAAAAAAATGCAGGCAAAAGAAAAAACAGTGCAGACTTTATCAAGCTATAAAACTAAGCTGCAACAGATAAACAAAAAAAAAGAAAAATAATAAAAATATGTTGACTAACGTTGCGGAAAATCTATTTTCATTGCAGGCTCAATTGAATCGGAGGATCTGTCGCTGGAGCAGCAGATTGTGTCCGTTGCCAGTCCCGTGTTGTCCTCGTGCAGCCCGTTGAAGGAGGAGCGCAGCACGCCACCTGCTTTGTCCATTGTCAAGGAAGAATCAAGTAATAATAGTTGTAACATGTACCCACTACACAACAACAACAACAACAACAGCCACCACACAATATCCACAACAAGCACATCAACAACAGCAACAACCACCGCCACAGCAACAACAACAATCAAACAAATAGCAAGCGATGCGAGCAACACTGAAAGCGTTCGCTCGCCCGCAGCAACAACAACTGCAGCTGGCAGCAGCAGTAACAACAACAACAACAACAACACTCAACACTCACAACAACAACAACAACAGCTGCATCACAACAGCAACAACAACAGCCACTGTCAACACAGTCATCAACAGCAGCAGCAGCAGCATTTAAGCTCGCCGCAACATCAACAACAATACCAACTACAACAACAACAACAACACCAAATACTACACCAACAACAACAATTGCCACACCACCACCATCACCATCATCACCACCATCACAGTCACCAACAACATCAGCAACAACACCAACAACAGCAACACCAACAGCAGCAGCAACAACAACAACAACAACACCTACAACAACAGCAGCAACAACAGCAACACCAACAACAACAACAGCAACACTATCAACAACATGCACTACAACAACAACACCAACAACTGCCTGGCAAAATCTCATATCGCGGCATTTTCACCACCACAGGCAACAACAACAATAGCAGCAACATGAGTGCCGCACAGCAACTACAACAGCAACAGCAGCAGCAACAATTGTCGTCACCACAGCTGAGCGTGCTCCCAGGACCCATGTCTCCCCCATCGAATAGTCTGGGCAACAGTTGGGGTCTACCCAGTCCAGACAAGTCACTATTCCAGCCGCCCATGTTCAGTCTGCCCGCCCACTACGCCGTGCAACAGCAACAACAGCAGCAGCAGCAGCAGCAACAACAACAACAGCAGGCTGCTGCTCCAACGCCCTCGTCATATGATGATGGGCGTGCGGCCATCGCTGCTGCTCAGCATGCCGAGCTGCTCGGTCTGAGCATGGATTGCACGCCACTGCTGCTGAAGCAGGCACCACCAACATACTCCGGAGCAACAGTCTCAACTGCGGGCTTTGCCAGTCTCGCCGAGCTGCAGAGCAGCCACGATCAACTCCAGCAGCAGCAACAACAATATGCTGTGCGTTCCCAGTTATCTGTTGGCACTCCCAAATATCAGTGGCTAGATACGCCAGCCGATTATGCAGCTGCCGCAGCAGTTGTACAACAGCAACAGCAGCAACAACAACAGCAGCAGCAACAACAACAGCAGCAGCAACAGCAAACGCTAGTGTTGCCGGGACCCACCTCCTCGGCAAGCTCCAGCAATGCAGCGCTGGGTGTCCTCATACCCAAACAGGAAAGCTATACCGATATGCAGCCAGGATCGAATGGCACGGGTTATTCGAGTGCTTCAGCTGCTGCTGCTGCCGCTGCGGCCGCTGCTGCCGTACAGCTGGCCGAGTATAGTCCATCGACGAGCAAGGGCCATGAGATACTCTCCCAAGTCTATCAGCAGAGCAGTGTGCCGTTAAAGCTGGTGCCCGTCAAGCCACGTAAATATCCCAATCGCCCAAGTAAGACTCCCGTGCACGAGCGTCCCTATGCGTGTCCTGTGGAGAACTGCGATCGCCGCTTCTCGCGCTCGGACGAACTAACGCGTCACATCCGCATCCATACGGGTCAGAAGCCATTCCAGTGTCGCATCTGTATGCGCAGTTTCAGTCGCAGCGATCATTTGACCACCCACATACGGACCCACACCGGCGAGAAGCCCTTCAGCTGCGACATCTGTGGCCGCAAATTCGCGAGATCCGATGAGAAGAAGCGACACGCCAAGGTGCACCTAAAGCAACGCATTAAAAAAGAGTCGAAACTAAGTCGCGAGCAGCATCAGCAACAACAGCAACAACAGCAGCAGCAGCAGCAGCAACAAGCAGCAGCAGCCGCCGCACAGCAACAACAATTGCAACAGCAGCAGCAACAGCAGCAACAGCAGCAACAACAGCAACAACAGCAACATCAGCAACAACATCAACAATATCAGCACCATCATTTGCTGCATGCCGCCGATTTGGCCATTGTAACATCGAGTGCGACCAGCATGTAGGCCGCCGAGAACTCAACGTCATCGATTGATTCCAGGACAACCGACTATGAGCTGGGCCTCGATCTGAGCCTGGCCATTGATATAGATGGGAGTCCATTACCATTTGATCTGACGTTGACCTCCGATTATGGCACACTGTCCCCAAAACTGAGTCCATTGCAGTTCCACTATGTGCTAGATAGCGAGGATTCGCAAAGTCAATGCCTTTAAATTGCAAGCAGATACAATAAGTGTTGAATTATATCTTACGATATATATTTAACCATTTATCCATGCAGGAATCATTCGCTGATGCTGAATTTAAAACATAACAAATACAAAAAAAAAAAACAACTAAAATATACACAAACACAAATAATTAGCTAATTTAGTTAGCATGTTGTAGCCGTCATTTTTGGGTTGTGCCAGCAGCAACATCTACGCAAGACATATATGTAAAACATAGCCTATAAACAAACAAACAAACAAAAAAAAAACTCAAGCAACTGCACTAAAAAAACAAAACAAAACAAAGTTACTAACCCAACAAAGTCTAAAAGAAAAATTAAAAACATATTTAAAAACAAAATAATTAATCGTAATATTTACAAATATTTAACTTATGTCTCTAATACTGTGATCTCATGTGTAATAATTATTAATTTTAATTTCTTATAACTAAAAAAAAAAAATATATGAAAAGAGTTAATTTTTAATACAATTAAAATCTTTTTCAACTTTGCGTAGCTAATGTTCATTTTAAAAGAAAATACAAAAAAAAAAAGAAAGAAAACAAAACACAAAAATCTAACAGAAGAAACTAATTTATTGCAGTTAAGCATTTTAAAGTCTATTATTAACTTATTTAGCATCTTAGTATTTAGGTTTTAACACACATACACACAAAAACAATACACACACTCGCACACCTATTAAAAAAAAAATTAAGAAGAAAAGAAAAGAAAAAAAAGAAAAACGTTAGCATATCAATTTTGATATAAGAATAAGAGTTAATTAAAAGCAGCCATTTTTGTGCATGTCATAAGTTTTAGAGCTTAAGTTGAATGTGTGTTAAGTAAGGAACAAATAATTGTGCAACAAATTATTATAATTAATCAATTAATTATAAATTACAATGTGAATCACGTGTTGAAAATGCCCCTTGTACTTCCTTAATTGATTCGAAATCAACGGCAACAAAAAATCTAAATCTAATTTAAAAAATCATTTTTATTATGTTTTTGTATATGACAAAAATGTATATATATATATATATATATATACGATATCTTTTTTAGTTTTCTTAGCTTAAAATTGCTTTACACCTAAGTTGAAAACATTTTTTATAATTAGCTTATTTCATTTTCGAAAATATATAACAATTTGAAAAACAATACACAAAACATTACTATATTTATTTCTCTTTCTTCAATTATTATTTAGAAAAACCCAAACACAATTTATTTTCAGTTCTAAATAATCGAATCTCCCACATATACGAATACAAATATATTTGTATATTTGAGCAACTAACTCAGTCTTGAGACGAGCGAATCATTTAGCCTTAAGATTCTAACGAACAAACCAGTTGGTTTAAAATTAGAAAATACATGGAACTCTAGTGCCACTTAAGCAACGATAGCTGAATAACGAATGAAACGATTGGTTTGCGCTACAAAGTGCTATATTTTTAAATTACACGTAAAATAATCCTGAAATGGATCATATTTTACATAGCCGCTGGTTGAGACACAAACTTAGACTTAGGATTTGAACGGAGCAAGAACTCCGGCGTATATTTCTATAAGGAATCGGTATTTAGTATAGAGTATTTCTCGGAGTGCATATTCAATAAAAATTACAAAAAAATAAATAAAAACAATTTTGATGTCTTACATGTACAAACTGATGAAAAATTAAAACAGGTCGCAAAGAGCCTTCAACAGAAAAACAAAAAAAATATTTATTACATTAAAATGAAATTTAAATGTGTGAAACTTATGTGCCATCTAATAAAACAAAAATTTAGAAGTATACCATAAGCTATAACATTTTTAGAAACCAGCTGAAGAGAAAATCAAAAATGTTTGCAACACTAAAAAAAAACAAAAAAAAAAAACAGAAAACTAAAAATCATAAAAAAAAATAATTAAATTTGAAATTAAAACGTTGTGATTTATATTGTTTATTCGATGCATGGTTCAATGTCAAAATAATTAATTCTTATGTATGAAACATAAAAAAAAAAAAACAAAAAAAAGTGCTAAGAAACTAAAAATATAACCATTTATGCATCTACATATAAAGTTATTTATTGATGTTGCTTATGGACAGTTTTTCTTCCATACATATATATATATACACGTATTTGAATATATGTATGTATATTGTGTAAATTTCAAAAGTGGATAAATGTATTTATTGATGCATTCTTAGCTAGCTAAAAATTATTTGTAGCTAAATGAGAGAGTAAATAAATATATAGTTCATAAACATTTACAATTAGTTAAAATGCTCAAAAATGTTGCAGCTTGCGAATTAGTTTTTTTTATAAATGTTGCATAGCAGTTGATTTTATGTGTGCTTTTCATCAAGAAAAATTAAAAAAACAAAATAGAAAAAAATTAAACGAAACGATCATTGATCACATTAAACTTAGCTTAATTCGAATATTAATGTTTTTTCCATGTTTTGTGTGTGCACATTAAGTAAAGTTAAAGGTACGAGTACAAGTACATTTCAAGACTAACAATAAGATCTCTCAATTCTCAACTCTAATTTTTAAAGACTGTCCCTGTGTTAAACTTAAGCATTCAGAAATCAGAATTTTAAGTGCGTTTGAGTGTTTCGTTCTATCACTATATACATATGTACATATGTATATACATATGTACATGCATAACGGTACTATACATGTATGTGTATATCAACTCACTTGAACTTAGCTGTAGCTGTATCAGTTTTTTCTATCAACGATTCTTATATGATACTTACATATATCCCTAGATCTAAGTTTATATTTTGTGTCGAAATATATTACCATATAAACTCAAAATAAACATATACATACATATAATGCGATAATAATAATAATATGCAAATTTGGCAAAACAAATACATTTTGAACAAATAAACCACAAAAATTTCAAATTTATTTCGTGTCTTTCACTATGGCCCATATAAATTACGGCAACATACATTTCAATCAGCCATATCTATGCCATATAAAGCGCTGTCTATATTGCAGGTATGACCAATGAAATGCAGCGCTAATAAAAAGCGCAATAAAATTGAAAATAATAGCCAAAGCTAAAGTTGAAGCCGAAGCTGAAGCTGAAGCAGAAGACGATGACCAGCGCCAACTTCAGCTCCATCTCCATCTCCATCTGCAGCTCCACATCGACGATGTATGCCGGCACTCAAATCTAATGAAATGTTCCAAAGTCAAAACGATGCTGCACTCCAGTGGCAGCCACACGCGCACCAAAGTCGTCCAACCACCAAACATCCACCTCCCACTCCCCCCCCCCCTCCTCCCCTCGCCGTCATTCTTGGTGGCTCTGCGCTGCCCAACAGCCGGCAGCGACAGCGTCGGAGACAGCGACAGAGACAGGCGCATGTCGGTTCAGAAATTCTTCAGTTTTGTTGAAGCCAACAAAGCAAAGACGAGCAGCCGACGCAACGTTACCTGCGACGTTACCTGGCCAAAGTTATGAGCGCAATTCTATCGTAAAAATGCCCGAGAAATGAAAGCAACTTTAAGCCAACAACGCATTCGAGATACCCTAAAAATGTTTAAGCTTACCAATTGAGGTTAACAAAATTAAAACAATAACAATCAAAATTTGCAGAAATTACGGAAAACTAATGCGGAAAACACACTTGTTTTAATTATTATTATCTTTTATTGTCATTGTAGATATATAATAAAATAATACACACATATTCATATTGATTAAAAAAACTTAATTTATAGCTTTAAATAATTTATAAAACATATATACCTAAATATGACACACGTTATTTGTATTATTATATATTTGTCTCCACATTTGAAATGAATAATAATAAAGTAAAAAAATAGCTCAACGTAAGTTAACTATTTTCAAATTTCATTAATAAAAAACGAACGAATATATTTTATTTATTATAGTCAACAGACTGCTTATTTATTATTAGCCTTGAGTGCTTTCTTGCTCCTTAACGTAAAACACATTAATAATTAATTGATACATTTTATAAAGATTTAATAAATTAACAGCTATGATTTTTACTAAATTATGAAATTATGAAAATTAAATATTACGAAACATTAAAAAGCAAGCATATTTTCACAAGTACATTGAAAAAATCGTTCACAACCATTTTTCGGTATTTTTGGTGGCTTAAATAAATCAAAAAATGTTGCCTAATTTACTACACAGTTTAGTTACTACGCTGCAGCGAGTGTATTGAAATGCAAAATGCTTTCACGGCAGCTTCCTTGGCCTGGTGGAGCCTAGCATTGCCCGGCCTGGCCTGGCCTGGCCTGGACCGACTTGGCCTGCCACAGTTAAGGTTCGCCTCGGCTGCAAGCGAGAAACTAGAAATTCTTGTCTGCGCCGAGCAATCATCGCTAGGCGGGCAAAGAGAGGGAGAGCCAAGAGAGCTGTAGCTGTTTGCAGTTTGTAGTTCGCTGCAGCTGAGACTGAGACTGGAGCTAAGACTGAGACTCAAGCTGAGGCTGAGACTCTGGAGTAGCGTTTGTGATTTGTGTGCTTGCGGTACAATTTGAGCCGCGAGCTGTGGCTACCAATGGCCAGTTACCCAGTTAGACGGCCACGCTTATGACAGGCGCAAACAAAATTATTTGAGTCAGGAGCTCTACAAACAGAGAGTGAGAGAGAGAGACCCAGGTTGGAGAGAGTGCAACCGAGTAATCCTCGACTAAAAAACAGGTGATGAACTATGTTGCAGTGGCATGTGCGGATGTCGTCTTAAGTGCGCCAATTTGACTTGTTTAGGTGTCTAGATCCCATTCAGTAGATATGAGCGCACAAAAATTGATTTCGATTTGATAAGAGACAATTTTCATCATTTTTTTTTAATTTTTTTTTTTTTTTGCGCAAAACTTGTCGTTTGGTAGCGCCAAAATATGACCGACTGCTGCGATAAGAGATCGCGAGAAAAATAAGTCGTTCAATGTGAGTGAAAATACTTTCCAGCATTTTATGTGCACAGAGCCACCCAACACAGAGGACCACAACTTTTTTATTTATTTTTATTTTTATTTTTTTTTTAGCATATCGCTATGCGAGGTGTCGCCAGTCACTGTTACTGATGAGTCTCTGCCAATAGAGCTGAAGACATTGGCGATTGCAGCAGCGCAAACCAGGAGAAACCGGCTGGGTTCCAGCCTCAAAAAAATGTCATGCAGGCAATCTCTTTTGGGCCTTGGCTTAATATCTTAGCTTAACAGCTAATGAGTTGCCGTTAGTGATTTATTTTGTAAATGAATAGAATTGCTGGCATTTACCAAGTTAACTTTGCATGCCACATGCAACACAAGACACAATTTCATTATGCATTTCCCAAACAACAGCACGACTTAACAATGGTATCCCCAAAATAAAGATAGTTTGAGCCATAAGATCATATTTAAACATTTCTGCAGTGTAAAGTTTAATAAACTATTCTCACTACAAATATGAATTTCTTTGATTTATTAATTAAAATAACTTAAATAAGTTATAACATTATTGGATATAAAAAAAATGTTAGTTAATAATTACTGACTCTGCCATTTTTATTAAGCTGTGTTAAGATATTACAATAAATGCTATTCCAAATTTATACATTTTTGGTTACTCTTTTGATTTTAGTTTATTTGAAATAAAACAAATCAACATTTTCTTACTTAACATAATTTTAAAGTAACACATTTTCGAGAAGAACAGAAGCAAACAACCTAAAGATACAACTGCTTAAAAAGAAATTCAATAGTTTAAAGATATCCAAAAGGTAGCCACAATAGAGTAAATTAATAAAATTGGTGGATAGTATTCTCGGTAGCACAATGCAATTAATATTGTGGCGTATCGCAGCACGTATGACATTTGACTAATTGAATAGCCCTGAAATATTATGCCAAGATCAGGCGAAAGTACAAGCAGGATAACCTAGTACCAGATGCCAGACGGGCTGAGTTCCATTTTAAGGTGGGCCTAATCAAAACAAATTCATCATGTGCACTGCCAATGCATTAGCCCAAGTGACCAAGTCCCAGCTACAGCTTTGAATATGGTCGAGACGCATATCTATGGCCACATATTTCATAGTCGCTGTCGTCGCACAGAAGCATTTCATGGCCATAAAGAAACTGTATCAATTTAATTCGTTTTCGGTTTTATTTTCTTAGGCTAGGGAACGGGGCACACTGGGAGAGCAGCGTGCAACCGATCTGGCGACATTGCGGAAGCGTGCCACTTTGTCATGGCATTGTGCCGCGGGTGTTTTGCGACCAAAGGCGCCGCTCTGATCCAAAAACTACACACAGACTCCAGCCTCCACTGGCAAACTAGATTGGTAAGGCTTCTTACTACCTTGCACTCTCTGGTATGCCTGATAAATGCATTTGGCCAGGCCGTTGGTAGCCGTTCGCTTATCAGTGTTTGTAATTAGCGCATTTGCATTAAAAATAGCAATAATTTCCCATAAAGAAGCCCAACATCGATTTAACCGATATACAGTTGAGTGTGTGTCTCACTTACTCACTATATAATTACAGGAAATGCTTTAGAATTGAAACCGAAACATTAAATAGATAGCGTTCTACAGTCTGCACTATGGAGTCTGCAGTCTACAGTCTACATGCATTAGGGATGGTCACGTGAATCAACACGAAAATTTCAAATTTTAAGAGTGGATTTTTGTGTTTTAGTGTTTACTTTAGATTCATAAATTATAATCTATCGAAATCAGAGATATACAAAATGATGATTACTTTCAAAATCTTGCCTCACTTCCTCCTTAGCTCCACCGAAAATCTTTCTATATACATAATCAATTACATATATTATTATTTATTTATATATGTTAGTGTTGTTTAAGTCATGTTGCATGCCCGCTTTCGTCTCTAATGTGTAGTAGATAGCTTGTATCCAGTCATCAATTAGATTCTCCCGGCGGCAATAAAAAATTCTTTTCTAGCGCCATCTACAGTTTGGCTTTTGTAATTAGCCGAGTAAATTTATGGCAGCAAAAACTTTCCAATAGTTGTCACAAATGTGCATATTTTCTTTTAATAGATGTATTTATGAATATATGTGGTACATACATAGGTGAAAGATCTGCTGTTTTTCGTTCATATCTTCCAAATTGCAATTAATCTTGAATCTTTGCAGCAATTATGCGCACTAATTAATGGTTATTTAAACAAACTTGGCAACGCGTTTTGCGCACATTTGAGCCAATTATCTTGGGGAAACCTCAGTCTCAGGCACCACAGTCTCGACGGATTGCTGAACCGCCCCCCGTTGGCCAAGGCGTGCATTCATTGATTCACAATTAATGTTGATTATCAAGATCTGCAACGAGAACGCCCCAATTTGCCAAACGAAAGATTTGCACAGGTGCAGCCTCTCACAAATCGATCGACGATAGGCGATAGACCTTTTCCTTTTTTTCTTTCTTTTTTTTTGTTGTTTTTTTTTGGCTGCTCGATCACAAATTCAGTAGCCGTTTTGACTGCCTAATGATGGCCCCATCGTGGGGCCAATGAATTATTACGCTAACCACCAGCCATGTTAGCACAATTGGCCTACAAGTCTATTATTATTTATGCAAAGACTGCGGCTGCTTCTGTTGCTGCTGCCACAAATGGTTGATCGCCCCGTTCAGCGGATCTGTCGATCGTTGCCGTTAACTGAACTACGCCGGTCATCAATCTTGAAATTATTGCCGCCACATTGGGCGCCCCGAACGTATTTGCATCTGGCCACATTCAGGCCTTTCAGCTGAAGCCCAGCTGCAGAGAGCATCCGACAGAGAGAGAGAGAGAGAGAGACAGTGCGAGGATAAATGCTTTAAGCTGATCGAGAATGTGTGGCAACAACAACAATATTTATGCTCTAGACCGAAGAGAAAAAAGAAAGAAGTTAAGTCTTGACTTAATATCAAAGGCACTCAAGTTAGGTGTCTGCAGTCGAGTCTGGGTCTAAGTGGAAGACTGCATATTCATCACAAAGACACAGGCTGCTCCACTCGCAGAGCACTTATAAAGTGGAGCTACAGAATCCAATATGAACTATTTTTACTAAATCATAAGTCAAAAGGTACGATATTCATTTCATGCCACAGCTAATGTATTAAGCTACAAATATACTTTCTGCAGCAATCATTGCTGCCACAGATAACTAAAGTCCTAATAGCTTAATAAATTTAATTTATGTACGCTTTATTTTAGTTTGAAAAACGAATGAAATTTAAATTAAGTTTCTATTAAATCAAAGGCACAAGTTAATTTATTTTAGGACACAAAGCACTCAAGATAATGCTAAATTGATATTGACTTAAGTTTAAGAAGCTATAGCAACAAGAGTAATACAAAATTAAACTAGTTCTTAGTGGGTAAAAACAGAAATTAAATAACATAATTTTATGAGGATTAATGATTAATATGAGATCATAATTTCATACATGATTCTTCGAGTATTTCTGTAAAGTTATAGCTTATCATTCTCGTTGAAGATCAACTGAACTCGAAGCTTTATATTCAAAGTATTTGTTGGCAGATTCCTGATAACTGATAAACCAACTATGACACTTAAAACTTGCTAATTCCAAAGCTACTGGTCACGTGGCGGGTTTGCCATTCTCCGACTTCACCCTTGAATTGTGGCATGTTGAAATTAATTAATGGCTGGTTCAATTAAAATTGCAACATGCCGTTGAACAGAAATTTTTGTTTACCGCCAAAATCTTGAAGCCGTAGTCCCTGCAAAGCAGCAAGGAAGGCAGACACTCCAGCCACGATCCCATGTACAACTTGTAGCTACAACTTGCGTGCCTCGTTGCTGATGAGCAGCAACAACACCAACAACAACAACACCAACATGTGTTGCCCGGTGCTAATCTGCATCGACTTGGACTTGCAGCTAACTGCTACGGCATTTGCGGACTTGTGTGTCCTGCGGGCAGGCATAAGGCCACAGTGTAAAATCAATTTAGATTTGCCGCCCCGCACCAGCTCAACAACTCACGTCCTTGGCAATTTGTGGCGAAAATGGAAAATTGCTGTTCAATTATTTGTAGCCCCCTTGTAAATTTCCATGCCAGGTGACAAGAATTGTAATAACTTGCTTAGCCTCCTCCAACCAGCTGCACAGCAAACAGTTTTTGTTTTAAATTGATTATCTTTTGGCAACGAATCTATATTTAGCAGTTAGCGTATCTTGATTAACATTAAGTTTTGACTCAAATTAAGACCAATAACAAGTAAATGTAAATCGAATGTTCTTAAACATTAATGATAAAATATTAGAGGACAACAATGCTGATCAGATCAGGCTTATAATTCTAAAATAAAATGATTTTTATTAAATATCAATTAAAGTATTAGAAAAATGTATCAAACTATATGTTTAAAAAAAAAAACTGAAATTGTTGTTGCTGTTATTGTTGTTGTCGTTCTGGTTGCTGCTGCTTGATGTCGCCTACTGCATTACTACTTTAGTTATCTACCATTTAGGCAGAAATTTATTTAAACTTTTAGCTGGAAAACCAATTAGTTAGTCGTGCGGGCCACACACACGAAATTAACATTTCTTTACAAATTTTCCAACGGTATTTAATGTCGAGAGCATTAGATAAGCGAACTACTCCCAAAAAAAAAAAACAAAAACAAAAACAATACGTGCGTATCAAAAAATAAAAGAAAATAAACTGAGGTAATTATCACAACATATGAAAACAAAACGCAGTCTTCCCTCCGCCCCCATTCACCGCCATTCCAACAAAAAAAAAAAATTAGCATTTAAATTGTTTAGCCAAGAGTTATATATTTATATTTTTGTTAGCTTCTTCCTGATAACGCAGTCGAAAATGGTGCACTTATTGACAACTTTAACGAGTCGACAACGACGACGAAAATAAAAACAAAAACGAAGAAAAACTCAAATCAAAGCGTTTATAAATGCTTTTTTGGGTCAAAATAGACGATCAACGAAAATGTAACCCTAAAATCAATTAACACTATTTTGGAAATTCCTTTGTTTCGATGGAAAAGATATGTGGAGTAGATGCGGGACTGCTGCTCAAATAAAACTGTCGATTGATGGACAACTTAAAGAGAGCTCTAAAGTAATTTCCCACCCACACTTCAAACCAGCAGCACATTTTCTTTTTTGTTTTTGTTTTTCTTCAAAAACCTTGATGGACTGTTGACAAATTTCCAAATTAAACGCTTCGCTGCGCAATGAGCCACATTAATTTATGCGTTGATTGTCTGCAAATGTTACGGATTTCAAATTGAAATTGTATTCAATTTAAATTTTGATATTGTATTTAAGATAGAAGAGTTTCACTTATGTGGCTGAGGATCAAAAGTGCAGCTGAACTTGGGCACGATTCCCAAGCGCTGACAACATAACAATTTTTATGCGCATTCCACGACAACATCAACCAAGAGCAAAAGCAACAGCAACAGCAACAACAATAACAAAATAACTACAGATATGGATACACACGTAGCGACACACCAACAACTAAAAACAAAAAAAAACAAAAACAAAACATGACAATAAAAATCAGGACTTTAAAAAACGGGTCGCCTGCCGGGTCGTCTCGTTCCATCTGTGGCCTCTCTGGTCGTGTGCCTGTTTTAACGCCAAAAGTGTGACATATAATTTTGAGAATGACAAGCGGCAACAAAAGCAACAAAAGCAACAACAATTCCCGACTATAACAACAACTCAACGGCGGGAATGTCACCAAATGAAAGACATGCAACTCGAAAGAGGCACCTCCGTTCCAAGCAGATCAACTCATTGACTGCTGGACGGGGGGACCAGCGGGAGGGGAGGATGCATTGGAAACCCCTTCAACGGTCAGACCGTTCCAAACCTGACCATTTACTTTACGACTGCCGTGTGCCGTTTTGGTTGTTCCTTTAATTTTTATGCTCCTCTTTTGCGTCTCATTTACAAATTTCGTTGTGAATGTGAATAATAAAATAAAAGAGAAAACAGTCAAAAAGCCCAGATGAAGGGACAAAGAGAAGACGCATCAATAGATGAAATGGAAAACATCACTTCTGGCAAATAAACATAAAACCCAAGGATCGCAACTATCTAAAAATGTATCTTTTGAGTAGTAAACGTATAATGTAGATAGAGGCAATATTATTACTGTTAGACTATATCTTAGGAAACATTGCTACTTAACTGTAAAATTGGATCTAACATATCAAAATATTTTCGTATAAGTTACGATCAATTTTACTATATTTTGGGTTTCTAAATCGTTTTACTTTACTAATTAGCGTATTTATTGTGATTCAATTAAATAATACACTACAATGCCTCCCAATGAAGATCGTTAGCAGTAAAAGGTAGCTTATTTAACCCGATCATGTTGCTGCCAAAACCGTTGATTTCCAGCATCAGATAAGGTACATTTTCATTTCCAAACGGAAATAGAAAATGGGCTCGGCCCATGGACCAGTCATGGTAGTGTTGCAGTGCTTCGCCCCTGCTTCCACAGAAGACAAAAAAAAACAAAAAAAAAAAAGCACCACAGAACAACAACTTGGCCAGACACGTCACCAAAATGGCTAAATGCATTTGCAACGCTTCCTCTGCGCAACGAAAGCGCCACAAAACAACAACGCCAGACAGAAAAGAATGAAGAGTGCAGACTGAAGATTTGATGCGTCTTGTGGGAGAGACACAGCTCCAACAAGTACAGAGAAGACAAGTATAGAGAATTCTGATTATACCTTCTCACAATATGAAATACGAATTTAACAATTATAAATTAAAGAGCCATATTTTCCAGCATAAGTTGCTCGTTAACAATAATGGGTTTGATTAGTTTAAACGGTTGTCAATCGGTAAGGTCAACACACATAGGCCATCTTGGCACCGTATTGAATCTAACTCGTATTTTATCCGACACTCGTATAAATTTAAGATCAAAGACTAATGATCATCCCAATGCATTAATAAATTTCGCAAGCTTTTATATACTAGATAGGAAGTGGCTTCCCAAGGTGGCAAGGTCGCATCCTGACAAGTGCAGAGCGGAAGCAGGACAAATGTTTAGGAGATTCTTCTTCTTTCTCTTCTGTACAGCTTCTGCAGAAGCCATTAAAAGGCACCTGTAATAATAATTTAGTGATAAGAAATCATTTCCCGCAATTTGCATAAAATGTATTAACTCAATTATTAAACCATTAATATTTGTAATTTTTTTGGGAAAAGTAATTTTTAATTATGTTTTAAAAATGTTGTTTAATTTTTCCGACGATAAACTTATTTTGCTGTGGAGCCAATATTGAGTCGCTATCTGTCTACGCAGCTTGTTTGACTGCAAATGGAATCGTAGCTCTCCGTTAAGCTGCTAAATGGCATCCTGTTGGCTGTTTAGCTTGATTTTTAATTTTTAATTGAAATTACATTGAATGAGCTTATGAAATATGCGGTAGACAAATGTCGGAGGCATTTCGAAAATTAATTAAAAGCTACAAGATATTGAGCCAAATGCTCTCTGTCTGCCCCATGCAGAGTGTCGAGTGTGTTGGTAAGTGTGTGTGTGTGTGTGTGTGTGTGTGTGTGAGTATTTGTAAGTGAGTGTTTGAATGTGGCCGAGATTATTTACATTTACACCTGCTTTGGGGCGTTGTCGCCGACTGTGCAGCTCTGCACTAATGATGCAGCCAGTTGAGTTTGACATTTGGCCGCGTGTCGAGACCACCAACCGTGTGGGGCAGGTGGTGCAGGCAGGCAGGCAGTCAGCTCTTGTTGTATCTGTTGATTTCATTGGCGATGCTTATCAGCACGGCTGTTGTTGTGTCGTCTCTCTGGCCAGTGTGATAGTGTGCCGTTGCATCAATTAATGAATAATCTCTGGGCTTGATGCTTATCGCCAAAAAAGCGATTAATGCAAATGCCGTTTTCATTTCTTAAATCTGTGGTGAGGGTAAAATAACTCACAATTATCGAAAAGTGTTGAAAATGCTTTGATTGCTTACGACGCCCGATAAATGACTGCGATAACAGAGCAGCGAACATAATGCGAAGACAGCGTTTCGATAAGACACGAATAGTTAAAATATTAATTTGTTTACACTTGACTTAAAATACGCATAAATTAAAAGCTGGATTCATTTTTTTACTAAGCTTTGTTTAATGGGGTGGCGGGGAGAGAGGGGTGGGTGTCTACTCGGCGGAAGTGCTGCATTAATCTTTGGGCCACAATTTGTCAGGGTTTCATTCATAAAATTGCCATCGATTGTTTGAATGGAAATTGAAAAGCCTCGAAAAGCCTTTACAACCAAGCCACAAGTCGTACAAACAACAACGGGGACAACAACAACAGCAACAACAACAACGGGGACAACAACAACAATATCCATTGTCCATTTGCTTGTTTATAAATAGAAGTAAATTAATAACATAAGTACCTAATCCAATCAATCAAACTGTAAAATCACACAGCGTCCATAGAAACAAACCAAAGCCAATGCAAAAGGTAACCCAACAACGGCAACAACAACAAAAACAACATACAGTTGGAGTGTCTGCCTCGGTGACTGACTGACTACAAGATAAAAACATCAACAGCAACAACGGCCACAAGTACAACAACAGCAACAACAACAACAAAAACAACAACAACAACAACAACATACACACAAAAGCCTCAACGTAAAGTTTTAGCTGTAACAAAAATCGGATATGCCCATCCCTAAAAAAAACTCAGAAATGAACAGCAAGCAAAGTGCGAGCGAGAGAGCAAAAAAGGAGAGCGAGACAACACTAAAAACAAAACAAAAATAACGAAATATTATTAATACGACAAAAGTAAAAGAGTAGAATTGTTGGAGTATAAACATTATGTTATAAGGCTAGCAGGATTTCAAAGATACCGAAAATCGGTTCAAAACATGATTCCTTCAGATTAAAAAAGATAGCTTTGAATGCATTTTTGAATTTACGTAATTAAAGAAAAATAAAATTCTGGGTATACAATGTAATATACGAATTACTTATTGTAAATTTGTTTATATAATAAAGGTGCCACTCCTGCAACACTTTGCTTCTTGTCTTTAATGTTAACTTTGCTTTATAATTTTTTACACAGAGTTAATTGCTTAGTAAATAAATAAACTTACCCCTAAAATTTATCTGATTGTGTTTTTTACTGAGTTTTCATTGGCAGCAAATATTGCACAATTTTACAATTTAATTACAGCTTTTTATTTATTTTGTAATTTTGATAATTGTATATAAATAAATATTTTTAATATATGTTTTAATTTTCAAAGTTTAAATTTATAGTCTTAAAAACAAATTTTTTAATTACATATTTTTAAAAATTCTTAATGTGGGATGTTTAATATATTTCAAATTAATCGTTAAATTTCTCTCCAAGTGTTTTTAAGTATATTTATATTATCTGGCCAATTAAAAGTTAATCCCTTTATTGAGAGTATTAATAACTTCGCAGTAGCGTTGACAGTTCTTGGTTCTTTATATACATCTATATATATAATATATATATATATATATATATATATATATATATGTATATATATTTGTTTTAGGTATTTTTTTTTACTTTGTCTTCTATGGGCACGTTGAGTTGATGCTGTCGCCCGGCGACATTGCGGAACTGGAACCGGCGATAGTTGATCGTCCGTTGCTTGGTCTGGTTGCTGTTTGCTGTTTGCTGTTTAAAGTTAGCTGTCTGGTATCGTGGTTGGAGATTCTACGCCGCGGCAGAGTCTGCTCGCCTCCATTGGCAGCAGTCCAGTTTTCTGCCTCATCTGTGGCAGCTTCGCATTCACGCCTTCGCCTCTTGCGCCACAGCGCCTTTACGTTTGCCCGTGCAGCCGGCCGGGCCCTGCTCTCTGACAATCCTTAATTTTTATTATTATTTTTCTTTTTTCGTTTTCGTTTTTTATTTTTATAATTTTTTTTATTTTTTTTTTCTTTTGCCGGCTCGGTGGGTCTAAGGCTCAACGTGGCTCTTTTATGAATATGAATGGCTTAGCACGCGCCTTTTAAGCCACCAGCTGAGATGACTTGTGGCTTTTCAATTTCTTGTCTTGGCCCCGTCGCGTTCTGCTCTTTTACTTGTTGCCCCTTGTCGCTCGTATTGATCATTTGATTTTCTGCGTTTGTTGTGCTTTTTTTTATTTTTTTTCTTTTTTTTGTGAATTATTGAGTACTTGACGTGGCTCAGTCCGTTCCACAGTTTGTAATGACTGCGCAATTTCTTTTCGCTCAATTGTGGTACTTAGCGTATTACTTGAGATGCCATTGTTTTAGAAAGTATCTAACGGATAGACGAGCGAAGCTATAAAATAGTTTAGTAAAGTGCACAATTTGTTGGCCCATTAAGGATATAGCGCTCAGTTATTGTAAATGCAGGGTATACGCAAGTTCATTGTCTGATTGTTGCTGTTCTTATTGTTGTTATCGTTATTGTTGTTGTTGTTGTCAGGCAATTGCCTTTGACAATTTGTTGTGAGATGTGCGCCGGAAATGAGTAATCAAGATTATGCGATATTAGCAAAAATAGATTTGATTTTGGGGGCGCTTTGGATTGATTGATGAGGTTAGACAGCAGCAGCGGCGATCAGACAACAACTTCGTGATCGTCATGTCTCTCTGTGAATAATGAATGAAGGCTTACAAAACACGGTTAAGAGCGACAGAGAGAGAGAGAGAGAGACAGCTGAGAGGAGAAGAGTGCATTCAGTCTCATTGAGCTGAAGATCTTTGCCGATCGTGATGTGTGGGTGGAAACCCAGTAGACGAAGCACCACAAAGTGCTTTCCCAGACAGTAGTCAAAAGAGAGCAAAAGGAAACACTTGAAGAGAATCTCGTTACATCTTTGATCTTGAAAGAGACCAATGTGCTGCACTAGTTTGAGAGCTACAAAGAGTCTTGCTGACACTCAGAAATTATCAATGGATCAGTCAGATCTTTTGCCAGATCCTAAGGCAAATCATTCAATTCAATTCGAACTGTGACTCAAAGAGCTTTGTAGGAATTCTAATGTAAATAATATTTGCATAATATTCATATAATTTTTCTAATAAGCCAAGTATGAATAATAATAATAAGACTAATATAAAATAGATTACCTCTATAACCGGTTCTCTCTTTCTCAGCACTCTTAGACTCTATAACAGATTCACTTAAAGTATGTCTTAAAAAAAATTAAACTGGATTTGTTTTGCTAAGTCAAAGTGTGCTGCTAGAACAGAGATAATTCATCCGAATTATGACTAAATAAAACACTTATTTGTATCTCGCAAATGAGATTTTCGAGGCGAAACTCTCTCATTTCTGGTTTCTTACAATATTCGACTACATTCAAGCTCAAGCGCAGATCAGATTAAGTAATGCTGAAATCAGTTGCTCATAAGTCAAGACAAATTAGTTAAGTAGCTGTTCAACAGATCAGCAAATGTTAAATAGAAATTGAAACTGAATCTTCAGAGATGAATCACCAATTCACTGAACTCAATAAAAAGCTGAAAAGTTGCTTAGCTTTCGGGCTTACAAAACGGATCACATTGATTTAATTGCAACGACTCCACGTTAAAGATAAATGTCAGTGAAATTTGAGGCTCTCTGGCAAATAACTCCCGTATAATTTCCACTCAGTCAATGGTTGTCACGAATTTTTCCAGTGCAATTAAAATGTAAGTTATGAACAGGTGAAATGTAAGCCACGAGCTTATAAATGTATGTATATAATGTCAGTCGATTAATGATGTTGGGTAGCAGACCTTGGTAACAGCAACTTGGCACACTAAGGGTACCCGCTTCCCGTTCTGATATCATATATACCCATACGTATCGGTTTTCCAACAATTTACGGTGTCTGTCCCCGAACAGCCTCAACTGGGCGACGCAAATGAACTTAATCAAGTAATGACCGGGCTGATGAGGCGCAGCCACATTTCTTTTGGCCCCAAGAGTGGTGTAACATGAGTAATACACAGATACAGATCAGTAGCTAGACAATAAAACCAAAGCCCCAGACCCGTTGCCATTAAAACGCAGCCGCATCTTTGGTTGCCCTTCTAATTGGCGCATCGAAACTGACAAACTGAGAGAGAGCGAGAGTGTTAGAGAGAGAGAAAGAGAGGGAGTATAATGCGAAGTGGGGCATAAAAACCAACATTTTATGTAATGTGTTCATTAGAGTTGACTAGCCAACTTGAAGTTGAAGTCTCGACTAGCTCTTGGACTCTCTGCTCTATGAATAATTGATCCAATAACACAGCGTGCCGTTGATTTTTACAATCTAGCGATAAAAAATTGATCGATATTATCGCAAAATTGTTATTAATTGAGGCACGATCTTTTGTCTTGTGGAATTTTCAAAGTGTTTCCCGTTTGTCTATCATTTACATATTAAAATCGATTTTATTGATAGCTTGGCATTTTTCTGGTATTTTGTATCGCTTTTTATTATATATATATATATATATATATATATATATATATATATATATATGTACACCCATCTCCTTAGTTCGATCATCTTTCGTAGCTGCACAGTTTACGATTGCTCGCTGACAAAGGTTTGACAGGCCTCGTAAAAATGGCGGGGTATCATCAAAATGGTAACTGTTAAGCATCGACATCGGCATATGTACATATGTCCGATACCATGCTGAACAGGTATAATATACTTTTTAATGATTGCGTCTCGATATCATGTCGTATGAGTGCTAATAGGTAGGTATGTCACATTCAGAATGAAGCAAACGGCAACCAGTTCCAATTAACGATTAGTTCTTATATCTAGATATATGAGTTTGAAATTGCACTTAAAAAAATACATTAGACTCCAGATAATACTCAAAAGATTACAGCAATAAGTATATTTTTATATATCACAAAAATTGTCTACAATCTGAAGAGATCTAGCATAATACAAATATTTCCCGATTATCGCGATTTATATTTTCATAAATTACTGAATACTTGTTATATCGTTTGTAAAATAATAGAGTTCTAAATTTATTTAGATGTTAAGAGTGAGAAGATCTTTCACAAAAGATATATATTTTTATGTCTTGCTTCAGAATAATTCTATGATGGAAAGTTAACTTTTGCTAAGTGGCTAAAACAAATGTGGATAAATCCTAACTCAACTCATAGATGAAGTAATCACGTGGAAGTCTTAAATATTATAGTAATCCTTATTGAAGGGTATACAATATAATATAAAATAACAGCAGTTACAGGATATAATCATATTCGAGCATACAAAACCCATTTGAGTCACCTTTGATGTTTATACTTGGATTGGAATTTGTTTCAATTTGATTGCGGTTTTTAGGTGTAAATGGCAATTAGCATGACGAGCGGTTGAGTGTGGTGCTGCTGGTGGTGGTGGTTGTGCTGGTGGTTGGTGGTTGGAGGGAGTTACTGGCTAGCTCTTTGGCTCGTTGCTTGCTTTTGAATCGCAGACTCCACTCCACTCCACTCCACTCCACTCGACTCCACTGTCGCCGCAATGTTTGTCAACGGGCTTAAGGCCGGCCTGTCCATTGACATGACAAGCGACATAAATGCCACACACGCTTTGCCATTGGCGTTTCTTGCCGTCCTGTTTGCCGCTTGGGGCAATAAAATCATGGAGCGATGCGCTTGCTGTTTTTTTTGTTATTGGTTGTTCGTTTTTCGTTGTTGGTTGTTGGTTCCGTTGGTTGTTGGTTCGTTGTTGCTGGCATAAACTAGGCAAGTAAATGGTTGATCATTAGGCTACAACAAAATGTTTGCAGTATGCATTTCCAATTCAATTTGCGGCCATCATCCTGGATAAGAGTACACAATCCGAGCTTAACATTTTCTCTCGCATAATACGTGTTTTGTTTGCCACAAATTGAGTACATAAATCAGCACTAACGAGCGGCGAGAGTGAAAGGATCAACGGACACACGTAACACATAACCGCAGCCCAAATCCAAATCCAAATCCAAAATCAAAATGGTCCCGATTCTACGTGATTGATAAAATGGCGTTGACAGTGCGACTTAACGGATCTATCATGCGTCCAGTGTGTCGACCTTGATGAATGGTGGTTGCCTTAACCACATTCCATTTACTGACTCTCGGACTTAAACAATAATTCGTATTTGGTTGGAAAGAATTCTCTTCTTTTTACCATTAAATATTGTGTTTTCTTTAGTATAAAGCTCTTAGTTGTGATTTAAAAACAAATCAAGGAAAACAAAACAGTGTCTGCAAAAAAGGATTTCTAGCAAATTTACTGTTATGGCATCGCTGAAGATAATATTATTTAAAGCACAATATTCAAATTTTTCAAATAACGCCATAGATATTGGAAATGTTTGTCAGACATACAAGTGAAATGGTGCTTGAAATAAATGTTGACCAATTTAAAAAAAAAAAAAAAATACAAAATATTAATTTAATTTGCTAAAATTGCAAACGGAGTTGAACTTTTAAATATTTGTATTGTACGACGCGTTGAGCTTAAATAACAAAATACTTCATATTTTTTAACTTATAACTATTTAACTTAACTAAATAAGTTAATTCAAGTAAGCAACAAGTGAACACTTTTTATATATTGGCAATGGCTAAGTTAGGTTAGTGAGGCTGTCAGGAAATAAACAACGTCGATCCTCTTGAGCCAATAGAATTTATCCCATTCAACGTTAGATTTGAGTTACCACCCATTCCGAAAATTGGATGAAGAAAGCTAAAGTTAGGTATATTCTTTCTGCACAAAATTTATTATTATAAAAAAATTTAAAGCACTTATAAAATTAAATTTTCTGCTTCATTAGCCTTATTTTTAGTCATACACCGATTTCAACATTGACAATAGAAATTTGAACCCCCCACCATTTGTGAGGCAGTTATATAAATTTAAATAACTTTGTCTTTTGGTTGAGCTAATCCCGGCCTGCTGTGCCCCTCTCTAATGAGTTGCGGCAATGTTTTCATTTCGAGCTCGATTGGCGCCCCAAAGGCAGGAGGACAGCAGGCAGCCCGGCACTTGCCACAAACACTAAACGTGGCCAGAGGCGATCGTGTCGCGGTTCTTTTTCTTTCTGGTGCGTCTACTAATGAGCTCAGAGAGCTCAGTTGATTTTTGGATCTTATTTATGGCACTTGACTGCTCAAATCTCTATTTTGTTTCCTATACATTTTGCTGTTGCATCAATTAAGAGATGTCCACTCGGACTGCCCCGGCTACCGTAACAAGAAACTAGTTTTGAGGCCAACTTTAATTTCAACTTGTTAAATGGCAGCCGGAAAAAATTGTTTATGGTAAAACGAAAAAATAAATAAAAACAAACATGAAAATTGAAATGTTTTTATTTATATTTTTCAACAGATTTGACGCAAGTTAATTAAAAAAATGCCTAATCGTTTTTTATCTTTGATTGCCGTTGCAATTGTTTAACTCATGACAATTTGAACACCTGTACTATTGGAAAATGTTAAGAAATTTGACAATCGTCGAAATAGTGGAGATTGGCAATAAATTGAAATCAAGATGGAAAAGTTGCATTTTGTATCTAATATTCCGTCTAGAAACATATTTTATATATAAATCAATTATTGGTTATGTTAATAACATTTAATTAATAACATAATTGAACAACCAGAACGATTATATTAAATACTAGCCTTAATACAACGAATTCACAGATTTTGTAATATTTCTTTCAAATAAAAAATCAATTTACAGAAGAAGTTAATTTTTTAACGATAATTTACATTTGCATAAATGTAGGTATTCCCAAGGAAACAGGTTGGGATTTCTGCTAAAAGAATAAATATTCTTCTGCCGCAGCCGAGGGCCAAGTTGCAATTATCAAACAAAATAAACTAAAATAATTACATTTTTAACAGTTTTTCCTAGATGCTTTCTGGCGTCTCATTTACACGTTGCCCCGTGTTTAACAAGCGTTCAACAAACCGCTTTGTGTTTTATTTATTAAGTTTCCATCTTTATTTTTTATTTTTTTTTTTGCATGTTCAAACATTTATAGCCTTGTCTGGCAAGCCAAATGGGCACAGATACAGTTACAGATACAGGTAAAGATACATTTGTATATATGCTATATACATATATATATATATAAATATCAGGCAGGCCGCAATTTGGGGCGTTTACATTTGGGGCTAAACTAGTTTTGGGAATGTGCCTGCAGTTGTATTTGAAATTGGGTTTTGCCTCTTTTTTTTGTATTTGTAAATATTTTAATTAAATTCATAACGCCCAGCACCTCAACATAACACATAGTAGCGAATCGAAAGAGTAGTCGCTGATGACAGCTTTGAATTTAGTTTTTATGCTCACCAGTTTGCCAGTTCACCAGTTGTTTTGATGAAGTGCGCTTTCTTATTAGCGGCTCATTAGCATTGAAAGTTGACGCCTTTTGCGGTGACACGCCCATCAACTGCCCGGCTGGACACGCAATGCATGCCACGTATCTCGTTAGAAGGAGCTGATTACGCACCCAATCTATGAGCGGGCCCCGTACTGCAATTATATGCACGCAAGGAAACAATTCAACACATCTTTGGGAGTTTATCACTGGCCAGTCAGCTCAATGGCGACAGCCGCTTGGCGTTTAATTTTACCGCTTTATTAACAAACTGACTGGCATCAAGACAACTTGGCCAGTCATTCAGCCAGCCAGCCAGCCAGCCAGCCAGTTTCAGCCAGATGGTAATTTGTTGGGCCCCCAGGGCAAATATCAAGTGCTGGCCACTCAAACTGAGCTACTGTCTACTGTCTTCGATGATTTGATTTAACTGCCCCCGGACCCCACATGGACATAGCAGCAAACTGCAACTGATGATTACCACATAATACAACAAGTGGTCTCAAATTGGCCTAAAGTTCCCACTTAACCTTAAGTCAAACCATCTGTTTTGCACTGGCTTTTATGAATTGCAAGCGGGCAACGCGAAATGGTTTAAAAAATCGAACAATTTAGCAATTAGTTAATTATAGTTAAATATATATTACATAAGAGCAGGTACTAATTATTAAGTAAATACCGTTTGAATATTACTTTTATGAATAAAACAAATAAAAAATATATATAAATACTTATTTCCTGTTATATGATACGTACATTTAATAAAAAATGAATCCTGAGAATATCTCCCTAGAGACAAATTCCGACGAGATTAGAAATAAATAAAATGCCTTCAACAGCAAAAAACATATTTTAATTATTATATTAAGAACAAAAAACAATTCAATATGTATATTAATTATTAACGAAATGCCGTTATGAATATATCTATATAACAAAATAAGTTACATATACATTTCTTCATTTGTTAATCAATGAAAAAAAGTTGCCAAATTAAATAAAAAAAAAATAATTTAATAAATTCTAAGATTCAAGAAAAAACTTATTGATTGATTTTTAATCTTTGATTTTTTTGTTATCAATAAAATATGTATTTAAGAATCCTTAAAGTGCTGTGTTTTATTTTAAGGCCATAAATATTCAATAAATAATCAATGCTTAGATTAAATTCAATAGAATTCGCTAAATCATTGCGAATGAATACAAACAGAACAATCTAATTCCTTAACATATTGCTGGAAAATGCATCACTGGAAGATCATCCGGGGTTGGAGCAGCACGTGCAGTTCATATTTCCTCGGACTTAAGAGAAGTAATAAATGTGGCTGGAGCCGAAACCATTTGCTTTCACTGCTTTGGCTTTGGCTTTGGCCGATGGCCATCGGCTGTTTGCTGCTGGTTGAATTTCCAGACTTGTTGCTAATTGGCCGCCCGCCATGTGGCGATTTGTCAATGTGTGTGCTCGACTCCGGAGTCCACGCATGCGCCACGCAATGTGGCAAGCAACTACTACACGCAACACGCTTTTCAACAGGAAAATTTGTCATGGCAACTTCATCGTTTTGGGCGGCCGTTTTGTCAGTGGCCCCAACCGACCGTGGAATGCTAACAAATTTGTGAACATGCCACAGTTTACAGCTCCCCATGGTAACCACTATTTGTCTATGTTTGTTTGAATGTGTTTGTGTTTTGTGTTTGTGTTTGTGTTTTTGGCCCACCCATTGTTATAATTATTGGGCGCCCATGTGCAAGTGACAATTCAACTTTGACTGGCATTTGTGGAGCACAGCAACATGCTGCTGCTGCTGCTGCTGCCGCCGCTGCTGCATGCAACATGTGTTCGAAAACTTGCTGCGCTTGTCGAGCGGGAAATCAAACAACTGTTCAGCTACACCTATTGCTGCAACGCAACAGGTACTCCAAGCATCTTTCAGTGAATTCAGACAGCCAGATAGAAGTGTACCTTTTTGGAATTCTCACTTATGAATTTAGTGATAACTTGAAAAATTCGAAATCTATGGATACCAATATTTAGAAGTTAGTTACTGGTTAAGTATGTCCTAACTTAATTAAATCCAAAATTAACACATTGGGTTGTTCATTTATATAGTATTTATTAATGACAGATTCCATTTTTACTTGAAACAACTTTAAGCATTGGCACTCACTTTCCCTCTCTATATCTCTCTGTCTCTCTCGCTTACATAAGTTTATCTTACTCTTTATACTTATAATATCTGAACAAATATTTTTAATATCTGAACATTTATTTTTTAAATTTAGTAACCGTCAACACGTATCTACCTATTCTCATTTCCACAAACACAAAGAGAAAACCAAAAAGTTTATAAGTTAAAACGTAGAACTACCTTCTCATTCACTCTCCCTCTCTCTCACTCTCCCTCTCTCTCTCTTTCTTCCTTCATGTCATACTGCCCTACTGCATATATCGGTTCTCCATTTTACCCACCTTTCCCCATTCGATTCGATGTTGACTTCTCGGTTGCTTTTGCACTAATTCGTTTTCACACTTTTCATGCTTGAGACAGTCTAAAATGCCGCAGGGGCATTTGGCTTATGCCAGCGCCTAATTTCGTAGACCGATCTAATATCGGGGTCTGGCTGACTCCGCCCCTCCGTGCCCTGGAGCAGCAGTTATTGTATGCCAGCACCACTAATATTTATATTTGCCCTGCATTTCTTCTGCTCGATGCAAGCGATTTGATAAGCAAATGGAAATGCGGTTCTCCAACTGGCGGGGCAGCCACAACGACAGACGTCTGCCGCGGCGGCGGCGGCGAAAGGTGCGAATAAATAATTTTCAGTAGCAACAGCAACGGCGGCCACCAACCGACGAGAGCTGGAGCTGGTGGTGGTGCTGGTGGTGCTGGTGCTGGGACTAGAGCTAGTCTCGTAGCTGGAGCTAGACAAATATTTTATTGCAAATTTGCTGATATTGGATGACAGACGGCCAATGCTGCAGTTGGCCGGCTGTTTTGCATATTAAATTTATTTTATTGAATAAAGCCAAAGATATGGCCAAGATAAACGAGTATGGGTTTAAAAGTATTTGAGTCTTGGAAAAATTACTAAATTAGTAACAAGAAATCTGAACATATTTTGCAAAACTTAAGTGTGAATGTAACAAATTTAAAGATTACAAATTAAAGATGAATTAAATCAAATAACTGCTGCAAGTAAACACTAAAAATAACCCAATCATAAAAAAAAATAATATTTGTAACATACTTAATAATTTACAAAAACTAAAACATTAAAAATTAAAGTAAAGTAAATTAATTAAAATTTATTGACCACTAATCTTAAGTTAAAAAAGACAAAAGCATATAAAATCGAAAATATTTTAAATAAAAATCAAACGTTCAGCTTTTTTTATAGCTTTTAAATGTAATAAAATTCTAAACACAAATTAAAAGTTTTTCAAAACAAGCTCATGCACCTTATGAGCAGCCCTCTGGTTCATTTAGATTACTGGCCTGTAATACTGCCCCACACTACTCTCTCTCTCTCTCTCTCTCTCTCTCTCTCTCTCTCTCTCTCAGACGCTTTCTGGAGTGCCCTCACCCCGTCACCACATAATTGCTATGACGCCATGCTAGGAGCCCAGCGGGCGATGAATTATTAATTGCCGTTGATTTGCATTGAGATTTTGTTGGTCCGGGTTCATTATTGGGGCGCTGGTTTCAGCCAAAATCGTTGCACCCCAGAAAATTGCTAGCCCAAGTGTAAACATAATAATCAACGGGCATTATATGTCGATATATGTATATATATATATGTATATGGCGATCAGTAAATGCGCTTTTGCAAAATGGCCGCCGGACAACGCGGCCTCCAATTGACACCTGAGCGTCCGTTTGCTGTTGTTGTTGTTGTTGCTGTTGTTGTTGTCTGCTGCTGGTGCAGCTGTAATTGTTATTTATGCACTTGCATTTAACTGTAATGGCATGTGGCTTACCATGCCCCAGAGCTGGTGGGCGTAACTGGAGCGTTTTGGTAGCCTGGACGATTACATAAGAGTTTAGCACTCATAATTGTCCAGCATCCACACGAGTCGCGTCGAGTTGAGTCGAGTCGAGTCGAGTCGAGTCTGATTCTGTTGTTTTGCTTATGCTTGTGCCACATTCCGCAAATGCAGACGCCCCTTCTCTGGGTTATCCACACTTTGTACACAAACAGAATGACGAACCCAAAAATCTTAAATCGGGGTAGAAGAGTTTTTGAAGGGCTGATGAAGTTTGAATAAAATAATATCAAAATATATAAAAAAAATCACTCAGATATTTCGATTGACTTTTGCTAGACTTTATTTTGTTTATAATAAATAAGCTTAAATTTTATTAAGCTATCTTTAAGTACATCAAAAATTCATCAACGGAATCATTTCAATTGATCAAGCAGATTGCTAAGAAAAGAAAGCACAATATTTGTCCTAGTTAGTTAAAAAATTGTATTAAAAATTAAATTTCTCAACAATTTTCTACTTCCTATTGTAATTGCAGATACAATTATTAGTTAATTATTATATATTAGTTATAATTATCGGGAATAACGACGTTTCTAAATTGCAAGTTTCATTGAAATCATAAATAATTTTTAGAAGTAAATATAAAAATAAACTAAAAGTCCGCTCCAAATGCTTTAAAGTAGAAATTTTGTGACAAAATAAATTACCTTCTGCAAGGGTGCAACCGAAAGGAAAAGAAAACAGTCTCCACCCCCAGTTACGCATTTATCTACGTTGCAAACAAATAGGCAACCACACGCGCTTAAGTTCAACTTGAGCTAAAGATGATGATGAGGATGAGGATGTGGATGACGATGGCGATGACGATGGGCTGCGTTCAGTTGACTACTGTGCTGAAGACTTATCCCTGGAATTCGACTTGGGCAACAGGCAGCAGGCAAAAAGGCGAACGGCTTTTGTGCTGCTCGCAACCACTTAACTCGCTTAAGCGCTGTTTGCTTGTCAAAATTGCAGCAGCAGCAACAGCAACAGTCGCAGCCGCAGCCGCAGCCACCACCGCAAATAGCAACAACAATAATAATAACAACAGCAGCAGGAGCAACAGCAGCAGCAACAGCATGCAAAAGCCACAAGACGACGTGTCTTGGCAAAGATGACGCAGTCAGAATGACTCCTCAGCTGTAGTTAAATGAATTAACCCTTTTACTTTGCACACAGCCAGCGGATAAACAGTGGCTGGCAGCAACAACAACAACAAAAACAACAATAATAATAATAAGAAAAACAACAACAACAACAACCACAACAGCGGCAACGGCAACGGATTTTGTTATATTCCCTGCAACTACTGTTGTTGTTTTTGTTGTTGTTTTTGTTGTTGTTTTTGTTGTTGTTTTTGTTGTTGTTTTTGTTGTTGTTTTTGTTGTGGCTGCTGCGAATGTGGGTTCTGCGTTTTTGGACATCAACATACACCAGTGCGAAAATGTTAAGAAAGTTACTAACTTGCCCAATTGGATCAGAAGCTGTAAAACATATATCGAATGCCAAAACCAAATCCCCTCTAATAATTATTATTAAAAATTATTTATATTTTACAAAAAACTATAACTAATATCGATTACTAACAGAAAGCTTAATCACTCGTCTTTAAGGTGGTGGAAAATCAAATCCCATTTCTGATAATTAATATAAATCTCCAGTTGATTTAATCCAACGATAACAAATACAGATTTCTTTTAATAAAATAGTGGAAGAATCTTGTTTATTTATTTATTAAATTATGAAAGTTAAAGTCTGAAAATAAAAGCTTTAATTGTACATAGCTAATGTTCTGGTACAGTTCACTTTTATACACAATGTCAAGATTATTTTCCAAAAGCTAAAAAAAATTTGCCAATATTTGTATTATTGGGGTGTTATTGTGACCCCCTTCTGAGACAATTGACGATTTCTATGAATAGCGACCCAAAGTTGTTCTCTAGGATATTGCATCTTCTTCTGGCAATTTATCAATAATAATATCAAATATTAGAAAACAAGCAACTAATGAAAAGAAAACTTAAGAAATGAAATGAACCGACTTAGAATCGATTGCAGTTGTCAAGTTGTTCTAACATTTTCGCCCGACCTCTTTGTGTATATTTAAATACAAATGCTTGCCGCTTGCCGCTTGCCACTCGAGTGGAGAATTGCGCGTAAATTCGTTGCGGTCTTGGTCTTGGCGCGTCATCAACATAATCGCCGTCAACAGGCCGTCAACAACATCAAACTGCCAGCAAAATGTTGCTACTGTTTCCAGCCGCACAGACAGAAGCAACAAACAGTCCGACGAAGACCAGCACCAACAACAACCAACAAGAACCACAACATTGGCAACGGTGCAAATGTGAAGAGGTTTTTTTTCTCTCTTATGAAGCGAGCGAAGCACTTTTAACTGCCTCAGCAATCCGGGAGGCACAACAAAAGCGTGTCAAACATTCTGTACAAAAAATGTTAAAAAAAAACATAAAAAATAAACAAAACTGTCGGATGTGAGACGAGGCAAGAAGTCACATGCGTACATATGTATATATATATATATATTTATATATTCATATAGTAAATCGGGCAATAAATGCGAATCTGAATATGGTGCTGATGTACAGTCACATTCGTGGATAAGGATTTCCATTTGAAACCTCGAAAGCACCGATTTCTTTGAGAATTTGCGTTGCCAGGCAATTTGTTCTTTGACCTGTGCCGTGGCCTATTTGCTGCACGCGATCATCGTAGCTGATGTGCTGCTATCCAACAAGGAAACCTCCGATGACAGAACCAAGTGAGAGCAGTCTGATGAATATGCCGGCAAAAATTACTATATACCCGCTCACCTATATTTTCTGGGCGAGTCACGTCATTCCCGTTTGGAGCAGAAAGAATGGTTGGAATCTCAAGACCCACCCACCACGTACCACCAGAGTACACTGATCACTCGTCTGTCCCCTCATTAAATCAGGCGTTTTTACTTTACTTTATTTTCATTTGTTTCATTTATTTAATATATTATAAAATGCTATAGTTGTCCGATCCATTCGATTTCGTCGGAAAGCGAATATATGCGAAGATTAGCGATTTTAAGACTGCCGGAGTGTAACTTATTCAAGAAAGGGATGTACAAAAATATAGCATCGAATAGTAACGTTGATCAAGAATATATATACTTTATGAAGTCGCAAAAAGACGAATCAATTTGCGCTTTCAAAATCTTGAACAATTTGTAAGATTATTTTTTATAGGGTTCTTTCAAAATAGAAATTTGGAAAATACCCTTAAAATAGTCTATGCCATAAATGTCAGCACGTGAACGTAAAAATATATATAAAATATACAAAATACCACATTCAATTACATTTCTTATAAACATACAATATATATCTATATATTTACACTAAGTAATTGATATAATTTTTGGAAAATGATGCGACCGGTCCTGTTTCAGTTTTACATCATGGAAACCATACTAAACATGGCAGTGATGTACACTCACGTAAAAGGATTTCTAGTGAAACCATTGGATTTTCTGCCAGTTTTGACGCAGGTGAATCACTACTTCTACTTTGCATCCTACTACACTTTCACCATGCTGACCATATTCGCAAGCATCAACATCTGCACAGGACACACGTATTCCAAATATGAGGAAATCGGACGATCGATTTCCGGCTTTTTGGTGTATATTATTGCATCGCTGATGACGCTGCAGAATGCGGAAAATGATTTCCATTTGATGTACATAATGGGTGAGGGCAAACTGGGTGTGGAAAGGCCAGTGCATCCCTTCTTCCAGTATATGCGTTATCAGGCGCTCGCATCTCTCACCTGCGGCGTTGTTTATTTGATGCACGGCATCATGGTCACTGATGTGGCGCTCTCCCAGCAGAACGAACCGAATGCCGATGACTCCAGCGAAGACCGAGATGATTTTGATTTTGTACCCGTTCGTCTATACGTATTAGGTGGAGTTGTGCAATCCAAGTTGGAACAGTATGATTGGTTCAATGAGTTTTCCAAAGGCAAAGTGCTGACAATTTAAACACTTTTTCACTTAATTTTCCTGTGTGGAGCTTTGTATAGTAAATTTTTGACCGTATGACGTCAGTGACGCAGATAGGACGGGGAGCGCAACAGTTTTTATCAGTGCTGAGGAGCGGGTGCTACCAGATTGTGACGACAATGTGGCATATATGTACATAGATAAACAGCTGGATGGCGTGAAGGGCGCATGTGCCGGCAAAGTCGAGTGCAGAAAATCAGAAAATCAATAAATTATGGGCTAAGGCCAGTCAAGAGCAAGGCAAAACTTTGTTGGCCCTGCCCCGCCCTGCCCCGCCCTGCCCTGACCGGCATCGCATACAAAAAACTTTTCCACGCAAGTTTCGCCTGGTTGGGAGCGAGAAGTGGGTGGTGAGGGGTGTGGGGTGGACTGTGGCGTGGCTGGGGTTAGTCGCAAGCTCTTTTCATTCATAAAACTGCGCGTTCACTTTCCGTTTTTCAATGCCTACTCAACACCGGCCGGCCGGCCGGAAATTGTGTTTGGAGACTGCTTTTTGCCACAGGACAATTTTCATGGAAAACTATGAGCAATGACAATTATTTGGCAGTCTGAGAAGTCTGTTTAGAATATTGCCATATTTCATTTCTTAACTTCACCTTTTATTCAAAACAAGAATAATTTATTTTTGGATATTTTGGAATCAGCTAGATTGAAATATTTATCTGTAACTTGATATTTTTAGTAATTATGAAAATATTTCAAACTCAAAAATTATAAAGCATGAATTTCAAATAAAACCTAAACAATCTAAGTTCGCTTAGAATCGTTTAAAAATAATACTTATTTCTATTTAATCCTGCTAGTAATCTAAAACCAATTTGCCGACTTTTGTGAGCTTTAATAGGATAATGCTTAAATCTGATGATTGCAATTGTCATAATTAATAACAGATCATATTTATGTAAGTCATATTAGAAAAAAATAGAAAAAAGCATACAAAAGTCTTACTTGAATCAGTCAGCAAACTTCATCAATTTCGTATTGAAATGTCTAAGCCAAAAAGATTATGCAATATGGTCGAGGACATTCAATTTAATTAATCTAATAAGGGCCAACTTGTGTATTATAACAATAATAATATGATATAACTTTAACCCCCCGGCTAAAAGGCATGGAAAAAAGACAAGGAATTCTTTGTTGCCTAACAAGAATCTTAAATGGCGCGATATGGGTAGACAAAAATTATGGGAAAATCGATAAGGATGCCCAGCGACGACGCGTGTCCTTGAAAAGTAGGGGGGGTGGCGTCCGTGAACCGTTTTGGCCAAGAACCACCATTCATGAATACGAGTCCAACTCGCATTTTATGAATGAATTCGAAAAGGGGAAACTGGATTCACCAGACCTGCGCATTGAATGGACTCGGAGAGAGGAGCTGATTTCCCCAATTGCCAGCACTGACGTAATTACGCTCAAGGTCAGCGTAGAATTTCATTCATAAAATTCAAACGCTCAAAGGCGCGGCGGCTTTTTTGTAGCAGTAAAATCGAAAGTGTGTGTGTGTGTGTGTGTGTGTGTGTGTGTGTGTGTGTGTGTGTGTGTGTGTGCGTACACGCGCGTGTTTGCTCCAGGGTTGGACTGGCGGAGGGAGGATTATAATGCAATGGTTTTGCCGCCTTTGGATAGCGAACTCTGCGGGATAAAAGCGCGCTATTTGCAGCTTGTTGATTTTTCTACGCGTGCAAACATTTCCCATTTTCATTCATTCATTCATTTTTCCATTCAACGCAAAAGCACATCTTAAAAATGTACCCAACCTTTTTTCAGTCTTAAGGCGGAAAGTCGACTTTTCCATTATTTTGTGCTTGGGTGCACTGACTTATTTGGTTAGCAAAAAAGTAAAGTAAAAAAAAAATGGTGGGAAAAAAAACAGACATTTTGGGCTCAGCGAAGCTTAAATACCAATTTAAATTTAATTATCATCTTTAACGTCTGTCCTATTGGGTCAATATAATAAATGAGTATTTCGTTCCAAAATATTATTATTCTTACTATAAGTATTATAAAACTTGTAACTTGCTGAACGAAAAAGATATTCTTCCAAATACTCATATTTCAAGCGATTGTTCCTATAGAAGTTATATGATATATTTATCAGATACTTACTGCTGCAATATTGCTTCAAAAAAAGAGTCTCAACTCGGCTATTGAAGCGAAGCAAGAATTTGCATTAGAAAACCTCATGCTACAAGGAAATGGAAAGGACACACAGCCAGACTGGGGCAATACAGGACGTCCCACACAAGTTTGCACAAGCCAATTAAAGGTTACGCAGAGGCGTTGCGGAAGTTGATACACATTTAGGACTACGTTGTTGGGCAACTATGCTTTTAATTGATTGGCCATTTGCTTCTTAGTTGGGCAAAAAATCTCCAATACCTAATTAGTTCCCACCTCTATTTTGATAATTTTTGTTTATGTAAATATGTATTATTTTTTAGTTCTTTTCCTTGCATTTTTTTATAATAATCTACAATTGCGTTATTTTATAACAAATAAAAATTAATAATTTTTAATATTTATATTATTTATTATTTAATAACTTCATTAAATGACACATATACTATATATAATTGTTATAGAACAAGTAATATTATTATTTTTGGGATTTTATGCTCTCTGGCCTGCAAGATTTGTCGTGAAAAATTCAATTGGAAAGTAATGCAATAAAAATATAATTTATATAATTTATTTTAGGGCTATTTTTCCATCCTCGATGCGACCGATTTTCATTGACGCCAGGCGCCACCGGTTGCACGTAATTTGACATGCAGCTCCGTAATTTTATTTCATTTCTCAGCGATATCCTGAGCAGCCAACATAGCTGCTTAGGGCAAAGCTTCATGAGGACCCAGCTGCACCTGCACTTTCTCCTTTTGCGCTTTAGCTATTCGGGACGCCATTTTGTCGAAGCAGCAATTTCTTGAACTGTACAGCAAAAAAGTTTTACAGATTCTTAATATTTCTATATTTGTTAAATGGAATATCAGTGTTTGCAGTAAAGTAAGAAACTTTGATTTTTTTTTTTTTGCTTTTTGTTTCACTGTTTGCTTTTTTTTGTTAATTTATTTTAACTACCGATTTTATGTCAATCTTTTTAACAGGATTAAATTCGTTTTCTCTTTCACTATAATTGTGCAGTTATATTACATTAGTAAAAATTACATGTGTGTCTTGGTCTATTTCGATTCTACGCTTAAAACTTTAAACTCATCTTTTGACGGTATTTCGAAATACTTTTTGGTGTGCCCAAAAAAGTATGCAACATTCTTATTTTAGTGAAATAACAGCAACGTAAATAGCGCAATAACAGCACTGTTAACAGCGCAACAGAGCTTTTCTGCTGTTAAATTCAAACAGACAAACAGTTATAAATGGGACAAAAGCAGTAAGAGTAAAGCATCAGGATATTTATAAAATTCAAGTTTAATCTGCCAATTCCTAAACTAATACATGTACATTAAAATCAATTTCAGTTAGGTCTACACATTACGTAATTATCTACCCATAGGAGGATTCTACGATCCTAGATCCGGACGCAAGCAAATTTACATGATAGCCAGAAGCAAGACAGTATAAAGAAAGTAGAGTAAAGTAAATTGAAATTGTAGTTTCAGCTACGTTGTAGCGTTCGGAGCAATGGATGCAAACGGCTCGGATTCGGAACGTTTGTGGGTGCGCTTGGGCAATCGCTTGGTCCGCTCCTGCTGTGCACTGGTGCTGGCCTCAAAGCCGGCCATAAGATCTGGCTCGCTGCGTGCCAGCTCCTCATCCTGGTATAGATCTTGAGCATTGGCTGTGACATTCACATTCGTCACCTGCTCATTGAGGCACACATCATCCAAACCAACATCGCTATTGGAGAAGAGTGCTGTGGCTCCCAGTTCAAGCGAGTTTGTCACATCCAGCTCGTGTTCACTGGCCGCCTTCTTTGGCGTCGACGTCGACGTCGACGTCGATGTGACACTGATTCGTGAGAAATTCAAACTTTGATCCAGCTGTGTGGCTGTGATTAGGGGCTTCAGTGAAGCATTGCTGCTGCTGCTTGTGGGGATGCTGGTGCTGTTGATATTGTTATTGTTATTATTATTTGTGTTTACAACTTGAGCATTTGTGGTGTTTGTTGCAACGAAGGGCATATTGGTCATGCTGCTGGGCGTGGAGCTGCTCCGCTCTGTCTGATGCTCCTTCATCAGTTTGCATGCCTTGCCGAGGGCACAAACCGTTAAGCAAATCCGCAGGCCCAACGCAAACAAGTAGGCCAACAAAAACAGTAGCCAGGCAGCCAAATTGTGAAAGGAGACAGCTGTGTAGATCGCCTTGATCAGCACCACGGACAGCGGAAACGGTATAAAGCCCATTCGTCGTGCAACCAGATCCGAGTGATCCGAAAATGCATGCTTCTGACGCGTTTGTGTCATGTCGTAGGCCAAACTTGTCGTGTACTCGCGATAGATGCTCTCCGGCAACTCATTGAATCTTGTTATAAACGCATGCTTCACCCAATCGATCAGGATTTCGGTAAACAGCACCGCAATGCAATCGGGCAACATGACACAAAATTGTGTGATGCTCCAATCGAATTCCTTCATGGTCTGTATCATCACAATGAACAGCAGCACAGACAAATGGAAGCGTTCCCGCACATCGCTACAGGTCAACTGAAACAGATTGTTCTTGTCGAACTTCTTAAACACTGATCCCTTAAGTTCAACAAAATTATTCGATATCATTATGGTGAGCAGGCCCTTGTTATTGGAATTGACGGCGACATTCAGACAGGTGGCCTGTAAGCAAAATAGAAATGGCATTCAAATCAATTAAACAAAATAAATAAATAAATATATCTCAAATATGAGAGTCGATGCAATCTAAATCCATAACCCACCTGAAACATGATGAGTCCGCTGTGCAGAAAGACGTAGATGAGCGTAAAAAGAATGTGGGTGAGAACGCCAAAATGTTCGCGCTTTGAGTGCTTCGGCTCTGTGGCCGTCCAGAACAGAGCATCTATGGTGTCCTGGCCAAAGGCCGAGAGCAGACGATCCCCCACCTCGAGCATATTATAAAATATATACAGCTTGATGATCGATTGCGATTTGATGATGTGATAAACGCGATTCGTATCCACCAGCAGCATGATCAACGTCACCGATATCCAAATGGCGCCCTTGAGCAGATCACAAATCTCTGCCGGTGACAAGAGACGCTGATTGCCGCTGCGTAGTCGACAGATGCGTGCCACTGTGCGCGTGAGGAGTGACCAGACGGCCAAGAGGAATCGGACCGGCAGAAATGTGTGTATATAGAGAAAGGAGTCGGCGCACTGCATTATGCCATAGACCATAAAGCGCTCCAGATCGCGTGGTATGCGCATAAAGCTGTAAATCTTCTGGCGACGGGCCGAGTAGCGCTCTTCATCGTGCTCCAGCATATAGCCGCGTGTCATTTCCACTTTGAAGAAGTCATAAAACGTGCTTGTCTCTGAGTCGGCTAAATGGGCACAAGGATCGCATAAGAATCGATATTCTGAAATCTCTAAATATATCCCACTTACCGTTATGCAGGCGTTGCTGAGCCGCTGCTGCTGCTGCGGAAACGCCGACGTCATCTGGATTTGCTTGCTGTTTTGCCTTTGACAATTTGTGTATTTCGTCGTTTTGCAGCTCTTCGATACGGATGTTGCTGGCGCTGACTTCAGCAGCGCGAAAACGTAGCTGCCTTTTATTGGCGCTGATATTATGTGGAGTATTATGCATTTAATTCCCTTTTTTCTTGAGCTGTCGTGGGTAAACTTGGCCAGCCAATTACATTTTGTTTTGCTACGCTGATTCTCTTTCGCGACAAGTGTGTGCCCCCCAAGTGACAGAGCAATATCTATATTAATTCTCTGTGTAGCCCTGGTCTGTGCATATTTATCAAACGTACGCGTGTGCACACACTGACAACATTATTAGTATCGAATGCGGTGACACTGAAATATCGATACTTAATCGAAGCAACGATAGCTGTGCAGCAACTCTACTTTTAAGCAAAAAAATTATTATTTGAGTTATTTGTATTCAATTTATTTATTGGCGTGATAACAAAATATGACCGCATCCGTAGATTTGAGCTCCTATCGTGATCAGCATTTCAAAGTAAGCATTGCCATGCATCCAGATATCCAATATAACCAGCCATAATACATTTGTTTAATTATTCAGGGCTCGCGGTCGGAGCAGGAACGCTCTTTGCGCGACTCTACCACACTCTATGTGGGAAATTTGTCATTTTACACAACCGAAGAGCAGATACACGAGCTATTCTCGCGCTGCGGCGATGTGCGCATCATTGTTATGGGCCTGGACAAGTACAAGAAGACACCGTGCGGCTTCTGTTTTGTCGAATATTACACGCGGGCCGAGGCAGAGGCGGCCATGAGGTTTGTTGCACAGCCACATCAACAATAAAAAAGTAAATTTAAGAGTTATTGCAGATTTGTGAATGGAACGCGACTCGATGATCGATTGATTCGCGTCGATTGGGACGCCGGCTTCATTGAGGGCCGTCAATATGGACGGGGCAAAACCGGCGGACAGGTGCGAGATGAATATCGAACAGATTATGATGCTGGTCGAGGCGGTTACGGCAAGCTCCTCTCCCAGAAGATAGCGCCCAACACGGACAACCGTTAGTGATAAGACTATTTAGCAACTAGATATTAAAATACAATACAATATATTACGCCTAGTTTCCTCGAATTGCGTTTATATATCTTTTATTCACCACACATATAATTGAAAATCTGATATTGATTGACACTGGGCCACGGCACTAATTATTACATTATTCGATCCCTAAAAGCATACATATGTAGTAGTAGTAGCAGTAGAATATATATCATTAGTTATAGGCCTCTACTTCTTGCCAATGTTGTTGGCCAAAGAGCAGCTAAGGCCGGTGCCATCGGGCTCCACGTTCAGCTCCTTGACCTCGCCATTTTGGACGACCATGGAATAGCGCTTCGAGCGCACACCGCCCAACGGTGGCAAATCAATGTTCACATCCAGAGCGGTTGCAAGTGCGCCGGTGGGATCGGCCAACATGCGCACCTTTCCATCGGCTCCATGCTGCTTGCCCCAGGCGGACATCACGAATGGATCGTTAACCGAAACGCAAACAATCTCATCCACGCCCTGCTCACCCTTCAGCGAGTCTGCAGAGCTGACGTAGCCCGGCAAATGCGTCTACCGAAAAATAATAGTTTTATGAAATTAATTCTCAACGATCGTAAAAGTTACAACGAATCAAATTTATATATTAATTCGTTTATAATTGCAATTGCTAATTGACTATGACATATGCCATAAGATATTCTTTACGTAAGTAATTGGAAAAAGTAAAAAATGCAAATATTATTCAAAACAAAAAATTAAAAATATTACTATTTTGCAATTCTAGAAAATGGCCGTTATGCATATCAGAACTCACCTTGGAGCAACCAGGTGTAAATGCTCCAGGTACACCAAAGATGATCACTTTCTTGCCATTTGTCAGATCGGCGGTGTTTATCTTGTTTGCTGGCGAATCCTCAAAAAGGTCCACAGACGGCAGTTTGTCTCCAACCTAAAAATATACACAAACACATACACACACTTGCAAATGATGTAACCTTGATGCTGGCCTTGCAATTGTCGGTTCAGCATTAATCAATATTTATGCAGTCCTTTTTTTAGTGCTTGTGCTCTTATGTAATTTGCAATTCCGACAATTGTGGTCGCTGAGTACTGAACATACCTTAACCATGGCTCCAAGTGTTCTGGAAAAAGATCTCACGTTTGGCTTCGTAGAGTTAACAACTCGGCTAAAAAAGCTGCACGCCTGCATTACTGACACTGCTCTCAAACACACACACACACACTATACCCTATGGTCAAAGTGCTATGCAAGCATTAGAGTTGCCAGCCTGTTCAAAATTAGCATGAATCTTCAAATCAACTGTTGTTTTTTTTTTTTACTACAATAAACAATTAATTAAAAGCAATTTTGTTTTTTTTTTCAGTTTTATATCGAGTTATCGGCAAAACGTTCTAAGTCGTCCAGGCTCTGTTCTTTGATTTTTGCCTCAAAATCCGTCATGAATTCATTGGTCAGCCTCTCAGATTGCGCTTCCGTGTAGTATTTGCGAAAGTTGCGATGGATGCAGTCGCGTAGTCCCGGCTTCATGACAACCAAATTGATTTTGGTACCCTCTTTGATATTTGGATAGGAAGCAATTGTCTGGTCATTGTTCAATGGTCGTCCGAGCAGCAGCAATTTCTGATTTGAGGCGGGAATTTGCAGAGCGACATCAATTTTTTCTTTTACCTCCAGAATGGTGGACGTCGATGAAACCTGGCCGGAGTGGAAGACAACATTACATTACAATCGTTTTAGTAGTATATGTGGTTGAGCAATCTACCTCGAGCATGCAATCTGTGCCCTTCAGCACCTTTATTGTAATTTGCATGACAATTCTTGCTCGTTCTTTCTAAAAAACTTTTTATTTTATAAACACAACAGTTCAGTGTTGCCATCCGCAATTTAGTGATGCAAATAAATTTCGATATTTATAAATTATGTTAGACGTTCTTAAACATCGATTTCTTAATTTCTTACTTATGTATAATATTATTTATTCCACACTTGCAACGATTATGTATATGTAAAATAATAGTGGTTTAAAAATAGTTTTCTGTTTAAATTTTAAGCAGTCCGTGCTTCTTCAATGCCTAGACAGTTGTATTGGTCAACATCTGTGTGTATCGATGAAAGTGGCCTTATGTTGAATAGACCATCGATATTTTTCGGTAATAGCTGCTATCGGTCTGTCCGGCAGCACTACTTTTATTTGGCAGCGACGTTGCGTGAACAAAAATATATTTTACTTAAATACGATTTGTATAATAAAACAAGATATTGATGTTAAGTGTTATTGATGGAAAGGTGAATCAGAAACCCTAACGTTCATAACCAATTGTGAATTGCGCGACAGCCTTGTGAGAATTCGCAATCAACTGAGCAAAAGCAAAAGCGAAGCGCAAATAAATCACACAGCAAACATCCACAGCCTCGAGTGAATTAACGAGAAAACAGTGCGAGTGTTGTGTGAGTGTGTGCCTGTGTGTGTGTGAGTGTGTTAGAATTCACATTTTACGTAAAACAAGAAAAGGAAAAAATAATAGAACAACGAGAACGAAAACATCTATAATCAGCAAAAACTTAATGTTAAATCGCAGTAGGGGCAAATTGAACAAGTTCTTGCAGCTTCTGGCGGTAAATAGAAGCTCTCCCCTCCTCACCCCTCCTTCTTTCTACTAGTGCGCCTGCCCAACCCTAAACGCACTCCCCCTTTTGACATTCAGATTCACAACTAAACGTTTTTTTATTTTTATTTTGCATATCTATTATTGTTTGGCTTGACGTTTTTGCTGCAACTATTAAATATGCATAGTACACACATTCATTTTATTTTTGTTCTCTTTGTTTCCCCATGTTTAGCGAGCAGAGCTGTCGCCCTCACGGCGCTCTAAGGTGACATATGAAATGTGTGCGAGTGTGTTTTCAAAAATTGGTCAAAACAATATTTGTGTGTAGCGGAATGTAAAAAATAGGAGCCAGCAAACCCCTCCTCAAAGCCCCGCTACCCTATCAACAAACGTTGTCCACACACACGCACACAAACTCACGCACACTTGACGTTCGTTCGCATGGGGAATGAGATGAATTCTGAGTCTGGCAACTCTGATCGACGGCCATTGCTTCGCAACTTGTTGCTTGCTGTCGCATTGAGTTTGTGTATTTTGCTGTTTGTATTTATTTTCTGCGTTTGCAATTTCTCGCGGAAGCGAACAAAAGTGATGAGAGTGTGCTTTTAAGGGCCGTCACCTGATTCGTTAGATTCCTGTCGGCCAATTCGAATAATCTCTTTAAAACTTAAATGCATGTACGCGTATATCAATATGTGCATTCATACAAACAAGCATTGAGACATATTTAGTCGTCTCGGAACTGATCAAGTGCAACTTCTTGGATGTGTTTAGAACCGGATTTGGTGTTGTGTGGTGTGGTGTGCTTAAGTCCATTGCATGGTATTTATATGTGACAACTTCGATTACTGGGCAAATTCGCACGGTTTTCTTTTGCCTTTCATTCCCCGTTCTAATATTCGCTCTGCCCGTGGCTGTGTGTGTTTGTGTGTTCGTATATACATTGTATATATGTGTATGTAGGCTGATCGGTAAATTTTGCTGCATGTAGTTCTGATTTCTTTTTTTTTTGTCTAATTTTGTTTTTGTTTTTGTTTTTGCTATGTTAATTTTCTTTCCGACACTTCCACATACAGCAGAGGATTTTGAATTGTGCCCGTCATTATCAGCTTCAAATCAATTAAAAGAGCGAGCGAGAGAGGGAGAGAGAGAGAATAAATTAAACTGAACGAGAACTCTCAGCTGTTGTTGTTGTTATTGTTAAAGGAAGCAGCAGAGAACTAAGCAAAGCAGGCAATAACAATATAAAGCTGCAGATAAAGCTGAAAGCATATTATGGATAACGAAGCATTAGAAACAGCAACAAAAAGCACGACAGCGGCAGCAGTAGCGGCGGTGTCAACAACGTCAGCGACAGAGGCAGCAGCAGCGGCAACCAAAAACGAAACGGCCCCAACACACAACAACAACAAAGTCACAACAGCCACTAACGGTATCAAAGAGAATAGCAGTAACTTTAGTACAACAACAACAACAGCAGCAGCAGCAACCACAGCAACAACGCCAGCATCACCAACAACAACATCGCCAATCGTTGTGACAAGCGGCACTGTTGTTGTTCCAACAACCAACAAAAGCGAGGTGAGTTATGAATGTTTTTATATACATCCATCTCAATGTTTGTGCGCGTGTGTGTGTTTGTGTGCACAATAACGTTGTCCAACACCAATGAGTCACGGATATTGATTTAGTATATATATATATATATATCATATACACATACTATAAACAACAATAAATATAGACGCGATAGACATAGCTTGAATATCAACCATTTTATCCATAACAACCAACCAACGTCCAAGCAACCCAATACAGCATGCTTAATATTTGACGTCAATTATATAGAACGATTTATGTGTCAAGTCTCGTCGTACCCCATTTGCAACTATATATATATATACATATATATAAATTATAGGCCTCCTAGTGGCCTCAACCTTAACGCACAAAATGAATATCTAATCTTATCATCGGAAATGTTTTGTACCCATGTGCCTGATGATTGATTCCAATTAGATTCTCAATGTTTGCTCACAAAATCAAAAAATAATATAAAATCTATGTAGTAATACACCTATACATGTGTATGTATAGAGAGTGTGCACCATTTATGTGTTGGCATTACTAAAATCGAGACTAAAACCCACCCACAGGCGACAGCTCGACTTAGGCGGCAAGGATTTGCACAGAGCAAGGTAAAAGTTAAGGATAAGGTTTCTGATGTAAATGGATTTTTTGAGCCCAATGCTGTTTTTTCCTGCAAGCGAAATTTATTTTTTGTTTGAATTGTGGAATTTGTTTGGTTTTTGTTTTTGTTGCGCTCCTCCGATGGACTCTCTCTAGCCCCTCACCCCTACTCTTTCTTTCTCTCTCTCTCTCTCCCATACGTTCCGCAATGACCCTGAATTTGCTCGGTATTTGCAGGCTAACAAGACAGAAAAGGACAGCACACCACCGCGAGATGCACCGCCGCCCACGCAGATCACGAAGGGCTTGAACCTAACCACAACGCCGCTGGTGCGCAAGGAGAAACGTCAGAGCAGCAACCGTTACAATGTGTCCAAGAACTGTGAACTGACGGCACTCAGTCCGCTCAATGAAAGTGAGTAAACAAAATATTTACACCAACCCCTCCCACGGCCAACATATTTATACACATGTATGTATATTTGTATATTGTGTGCGGAGGGGTTTTCAACGTAATTTTTTAATGTATTATTTGCCGTATGCCGAGTTAACAGTTGTACGTCGGTTTTTTTTTTTTAACTTTTATTATTGTTACATTATTAAGCAAGTTCGCAAAGGTCAAGTGAGCGATGTTATATTTTATTTATTTATTTTATGCATGGTTATTCTAACCTACTCACACATATAAATATGCAAGTAACGCCCGCCGCCCATTTATGACACTTGCCTTGCGCGCCACTTACTCGTCGCTCTCCGGCGATCTTTCTCGGTTTTCTGTTCCTATCTTGATATGTTTAAAATTTTATTGCTCACCCACTTGCTAATTATTAAAACGTTTGCCGTTGGCATTCAAATTGTTGCCATTTTGGTGGCTATCTGGCATTGTTTTCATTGTTGTCATAGTTTTTTTTTCTTCTTTTTTTTATTTTGTTGTTTGCCATTAACTGTGCGCACTCTCTTGCTGTTTCTGCTGCTGCTGCTGCGCTTACGCTCTCGCTCTCTCATCCTGAGCTCGCCCACGGCAAATGTTATCGATTTTTTTGTCGACTAGGCGCCCTTAAAGTGTAGCCCCGCAGTCAAGGCGAGTTTGCGGCAGCTTTTTGCATATAAAACTGAAAAATTAACTGTCATCGTTGTTGCCCAGCAGTTTGGTTATATTTTAAAGTTGAGGCAAATTCTTGTGACAACCGTTTCATTTGTAATTGTCAAGCGAGTAATGCACAGTTATACCAAAAATAAAATAGCTAAAATTTCAGACATTGCAAAAACCGGTTCCGTTTCCAATAGAAAATCGTAAGTGATATGAAATACATGCCCACATTTACATTTACACACACATAGATTGTAGCTGCTGGCGGGGTAGGGAGGTGTTGTAGTGTCTATAGTTCAATTTTTTTTTCTCTCTTGCCCAGCAATTCATTTTTCATATACATTTTTCATTTGCATTTTCCAAATCATTTGCCTTCCATTAACATGTGCCATGCTTACATAAATAAATCATAATCTATATATTGCAATTCCCATTACAGATGCTATAAAAATCAAAATTAACGCTTAACAAAAGAATATATAAAAAAACAAGAAATTCAAGCAAAAATTAACTCGATAGTGTCGCATTTTCTTACCCCATCGTTTGTTGTTGTTGTTCCATGTGTGTGTGTGTTTGTGTCTGTTGTTGTTGTTGTTGTTAGCAATTAGCAAATGAAACCACATTAAGCCAAAGTGCAAGTGCGATGCGTTTCGATTGCGCCGCCATTAAACCCAGTGCGGCACTAATGAAATGGTCATCGGTGCTATGTTGTTAACGGGTAACCATTTAAACGGCCCCAACAAACAGCAGCAGCAACAACAAACGACTGCAGGAGCAACAGCAGTCGCGAACAACAACAAGGCAGCAGCAGCAGCTTTAAAGCAGGAGCAGCAACAACAACAACAGCAGCAACAACAGCAGCAGCCAACAACAGCAACAGTTGCCACCGCTGGTTACTATGCACTGGGTGGCATACGCATACCCAAATCGCCATCGTTTCACAGCGGCTTAGATCTGCTGGCTGACGACGACGACGAGCTGCATCAGCAGTCAAAGGATAGCAGTAAATTTAAATTTAGCAGCGTGGAGGAGCTAAAAGCGAAATTCGAGGCGCAGGCACGTAAGATGCCACTGTCGCCGCCAGAGGCAAGTGTCGCCTGCAGCAGCACCACCACCATTACCACAACCGCAACTGCATCATCATCGCCATCCTCATCATCGACTAGCTCAAATTCATCGGGATCAGCGCTGTCATCGCTGTCTCAGGCTGGCTCATCCTCGCTGGCATCGGCGGCTGCTAGCTGCTCCACCTCATCGGCGGTCACATACGGCGGTGGTGCGAATTCTGCAGCTGCTGCTCTAATAGCCGGCTCATCGCCATTTGGCTCACAGTCATCGACATCGTCGTTGTCGCTGTCGTCCAATGCGACAAACGTAACGGCAACAACAACAACAACAGCGGTAGCAGCCGGAGGATCAGCAGTTACCATGTCGAGGAACACACCCAGCACAGCAGCAGCAACAACAATTGGAACTGCAGCTGGCAGTAGCGGCAGCTCCCTGGTGTCCACCTTGGCGCAGCACTTCTCGGCGGCCACCACGGCCAGCTCATTGTTGAGCACAGCGTCCGCAGTGGCAGGCGGCGTCTCATCCACAACCGTCAGTTCGGCCAGCAACAAGGTTTGCAGCAATTGAAAAAATCCAAATTAATAAAAAAACACACACACAACACAACACCCACAATCAGACATGTATAAAACAGACACAATAACAATCACTATGAGTTGTATTCGTACACATAATGAATGAAATTCTCTGCTCTACTCATTTCATAAATCGTTTCACGCTCAAAATCAAAACAAATCAAAAAAAAAAAATCAAAAACGATCATTCAACTGAACAGTCACCCGTGAGCGCCGCCGCGGCCATTAAGAACATATTGAATGCCACCAAAAATGTGGGCAGCAATGCGGTTGCTGCTGCCACCACCAACAACAGCACCACCAATACCATCACCACCGGCAGCAACAGCAGCAGCAGCAGCGGCACTAGCAACGTCGATGTGATGCTTGATGGCAGCACCACCTCAAGCGCCACAACAGTGGCACAGAATCTGGTCGGTGGCATAAGCATATCTCTGGGCATTGGCCAGCGGAACGGCGGCAGTTCGTCGACGTCTGTGGCATTAACATCAACGTTAGCATCGTCAGCGTCTGCGTCGTCGTCTGTCCCAGCAGCGGTACGCCAAAATGGCGATACCATTGTCCATAATAATCTGTCGTCGCCGCAGACGCTGCAACAGCTGACGGGAAGTCCAGGACGTGCACGCGATCGGAATCTGTTTCACTCGCCACCGAATGCATCAACTGCGCTGGCTTTGCCGCCACTGCGAGGTTGCTATTGGTTACGCTCCTTCTTAGCTACTTAGAGAACCATTATTTGAATTAATGAAAATCTGTCTTAGTTTCGCTTGCTCTTTTTAACGTCCGTTTGTGCTTTTCAGTTATGTTGTTTCGTTAATCTCCGTTCTTATTTTATAGTAGATATTTTTAGTTTATTTATATGTTTATGATTAGGCAATATAAATGACAATATCCGTTTTAATTGTTCGCTTAGAAACGGCTGCAAACGAGCGGGAGGAGCTGTTCTTGCAGAAAATACGGCAATGCTGCACTTTGTTCGACTTCTCCGAACCGCTGAGCGATCTAAAATGGAAGGAGGTCAAACGTGCCGCCCTCCACGAGATGGTCGAGTATCTCTCCAATCAGAATGGCGTCATTACAGAGATTGTCTACCCGGAGGCCATCAATATGGTAAGTGGCATCAAATATTTACATATATAAAAAGTATTCATCTTTTCATATCCTTGTTTTTGTTCAGTTTTCTGTGAACCTATTTCGCACCTTGCCGCCCTCGTCGAATCCCAATGGCGCTGAATTTGATCCGGAAGAGGATGAGCCAACATTGGAATCATCTTGGCCACATTTGCAGTTAGTCTATGAGCTATTTTTGCGCTTCTTGGAGTCACCCGATTTTCAGCCAAATATTGCAAAACGCTTTATCGATCATCAATTTGTATTGCAACTGTTGGACTTATTCGATTCAGAGGATCCGCGTGAACGTGATTTCCTTAAGACTGTTTTACATCGCATATATGGAAAATTCTTGGGATTGAGGGCATTTATTAGGAAGCAAATCAACAATGTGTTTTACAGGTTAGTAATTGAAACAATTGTACACGAAATACGTTCAAGTTTATGAAACTCGTGCTAATCAGATGATTTTCAATTTTCCAATTAATTTACAGATTTATCTACGAAACGGAGCATCATAATGGCATTGCAGAGCTGCTGGAAATTTTGGGTAGCATTATTAATGGCTTCGCCTTACCGCTCAAGGAGGAGCATAAACAATTTTTACTTAAGGTATTGCTGCCATTGCACAAGGCCAAGAGCCTCTCCGTGTACCATCCGCAGCTAACCTACTGTGTAGTGCAGTTCCTTGAGAAGGATCCCAGTTTGTCAGAGGCGGTTATCAAGTAAGTTAGCAGTATCCAGACAATCCTTCAAAATCGTTCGTAATTAACTTTTGCACAATATATTTTTGCAGAAGTCTATTGAAGTTTTGGCCCAAAACGCACAGTCCCAAGGAGGTGATGTTTTTAAACGAACTGGAGGAACTGCTCGATGTAATCGAACCGGCCGAGTTTCAGAAGGTGATGGTGCCGCTGTTCCGGCAGATATCTAAGAGCGTCTCATCGCCACACTTTCAGGTGGCGGAGCGTGCGCTCTATTATTGGAACAATGAGTACATTATGTCGCTGATAGCGGACAACTCGCATATCATATTGCCCATCATGTTTCCGGCGCTTAATCGCAACTCCAAGACGCACTGGAATAAGACCATTCACGGTCTAATTTACAATGCACTCAAGCTGTTCATGGAGATGAATCAGCGACTGTTTGATGAGTGCAGCAAAAACTACAAACAAGAGAAGCAGCAGTAAGAAACAGACACTTACTAATTGATACCACTTGAATTTGAATCACAATAATTCATTAACCATTATTTTGTTGCAGAGAACGTGAGAAGTTATCACAGCGCGAGGAGCTCTGGCAGCAGGTAGAGACACTGGCCAAAACCAATCCGGAGTGGACGAAGACCCGACAATACAACGTTGGTGTGCCGATGTCCGATAGTCAAATACTGTACGATCAATACAATGATAGTTGTGATCTAACCTACGATAAGCTTGAGCAACAGACAAGGTCGCAACCGCCGCTAACGCAACAACAACAACAGCCAAATCAGGAGCCCAGAGAGGTGAGACAAGCCATTGCCACACTAACCACGCTACACAACTACTAACTCTGACACACAGGTCAAGCACACCCAACGTATTTGTGTCTGAGAACAGCGTGTTTGTGTGTATGTGTGTGTGAGTGTGTGTGTGTGTGTTGCGACAGTCAGTTAATCCTTTAACTACTTATTTTAGCATTAAGAGAACATTGGATTACATGAAAGCCTGTTACAAACTATAATCGCACTCATATCCAGTTCTAAATACATGTTTCTTTATCTTTATTCTATTAATATATGTACGACTTATTTATTGGTTTTATTTTTTATTACACATATATTTTTAAACCACGCTCCCACAAGTGTACTCAAAACAAACAAACAAAAAAAAAGATAGTAAAATATTTATGTACATGTGAATGTTATTGACTAATTGATACACTGCCCGCAGCTCCACACTTTACTAACATTTTATATTTGCGCTTAATTATAAAAACACAAATAGTAAGTTTTTAGATTAAAATCGATCAACTTATCAATAATCGAGCTATTAGTCTCTGTCATGTACACTGTATATACTTCTTGGTACTATTGATAAACTGAGCTACAGATCGTTTGTGAATCGATTAATTATATTCCACAGGCCATCATTTTAGACATTTGGAATGAATTGCTTTTGGAAAATCGGTTATACTAATGTGTTTCAAGAAATGAAAATACAAAAATTTACTCTTAGTTTAACAAGTGTATTTAGCCATAGAATATTTCATTTTATACAAAAACTAATCGATGCATCTTTATCGATAATCGTTATTTTAAATTTTTTCCAAGTGATAAGCTATAAAATTTTAAAGATAACATTTCAAAATGCTTAAGAAATTAAACTCTTTCAATTTTACACAGAAAATCATTGTCATTCAACATAAACGGTGATGTAATCGAACTATTTGTACAGCTAAATTCTATGAGAGAAATAACAAAACTAATGAACAACATAAAGACTTTGGTTTTTCTATCATTGATCCAACTGCGCCCATTAATCATCGTTTCTAAAAAAAATCGATTTGATACATGTGTAAATGCAATAAACTACAACTACTAGTTGACACAAATATATATAGTATATGTACATAAATAGTCGTGCAATGTATGTGTTTTCTCTATGCGACATCTTGGCATCTAGCTATATATATATACATATGTACATATTGTGTAACACTCACGACTACCACAATTACTACTACTACTACACAGTCTAAATAACAACTTTAGATCTTGTAAATGTCAAAAATGTCAAATGTCGCACCCTTTTGTAATCGTAAACGTACTCGTAGTCGTTATCGGCAATCGGTCTGGGTTCAAAAAGAGGGGGCACCATCATATCAATGCCTTACGTCTGCATTACGCTCCACTCCACCCACAGATACGCGGTGAGCGCAACAAGGACAAACCTTTGATGCGACGAAAATCCGATCTGCCCTCGGACAGCGGTGTCGTCCACGCCCTCATTGAGCACAAGCGAACCGATGAGTATCTAACAACGCCGCCGCCCGATGCAAACAACTATTAGGCGAAAAGGCCGACGCCTGCAGCTATATCCCCATCCCCCTTTAATTCGGGGCTGGTCCAACGCTAAGGTTCTTTTATAAATTAAACACAAACACAGAAGAAGAAAAAAAAAAAACTACACATGTTATAGAAACAGAAACAAAAATTCATATATGTATTTCTAATCGATGATTGATAACGAATGGGGGGCTGGATGATGCTCGAAAATGATGTTGACGATGATGGTAATGATGATTAATAAGCTGGCGTTTAATTATTGTTTATATATAAATATATGTATTGCATTGTCGATGGGCTTTGAGAGTGTGACCGTGCAACGATTGTGGCACACAATTTCAATAGAATTATATAAATAAATAAAAAAAATATACAAAAAACTATAAAATTAATAAACATACATAGTATCAACCAATAAAGAGCTAAAAATCCAAAACTTAGAGCAGATTTTTTTTAGTTTTCCGTGGAACACATTGCATGCGCCAAACACAATAAATATATTTAAAAAAAAAAAACAAAACAAAAAATGATGCTTTGCTCCAATGTTGTTGTTTTGCATGCCAAACGAATTGTTTTTGCCAACATTTCAATAATAATCTGGATTCACTTATGCTCTTACCATTTCAGTGAATACGTCAAAATTTGTACAGTTTTTGAATTGACATTGCGTAATCTTAATACGTAAGAATCAACCACCTTGATTGAGCATACCATACCAACCATACATACTATACGTACTATATACATATGTATGTAAGTGTAATACTATTTCGATCTAGCTACAATACTCATCCATACAAATGTGCTGCGTGCTGCGGTATGCAAACGTCGAGAATTCTAAAGATTCAAATACTATTTTAGTGAGCAAATTTCAACTTTACTTTTATGACATTTCCAACACTAGTCATTGTGCTTTTTTTTTAATAAAACACGAAAAAAATAAAAAATGAATAGTAATAGTTTCTAATCAGAAAAAAAAATGCAATAGACAAACTTAACGGGCGTATTAAATATAACTAATAAATAAATAGAAATGAATTTTATTATTTCATATTTTGCTGGCTGTTAAACATTCAATAAAAATATTAAATTGTAAATTTATTCGGAAAATTAGCAAACCAATGCAAATTATAAAATCATATATTGTTTTAATGACTAATTAATTGAATGTCGAGTTTTTTTTAAAAAGATGCTTAATAGTTTTAATAGCTCACTTTAGTGCAATATTCTCGATTTTTCTATACCGCTAGAGCGCAGTGGATATTTTATTATTAAATAGCTCTGATAGAAGCCACACACTCTACGTACAGCTGAGCCGGAAAAAATTATAATTACTATTATACAATATGCGATTTACCCTTACAATTAGCTGCTTAATTATATATGCTATTTATATATATGTGTGTGTGTGTGTATTGTAATTTGTTAAAAACAAATTTGGTATGTATGTTTATGTATGTACGTATCGTAATTTTTTCATCGAGAAAGTACTATATACGATATAAAAAAAGAGAATAATGAATGACCCACGAATCATATTATTGGTGGGAGTTTATTCGTTGTGGGTGCCAAGTTATTTTTAAGCAGATGTTCCTTTAGATCGATATGCATTGAATCTTTTTGTGGTCTGCAAGTTTTGAACGTCGCCACTTGAAATAAATCCGCAGAGTACTCAAACAACATCTATATCTGCATAAATGGTTGATCATAATCATATATATATCATCCCCCTCATCAGCTCCGGAAACGGGGCTATAAACTGACTTGGACTATTTGCTGGTCGTAGCTACGATTTCTATATATATATATATAAAAACAATAACTGCTTAAAAATACGCATATATACAGAATCCGTGTCAAATAATAAGTTGGCGCTAATGCCAGAGACAACAGTCATAAAATATATTTGCTTACATACATATATACAAGTCCTGGTATCTGACTCGGATTCTTTGTAAAGAGAGAAAATAGAAATAGTTCAACTATTCAAGCAGTTGTATTGCAAAAGCTGATGAACTTTTTGCTACCACTACCAAGTGCTGTACAGGCCAAGTAATGAAAGGCTTCATTTAGTTTTAGACACATATATATATATGTATATATATATATATATTATATATTGAGATGTATTTACATATTTTTGGCATTATAGACACATATGAAGATTATACAATAATAAATAAAACAAAACCGACAACAATTTAATTGAATAAAGCAAAAATATTTCCCTATGCTGGAAAGCGGTAAAAAATCTAAGTTTTCTATTTAAGAACTACACAAAATAAAACAAATAATTGAGTTATACAGATCTTAAACAGAACACAAATGGATTTTGTAATTATAGGCATAGAAAGCGGTAACAGAAATGTGTAATTTTGTGTAATATTATGAATAAAAGTTAAATCATGTCAAGAAACAGCCTTTTCAAGATATCATTTTACAATCTAGAGCCAAGCACAGATAGGCAAAGAAAATTCTTTAATCCGCTTGGCTTTAGCTTGGCATTAATGTTAAACATCATTAAGAAAAAAAAAAAAAAAAAATACTTAATAGCAAGGAACATTTACAGATTACTTTATCAACTAAATACATAGACACGACGATTAATCATCAGATATTTGATATTTGACCATGGATGTGATTAGTTTACTGGAGCCTGCAGCGGCGCGAGTCCGCGTGTCTTGACTGCCAGCTCGGTAAGATGCTGTTGCAGCAGCCGCTTATTGTTGACCTTAACTCTGTGGGAGCACAACGATTAATATGATGTAAGTTGCACAAGGCATCAAATTCTATTCACCTAATAATTAGCGAAATGTAACGCAACTTTTCTGTTTCGCTGATGAGCTCTGTGGGAAAATTGGGCACGGCCATAACGTTCCTTAGCCAGACGGGCATTTCGGCGGGATACTTTTTGTTCATGGCCAGAAAGACGTCAGCAAATTTATCCACTTGCTGTCGTGGTGTCATATAGCCAACACATATCATTGCCGTCTGTACGATCTGTTCACCAGTGGCAAGCACCACGTCGGTCATGTGGGCATGATTCCGCGATTGCATTATAAAATGTGTTACAAACTGTATGCTGTTGCGTATGGGCCCGTTTTCGGGCAATGTCATGGACTGTTGTGCATAGTAGATGAGTCGTTCGTATGCAATTGTTTTATCCTCCAGGACCTGGGGCACTTTTTTAATGATTTGAGTGAGACAGGCAAAGAACATTTCCATTGTGTCTGATACATTGGAGAAGTTCTGCTCGGGCGTATTCTCAAACAGTTTAAAACTGTGCGATATAAACTCAAAAAGGAGCTGCTTCATCAACGGCATGCAACTTTCCTCAGCGTAGAATATGACAATGGCCTGCGCGAAAAGAATGGAAAAATGATGAAAATATCGAAAAATTGTGTTGCATAGAATAATGCAACTGCTTACTGTCTTTGATATTTCCAGAGTGGGCGCACAGCAGCGCGTCTGAAAACTGGCCACAATAAAGAAGCACAAATCCTGCAGCATGGGACGAAAACTGCTTCTCAAATTCATAATGGCATGCTTCAAGGCGTTGCATGCGGCCTGTAATTAAATTGGTTACACAATTGCAAATGTTTAATAATTATTTTTGTATAGTGACGCACCTCTAATACATCCACTTCCTCCACCCACAACTCGGCAATCCGTCGAAATATGGGCATGGTTGTCTGCATCACCAGAAGGACGGGCTGCACATCGTGCACATCTTTGATCTCATCATCCAGATCCGTGTTAAGCGATGAAAACAGAGTGGAGATCATGTTGAGCCTGAAAATTGTGCGAATGCGTGCTGAGGGCGTTGTCTGCACAGAGGGAAGCAACAATTTAAGACTTTCAGAATTATGAATATATTATAATATTCACGTACAGCGCCGGCCTGGCAAATCGTCTGCAGCTCCTCAAAGCAGGGACTGACTATGAGATCCAAGTATTTGGGTATCTGTTCCGGTGGTAGCAGACTCATAAGTTTGCCAATGCTAAACATCAGACGCACCGAATCCGAGTTCTTCATGCGACCTGAGGCAAGTGTTGCCTGGCAAGCGTCGAGCAGCGGTTCCGCGTACGGTTTCAATTGCATTTGACAATCGCGACAGAGTTCCTTCAGGCCAAGCGTTGCCTGTGCCGACATTGTTGAGTTCAAGCCACGCACCAGCAGATCAATGGCTGGTGGTATATAAGTTGGATTATCCGTCAGCCAAGAGCAGTAGGAGCCAATTGTCTCCAACGCAGTGCCGAGCAGCTTCTCATTTAGCTTCTCATATGGTATCTCCGACAGGACACGCATTAGTTTTGGTATTTGGCGCGACTCCTCTCCACCAAAGTGCTCGGCCACCGACTGAAAAGAGTAGATGCACGCCTCCAGTTTTGTCCAGTGTGTTGGATGCGTTTGCAGCTCAGCAATGGCCTCGTCTAGCATAGCAGCCAATATCTCCAGTATGTAATCGTTAAGCACATCATAGCAATACATCTGAAAATTCATTATTAGCTTAGTTCAGTCTTCAACTAAATCAGCGCTGTGGACTTACAAAGGTATCGGATATATCCTGACGATAGCAGCGAAAACATTCCAGATCGTCCGAGTTCCACTTGTCAATGGAGTTCTCATCAGGCTGCTCCGACTTGCGGACCAGTACGGTGGTCAAGTGTGCATAGAGGGGCTTTATATGCTCCCAACACTTGCGTTTCTGCTCTTCGGGCATGGCAAACACATCGCCCTGCAGCATATACCAGAAAGCCAGGGCCATAGTGCTGCATGATTCCTCAACCGGATAAATGCCCGGTTTATCCGTACACTGCAATATCTCATGCACCATACGATTCCAGATGGCTGACAGCTCCGGATCTGTGGCCGTGATGCCGCTCAAAAATAGCGCCGAGTGTCGTTCCACAGCGGACACAAACAGCATATAGATATGCACAATAATATCCTCATTGTCATTTTCACGCTTCCATTCCCGCTGCGTAATCTCGCATAACGAATCCAAAAACATTTTTATTAGAATGGCCGCCGTCTTTGGATAGTTGTGACAATCCGGCTGCACAATAATATTGACCATAGCCTTCAGACACGTCTCGGCCAGCTCATTCTCATCGGCGGACATGCAGCCAACGCCAGAGCGAATGCAGGGCCAATAACACTTGTTGACTAGCTCCAAGAGGACCTCACAGATACTTACACAGCCCTCAATCGTATAGCCAATACTTCTGTATAGGTGTTACAATAATATCAATAATTGAAATTAAAGTCAGTGTTTGTCAGTCAGTTGGGCCTATCATATCGCACCTTATCCAAACGCCAACGCACTTCACCGCACGCAACATGTTGCCATAACCCTCCGACTCCGTATCCCATTCGGTGTTCATCTGCTGCTTCAAATATGTCTCAATCGTTTGCAGCACTAGCGGCACACGCTTGCCAATTTCGCCGCGTAACGTTACCCGCTTGACGGACGTGTGAATGACCTGCGACTCCTCCGGTATGCCCAAAAGCACCTCCAGCAAGATCCATAGTTGCACCTCGACGCTGACATTCGGCATGCGTTGCCTTTGGAACGTCTCAATTACCTCCTCAATGGCGCATGGCCAATCCTCCAGCATGTGTACAATAAAAGCGCTCAACTAGGACCAAACAGGGAGACAGACAATATGAGAGATGACTGCCTGTGGTGCATATCAGAGTACATCACTTACCGATAAGCAGAGGCGATTAAGTACCATTTTGGGTCCACCGGCGAATTGCACAATTGTCTCCAATATCTTTTGCTTGAGCTCTTCGCGATTTTCGGGCGGCACCTCATGCCAATATTTCATTAGCTTTGAGTGTAATGTGATCGCGCCAAAAAATTGGACTTCTTGACTCTGCGCAACATTCAATTAAATAAATATATACAAAATAAAAACAAGCGATATATCGATTTTTACTTTGCCGAGCTGCATTAGCTGCCAGGAGAATTGCCAGGCCTGTGGGCTGGCCTCGGCCTTCGTCAGCCATTCGTGTGTAATTGCCTGTTCCTGTGATGTTGAGCGGTAAAAGACAACCACCGCCTCTTCTAGGCGCGCAATATCGATGGTTTCCAGTTCCATGTTCACTGACTATATTTATATATATTCTAAGCCGCCTCAAATCGCCTAAGTCCCAGCAAATCAAGCAGGACTTGGGCTTTTCAACCTTTTTTTCCTGTATTGATGCAAAAACGAGCTCCTAGCGACTAGGGGTGGGCAATGTTTTTGGCGAATCGACAATTTCGATACGCTGCGCTGAAAACATCATTATCGATAATTCTACTTTTCCCGATAACATATTGTGAGCTTGTTAATATGCCGGCAATTCAAATTGCTTTGCCCTTAATTTAATATACAAAATAAATGAAAAGGTTTCGTCATAAAAAACCATTACATTAAATATATAACAGCAAATAACAAAATGAATGTATTTTTCAATTTTAAAACTATTGAACAACTTCAAAATAAGTTTCCTCGGCCTAAAAATATTTCTTAAAATTCATTAAATTTCAGTTGATTATACAATTATGAAAAATATTTTTAAAAGTCAAAAGTGAGCTTCCAGAAGCAATACTTGAGCCCAGAGATACGCTGCTGAATATAACACTTGCTTTCCTCATCTACATACGAAATAAACCGTTCATTCACAACCATAGCAGCCGACTCTGGATTGAGCATGGAGCGTTCAACAACGCACCACTTGTGTGTGCAGAGGCCCGCATTCTGCAGTTCAAGCTGCTGAAAAATATTTGACAGCTGCTTTGATTCAACCACTTGAGGCAGCACCGAGCTACATTTCAACAGTCCAAAATACTTGATAAGACTTAAACACTCGTAGGGGTTGCAGACACCTGTAGTAATCCAGTCACAGGTCTCCTCATTCTCACAGAGCATCCACATCTTGTCATTATATACGGAAATTGGTACATATTCACTGAAGCTTAAGCGCTCAAAGTTTCGAGGTGACTCAAACATATAAATTTTGCAGTTGTCGATTGTAATACGCACATTGTTCATCAACATAATTGCTTATAACTTATGGCATATTTGCGATGTTCCTGTTTCATGATAATGTACCGAGCAGGCGTAGCATTTTGAATAGATTCTGAATCTAATTTTAATGACACTGTGAGATTAGATTCACAATATCTCCAAATGAAGACGATGCCTCTGGCGCTTTTTCAACTACTGTAATGCTATCTATTTGCTGACCTACAGAAGGAATTTCCGGTGATGGTGATGGTGCAAAAGCCTCGGGCACACTCTCAGGAACAAGAACACGAATCTCGTGCTCAGAAATATTCGAAGTTTGATTGGCCTCTTTCAACGGTAGCATTACTGCTGTAGATGTTGGCTCACAACCTGATTCGTTAGGCTCCTCTATAGTGCTAAATCTGAAAGTTGATCAATATAAGATTTAAATCTTACTGAACTTTGGCTTATACTCTGACTATGACCAACTAGTCACCCCTTTGCCGGAGAATTGGATTTGCTAGTTGATCTGCGCTTAACAGTAAGTGATGAGGTGCTACTTTCATCCGTCTCAGATCTTACTTTGTCATTTCCCTGATTCTCGAACTTTATTTTCAGAAACATCTTACAAATTCAGAATAATGCGATTATATCACTGCAAATTCTTAAAAGTGGCAGTTTAAAGTTATGCTCGTTTATGAAATAATATATGAATACACATATACGGTTACAACTTCAGTGATGGGACAGGGCTGCCATTCTTTGAATTTTTTAGCCGGTTAATGGTGTTGGAAAACAACAACTGATGACGATTTGCAGCACTTAAAATTACATTGACTGTAAACAAGTAGCGAATTGTAAACAATTTGTGGTTAAAAAATAAATAAATGTATGATGTCCGTGCCCAAGCGCCTGCTGGTTATCGACAATGGTTCCTACGAATGTCGCGTTGGCTGGCACGACACCAAACAACCAGAGCTGCGTTTTCGAAATGTGCTCACAAAGCCACGCAAGGATAGGAAAAAGGACAACAGTCAACAAATACCGGATGCAGCGGCGACGCCGACTCCAACAGTTGATGAAATACAAGTGGGCAATGACATATTAAATATTGAGGCAGTTCGCGGCCATCTGAAATCACCCTTTGAGCGCAACGTGATAACCAATTGGAATCACCAGGAGCAGATCTTCGATTACATCTTCAGCAAAATGGGTTTCGATGGTGAGGATAACATTAAGCATCCGATTGTACTAACCGAAGCATTGGCCAATCCCAACATGTCTCGCCGGCAAATGAGTGAACTGCTCTTCGAGTGCTACAATGTGCCAGCGGTGTCGTATGGCATCGATGCCCTCTATAGTTGGCGTCATCATCAGCAGATGCATAAGCAGGTGGCGGATGCACTCATCATATCGTTTGGCTATAGCACAACCCATGTGATTCCAGTGCTGGGCGGACGTATGCAGCTGGAGCACGTGCGTCGCTTGAATGTGGGTGGATTTCACATAAATAGCTATCTCTTTCGGCTGATGCAAATGAAGTATCCGGTGCATCTGAATGCCATATCTAGTCGCATTGAAAAACTGGTTCACGAGCATTGTCACATAGCTTTGGACTATAAGGAGGAGCTGCTCAAGTGGGCCCAACTGGACTACTATGAGGCACACGTCATGAAGATTCAGCTGCCCTATAATCAAGTGACGGCCACCAATGCGCTCCTCACAGTCGAGCAGAAGCAGGAAAAACGGCGGGAGCTGGCACATCGACTGCTGGACATTAAGAATCGACGCGAGCGCGAGAAGCTACAAGAGGATGAGGAGTACCTGCAGGTAAGGAGCGAATACACTCGAAGTCATTAAAACATGTCCACATTTATGTACAATAATTCTGAAATGGTTTCTATCAGGTTCTGCGCAAGCTGCGACAGTTATATGACCAGCATAATCTTCAGAAATTTGAGCGCGCGCTGCAGCAACAACAAATTGGCAACCTGGAGGAGCTGGACAAACTGATTGGGACTGTAAGTGCGCGTATTAAGCGCATCAAGGAACGGGCTGTGAGCGGACCATCACGACCCAGTAAGCAGCAGGACAAGTTGGACAAGATGCCCAAGCCGCCGGAAGGTGTGTCCCAGGCACAATGGCTGGCCGAAATGCGGGAAAAGCGCGAGGAGTTGCAGCGCCGGAAACAGGCACGTCAACAGCAGCGCCAAGAGCAGGCCAAACGGCATACGCATGCGGCGCAGGAGCGGATGAGAATCATCTCGACGCTGGCGCGCAGCGAGAAGCGACGCAAGGCCAACGCGGAGGAAGAGGACGATGGCTTCGGAATGAACGATAACGATTGGGATGTGTATAAGCGCATCAATCGCTACAACGACGACAGCGACTCGGATGCCGAAAACGAACGTTTGCTCGAATACGAGAAGATCCTGCATCATTACGATGCCGGTTTTGATGATGCCAACAATGCTGCACTGCAGGCACTAAGTGCCGCCGAGAACTATCAATTGCACTTTGGCGTCGAGGAGATCCGTGTGCCGGAGATACTCTTCCAGCCGAGCATGATTGGCTGCACGGAGGCGGGTCTGGCGGAGCTGATTGCCTTTGTGCTCAAGCTCTTTACTGCCGAGGATCAGCAGCGTCTGGTCTCGCATGTCTATCTAACTGGCAGCTGTGCACAGTTTCGTGGCTTGAAGGAGAGATTGTCGAAGGAGCTGCTGGAAATGCGTCCATTTCAGTCCACCTTTGCCAACTATGAGTCACAGGATCCCACATTGGCTGCCTGGCTGGGCGCCTGCCTGCTGGCAAGTGAACAAAACTTTGTCGAAACATCGTTGACCACACGACAGCAATACTTGGATCGAGGCAGTGAATATTTTCGGGAGCACAGAGCAAGCAATATCTATTATCCTACACCAAAATATTAGCCTTTATTGTAATAAACATATATCCAAAATAAATGACCTAGATCTAAAAAAGTAACTCGGTTACATCGTTGCCAAACAGCAGATTCCACGACTTGGGCACGGTCAGCTTGAAGCTGGCATCGCCACCATCGCGCAGCTGGAGAAAATCTTCGCATAGCTCGTTCAGTTCGCGCACAATCAGCGAGGCATCTGTAGAGTTGTCGCCCTCGAGCAGGTAGCGGAACAGCAGCATGACAGGCACCTGGTTTTCCTCAAAGGCCCTGAATAGCTGGAGGCCATTGCCGCCGCCAAAGATGTTGTCGCCAGTGTGCTCCTTCCACTTGACCAGCGATGCATTGCCCAGCTGTGCGGCATGAGCCGACTTGAAATTATCGCTGGCACGATACGCCCACGGCGAATCCTCAATCACGCGTCGCTCGAAGCCAAAGCTGCCGCTCAGGACAACAACGCGACGTGCCGGCTGTAGCAGCTCCACCAGTTTATTTTGGAAATTCTTTGTGTGACGAGCAATGAGCGGTGCCCGGAATTGAATGACCAGCAGCTTATCCTCCACGGACTCGTACAGCTCACAGGATGCCACCCGCTCATTGGGCTCGTGCTGATAGGCTGAGGGTCCATAGACCGGGATTAAAGCCGGATGAGCCAGGCTGCCGATGCGTTTTAGCTTTTTGGATGCAATCAACAGGTCGCAGGCCAATTGTGCTGCATTGCCAACACAAATGCTGGGTATAATGACCGTATAATTGGCCACATTGAGTGTTTTGGCTTTATTCTTAAGAAACAACATTTTGTGCTTGGTCCAAAAATTGAAATTCAACAAAAATATGAAAGTAATGTCGCAGTGTTGAAAAGCGACAGATAATGTGAAGCAACAGCTGCTTTACAATGACTGTGTTGTTTAAGTGCAAATTTAATTTACGCAATATGCTTCACAAATTGAACGCAACTACGCGCAATATTTATGAATTTTCGATGCTTAATAACCATTAATTTTGATGAGGTTTTGCAGTACTAAAATCGGAACATCGGTTCCGCATCAGCGGGAGATGTTCCTAAATCATTGGTTTCACTCTATGTTTTATTTACTTTATATTTGACCCACCTCTAGGAATATTTGACATTCACTGCGAAAACGTAAACAAACCCAGTGCCTCGCAGTAGAATATGATATAACAATAAAAACAAGCTTCTATTGGAAGATTCAGTACTTGGATCAAGCGATGCAGCATCATGGCTCGCAGCTGTGCCGTCAGCTAGCACGCTGCCTGCACACAGCGACCGCCCATTGGCAGCTCAGCCATTACGATGCCTTGGGAATTGACAAGCGTTGCACGCAGAACGAGATCAAAGCGGCATATTACAAGCTGTCCATGATTTATCATCCAGATCGCAACAGGGGCAGTGAAAGTGCTGCTAAGAAGTTTCGTGAGATCAGTCAGGCCTATGAGGTCCTGGGCAACTATCGTCTGCGTCGCCTCTATGACAAGGGAATCGTGCACACGGCAGGCGCTCAATATGCGCAGGATATACGTGATATGGAACAGGAGACGGAAGTGGTCGAGGACGATCCGGAAACAAAGTTCTACAAGTCACGCTTTCAGAAATCAAAGGTTGCCGATTCCGAAGGACGGACGCCCATTTACGACTTTGATGAATGGAGCCGGGCGCATTATGGCAAGAATTTTGATAGACGACAGGCGGCGCAGGAGAAACACGAACGCTTGCGGGTGCAAAAGGAACAAAGTCGAGTATCGGGCCAAAACGATTTGGTTATGTTGGCCATAATTTTTGCAGGCTTAGCCATGTACCTGATGTTCCTCGCCGAGAGCTCATATGATACGCCCAAGCGCAGAGCAGAGAATCGTTACGGGAGGGAAAAGGAGGACGCAGCGGCAACTGCAACGTCTGCAAAAGCTGACTAAGTCTAGGAAATCGAAACAAGTCTAGTTCAATTTAACTTAAGCTTAACTGTTTTAAATAAATACGCAAATTGTACATTAAACTCTATATATTTGGCCACATTATCAGAAGCGTCCGCTGCGCTTGCGTGCTGTGTACTTGGTATCCGGACGCGTCTCGAGGCCTTGACGACGGCGACGCTCCTTTTTGGCCAAAATCCAATCGCGTGACTTTTTTGGCGCTTTGCCGCGCGCTTCGCGGCATGCATCGCGCTTTTTTATGTAGTTAATGCGACGTTCTTCCTCCGGCGAGCCTGGAATAGAGATAATCCGAAATATTTGAGTATGGGCATCACAAGAAATTTTGAATAACGGTATACATTTATTTAATCGTCGAAATAACTTACCCAAGCCTTGTGGTAATTCGGCAGCGCCACCCGTCATCAGCACCAGGTAGTATTTCTTGGCCTTGGCCGAGTTGGGATAGTCCACGACCAGGCCGCCATAAAAGCCGGCCTTCATAGCCTGCGCTGTGATCATTTCAATCTGTTCCGAATTCTCAGGATAGAACTGAAAGACAGCGCGAGCGGTGCGAGTCAGGCAGGAGAACAATGTACTAAAGAATTTCAAGAGGCGCTTGTGTGGATTGTGATAGGATTTGTCGGCATTGCAGAGCCATTGTAGCGCCGATATGGAGATGGCGCCATCGAAGGTGCCCGGCTTGAAGGGCATACCCTCGCCCATGTCGCCCAGTATAACGTCGCCGGATACCTCGCGCTCCACTGCAATGTCCAGCATGGATTTGGATATATCAATGCCGATCCACATGTGATCACTGTCCTCGAGCACGCTGCCCGACAAACCGGAGCCGCATCCAATGTCCAAAATGTAGCGAGGTTCATCATCATCAGGCAGCGCAAGCAGCTCCAAGGCGCGCTCTGCCATTTCCACCTGGATCTCTATTATGCGTGTGCTAAAAGAACACATATAAATAAGGGCTCAAAAGTAAACAAAAGAACCAAACACTTACTTTGTGGAATATTTCTTCGCTTCATCATCGTTGTAGAACTATAAAACGAAAGAAATACATGAAACACTGTTTCATTTTATTACAATTCACTTACTATTTCTGGTGGTGCTGAGTGTTCTGGTCTTCTAGCCATGTTGCTATATAAATTCTTATTTAAACGCTGTACAATTGAAGAACATAAATATTAAACAAAAGCAAACATTGCAACACGTGCAATCTAATGGTATCGATATTTATGATATACAAAACAGCTGTTCTTTGCTAGATGTCGTGAGTACTATCGTTTTGCCTAGCAACGATTATGGGGCCAGTTATCGATTTGACGCATACACAAACACATATCAACGCGTAGTGGAACCTCCTTAAAATTCAGTGAAAATTGTAATTATTGGTTTCAGTTAAAACCATTAAACATGTGATAGTTGCTTTTTAAGTGTAGAAGTGAATACGCATACTGTGAAACGGTGAGTTTGGCAATTAGTATTCGAAGAAACTAAATGCAATGCAAACATTTGTGAATGCAAGCAACGCAACATACATCGACGAGTCTGTGTCTAGGTGTATGTGTGTGATTGTGGGTGTGCTTGTGGGTGTGGGTGCTCCGCTGTCACTTCAGACTGTGACAACACGACACGACACCAATAATTATTGTTTTTAGTGTTTACACGAATGTCAATTCACATTCACACTTTGATTCTGTTGAATCTGTTGATTCCGTTTGAAAATGTATGTACGTGTGGTTAATAATTGGCGTAAGGTTCTCTCCCTAATCATGTAGAATTGTGCCGTTTCGCTTAGCCGTTATATTCTGCCGGCTTATTGACTGCGGCCTGGTGGCCTGTTTACCTTGTGCTATTTCTTGTTGTTGCTATTGCGGGCTTGAGAAAGCGAAAACACTGCCTAGACATGAACAAGAATACAAAGCAACAATAACAACAACAAGAACAACGTGTCTGCTTCGCTGGGTACAACAGGTTTGTGCTGTCTCGCTCTTTCTTTATCACTCTCTGATAGCCAGTCCATAATCGATGCTCTCGATTACAGTGATCGATAACGCATGCAAATGCACTTATCAGTTGCTGCCCAACCATGCAGTTAATCTCAAACTGCATTTTGATGTAATGTGTTTTTATTTTATTTTTTATTTTTTTTTTTGTGATTGCGTTATATTGCCGAAAATTCAGGTTTATTTGTTTGCAGCTTATTAATATTAAAGAGGTACGCTCGCCCATGCTCAAACTGGTTTATGGCACACGCTTAAAAATCTTTCACTCTTTCCAAGAACAATGCTTGAGGACAACGCCGATTATCAAAAATATATATATATATTTTGACGCAACACAAATGCGGTCGCTGGCCTTTGTTTAACAAGTTTGCCACAAAAATAAAAAAAAAAACCAACAAAAGCTGAAGAAGAATCTAAAGAGTGCACGAGTGCGAAATACTCTGCAAAAGATTTTTGGCGCCGCTACAACCCATAAAATTCTGGAGTCGCACGTATTTTTACAAAAAATCGTTAACCAGTAAAAAGTTCCACAATTTCAGTTATTCCTTATTTTGCGCAACAAGAGAAAATAATTATATTTTTATTCAATGAACAAGTTGAATAAATTATATATTATTAAATCAGTTTTCATATGAAAAGTCCTATAACGTTAATGTAGGGTGCTTCTGTAAATACTTGGAATTAATATGCTATTGATATGGCTTATGGGTACAGGGTATTCGAAGAAAAAAACTTAAGCTGACCATCCAATTTGAAAAACCAGCTTCAGTCTCTGAAGATTCTTTGCTGTCGTCTGCCAACTTTCAGTTACCAAACTGTCTTTCTGCAGCGCAAATCGTTTCACAAAAAACCACCGACTAAATATAAAATCATTGGTGAAATGCGCAGTTGGTTTCGATGGAAATTTGTGCTGTTGGAAGTGTTGCTGCTGTTCGGGCTGCTTTCGCCTGGCCAGTCGGCCAATTTGCTAAACAGTTATCTGCCCGCCTCCATGCAGGCGCTGGCATACTACATTGATCTGCTGCAATATGAGCCGTTGTCCAGCACCACTGCAGAGCCGCCATTCAGTGCTGACGGCCAGCCATATGTGAGCACCACACCTCTGACACCCACGCGCCCACCGCCTTCTAGCTGGCTTTCCAGCACCAGGCCTACGGCTCGACCCAGCAGCAGCACCACCACAACCACCACTACTAGTAGAAGCACAACGAGGAGACCGATGGGCAGCACCACTGGTTGGTGGCAACCGCCCAGTTGGTGGGAGACGCCACAGCGCACAACAACCACCGCCAGACCGACTGCGAAGCCGACACCACCCCATGGCCCCGCCCTCTTTGCGCCCGCTGCACAAGTTAGGCAGGTGGCAGAGCCACTGGAGGGAGAGGCGCTCTTCAATGACATCAAAGATGATTCCGATTTTGACAAGCTGCCATTTTCGCTAATCAAGGACATACAAACGGAGACGCTGCACGATGACTTCACCAACGATGTTGAATCGCTGGATAACTTTTTACGGCTCTACGATGATAATTATGGGCGTGCTGTCTTTGATTTTGAATCGGCCATGGATCGCTGGAGCAGCACATCGACGGCGGGCAAGAAACGTGTGCCGCCCACCAAACCCTATGTGGACTTTCTGCTCGTCTACGATCTGCTCAAGCGCGATGCGAAGGCGGCCAATTTGAGCAAATACGAGGGCTACTCGGAGGAGTTGGTGCAACAGCTATTTGAGTTATCGCATGCCTCGTCTACGCGGCAGCTGCACACACTCTTCCAGCGCATGCTAGACCGCGGCGATATCCAGCGCAGCGATGTTGTTGCCCGTGTGCAGGGCATTCTCAAGGATCTTGGTAATCCAAAAAGTGCCACTTCCAAGGCGCTCATCCATATACCCAGTATGCAGTTTTTGCCCTAGTTTTTAAGTCGACATTTTTTGTCCACAAATCCAACACACTTAATAAATTCTAATTCATAAACTATTCTATTTTAAGCGGCCGTTTGACACATTGACACAGTTTGACCTGACCGCCCACAAATTTCGATTAGCGTGTGTGTGTGTGTGTGTGTTATCGATAACGACTTGCCTATTTCGTTGCAGGCGCTTCTCAACAGCTGTGACGACTTCATTATTACAAACACACAAGCTCGCACACATATGACCAAACGCAAGAGAGAGATGCGCTCTTAGCTGCTCTCTTTTTCGTTTGTGAGTGGCTTGTGCGCCAAGATTTTATTAATTAACAGATTACGCATAAAATCTTAGCTAATATCGTCACGAAAATGTGAATAATAGAATCTGCTTAGTCAGAAAGAAGAATCAAAATAGAGCAAATTATATTTCGAGTATTTTTTACTATATGCTAAAATTCATAATGAATAATTTTTTATGAGACATACAAAATTATTAGTAAAATTGCTAATTACTAATGAAAAGTTGTAAATTAGAGCACATCTCTTGTCATACGCATATATGAACCTGTTCGAGCTATTTTGTATAATTATTTATATATTAATGAAAATAGAGAGAGTGACGTCACACACTTGTTCACCTAATAGCGCGCAACATCCCGCAATTCTCTTTGAGCCATGACGCTTGTGCCGTTACTGTTGGCGTTGACTTTGCAGCTCTCTGCTATTGCTGCTGCTGCTTGATTCCAGTTGCCGTTTGTATTTGGTGCGCGTAGCAAGTGCCGTGATTCACATTGTTGCCTCCAATTCATTTTCATCACTTTCGTACACATATTGAATTTGGTTGCAACAACTTTGCACACAATAAACGACAACAATTAAAACTAATATAAGCAAATTGCGCAAACTTAATGATAACCATAGAGTTGTGTTATTAAATATTATTTGCAATTCTTGCCTGAATGTGGCATGAAAAAACTTATCGATTTGCGTGAAAGTTGCAAGCGGCAACGTAGCTGACAATAATTGAGCAAAATAAATAAGTAAAAGAAAGTTTCACAAAGTAAAACTCTAAAGTTGTGAATGCACAATGGAAAACTTAAACTTTGCACGCACACCGCATTTTCTGCGCAAAGTCATCAACGAGGCGCGCAGGTAAATAAATCTGGTTGCAGCAAACAACAACAAATGCAGAAACCACCACCAACACAACAATAACAATAAGCGGCAGACTGTACGGAACGGAACGGGACACTCGACCAGCAATGGGATGATTTTTTTGGGGTGGTGGTCTGGTCTATGTGGAGATTTTAATGGCTCGGATGTTGTCTGCTGTCTGTGCTGCAGTTCTAGATGGTTTCTTTTTTATTCTTTCCTTTTTTGGTTAGTGGTTGTTGTTGCTATTGCTGCTGCACCTTACAGGTTTTACTTGTTTCCTTTTACGCTCAACTGACTCCCAACCACATGACTCAACTGTAGAGCGAACGAGAGGGAGAGCGGCGGGATGTGAGGAACTCTTACAGTTGCAAGGCATCTTATGTAACTCGAGCTTTGCCGACGTCAATTGTTCTGCATGGATTTGATTTTTTTCTTTCAGTCGTTTCGTTTTTTTTTTTGTTTTTTTTTTTTTTTTGTATGGTGGTGGTTTGTATGTGCAACACACGCGCCACTCAAGCGCCGACCGCGAACAAAAGCCCCGAACAATCCTTTCGTCCGTTAGAGCCCGTTGTGTTGCATGCAGCAGTCATCCATAGTCATAGCCATTGCCCCACAATCGGCGAACACATAATTTTGAACACCACACAAGACAAAGAGGCAGCCTCGTTTCATGTCTTTGTTTTGGGCGAACACCCTCTCATAACTTGGCTCCTCTTGACTTTTTGTATGTGTGTGTGTGTGTGTGTGTGTGCATTTGTTGGATATATGTATGCTATGTGTGTCAACTGCTTTACTTTTTATCGCGCCCAAGGCGACAGCATGCACTTATCATTGAATGTGAGTCTCTCCCTCTCTCCATCTCTCTTTCTCTCCTCTGCTTATGGACAACAGCTTCCCGTTATGTTGTTGCAATACAATATTTAGTAAGAGTCATCGTTTTTATTTAACCCTTGTGTATTATGTGTGTGTGGGTATCTGTTTGTGATGCATAACATTTTAAATTGAAAACAGTGTCCAGCCGGTGTGACCTTCTAATTTTTTTTAGATTCGCCAGTTGGTAGCCCCAAGGTCAATGGCAATAGCAGAGGCTGCAAGTTATCGATAAAGCAGCCAATGAAAACTGATCGCGCAGATGTTGAAAATATGTAACTGAAGTGGGAAGAGAAAGAGAAAGGGAGATAGAGAGGAGAGGAGAGGTGTGCTTTTAAAATGAGAATGATGGCTGTTTACCATCATTCCCACGCCACATCTGCACACATAGAATGATACATATATATGTATATAAATACATATGGCTTCGTATAAGTGTTTTAATTAATAATAAACATTCCATTCGCATTGCAGATCATTTATACATAGTGACGACACCGCAGCCGCCAAAGCGGCAGCAGAAGACGCAACAGCAACAGCGCCACACGACGAAATGGAGCTCGCCCACAGCTTAACGCTGAACGAGGAGGCACTGAAACAGCTGCCGGAACACAAACGTGCCGTTTTTGAATTGGAATGGTTGCGCTATCTGGAAAAATCTCTGCCGCACATGCCCAAACATGAGATCAAGACCGGACAGAAGAAACTCGTGCAACAGCTCTCGGAGCGAATACAGGGTGCACCGGGTCCGCCTATGCGTAAACTAATTGCCAGCGCCTTGGCCACTCTCTTCTCCGTGGGCGACACCTTTATGCTCTTTGATACGGTCAATGCCTGCAATGACATATTGAAGAACAAAGATGACTCGCCAAGCTATTTGCCCACAAAGCTGTAAGTAGAGCTAAACACTATGGAATCGTATAAGGATAACCAATCTGTAATCCGTACGAAAACTTAAATTAAACTATTAATTATAGAGTATAAGGCTTTTCTTGCAAGATATTTTGAGAATAACATATATATTTGGTAAATTAGTCGGATGTTGCCCAAAAATTCTATTCGTACCTACAGCTATGTAGGAAATGAACTCATCTTTTTGCCAGTAGCTCCTATGTTAGCTAGTTAACCAGAACAAGTCTACTCAAACTCATATACTAAAAACTGTGGTATTTTTGAAGATTCGGAGATGTCTTCTCCCGCTCCAAGATTAGAATATCCTCATAGATCATTCAATCTAAATCAACTCATCCAATTCTCTTGCTTACAGCGCTGCGATTTGCGTGCTGGGCTCAATGTACGAGAAACTGGGGCGCATGATGGGTCGCACCTACGAGGACACCGTGCAAATCTTAATACGGACGCTTAGAAATGCCGAATCACAGGCACGCATCGAGATAATGCACACGCTGGAGAAAGTAAGCGCTGGCATGGGAACCGCCATTTCCAATGTGCACAAGGACATATATAAGGCGGCCAAGCATTGCCTGTTGGATCGGGTGATGGCGGTACGCGTTGCCGCCGCTCGCTGCATCCTCAAGATGATCTACAGCGCCCCGTTCTTATACCAAACGGAACTGGAGAATCTGGGCACGCTGTGCTTTCGTGCCTTCGACGGCAGCAATTATGAGGTGCGTTGCGCAGTTGCCCAGCTGCTGGGCACGCTGCTCGCCTACACCCAACAGCTGGCCGAGGCGGCGAACAACAAGAAGGCCGCCCAAGCGCCCGCAGCAGCCGCACTCCAGGCAGCTAAAGGCGGCACCTTGCGCCTGGTTTCACTGGACGAAGCGCTGGGCATACTGATGTCGGGATTTTTGCGTGGCGGCGCCTCTTTCCTCAAGGGCACCGGCGAGATCATCAAGGGCAGCTCCGGCGTTAACCGGGAGGTGCGTGTCGGTGTTACCCATGCCTATGTCGTGTTTGTGCAGTTCATGGGCAGCGTTTGGCTGGAGCGACAGCTGAGCACGTTTTTGGCCCATGTGCTGGATCTGGTAGCGAATCCGAAAGCGGCCTGCTCCCATGTGGATGCCGTCTACTCGCGCAAGTGCATCAACTTTATACTACGCTCCACCATTGGCAAAATGCTGGGTGAAAAGGCGCAAAGCGCCGCCTGCAAGGAACTCATCCATTTGGTGGCCAAGCAAATGAACTCCATTGATTTCAATCCGGAGAATGCCAAGGACTCGAACCAGGAGACACTCTTCAGTCAGCATTTGCTGGTGTGTGCACTGCAGGAGCTCAGCTCCCTGCTTATTGGCCTGGGCACAACGGCACAACAATTGCTGACAGATCAATCCCTGAACGCCATCGATGCCACCTGTGCGGTGCTGGTGCATCCGTGTGCAGCGGCACGTCTGGCTGCGGCTTGGTGCCTGCGCAGCTGCTGCATTGCGGTGCCCAGCCAGATAACGCCGTTGATCGATCGTTTTATTGAGGCACTGGAACAGATGCGCTCCTCGCCGGAGGCCATTGCTGGCTATAGCTGCGCCTTAGCGGCCATTTTGGGTAGCGCACGGCATTCACCCTTGGGCATACCGCACACCAAGGGCAAGGTGGTGTTCAACTGTGCCGAGGAGCTGTTGCGCTCCGCTTCCCAGAATAGCCGCATGTCGCTGCATCGAACCCAGGCGGGCTGGTTGCTAATTGGCGCCATCATGACGCTCGGCTCGCCGGTGGTTAAGGGCCTCCTGCCGCGTATGCTGCTGCTCTGGCGCAACTCCTTTCCGCGCTCCAACAAGGAGCTCGAATCGGAGAAGGCGCGCGGCGATGCCTTCACCTGGCAGGTAACACTGGAGGGACGTGCGGGCGCCCTGTCTGTCATGCATAGTTTCCTATTGAATTGCCCGGATCTAGTCAACGAGGACATTACGCGGCGCCTGCTCACACCCATTGAGAGCGGCCTGGCCATGCTGGTCAAGTGAGTTCAGTTCACTTCACTCAACCATTCAGAATCCTTATTCCGTTAAACTAATATCTGCTATCTGTGCTTACAGCTTGGCCACTGTCCTCAAAAGCTATGGCACCCAACTGAAGGCACCCGCGGCCATGGTACGTTTGCGTCTCTTTGAAACGTTGACTCTACTGCCACCCACTGCTCTGGAGGCATCCTACACGCATCTCTTGCGCATGCTTGTCTCGGAGTTCACCTTATCGGATAATGCAGCCAACACAACGAATTCTCTGCTGCGCACTCTTTGCCATGGCGATGACTCCATCATTTTGGGCACTTGGCTGCAGGAGACCAATCATCGCACCATTGAGGATCAGGTGGGTTTCAAACCAAATCAGCACGTCTCTGGGTGGTTGTCGTATATTGTTTTTTTTTTCTTTTATTACTATTACTATATTTTGTGAAGTGTACGAACCATAACATGTAATCAAAACTATCTTCTACCTCTTAAACTATTTCCCAAACTATTCACACACGTTTAAACAGATGGAGCCCAATCGCAAAGTCGATGGCGAACATGTAAGTGTTGTCCCAACGTGTCCATAACGGATGAGATTCCTCATTTCTCGTTGACAATTCCTGTTTGCATGCACAATCAATCTGTATGAGTAGGTTTCTCAATATACGACTGCTCGCTATATTGTGTATATATTATTTATATTTATATATGTATTTATATATATATATGTATATATAAATATTATGTTAAATTGTTTATGTTTAAATCATTAGATTTAAGTAGATGAATCACTTTTTGTTTTTGACTGATTGTTCTTTTTTCTTACTAATTGAGTTGCTGCTCAGCAGGCAAATTGCTGTTAGCCTGTTTTATAATCTGGAATTCGAAAAACTTGCTTTTTTTTCATATTTAAAAAAAACTGAAAACTGGTATATTAAAAACCAATTTAGTTTTATTTAATTTTATTGATTACATTCGCCATTTTTCATTCGTGTTTTGTCAGCAAACCTACTTTGTATACCCTGGGTTATAGGATATCTCCTAGTCGAGCTGCCTTTTAATTTGTTTCTAGCCGTTTTTATAATATTTACTTTTTTTTAAATTTCTTAAACTAAGCCAAGCTTTGCGTTTGTTACTCGTTACTCTTTGTATCTAAAGTTGAATTGAATTGCTCAAGCATTGCTAATAAGTTATACACTTCTTATGCTATGCACAGCTGCAGCCGAATAGCGCTGCTGGTTCCGGCGCACTGGAGCATGATCCCTGCTGCCTCTATCGACCCAACTGGTCGGCACATTACAACAACAATATGAACAATGCAAGCAATGCGAGCAACAACAACATACAGCTGATTAATCGGGCACAACAGTGCCCGGGACCGTTGCCGCTGGGCGTGGCCGTTATTGATATGGCCGTATCGCTGTATGGCACCATATTCCCCAAGGTGGCCAACAAGCATCGTTTGCAGATGCTGGATCATTTCGCCGAGTGCATCAAGCAGGCGAAGAGCAATCGCCAGGAGGCTGTACAAATGAACATATTCACGGCGCTGCTCTACGCACTCAAACAGCTGACGGACAGCAAGACGAGCCTTGGTCAGGAGGATGTGAAGAAGAGTGCAACGAATCTGATTGTGGCCTCTTTGACCAGCGCCAATTCCACCATACGTTGCGCTGCCGGCGAAGCGCTGGGCAGATTGGCTCAAGTCGTTGCCGATTCGCATTTTACAGCCGAATTGGCACAAAACAGTTTCGACAAGCTGAAGTCGGCTCGGGATGTGGTCACACGGACTGGACACTCGCACGCCCTGGGCTGTCTGCATCGCTATGTGGGCGGCATGGGCAGTTCGCAGCATTTGAGCACAAGTGTGTCCATATTGTTGGCATTGGGACAGGACAGTGCATCGCCGGTGGTGCAGGTTTGGTCACTCTATGCGCTGGCACAGATTGCCGACTCTGGTGGCCCCATGTTCCGTGGCTATGTGGAGGCAACGCTGACGCTGTCACTGAAGCTATTGCTCAGCGTGCCCCACGCTCATGTGGATGTGCATCAGTGTGTGGGTCGTGTGGTAAATGCCTTGATAACGACCGTCGGACCCGAGCTCCAAGGCAACAATACAGCGGTGAGTGCGATGCGCAGCTCGTTCCTGTGCGCGGCGGCGCTGCTCCAAGCACACGCGGATCCCCTGGTGCAGGCGGAGGCAATTGGTTGTCTGCAGCAATTGCATTTGTTTGCCTGCAAATCGCTGCAGTTGGACACGCTCGTTCCCACGCTGGTCAAGATGCTGGCCAGCAATTATTTTATTCTACGCAAAGCGGCCGTCGCCTGTTTGAGGCAATTGGCGCATCGCGAGGCACGCGAGGTATGCGAACTGGCGCTGTCCATAACGCCAGAGCAGTGTCCAGATCTGGTTATCACGGAATATGGACTGCCCGGTTTGCTCTTCTCCATGCTGGACACGGAAACGGATGCCGAGATGCTCAAGAATATCCACGACACACTGACATCCATGCTGCAAATGCTGGCCGCCGACAATCTAAGCAATTGGTTGAGTCTCTGCAAGAAGGTGCTCACCGTGGCCGTCGAGACCGGCAATTCCGGCGAGGATCAAGCAAATCTAGTTGCAGCTGCCGATGCAGCCAGCAAATCTGGCGCTGGCGAACAACAACAAGCCGATGACGATGATGATGACGATGAGGATTATGCCGACGATGTGACCGAATATCGGGCCGAGGAGAACACCTCCACGCATCCAGCAGTGCAGCCACGTTGGCCAACACGCGTCTTTGCCTCGCAATGCGTGCGGCGCATAATCGCCAGCTGCGAGGCGGCCAATGCGCTCCATTTTGATTTGCTGCAGGCCAAGGAGCAGCAGTTAATCAAGTCACGCAGCGGCGATTATCTCATCTTGCATCTCGCCGAACTCATACGCATGTCTTTTATGGCCGCCACCTCGGATTCGGATCAGCTGCGGCTGGAGGGTTTGCGCACTCTGCAGGAGATCATCGATCGGTTTGCTAATGTGCCGGAGCCCGAGTTTCCAGGGCATTTGCTGTTGGAACAGTACCAGGCACAGGTGGGCGCCGCACTTCGTCCTGCATTTGCGCCGGACACACCCTCGCATGTCACAGCCGCCGCCTGTGAGGTGTGCTCCGCTTGGATTGGGTCGGGTGTGGCACGCGATATTAGCGATTTGAGACGGGTGCATCAGCTGCTGGTCAGCTCGCTGAACAAGCTATGCACGCAGACGAACAGCACGCAGCTGTACAACGAATCGATGGCAACGCTTGAGAAGCTCAGCATACTTAAGGCCTGGGCGGAGGTATACATTGTAGCCATGCTGGGCAATGGCAAGGCGCCCGCCTCGCTGCTAACCATGACGCCAGCCGGTGCGGGTGGCACAGAGCTAGTCAGTGGCTTGGAACTGATGGACACGGATAATCGGGGAGAGAGTTTGCTCGGTCTGGTGCAGCCCGAATTGCATAATCTCTCCAATCATTGGCTAGCGGCTATGAAGGATCATGCCCTGTTGCTGCTACCGCCCGAGTTTCAGTCGCAATTGCCAAGAGATGGTGGCTCCTTTTACACCACGGACACGATCAACTCGTCGAAGCCGCATTATATGACCAGCTGGCCGCCAATACTGTATGCCGCTGCACTCTGGCTGCGGGACGAAGGCTTTGCCCGGCATCAGGATACACAAACGCAAGTTGAAGCGAGCAGTAGCCAATCCGAACCAGAATCGAATAATAATCATATAACGCATGGTTCGCTTTCGGCGGATCGGTTTCATATGATCTTTGGCATATGCATGGAGGCGCTGTGCAGCATGCGCAGCTCGGATAAGCCCAGGAATATTGTAAGCTGCCTGCGTGCGTTGCACAGCATCTTTGATTCGGATTGGGCGCGACGACAGCTGATCAAGGATCGGGCACTTACCATCGAGCTGTGCCATGTGCTCCATCGCCAGATACTCACACGGGATGAGCTGCTCGTCCAGCTGCTCTGTGTGGAGATACTGAAGCAGACAATTCAGGCGGCACGAGAGGATTTGGAACGAAAGCGCACGTCTACGCACGATAATGCCACTGAGAATGCGAATCGAAACGAGAGTGATGGGGATGTGGAACTGGGCGAGGGCAGCGTCATGCAGCCGGGTAGCTCCCATGTCTATGCCGTGCTGGAGGTCTGCCTGTGTCTATTTGTGCGCCAAATACCCAGCCTGAATCCCAGCAAACAGTGCAATCTACAGATGGACTATGCATATGCGCGGGCCCATGCCTCCTTCTTCTCGGTGCTGGGTGATGACAATGGTCGTCTGGTGTCCATTGGTTTGAAGTGTGTCGAACAGCTATTGGAGCTCTGCACGCCCAGCGGCGCCTTGACTATACTGCCCACCATACTCTACATGACGACGAGCATCATTCGGGAGATAGCCAACAAATCGGCCATCGATAGCAGCATACTGGCCAATACCTGTGCCGTCCAAGCAGCCTTACAATGTCTGCGCTCAGTCTGTGTGCATCGCTGGGCGCAGCAGCCAAACACCATGGAGGATTGGCAGCAACTGCTGCAGAGCGCCCTGGCCACCATAATTGACATGACCAAAACGGCTGGCGACAATGAGGAGTGCAAAGTCGATGAGGTCACCATGTTGCTGGCCATTGCTGTTTTCATACTAAACACGCCCGCCTCCGTGGTGGCCGCACCATCGCTGCAATATCCGTGCATCAATCATTTCCGACAGTGCCTGCAGTCGGAACACTTGTCGGTGAAGCTAAAGTGCATCGAGACGACACGTTCCATTTTTACCAAAGCCGATCTGAAGGCAGCCACGCCCTACATTCATGCGTTGGCGCCGCGCATCATCGAATCGCTGTACGCCGAGTCCAGTAAGACGCCAGCCAGCGATCTGGAACTGCAGGTGACCCTCGAAAGTATTGTGACCGTGGAAAAGCTAATTGAGCTTGCAGAGCCGCAGCATCGTAAGTATCAGCCAAATACAGTTATACCCACTCTTCTCAGGTCTGTTCCGAATTTGCTTAGAAACTTAAAGATGGAAATAAGAAAAGCTGAAATTCCACGTAAAAGCTTAAAGGCATTAGACACATAACTTTTAACTTTAAGGAAGGTAGAAAAACTTAAAAGTATGAATCTCGCTAAAAAAAAAAGTTAATTAAACTACAACAATTCAGTTTTCAACCAATGCTAAGCAAAGAACAAATAAAAAGAATTTAATAGTAAGTTGAATAGAATTTCCTTTATGTTCCATATTAAATATAATTACCGTTGCTAAAAGGTCAGATATGTTTTTATATATAAAACTTATGTAAACATCGTGAGCGCAGTTCGGAACAGATCTATTCAAATGCGCAACTAGTGCGATCCTTTTTAACCCCTTACATAACACTGTCCGTTTTGAAATAGTGAATAGCGCTGCCAACTTGGCGCCTAACTTGTAAGCGTCGTCAAATAGTACCGTTTTTTCTTATATTCTGCTCTTGTTCTCTTCGTCTCTTCTCTTTTAATTGCTTTTACACATTCATTTATCACACAAACACACAAACACACAAATTATAAAAACAAATCGTTAGGAAACTTGCTACAAGGTAAATAGATGCATTCACAAAAAAATGATGTACATTCACATAATTCTCGTTTGCACTCGCAATATGAAAGCACAAAAATATATTACTAATATAATTCAATTGTGTAGTCATAGTTGTAGCTGCAAAATATAGCGTTGGCTTTAAATGTCGTTACACATCGCATGCAAATTATCGATTGCTGTTATCGATACACAATACAAATCGTAAAAATGCACCGTTAACTGTTTTATCCTTCGTCGATGAGGTTTGTTTTTAATATCAATATTTGCTTGCACTGTTCCCAGATATACAAATGTTAACGCTACTGGTGCCGGTACTCATTGCCTATCTGGCCGAGCCGAGCAAGTTGCGCACGCTGCCCAAATATCAGCGTCAGCTGCACGAACAGGCACTGAACTGGCTGCTCAAGATTGGACCGAAATATCCGCAGGAATTCAAGGCGTTGATGTGCCAAAAACCGGAACTGCGCCAGAAACTGGAGGCAGCCATACGCAGCCAACAGCAGTCAATTAATCTCGCCCAGAAGGCCAGCGAAGCGCAACGCAACGGTTTACTGTCCAAACCGCAAAAGCCAACGATCAAGCTGAAAACGGATTTTAGTAACTTCCAATAAGTTAAATCGTTTAATATACAAACACATACATATATATATATAAATATTTAATCTTGCTAATAACGTGATTAACTAGAGCCTGCTAAAAGAGAAATGCTTGCAATTTGCGAAGCTTGCATTTTTTTGCTATAAAATTAGTGAGTACCTAAAGAATCTACCCCGCATAAATACGTATATAAATTATAAGGAGTATTCCCACACGACTATCGATAATGTTGGGAATGCGCCATATTGTTAGTTATTCTTATTATTTTTATTATTATTATATACATATATACACGTACATAAAAACAATATTAGTTATTATTAAACTTATTTAAATCAAAGTGTTGTACTTTTTTCGAGATACAGTGACTCCAGTAACAGATGTGTTTCCAATTCACAAATAAATATTCTTTCCAGGCCTGAGTATTTCATGAGGAATAATTTTGTAAATTATTGTTTGAAATGTGTGGATAATTTAATCTGAATGTATTTGCATTTCCTCCTTAAGGTCAGTTTGCTCAGATTTCATCCGATTCAAAACTTCAATTTGCTTGCGCTCTATTTTTTCGCGAGTCGGGCCATTATTGTCTGTGTCGACACTTGCAGTTGGACGTGGTAGTTTCATCAATGCAGCCGGCAGCTCCTCGAACAGCGTCGTCTCAAGTCGGCTCAGCAGCGTAGTGCGATAGAAAAGGGTTCGTAAGCGTTGCCGGAACAGCTGAACCGCCGGCTGAGATTCGTCGTATTTGATTTCTGGTTTCAATACGGTCGCAGAATCGGCCTCATTGCTATATTGCCCCGACAATATGCAAATGGCCCGAAAGCCCATCATCGTTGACCAATTCGGCGGCAGCAACTGCGTAGATGATTCACTTCCTTGGCGAGCGGGCAGTTGACACAGCATTTTGTTAAATAAGCGACACAGCTGACTGGGCAGGCAAGCGGTTTGGATTATAATGACCTTACTTGCGGGTGGCTGGAAGCGCAGCGCATTAGCTACTCTGTGCAGATTATGTTTGTCCAGGGGCAGCGGTATTGGCGGCGCTGGCGATCGTAGATTAAGATTATAGGCATACTTGAAGTAATCATAGATGTTGGGGATCTTGCCACGTGATGACTGCTTGGCTCTTGACTTCTGGACAGGTTGGCTATTGAGCAGTGAGTCCGGATCGGCTTTCCATTCATAGAGACGTTGCTCCCAATTGTCGGCGGTCACTGAAGCATTTTTGTATACCTTGCGACGTGGAATATTCGCCACCGTTGCGTTTGGATGCTGCTCCATAAAACGCTGGATGACCAAAGAGCGTGTCCGACAGCTGGTGCGCGAGTGATTGCCCAAAAAATTGGCACAATTCACCCACTGCGAAGTGCCATGTGCTTTAACGAACGCAATCAGTTTCATATCATCATTCACTGACCAGGGATCAGTCTTATGTCGCTGCGCCAACACATTATTATAGCGTGTACGCAGCTGGGCCATCGAGCGATTGGGGAAAAGCGTTCGCGGAATGCAATTAAATTTGCCATCGTATTCCTCAACGGCAGCAAACAGCATCAAATCCTCTTTTTCGGTGAAGGGTTCTGAAGAATATATGAATACGAAATGAATTATTATCTTATTAAACAAATATAAAATTATAGCCACTCTATTTGTTCGCTTACTCGTGCTGCACTTACCATGACTGATGCTGGGATGCAGAACGTACAAATAGCGACCAATTAATGTGGATCGCGATCTGTTCGGAAAGTGCTCGGCCACTTGAGACCAGTTAATAACGCCGTTAACCGTATTGTTTAAAACAATTGCGCGCAAACGTTCGCTATCCTGACGGCCCCATTTCATGATTGGCTCCAGGTGGGAGCGCAGCGCTGTCTTCATGCGCACAAAGCACTGATAGTCGGATCGCCGGTCCACCTTAGCCGCAATGGCTTCCCAATTTTGCATCTTATGATCTTTGGCTGCCGCCAACAAAATCTGATCCTCATTGGCAGCCCACTCCTCGCGCTTGAGTTGCGGCTGCAAATACACAAGCCACATGGCCTCACAGCTGTACGATGAATGACGATGCTCTACATCGAGTGTGCTAATCTGATTCCAATCGATGCTGAAGCTGCTGTCGGCCACTTTCAGCAAATTAGCCAGCGATTGCTCATGCAGATCGATGGCCTTACGCTTGCGACCCGTACAGTCCACGGTCGATGTGTAGGCGGCATGATCCAACAGCTAAAATGTAAATAAACTGATTAGGTAACCTAATTTAGCTACTTCAAATTCCTTTTACCTGTTGCTTAATACCCATTACGATGTTTTTCTTGTCCATAACCGTCCAGACGTGCTTGGAGCGCATATCAAAATCGGTGGGGAACATTTCATTGCTGCAGCGCCGCTCGTAGTCCTCATTGTTGGGACAACTTCGGCCATCCACATCACGAAAATATAAATTACCCTTAAATCGAAACGTTCCACCGCGCAGCACAGCTCCACTTATTGCAACGATTTCATCGGTGCCCGCTGCTCCTGCATTGCAAGTCCGCGTCTTCTGGCGGCTTACAAGTATCTGCTCGTTCCGTTTATAACGAGCTCGGACTATCCGTAGCAGCTCCAGAATGCTTTGACGCATCTGTTCGAGACGACGCTGCAGGTCCTGATTCATTTGCAAGGGGTCTGCATCGCTTTTAGCTGTGGTTAACAGCAGTGTTGTTATTTCTTGCAACTGTTGTTGGTATTCCTGCTTCAGACTATTAACATCGCACATTTTGAGGTCTACCAAGCAAGATTATAATGCGTATTTCACATGCAAATTAAAATACCGATTTTGTCAATTTATTTTGCATTCAATAACAAAACGCATCCATTTGTCGATTTTTCGTTACAAGACGGCGATTCATTATCGGCTTTAGGCGGTTCGATTAAAATAATGTTGGATTGATATTTTTATCTATAAAATTGATTTTTAAGTACAGTGAATTAGTCTAAGAACAAAAGTAAAGTAAAACTGAGCCTTTTATACAAACCAAATGTCTTCAACAGCAAATTGAGATATTTAATGACCAATATCGAATTGACTGCCAGTGTGCACATATTGCAAACTGTTAAAAATTACTCAACAAAGAAACTTCTTATCGATTACCACTTGCTGATTATCGTTTTGCAAAAAAACAAAAGGGACGTGAAAAAAGAAAAACAACAAAAACACGAACTATCCCAAAAAGTGCGTAGGTAATATAATTAAAACAAATCAAATTTACAGTGCATGTCGTGCCCATGTCTGGGGCTGGCCAAATAATATGGATGATGTGCCCGTTAAAATAATCGAACGCTATAAGCCACCGCCACTCGTATACCAATTGCCACAGACTATTGCAAACCGTTTGGCACAATACAGCAGCGCCAGCAGCAGCTACTATGACCAGGATCAGGCATATCGATATGACTTTCAGCTGGAGCGTAGTGTGCTCAGCAAGTGCCAGCAATGGCGCCGTATGCGCCACCAGCAGCACCAGGCACGTCAAGGGCGCCAGGAGCAGCGCAAACAGGCTCGACAGCGTGCACTGGAGGCAAAACAGAAGGAAATGCTTGGCGCTGTTGAATATCCCAATGCAGCTGACTTGTCCTCCGACAGCGACGATAATGATGATGCTGATGCCGATGAGGTAGCCGTCGAGTCGCCAGAAACAACAACAATAAAACCAACAATAGCAGCAGTAGGCCCAGGAACAACAACAGCAACGTCAATTAACGCCGCTGAGTCACACGGAAAACTCGAACAAAAGTCAATAAGCCCGGGCAATTTTCATAATATACTGCAACCGACCATATTAAGCGGTGCTGCAGCAGCACCAGTGGTTAGTAATCATAAGCGAAATAGCTCCCTAAATTATGCGGATTTTGAATACAATATGAATTCGACGCCATTCGATAATATTGAGCTGAAAACGATCAACGATCTGGATATTCTAGCGCAGGTGTTGCACCAGACGCAATTAACGCAGCAAATGCCGCAAGCAGACGACGTGGTCGAGCGAAAAGAGGAGGATGGTGAAGAGGAGCAGGAGCAAGAGCAGGAACAGTCAAAGCCAGAGCAGCAACTGGAACTGACTGTGACGACGCTGGCGGAAACCAAAGCGACGCTAGATAGCGTCAATTTTCATGTACACTGTGATGATGCCCAAGACATTCCAGCCATGTATCCAACACATATATATAACAACATGCCACAGCAGCAGCAACAGCAGCACATCTATCCACACATGGTCTACAATCAGCAATATTATCCTCAGCAGCAGCAGCAGCTCTACCATAATCACAATTACCTACAATATGGCTATGCCAATGGTTATGGCACACCCACCCAACTACTGCCGTCGCCGCCACCGCCCCCTTGCAGCAACAACAGCTTATTACACACTAATGTTCAAGAAGGAGATACAAAGTCCAGGAGCGTGCCGGATATTCTACGTGAACTGAAAACAGAGCTGCAGCAGGCGGAGAAGCGTCGCGCCCGCCTTCACAGCCACAATGAGAACGAACAACAGACACTGGCATTGACACTGCCACAGCAAGAGTCCGAAACTCAGTCGGCAGCCAACTCCAACCTATTCCTGGAGCTTGATGTGCCCGCACAGAAACTAGCGCAGCGCATCAGCAGCATGGGATTTCCGCTGGAGCGCGTCGTCAAGGTGGTCACCCTATGTGGCATTGATGATAAAAAGGTGAGTCACTCCAAGATAGGCCGATAACATAATACAGTGGTAGCTCGATAACAAGAACATTTAATATTATAAATCTGAAAGCGAAGCGTCCACTGTAATTTTACTTTATTGTGGCCTACCAAGTAAGTTGCTAATATTGATTTATCTTTTCTATATATATACATCGACATGGGCATCAGATAATCGAGCACCTCATTCCTCTCGGTGAGCTGATAGATCTCGGATTTGATGAAACGAAAATCTCGGCGGCTCTTATGAAATTTGATAACAATAAGGATAGAGCGCTAGACTATTTAATTAAGTAGTTAAATTTTGTATTATACGTGGTCGCCTTGGCGCTCCAAGCCAATACACGCACTCCTCTCGTTATGTAAAAGAACGTAATATTATTATTTTGGATTTGTATGAGTTCTTGGAGATATTTGAGATTGCATATATATGGCTGAATACGCAACTATTAAAACATAATGCTAAATCGCTTAAGTGTACATAAGTATATATATATATATTTGTATGTATATATATATATGCATATATTTATATGATAGCTGGCAACACCAGCAGCAGAATAAATATAATCGCTAAGTGCTAAACCGTTTCAAGCCGTTCAATTCATGCCCAGCATTAGCAGATTAATGGCGTGCTCCACATTGCCATCGGCCAGCGTCAAGTAGTTAACATTTTGTGTGTGATTAATGAAGCCCATGGCAGCCATTGTGCGCAGCTGTTCGGTGAAGCGATGCCGGCGATAGCATCGGGGCAGCACATCGCTCTCATCGCCAGCAACACCATCTTCATCATCGTCCGGCTCATCGACAACAGCATCGGTGGACGCTGTATCCAAAGCTGACTCGATGTCCATACTTTCGTAAGCTGATGCTGATGATGATGGTGGCGGTGCCTGCTGCTGCAACGATTGGAAAGCACGCGCCAACTCATTGCGTAATAACTCCGAGGAGATGGCAGCGTTTGCAGGTGCAGCTGCAGTTCCGGCAACTGCAGCAGCAGCACCAGTTCCAGTGCCACTTGTAGCTGCAGTGCTGCTGCGTGGTCGCTCATCGCTGAGTGCCTCGTCCACATGACGCTGCGCTATGTTCGACAGCGAGTTGACAGAGCTCATGTCGACGCGCGCCAGTGCAATAGCCAGCTGCTGGCGACTGATCTGGCGTATGTTGGCCATTTCATCGCGACGATTGGCAGCCAAGTTAGCGGCTGCAGTGCTGCTGCTACCACCACTGCTGCTGCTGCCGGCGCCCAAGGAGTTCTCCTCCTCCGACGAGGTCGTCGACTCTGAGGCAGCCTGTTCCTGAACTGCAAATGGGAGGGAAACAGAGAGTGAGAGTGGGATAAAATATTTGGAAAGGGCAGAAGCAGCAGCACGAAACACTTACATTGCGTGGCGGAACTATTGCGCGCCAATTCCTTGCGTATGGTGTCGACAATAAATGAAGCTGCATCGCAAATCAATGGATAATCGCGCACCAGATTCTGCACCACTTCCGGCTCGTGAAGCATATTGAATAGCACCGAGTCGCGTATTAGAGCCTGTGCGCCCAAATTGCGACGAAACTCTGGATACTCGGCTAATATTTTTTGCAGTATATTGAAACGCGAAGTGACGCTAATTTGCAAATGCGACGTTAGGGAAAATAGTTCCTGTATATGCTTGGTATTTATGGCGCTAGCAGCAGGCGGCTCGTACGGCTTATATGACTTTATTTTGCGAAAGCAATGGACAATTGCATTAGGCTTCATTGTGCTAGACAGCTTGGATTCGTCGTTGAGCACCTTGCCCAGGTAGCATATATCTATGTGATTGACCGCACAATGAGTTCGCATTATTAGCAAGACGAATATATTGAAGTATGTATGTATGTATTGTGTGTATGTATGCATAGACTGAACTCACCAAGTTCGGTAGCGTCAAACTGCAGCTGCAGCTGCTGCGAAATGATATTTTTCAAGTACGCAACATTTTGTTCCATATCAATGTTGTGCACAGGATAAAAGTCGCTCAGTTTGTTTTTCACATGAACGCCAGCATATACAGTATTGGATGTCATGATTGTCTATATTCTGTTCTTGTGGTTGCTTTGTTATTAAATTAATTTTCAACTGCGTCTCGTTGTCTCGAAAACAAAATGCGTAGCGATAACGATTAACGATAACCAAATTATTGTTGCAGAGTGTGGCCCTACTAAATTAACGACACGAAACAAATTTGCAATCAAATCATTTTTTAAATTTCTTTCAAAATTTTGTTTGGTTTTTTAATTTTCCCTTTGAGTTTTAAAATGAATATTGAAAGTAGCGGCACTCAAACGAAAAAATCGTATTTAAAAGAAAAGGAAATTAGCACGGTACAAAAACAGGCAGTTATGCGACTGACTAAACGCGAATACGACAAAGAGCCAAATAATGCTTCTATTTACAGCTGTGAATTTGAAATTTTTGGAATAGTGCAGGGTATGTTAAGTTAATGGTAATCCAAAAAATAGCATTGCAAAATAACTGATTTTCTTTTGTAGACGTTTCGTTTCGACTTGTAAGGACTAAATGTGGCTTATTTCAAATATAAATTAAAGTTGTGCTTATAATTCTTTTTAGTATACTCTGCGCCGGGCTCAGAAACTGAATATTCGTGGATGGTGCAAGAACACACCGAATGGTACAGTTAATGGGGTAATTCAGGGACATCTTAACGACTTTGAGGCTATGTATGAAATTTAAAAAAAAATTAAATTGATATATATGGGCTACATTATGAGTTGATTTTGCAGGCGTATTTGGTTAAGGTATACTGGCAGTCCCACGAGTCGCATCGACAAGTGCGTTTTTGGTCCAACCGAAGAATTTGATGATTTCACTTACGAAGATTTTACCATAGTTAGAACTACCAACTAACTGATACAAAAGTTGCATATATCAAGCCGGTTAATCATTCAAACATTTTTACTATCTGCCGTGCGGTGTGACCGTGTAATAATGTGAGCTATATAACAATTCCAGGGGTGACACTGTTTCGTTTAAGTGCAACGCTGCGCGGTACACAATCAACTAAAACAAACGGCATTGCAGTGGAAATCATTTCGCTGACTGTGACCTGTGGCAAGCAATAAAAACAATTGTTATAATTCCATACAGTGGCCACACACATAGCAAAAAAAAGACAGTCACTCATGAAGTGTTGACTGAAGCATTAGATCAGCACATGTGCCAGCTGGACTCCACTTTCAACACGCGCAAGACTTTCACTTTTGTGTAATGAGACGATAAAAAAAAAAATAAAACAACAACAATTACCAAAACGACACATCGTCTCCCGAAGAGACCAGCACATATCTAAGAAGAAAATGAAAAGCCGAGCGGACAGACAAGTATAGCTAGACACACCACTGGAAACGAGACGACATAGATATTGTTTGTTAAAAATAGTAAATAATTGCTTATAAACAAATTGGCATAGACTCAGAGAAATGCAACCGAGCAGCGATAACAACAATAACAAACCAACGAATGGCTCTTTGACTGTGTGATTGGGCGAGTGTGTGTGTGGTTGTGCAAAGGGAAAATAAATTAACCAAAAAAAGAAATAAAAAAAAAATAGACGACTGTCCACTGTCCATTTGTCTCAGTGTCTGTATCTGTGTATGTGTGCGTACTTGGAGCATAAATTTGGGTCAATTTGAAATTGTAAGTGAAAACGAAAACAGTGCTGCAATTGCGCGCTAAAAGAACAAACCAGAAAAATGGACAGCAGAACACAAACGACACAACAACAGCAGCAGCAACAACAACAGCCGTCTCGCAGTTCACCTCAAATTGTTAATCTAGGCGGACCAAATGCCACCAGCTCCACAGAGTCCAATGCACCGCCAACAACTGATAGCAGTAGTGCCGTCAGCGCCAGCAGCAGCAGCGGCAGTAACAGCAACAGTAAACGCAACAGCGGAAAGAACAAAAACAACAATGGGCATCAGCGGAGCCATAGCATAACGAATGCAGCAGCCACATCCTTTGTCAATATGTTAGATGCTTTCACCGCACGTGTCTCGACGGCCGGGAGCATTGCCAGCAATAGCAGCAGCATTAGCAACGCCATGGAACGCAGTTACAGTGCTGCCAGCACGCCAAGCTCAACGCATTCGGGGATTGGTGGCATCGGTGCCGGTTCGATAGCTAGTCTTACGAGCATGGGATCGCTGGGTACCACAGCTAATGCATTTTACTCTTCAATAGGCAGTGCGCTCAATTCGATAACGTCACCGATTACGGCCGCTGCGGCGGCGGCCACTGCAACCACCACGGAGGCAGTGGTGGCTGCTGCATCGGCTATAACGAATCATTTGAGTTCACCCACCAGTGGCACACCGCCCCATTGTCTGGGTCTAAACGATGAGGACTGCGACGACAATGACGAGGAGGATGAGGATGATGCTGTTGATAACGATGGGCATATTGCAGCGCCCACGCCCAGCAAATCATGGTCGGAGAACAAAGGTTTCGTCCAGGAGATACGCAAAGACTTGTCCAATCTGTCGACCATGGTACCAACGAATGTGCAATTCCGACATCTCTCCGATGGCCGGGTACGCTGCTATTATCTCAGCACACCACCGCAGATCTGGGAGCCAACGTTGCTCATTACGGACATAAATCTGAGACAACATGACGATCAACAGTTGCGACAGCAAAATATAGGCGGTGGCGGCATCGACCTTGAATCCGCCAACGTTGGCAGTCCCAGTAGTGGCGGTGGCGCCTCATCGCCCACAATTAACCTGCCCACATTTCATTTTGGTGTTCAACCCAAGCCCAGGTGAGTGATGTGCATAAGTTAACCAATCATTAAGTCGATTAGCGATGAGAAAGTGAGCAATTTCAAATTTGAATATAAAATGTGTCTAAGCTGCGAAAATGTTAGCTATATCATATTCTTGATCAACATCATAACCACGCCGTTTGAAATATTGCTTATAATCTACAATTTGGTATCATATAGTCATTTATCAAGTTTATCTAACATACAAAGGTTGTGAATGAGGGCAGCAGTCGTAAAACTTTAAGTGATATGTTTCCCAAAAACGCATTTCATACAACCATTACGGTATTTACGGAATCCATCAAGTAGTCCTCTAGATGGGGGTTAAGTTAAAAATATCAGAACAATTTTACCACTTTTATTGTACAGTTATTCAATTTTGTTTTTGTCTATGGAACAGGCTTGCGTGGCAGCCACTGTTGCAACAACCCATACCCAGTCATGTGAGCAGCGGCGGCGGCGGCAGCAGCGGTAGCTCTTGTCCTTATGCCCGAGAATTTCAATTGCTGCAGGAGAGAAAGCGTCTGCCCACATGGGGCATTACATCCTATGAGTTGCACAAGCCCAGCGGCAAGCTGGTATTCCCCTGCTTGAACGATCTGTTTCAATGTCTGGACACGGGCTACAATGTATGCCGATAACTAATTTTACTCAATTGACATTTTTAACGTGTTTTGTGTTCGTTTTACAGTCTGGTCTGCTGTTTCCCACGCAGCTGCGCACATGCCCCGAGTGGAGCGCACTGGATCCGCAAATCTGTCCACAGAACTCGGAACTGATAGCGTACATCAGTGACTGTGATATCTGGGTAACGCACACGCTCAGCGGCAATGAGAAGCGATTAACGTATACACGGACCGGTCGTCGCACCTATGCGGATGATGCACTCAGTGCCGGTGTGCCATCGTATGTGATGCAGGAAGAGTTCAGTCGGTATCAGGGATATTGGTGGCAGCCCCATTCCGATGATGGTATCTATCGCATTGTCTACGAGGAGGTGGACGAAACGGATGTCTCTCTCTACACGTTCCCCTCGTCAACGGCCGTGCCAGGTGAGGTAGATGAGTATCGTTTCCCACGCAGTGGCACACCCAATGCCAAATCCAAGCTGAAGCTGGTACAATTTGTGCTCAACGAAGCCCTGCAAATTAGCGAGGTTTGCATCAAGGACTTACCGTACTCCATGCTAGCAGTATTTCCCTGGTTGGAGTACATAGTGCGCGTGGGCTGGACCCCCGATGCCAAGTAGTAAGCTATACAATTAAATCAAATCATGTCAAACTATTGTTAATGATCTTATTTTGTAATTTTAGCGTTTGGCTGCAGGGTCTGGATCGCAAGCAACAGCGTTTGGATGTTATGCTCATACCGCTGGACAACTTTTGCGAATCGTACAGCAGTCAAGTGTCAACGCCAACGGATTCCATTGGGGATCACAGTTGGCGTAGTCCATACAATCGCACAATATCGCCGCTGCAAGTCATCTATACGGAGCAGTCGGAGAGTTGGATAAATGTCCATGATATGCTGTACTTTTTGGAGATGAGCGATACGAACGATATGAACGTCACATATGTTTGGGCCTCCGAGGAGACGGGCTTTAGGCATTTATATCTAGTGACGTCCAGTTTGCTCTTGAACCATGTCAATGGGTGTCAAACGGACGGATCTGCAGCAGCAGCCGCTGCCCAGCAGCATCCCAGTTTTGTGGAAGCGGCCGCATTGCAGCCGCGCATTGTCAACAAAGTGGCGTTGACAAGTGGCGAATGGGAGGTGCTAGCCCGCAATCTCTGGGTGGACAAAGCCAATCAGCTGGTATACTTTGTCGGACTGCGCGACACGCCATTGGAGAAGCATCTGTATGTGGTTAGTCTGCGGCGACCCGAGCACATACGCCTGCTAACTGAACCAGGCTATTCCTATCTGGTGGAATTTGACGATGTAAGTATTACCAAGAATTAATAGTTATCTTTCGGATGTTTAAGATTAATAAGCTTGGCAACAGTTGCGATGAGACCGGCGTAAATGAATATTTTAGGAATGTGAAGTTGTTAATCAAGCTTAAGAAGTAAAGCAAAGCAGATATTGGATGGGAGCAACTCGTTACTCATACCACATTCACAAACACTCTACTCATTTACAGCAATGCCAACTGATGCTGCTCGTCTATTGCAATATCCAACGCTTGCCCAGCTGTAAGGTGATGCGTTTGGCACAAACATGCCAGAATGGCGGCGTTAATGGAATACAGATCTCGTTGGTTGGTTTTCTGCATGAGGGTGGCAAACCGGAGCCGCAATACTGCCCGCAAATCTTTCGACCTCAGTTGCCGTCGGGCGATATAGTCTACGCCATGGTATTTAAACCGCACAGTTTCCAGCTGGGCGTCAAGTATCCAACGGTGCTGAATGTCTACGGCGGTCCCGAGGTGCAAACTGTGAATAATACCTTTAAGGTAAGAACGCTCAGTTAATAGTATATATTGAGCAAATATCCTGTTATACTAATTGCTACAATTGTTGCAACAACAGGGCAAACATCAGCTACGGATGCACATGCTGGCGGCTCAGGGCTATTGTGTGATCTGTATAGATTCGCGTGGCTCCAGGCATCGAGGCATACGCTTCGAGAGTCATATACGCGGTCGCATGGGCCAAGTGGAACTCACCGATCAGGTAGATGCACTACGCATTCTGTCCGATCAGCTGGGCTACATTGACATGGAGCGTGTAGCCATACATGGCTGGTCCTATGGTGAGTACTTGCTCCGAACGATAATTCAAATTAGTATTATTATTTTTATATATTTTTGCAGGTGGCTATTTGAGCTTGATGGGTTTGGTGCAGTATCCGGAAATATTTAAGGTGGCCATTGCCGGTGCCCCGGTCACTAATTGGGAGTTTTATGACACTGGCTATACGGAACGTTACATGGATCTGCCGCAGTTTAATGAGGCTGGCTACACGGCTGGTTCGGTGCTCAACTATGTGCATTCGTTTCCCGAAGAGTGAGAAATTGAAATACCATATTTATATTTAAATACTAACTGTTTTAAATTTATACATTTTTTTAGGGATAATCGATTACTGCTCATCCATGGACTCATCGATGAGAATGTGCACTTTAATCACACCTCACGACTGATCAGCGCTTTGAATAAGGCGAATAAACCGTATGCGCTGCATGTGTTCCCGGAGGAGCGTCATTCGTTGCGCAATTTAGAATCGAATAAGAACTACGAAACGAAATTATTATCATTCTTGCAAAATTTATGAGATACGTAAACAGTTCACACGCAATTTACTCTAATTACATACTTATTTTATAAGTGTTGTTTTTTAAAGTCGGAATCCATTGAAATGTCAATCTAAATATACAAAAACATGTCTGCAATATTTCAACGTATTTGACGCAAAGGAAGCCCTGCCTCTGTTAAATGCTGCTCTACTCACTGTAATTACTTTAAATGATCTATATCTACATTTATTATTATTTTTTATTACATTATACACACACACACGCACAGACACATACTCTTAATTAACTTTAAATTGTTTTATTTTGCACATGTGTACATTTTTTAAAAACTCAGTCGTAAGTTACTTGTTTTTGTTTATGTCTGTCCAATATACCCAAAATGTGTCCTATCCCTCACAAAACCACCCAAAACTTGTCATGCTGATCGTGCAAGCCATCAATTAATGATAGTTTCTATTAAACATACATATATATATTTATAGAATTGTATATCTCCTAATAATCGATAAACAACTTGCAATATATGTTTATATAAATGAGTTTAAAATATTGAAACAAATTAAAAAAAGAGGAAATCAAGAACAAAATAAAACTAAAAGTAATAACCTTAAAGTGTTGGCTAAAACAAAAACTTGGAAAATTATGATATATGCTATATTTTGTTTAAAATTCCATTTTTGTGTGATCTGCAAACTCTTTTTGACGGGGAAATACAAAATACAATTGGATTTATGTTTTGTTAAATTAAAATACTTGTTTATTGTTTAATTTTTTGCTACTTATGAATAGTTTAACAATAGGCTTATTGATGACTTTGGCATATGATTAATTTAGCCAGAAGCTGTAGTCAGTCTGAGGAACATAAGGATAGCTTAGTTATTAAAGAGCTAGGAATGAATTAATCAACTTCCTCCACAGTGGGTCCTCTGTGGCCACCAAAACCGCCCGCCTGCTGACCACAGTTGGAGTTGCCCTGCGCCTGTCCCTGTCCTTGTCCCTGTGCCTGCTGGTACATCTTGGTCATAATGGGGGAGCAGTGCTGGGTGAGTTCCTTCAGTTTGTGTTCGAACTCCTCCTTGTCGGCGGTAGTGTTGGCGTCCAGCCACTTGACAGTCTCGTCGCACTTTTCCAGCACCGAGGACTTGTCGCTGTCGCTGAGCTTGTCAGCGGTGGCCTGCTCCACGGCCTGTTTGACCCCAAAGACGTAGCTCTCCAGGCTGTTACGGGCCGAGATGCGCTGGCGCTGCTGCTCATCCTCGTCGGCGTAGCGCTCGGCCTCGTTCACCATGCGGTCGATATCTGCCTGCGAGAGGCGGCCCTTGTCGTTCTTGATCGTAATGTTCTTCGCCTTGCCGGTGCTCATCTCCTTAGCCGTCACGTTCAGTATGCCATTGGCGTCCATGTCGAAGGTGACCTCGATCTGGGGCACGCCACGCGGTGCTGGCGGTATGCCCGATAAATCGAAAGTGCCCAGGGCGTTGTTGTCTTTGGTAAGGGCGCGCTCCCCCTCGAACACCTGAATGGCGACGCCCGGCTGGTTGTCTGCATACGTCGAGAAGGTCTTCGTCTGCTTGCACGGGATGCGGCAGTTGCGCTCGATTAGCTTGGTCATCACGCCGCCGGCTGTTTCGATGCCCAGGGAAAGGGGCGCAACATCTACTAGGAGCACGTCCTGGATCTTGCCGCTCTGGTCGCCGCTGAGTATGGCTGCTTGGACGGCGGCACCGTAGGCCACCGCCTCGTCGGGATTGATGGAAAGGTTGAGGCTCTTGCCGCCGAAGAACTGCTGCAGCAGGTTCTGCACCTTGGGAATCCGCGTCGAGCCGCCGACGAGCACTATGTCATGGATCTGTTGCTTGTCCATCTTGGCATCGATGAGCGCCTGCTCCACTGGAGCCAGTGTGTTGCGGAACAGATCAGCGCACAGCTCCTCGAACCTGGCCCGGCTCACCTTCGTGTAGAAGTCATGACCCTCGAATAGCGCATCCACCTCAATGGTTGCCTCTGTGCTCGACGAGAGCGTCCGCTTCGCTCGCTCCGCCGCAGTGCGCAGGCGGCGCAGTGCGCGAGGATTGCTGCGCAGATCCTTCTTGTACTTGCGCTTGAACTCCTCCGCCAGATGGGTGACCAATCGGTTGTCGAAGTCCTCGCCGCCCAAATGTGTGTCTCCAGCCGTTGCACGCACTTCAAACAACGAGCCCTCATCGATTGTTAGTATGGAGACATCAAAGGTGCCGCCGCCCAGATCGAAGATCAGCACATTGCGTTCCCCTTTGAGATTCTTATCCAGGCCATAGGCCAGTGCCGCCGCAGTCGGCTCGTTGATGATCCTCAACACGTTGAGCCCGGCTATGTGGCCGGCGTCCTTAGTAGCCTGGCGCTGTGAGTCATTAAAATAGGCTGGCACAGTGATGACAGCGTCTGTGATGTTCTGTCCCAAGTATGCCTCAGCCGTCTCCTTCATCTTCACCAGCACCATCGAGCTGATCTCCTCGGGGGCAAAGCGCTTCTGCTCGCCCTTAAACTCAACGCCAATCTTGGGCTTGCCTCCATCACTGACCACTTTGAAAGGCCAGTGCTTCATGTCCTCCGCTATCTTTTGGTCGTCGTACTTGCGACCAATCAAACGCTTTGCGTCAAATACTGTGTTGTTAGGGTTCATCGCCACCTGGTTCTTTGCGGCGTCACCAATCAGACGCTCCGAATCTGTGAATGCCACATAGCTGGGCGTCGTCCTATTGCCCTGATCGTTGGCAATAATCTCCACCTTGCCATGCTGATAGACACCCACGCAGGAGAACGTGGTGCCCAGATCGATTCCAATAGCTGGCATTATGTTTATTATTCTTCTTGTATGCTTGTTGCTTAAGAATCTGAAGATGAATTTTTCTTCTTTGTTGCTCTACTCCTTGCTCTCTGATTAACAGTTAAGCAGTTTTCAATATTTGCAGCTTTAAACTATTTATTTTTCACTTTACTTTAATTTCAAATATTTAAATTGTCTTGGTTTTTTACTTTTAGCTTGTACAGCTTGTTTCGCTTTTGATTGCTGGTTGTCTGTGATGTTATCACTTCGCTTGCTTGAATTGAATTGAGCCAAAGAGAAAATGCCTGCCGTATTTATACTCGAGCGCTCTCTTTTCGAAATTTCTAGACGCTCTATTCTCGAATCGAGTCGAACTTCGCGAAACTTCCAAGCGATTTCTAACGAGCGTGAGAGAGATGGCAGGCAGATGGTGTATGAGAGTGATTGTCGACTCAGAGAGAAACCAAATGGAAATGCTTCGAGTTTTCTGGAAGGTCTGGTTTGTTATGGTTTCGAGTGAAGAGCGAGAGCAACTGAGACTAATAGTTGTTTGTATGGATTGACCCACCCCAACAATTCTAGAAAATTCAAATCGACCTTAAAGTCGTTTGCAGAAAAAGTCCATATGTACAAATGTAGTTTGCTATTAAAAGTTTGCTATTATTAAATATGTTTCGCTTATGTACGTGCCAGTGTGAGTGCTGACTTGGTTGTCTATTTTTGGATTTCTAGAGGAGTATATTCAATAACTTGTTGCGTGCACGTGAATGCTAATCTCGATGTTACCTTTTAAGGTCTTTTATTTTACTTATTTCTATACAAATTAATATGTACACTGCACTTTTAGTGCCCCATTAAAATTACTAAAAAGAAAAATTTATAATCTTACGTATTTATGATAACATAACACAATTGCAGGACACATTTAATTCACTACTTATAGTCTGATTAAAATTATAAGTCCTGTAATATTCAGAAATTCACTGTTACTGTGTTGAATCCAAGAGAATACTGCAAAAGTTAAAATACAACTAAAACCAGACTGTGTAAATTTTAAACATCTCTCATATCCTTTTTAATTTTCGCCAAGTTAGAACATCTGTTTTTGCCATTTCAAACCAGACACTTTCATTTATTGAGCTGTCATGTAAGATGCCACAGGTTGCATATTTGAAAGTACTGGCTCAAATTTGAGATACGCTCTCTAATCACTTTTGTGCTTAGTGTAAGTTTCTATTTACTTTTATAGATGTACGTGTATGTATAGATTCTAGTAATTATTAAATGGGTTTCTCTTAAAATTTTTTTTTGCTATAATTTCTCGTTTTATCCGTTATATTCGTGCCATAATTATAATTAAACATTATTTTTGTGCTTTTTTATAAACACATTTTTAAATATATGTTTTTGTAAATATAAAATAGTAGTTATATATTTATATATATATATTACAAAACTTGCTGATATCTTAACATGATTTTGCAATAAGTGCTCGTTTTATCCGTTGGTGGTGCCATAAATTGATATGTTTCTGTTTGCTCTCTTCTACGTTCGTCATGAAATGCACATTTGGTATTTTTTTTTTCACTCAATATTTTTGTGTGCAGCGTATGGTCACATTGCACACAACAAAACCAAAGAGCGAAGAGATTCCGACATATTCAATTAAACTAGCATTAATTTTGAAATGGCGCGAATTTTGTCGGAGTCATTCGCAAGATATCAAAGCGCCGAGGAGGCCGAGATCTTGAAAGTAGGTGATGATTTGGATGAGCATGGCAAAGCATTTGTGCGACAATTATATGCGCCACTTGTAAGTAAAAAGAACTTAAATTTTCTCCACATTCTGCAAATTGTTTTGGTTTGCAGAAAATAACCAGTGAGGATTTGAGCCGCGAATACACTCCGTCCGAGGTGAAGCAGCTGTGCCTGCGCACAAAAGTCCGAGTGAATATGACGCTTTTCAATTGCGTGTGGGAGGCCAAGCGGCGGCTGGAGAAGAAGGGTCGTCTGGCCAATCGATCGGAGCGCTTTGTGAACGCGATGCTGGTGAAGGCGGTGGCCAGAGGAATGGTTATACCTTATACGCCGAAGGAGATAAGCAAATGCAATCATATTCGCGAGTGCCAGCTGAAGAAGGTCAACAATAGCCGGCTTAATCGCTGGCGCAATGAATCCTCACAGGGCTCGGTGCTGGAGTGCAGTCATCCAAATCAGTCGTCTCTGTTGCCGCAGGCGCAGGTGGCGACAGAATCCTCAGATATTCCATTGAATCTCCTAGTTGCCATCGATTCTCAAGCCTTACTGACTCAACCGGAAATGTGGATCGATGGAGCGACGCTAGATATCCCAGCTAAATCAAAGGATGTATCACAAGCTGTTGATCCATCCACAGAATCTATACCGGACTTGGACTGGGCTAATGCAGCTGCCGAAATCAACACAGAGTCGATCTCCATTGAGGCACTGGATTCTGAGCCGAACACACAGCAAACGGAGAGCCAACCAGTCCTCCTAAGCAATGAGGATTATGAACGCTTCGGCACTCAAGTGCCGGCCACATCCACACAGACCCAGTGCACCGAACCTTTCCTTTAAATTCAAACCGAACAATATTATAAAAAAAAATTTAACTTGTTTTATCAACGCGCATTTATGACCGAAATTTATTAAACATACTCTCGAATAAATATATATTTATTTTTATAACATACTATTTTAGATTTTATTGTGCGTTATGAGTATAAAAATTGTTCTTAAAACGTCGCATATACATATATATATATATATATTTTATTTTTGTTTAATGCTATTATCCTAGTTAAAATCGCGTTATGTGTTTTTTACTTTACCAAATTGTTTGTAGTAAAATCTTATGTTATTTAAATGTACATACAAAATTTGTGATTATTATATTCCTGCAGTGCATTTTTTGATTCTCGAACTGGGCTGATAAATGTATTTCAAAATAATAAAAATAACGAATTTTAAAAAAGACCGCCTTGAAAACCATCTGATCTGAGTTGAATAATATCCTTGAAAATGATGATCTCATCTCATATTTCTTTTTAAAACAAATACGATTGTATCTCCGAATATTTGACATGCTTGTTCGTGTTAGGAATAAAATTGAAAAATTAGCAATATCAAATTTGATATTTGGATTTGGCGCTGCAAGGATATTTGTGTAATCTTCGACTGGCCGAAGGACAACTTATGAATTATGTTAACTATTTACACAGATTTACAATTAGCACATTACATACATACAAAAGAAAACTAAGAATATTAGTTATGTTCGGGGAGGGGGCAGATGTTGGGCGTTAATCCACTGGACAGGTTGCTATGGCTATGGCTATGGGAAATGATCAAAGATGAACTGTTCCATGAACAGTGTCTCCGAATGCTAGTTGGACGAGTTTTCGCCCATCTCACTCACAGAGATGGTCATTTTCTGCTCATCGCCACTGTCCTCGTCATCGTCCTCCTCGTCATCCTCTTCGGTCATCTCCTCATCATCCTCCTCGGTCAGTTCTTCATCCTCCATGTCATCGTCCTCGCCAAAACTATCTGTGGATGCACCAACAGCACCATCATCATTATTCGTGCAGAGCGCAGGCAGCTGAACGATTGTGGCGCCACCCGGCGCTGCAGTGACAGTTGAGCCAGCAACTGTTGCCGCCACGCTGGACGCGACACTGCCGTTGTCCAGTGCACCAGTGCTCGATGGAAGCTCAATAGTGACAATTCCGCTCATAGTATTAATGCTCTTCGGCACATTCATCTTCTGCTCCTGCTTGATATTCAGCTCGATGAGCTCCACGCCGGAGCGCGTCTTAAAGTGCGTCTTGATGTGCTTGGACAGATGATCGCTACGCATGAATTTCTTGTTGCATTCGCGGCACTGAAACCGTTTCTCGCCCGTATGGGTGCGTCGATGCCGCTGCAGCTCATCGGATCGGGTGAAGCGTTTGCCACAAAACACCCAGGAGCACACAAAGGGACGTTCGCCCGTATGCCAGCGGAGATGGGCGCGCAGATGCGATGTTTTGCCGTAGACCTTGTTGCAGCCGGGTATGTGACATATGTGCTGACGCTTGCGATCCGAATGTTTCTCCCCGTCCGTGCAATTGGGACACGTGCAGGCGACACGCTTCAACCTTGGCTTTATCTCCGCCGGCACCTCGCCATCGACCACCTGGCTTGGCTGAGCAGCAACTGTTGCTGCTGCTGCGACTGCTGCTGCCATTGATTGCTTGAGCTGCTTGGGACGCGCTGAATTCGTTGTTGTTGTTGTAACCAGCTGCTGACCACCAGCTGTGCTCATCGTTAGCTGTGTGGCATTGTTGCTGCCGCCGCCGGCGCTGCTGCTCAATCCGACTAGAGTCGGTTTGGGCGTGCTGCGTGCTTGTGTTATGGCTGGTGTTGCCTGTGGCGGCAACGCGGTTATCTGTATGGAGGATGGTATCGTTACACTGGGCAGTTCAGCAATCAATTGCTGCTGTTGCTGTTGTGGCGACTGTGGCATTATGAACTTGATCAGTTGCTGCTGCTGCTGCGGTTGCTGTTGCTGATGCTGCGGTTGCTGCTGTTGCACTGTTGTCGGCGCTGCTGTTGTCACATCTGGCGGCTCCTGTTTGATATTCGTGATTAACTGCGTGGGACTCTGGGGCTCCTGCTTGGGCAGCATGGTTATCGCCGGTGCGCCTGCATTGCTATTCGAGTTCTGTGGCGCTGCAGCATTGCTTGTGGTTTGCATCGCGGGCATGGGGAGCTGGGTCAGCACCTGCTGGAAATTGGCTGCCATGCTGGCGGGCAATTGACTGGCTTGGATGATCTGTACCTGACCCAGACCGGGTATGTTTTGTATGGGAAGCGCCTGCAGATTGCTCGTCTGCAGCGTTTGCATTGCAGCGGCAGCAGCAGCTGCCGCCGCATTTTGACTCGCCCGGAATTGTTGCAACTGTTGCAGCTGCTGTGCCGGAATCACCGTCAACTGTTGGCCCTGTGCATTCGTTATCGTTATGGGCTGATTCGTTGGCAGTTGTCCGCCAGCCTCGTTAATTGCATTGAAGAGCTGCTGCTGCTGTTGTTGCTGCTGTTGTTGTTGCTGTTGTTGCACAGCTGCTGCTGCTGCTGCCGCCTGTTGCTGCTGCTGCTGTTGTTGCTGTTGCTGTGTCTGCTGTTGTTGCAGTTGCTGTTGTTGTACCTGTTGTTGCTGCTGCTGCTGCTGCTGTTGTTGCACTTGCTGTTGCTGCTGCTGTTGTAACTGAGCCTGTGGCTGCACAAACTGTTGCTGCTGCTGAGGATTCTGTATGTGAATTATATTCGCATTTGGCGGCAGCTGCGAATAATTGAGCGCATTCAAGGGAGCCAGCTGAACCTGTTAATACAAATAGAAAGCGATATCATTTAAAACACGTTTCTATATTTTTCCCGATATATCTATAAGACTTATTATAGGCAATAAAAACAGATAAGAAATAAAGACAGTACTTCCATAAATGGCTGTGCAAATGAGGCTTTAAATTTAAGTAGATAAATTATCGTCCCATTTCTAAATATGTACCAATATTAATCTGTATATTGCTATGCAAAATTATCAACAACAGAAAGCTAAATGCGTTGGAAAGTAGATTTAAGGAATGCAATAGAAGGAAGTATATCCGCCGATATTATGAAGTATACACATATCGATAAGAATCGATTTCTGATAAAATAGATTAAGACACAATTATAACGATTTAGTCTACTGATTAATATATATACTCTCACATATAATAGTCATATTGTTAAACTAAAACCTATTTTTCATATTTAACAAACTACTGTCAGCAATGCTTCTCGACGGGCTCTCACGACTAGAACTATTACCTAAAAGGTAATAAGATCCCTGGCACTCCGAAGCTACGATTTTACATAATATATGTACCTGTTGGATTTGCCCGTTGGGCGTAACAATCTGAGCGATTTGGGCAAACTGTGGGATGATCTGCATCTGAGCCGCTGCCTGCTGCATCGAGGCTGGCAACGCCTGGATGGACTGCGTCAGGTTGGACAGCGTTGGCTGCTGCGCTGTGGGCGTTGAAGTAGTGGCAGCAGCAGCCGCCTGTACCGGCACATGGACCGTCTGATAGATGGTCTGGCCATTGGCCGTTTGCACGGGGATCTGCACGGCGACAGTCTGCTGGATCGCTGGTGCCGCCGGCGCTTGTTGTGGGAACTGTAGCAACTGTGGTGCCGTCCCAGGCGCAGCAGTGCGCAACTGAATATTCTGCAGCGTTTGTCCATTCTCCAGTTTGATGGTGGTGGGCCCAGCGCCACCCAGCAGATTGGTAATGTTGCCAAGCAGTCCATTGGCGGCGGCAACAGAGGCGGGTATCTGGATGTTGGTGCCGGGAATGGTGATTGTTTGAGCTGCTGCGCTAGCCTGTTGCTGCTGCTGGGCTAGTTGTTGTTGTTGCTGCTGCTGCTGCTGAGCAAGTGTTGGAGTTCCTGTCTGCTGAGGCTGTTGCTGCTGGTGCTGTTGTTGTTGTGGCTGCTGTTGCTGTACAATGTTGGCCAATGGGATTTGTATATTGGTGCCGGGTATGGTGAATAGCTGCGTCTGGGCCGGCTCAGGTGGCTGCGGAGCACGCACTATTTGCCCATTGGGCGTTATGAACGCCTGCTGGCCATTGATATTGACGGCCTGAGCCGTCGCCAGCTGGGCATTTAGATTGGGTATAAAGATCGCCTCCTGCCCGTCAATGTTGACCGTTTGCATTCCCATCGGTTGCACGATTTGAAACATATTTTGTTGCATTTGAGCGCCTGCTGCGGCCTGTTGCAGGAATTGCGGTGGCATCTGATGTATGTTTATGATCTGCTGCATTTGGGGTGCGGGCGAAACATTCGAAGCACTGCCTCCGACAACGCCAACACTATTTGCCGCCTTGGTGGGGGCGGTGGGAGCGGCAGTGGCAGTGGCCACTTGGCCGTTGTTATTGTTGTTAACAGCGTTGGCATTGGCATTCTTATACTGTAGCATTTTATTACGCTTGCTGCACCTTTTGGCGGCACTTTGTTCAGCTCAACGTTTCACGGCACTTCAACTGCGGATCGCACAGGTGCACAGAGTATTTAACATAAATATTATTTCCATTTTTTTTTTTCTCACTCAAGGGACGATTTTTCAGACGACAGATTATTGGTTGCTATACACGTAGAAGACACACATACACAAACACAGAAACGCTGTGGCACATTATTTACATTGCATTTAGGGGGTTTTTAGTTTAATTGGGCAATAATTATACAATAATTAATATTAATTTCTGATTTTTAGTTTTTGTTTTGACAAACATAAACGCGGAAGAGAGATGAGCAGAAAATCTAGTGGCTTCTATCGATAGTATCAACAGCTATTATCGATTGTATAAATTAAAAGCACTAATTTACTATGTTTAATTATAAGCACGATTCTTTAAAATTTATTTCATAATCTTCTTATTAATGCATTCCTAAAATACATTTTTTATTGAGTATCTATACTTAAAATTAAGGCGAGTGTATTCAACTTAACTATGCCATAAACAACATTTTGCTATAAATAATTTATTATTTTTATTGCGCAATTTACTTTTTATTTTTCTTATTTTAATATATTTATTTTGCGAGATTCAGGTACATAAATGGCGATAGTTATAATGAAATATATCGTCTTGTCTCTGCATGTGTGCCATCCCTAGCTACCATGTATGAAATATATATAGATTATATTTGCGTCCCTGTTGTTTCCAAGTATCGAAAAGCGTATCGATAAACGACAGAAGGTGTCGATATGGGCTAAAAGGAAAGCCAAAGATAAAGTTTACTTTGTTAATTGAGAGTGGAAGCCGCCGGTCTTTGGACGTGTGCTCAACATGGAGGTGGATCAGCCAACACTGGCCGATGTGGTGTTCGTAATAGAAAACAGCGCCATCAATGGCGCCTACCTAAACGAGCTGAAAACCAATTACATTCTGCCCACCTTGGAGCATTTCACCCAGGGTTCGATTGATGAACGCGAATTCCTGATTGCCGAGCGCTATTCAACGCTCTACGGCATTGTCACATACCGCACGGCATCGAATCTGCTGGAGCCAGTATGCTCAACATACGGCCCCTTTGTGCAGCCCCAGAAAGTGATCGAGACGATCGAACGTCTGCCGCTGGTCGGAGGCGGCATGGAATCGCATGCCCACATGTCCGAGGGCTTTGCCGCTGCCCATGGCTGCTTCGATGAGATGAACAAGCAACGCTACATGCTGGAACAATCTAATTTGCAGCGCCACTGCATCCTCATCTGCAATAGTCCACCGTATCAGATGTCCGTCAACGAATCATGGAAATACAAAGGCAAATCCTGTGAACAACTTGCCGCCCTCTTCAATGAGCGCAAAATCAATCTATCCATCATTGCGCCACGCAAAATGCCAGTGCTCTTCAAGCTCTACATGAAAGCCGATGGTGATCAGCCGATCACGACCAAAAACTATGCTAAGAACATTCGGCATCTAGTGCTGCTCAAGGGATACAGTTTGAAGGAGCGTGCCCCAAGTCCAAATAGCAACGGACCAGCTCTGCCCCAACATGCAATGGGCGCACCCCAAGCCCAGGCAACAGCAGTCAACAATAATCCGGGTGGACAGCAGGCGCAGCCAATGGAAACGACGCCTGCACAGCAACAGCAACCAGTTGGCCCACAACAACAGCAGCAGCAACAGCAGGTCATGAATATGAATGCTATACAACAGCAGCAGCAACAACAACAGCAGCCCCAACCACAACCCAATGCTGCTGCACAGGCAGGCCTTCTAAATGCACAGCAACAGCAGCAACTGTTGCAGCAGCAACAACAACAACAACAGCAGCAACAAAATCAATTTGTACCCAATACTATGCAAAATGCAAACTTTCAGCAGAATGTGGTACCCGGCCAGAATCGCTGGATGTATCCGAATCAGCCGGGTGTGCGTCCGGCATTCATGCAAAACGCCGGCAACAATATGCCGCTGCAACAGAATCAGAATCCAAATTCGGCGCTAATATCGCGCATTAATGCGCCTCCCAATCAAACGGTGAACGCCCTGCAGCAGCAGCAATTGCAGCAGCAGCAACAGCAGCGACTGCAAATGTTGAACCATCAGCAATTCAATCAGTTGCAGCAGCAGCTCGCACAGCAGCAGCAGCAACAACAGCAGCAACAACAGCATCCACAGCAGCAGCAGCAAGTTAATCCCAATGTCAACGCCAATATGATGCCAACTGTTTCTAATGCTGCCAATGTGCCCAGTTTGCAGCAAACGTCCGCACCACAGCAGCAGCAGCAGCAACAACAAACCAACCAACAGCAACAACTGCAGCAGCAGCAACAACAGCAACAACAACAGCAACAGCAGCCACAGGAGCAGGCATCGCTGCGTGAGAAGATATGGACGGGAGTGCTCGAATGGGCTGAGAAGGCGAAGAATGATCAGCAGAAAATACCGCACTCGCTGCAGTGCACCGTCTGCACCAACATAAAGGATGGCGAGCCCGAAATTAAGGCCGATAATTGGCCGCCAAAGTTGCTGATGCAATTGATGCCCAAACATTTGGTGGGCAACATTGGCGGTCAATTTCTGAAGGACTCGAAAATGGTTGTGTTCCGACCGACGCCCGGAGAGGCTCTCGATTCGCTGGCCAAAATGATGACCAATGGTTTTGCTGGCTGCGTTCACTTCTCGGCGCTGCCCAACACGCCCACCTGTGACATCAAGGTGCTCATCCTGCTCTACACGCCTGAACGGAATGCCTTCCTCGGTTTCATACCCAACAATCAGTCGATGTTTGTGGAGCGTTTACGCAAAGTGATCCAACAAAAGCAGTCGCACGGCAACATGCAACAGCAGCAGCAGCAGCAACAACAACAGCAGCAGCAACAACAGCAAATGCCACCGCAGCAGCAAATGCAACAAATGATGCAACAAGGAAAAACACCCATGGAATTACAACAGCAACAGCAACAAATGCAGCAGGATAATTCGCAACAGCAGCAGCAGCCGCATTATAATCAATATGCTCAGCTCAATATGCAAATGGGCGGCGGGCCTGGAGGCAATGGAGCCGGTGGCATGCCCATGCAGCCACAAATGCAAATGAACATGATGCAGCAACAGCAGCAGCAACAGCAGCAACAACAACGCATGCCACTTGGCGTGCCCGTTGCGAATCCCAATTTGCAGCAGCAATTGCAACAGCAGCAGCAACAGCAGGTGCCACAGCAGCAGCAACAACAGCAGCGCATGGTGCGCCCCATGCTGGGCAACAATAATCCCGGCCTGCGTCAACTGTTGCAGCATCAAGCTCCTGGCAATCAGTTCCGCCCCCAAATGGGCGGCCAACCAAATCAAATGGGCGCCGGCGGCCCAATGGTTGGCAATCGCAATTTTGATGATGGCGGCTATGAGTTTATGTAAAAGTTTTTAATACGTTACCCATAGATTTATAGATATATGTATATGTGTAGTGTATGTTCGGTAAAAAGATTTTTATGTCCTTCAATTAGTTCTTTCTCTCTGTTTACCTGTAATCCCTTATGCAACTACAATTTACACTCAAATTCATCCAATTCACATTCACACTACTTAATATAAGCGAAATGATTTTATTCAATTTTAATTGTCTTAACTGCTTCTAAATTTTGTGAAATCTTTACAGTAAATACATTATTTTTAATTCATAAATTTATCTTGACGAAAACTTAAAAGAAATATTAAAGTCCGTAATATTCTGAAATTTAGTTGCTTATGCTTAGCTTTAGAATTTTATCTGAAATCATTACAGAAAACATTATTTTTAATTCAAGAATTAATCTTGACGAATTTAAATTGGTTGAAAAAAATATAATATTCTGAAATTGAGTTTCCTATATATATAATATTTTATCTCTAATTAAAAAATTAATCTAGACGAATCAAATTTTGGAGAAAATTCAAGAATTTTGAAGAACGAAACGGTGCTCGTCATCAGATTTTCTATTATTTAAAAAAAAGTAACAGTATTTAATATAAATGATTTTATTTTCGTACAAGTAGATTACAAATACAACTTTTTTATTTTGAAAACGATTCGCTTTCTAAAGTGTACAATTTGGATTCTTCTATATGGATGAGGAATACTCGGCTGGGAATTTGAATTTATGGATTCCGGTTGATTGCACCGTTGGCAGTAGACCAGCGTTGGGTATAATGTTCCACGACAATGTGAGCGTTACGTTCTTGTTATCCTTGAGACCATTGCCATCATCCCAGAAATAATATTTGGTGTTCATGTTCTTAAAATCAAGCACAGCATTTTGGCCACGTAAAATGATTTTGTCCCACAGTACAACTTGATTTAATTGATTCGATGGCGTCTCATACTCTGCGGTTAGATAGAGAAACAGCTGCTTCACATTCCAGTTGAATACGTCCGTAAGATTCGTCTCCAGATCAAAAGTGAGGAAGCCGAGATCGTGTTTCTCTCGCGATGCGCCGTAATCGGGAACGTTTTTCACCAGGACGCGGACGGTGTTGATTTTCGCATCGGTTCTGTAGTTTTGGAAAACGGTCGATGCGAAGCAGCAGAAAGTTAAGCAGGCCAGTACGCTTAGCGAATATGCAACAGTTGCATTTCCTCGGGTTAACACAGTATGCATTTCTATTATTGTGTGACAAGCTTACCGCAGACAAAACTGGACACGTACCTATGTTAGTTGCAATTGAACGAAAAAATGCCAGAACTCTGGGCACCCCAAAATCCAATAACTTTGCTCAACTGTTAATAATAGCGCGCATTCTTTGCTTATACACAAACAGCCGGTGTTGTATTGTGTTTTATTTTGTAAAATATTATTGAATTATTATATATGAATGCAAGCGATGATTTGAAGGCGTATGCTGAAATGTATCCCCAATTTGGGATACCCGGCTTGAAATTTAATTTAACAGCTGTTAACTGGTTCCAAAAAAAAACCGTGCAATTACTGAGCAGCTGCTGCTTCACATGACATCGATGATATAGCAACTCATCGGAAAGATTATGGAACATGAACTTTTTATCCTGTAAATTTCTAAAGCCTAAAAAACTAATCGTGTATATGCAATTAAGCATATTGAGTAGGTTGCCCCAGTGTATATGTTGTTTGAGATTTAAAAAACAGATACGTCGAATGATGATCTATTGCCGGCACTGGCGATTTATTTTAAATTATTTCGCTAGTTCTTCGATAACAACAATACGTTATTGATTTAGCTGAGCGAATTATTTACAAGAAATATGAACACTTTAATTAGAAGCATTCAAAATTAGTGTACTGCTAATAAACAACAAGCAGTACTGTTAAGAATATATATATAGCTGTTTCTGAAAAAAACTAACTAAACTTACTAACTAACTAAACTAAACTAAGACTATGATCATCTATTTTTGTTCTGGTATTTTTTATAGCTATTTGGATGATTTAGATACGAATTGTTTTTCTTTAATAATTAAATTATTAATTAATTAAAATATACTATACATTTTTTAAATGCGAGTTATCGGGAGAACTCTAAAATTATAATCATTAATGAGGACAATGAGTTCACTAGTTCATTAGTCATATCCTTCAGATACGGCATATTTCATAACGTAACGTTATTTGCGTAACGTAAGTGGAATCTACTGGTTCATTTTTCCGTTGCGTTCTAGTTCAATTCAATATCCGGGAATAATATGGCGATCCGAAACTCTAAATGACAGACAGTGATTTTTAAAGCTGCTGAAAAATTAATTTATTTGCCAAAAAGTTGCAACGGTAATACGCGTAAATATCATTAAGAAATTGCATAACAAGCGCCCCATGCGCTAAGCATGGTTTTATGCCTTAAAGCAGCCATTAAGTGTTGAAAATTTGAATCGGAATAAAGGCGAAGAAAAATTTTCCCTTAGTTGCTTAATTTGCCTTCGTCGTCGTCCGCCTGCTTTTCGACTCGACTATGGCGTGCGTGTGGTTGTGGTTTTGCTAGCCAAAGTGACTCAATATCGTCCTCTCTCTTGCGCATTCACAATGGCGTGCCAGCGATTGACTGACTGCCCAGTTGTTATCTCGCTTTGACGCGATGTTCGTTCGGTTTTGTTCGCTGTATGTAAAATGTGTAAAGTGATTTTTGCCTGCGCTCGCGTTTTGGGGCGAAGTCGAAAATGCTTGAAAAAGATTTATAAATAAAATGCTATAGTTGAATATTTACGCAAATAATTAAACGTCGAAAATGAATAATGCATCTGGCAATTGTATTATGTACCTGCTGCGATTATATAAAGCATAGAAAGCACGCTGTGTCAGCGTCTAAATTACCAATTGCGCATCGATTGCCCATGCATAAGCCCACAATTTGTAATAATATTAAAACGAATTGATTCCCCCTCTCTCCCCTGTGCATTTTGTTTCTACTTTATTTATTTTTGGTGTAAAGTTAATACGAAAAACGTGCATTAGGAAAACGAAGAATTAAAACGAGTATATGTATATGTATGTATGTACGTACACTCTTACATACATACATATGTACAACGGCGAACGAATGAGTGTGCAATGCTGAAGAAGTGAAAGAATGCGCAGCGTTGCCATACGGTTTCGATCTGCCAGAGTGTATGCAAGTGTGTGTGTAGTGCCCATGTGTGTGTCTTATATATGTGCATTCTCACAAATGTATCTAGCTCAATTCCTTACGTTAAAATCGATAAAAACGCAGCACGCTTTGTGTAAGAAAAAAATGAAATGAAATCCGAGAAATACATGCAAAGTATGCTTTGGCGTTTTTGTCAATGGGAAATATAAAAATTAATTTAAAAAAAAAAACACCCCAAATACATCAAATTATTTTAAAAAATTTAATTGTTTTATGTTTTTTGTTTAAAAATTCGTATTTGCGCACGGAAAGCCCGCGTGAATTGATTTAAAAGGAAGCCTAATCGAGACTAAAATGAATAATGATGCGAGAAATCATGATGGCGATGACTTGAACTTGAATTTAAACAACGTGCGCTCTGCGTATTTAAGCAAAAAATCAAAGACACCAACAGCAACAACAACAACAACAGCAGCTGCAACAACAACAACAACAGAACCGCCAATTAAAGCAAATCGCGCAGCAACGCAGCAAGCAACAACAGCTGTACAAAGACTATTAGCAGTTAAGCACAACAACAGCAACAACAACAACGTTGTTCGTCAGGTGAATTACACCGGTCCGCGTCTCGCTGCCGCCCGACACTCGATAGCAGCGGCGCTCATTGCGAACAACATTAAAAACACCAACAACAGCAGCAGTAACAGTAGCAAGAAGAAGCATGAGCAACTGACGACAACAGCATCAACAACAACAACCGCAGCTGCAGCTGAACTGAGCCAATTGAGAAAGAGCAGCAGCATCAATAACAGTGTCAGTTTAAAAGTTAACAGCAACAACAACAACAGCGCGTTAGCCACTGCCAATACTAACAACAACTCCAAAATGTCTAAACCGTCTGCCAGCAGCAACAACAACAAAGCAACTGCGCAAAGCGAAGCAACTGCCGCTGCTGCTGCATTCGTTACAGCTGGCACAACAACAGCAACAACAATAGTAGCAGCACCAACAGCCACGCCCATGCCCGCCACAGCAACACCAACAGCAGCAGCAGCAGCAACAACAACAACTGCAACTGAAACAACAACAGCAACAACAGCTACTGCAACTGCCGGCGCTGCGGCTAAATTTCGTGCCGCTGTTGCCTCAGCGCCTCAGGCGAGCAGCAGCTCGAAGAAGAAGCGTGCAGCATACGCGGCGCTCAAACGGCAGGTAGCCATGAAGCAGCAGCAACAACAACAACAGCAGCAGCAAACAACTGCCACGCCCACAACGGAAGTGGGAACAGTAGCAGTTACCGGAGTGGCATCCACTAGCAACAAGGACTCGGCTCATTTGAAATTCGCCGCAACAACATTGTTAATGGGCGCCGCTGCCGCTGCGACAGATGGCAACGCGGGTAATGCTGCTGCTATTATCGCTCCACCTCCACAAATGACAACAGCGAGCAGCGGAAGCAGCAACAACAGCAGCAGCGGAAGCAGTGCAGCAACAGCTGTTGCTGTGCTCAAGCAGAAGCTGAAGAACGTTGGCGCCATTTCCAATGCGGCGGCCGTTGCTGCGGCAACTGCAGCCGCTGCAGCCAACAACAATCGATCAGCGGCGGCAGCGGCATTGTCGTCATCGGCGTCAACGTCGACGACTTCGTCATCGTCATCGAACTCCTCACCGTTGTCGTCATCGGGCATTGTGAATGCGATTTCATCGGCGTTGCAGAACATCATTACAAGGGATAATACGGATATGGATACCGAATTCTATCCGCAACCGGTCACCACACATTTATCCGAATCTGAGGAGGAGTCGGTGTCAGAGGTGAGTTTTCAAAAGGTTATTTTTGATTGCTTTTTGTTTTGTTTTGTAAGTGACAAAATAACAGATCTCGTTCATGTTTATTTGTGCGTGTGTGTGTGATTTTTTCTCTAGTTCCCTGAGAGCCAATCAGCGAAAGCCGTTTATTCGCACTGTATATACAAAAAAAAAAAAGAAGACAAACGGGCGGTAACATTTCTGTTAGCAGAATAAGCAAATATTCGATTAGTGCCGCAGTGGAATGTGCAAAGTTTACACTGATAAATTCATTCAAGTTTATTCGGTGCAATTACACACAAGTTATGTAGTTTGTGTCTTGTTTATGTACTTCTTTATGGTAAAAAAAATAACAAACGTCTGCTAGCCGATCCTAAAACAAAAATGGAAATTACAGTTTTGTGTTGCATTTACTGGAATTTATTTACCAGCAATTATTTACCACAAAAAATTGCTTACAGCTTTTTGCACTTTTTGCACATTTTGTCTCAATATCTTTTACTTATTTATATAAAACAAAAGTCTACTAATTATGCTTTAATAACACGTAAGCGTTTTTGATTGTGATCTATCGCTATCGATTTATTAATCGCTGTTATCAGCCAGAAAAGAACAAATATAGCTGCTTGTGTGAAAGTCGCCAATTATTGAATTTCAAATGATTTTTGTCGAAAATAATAAATGCACTTGCGTATTTTCTTCGAGCTTAAAATTAAAACAATGTGATATATACTCTTCTCTCTCTCTCTTCGTCCCTCTCTCGCTCTTTGTGTCTTGCGTGGCTGAAAAACCCGTTCGTCGCAAGTAACAATTTTGTATTACTCGTTGTTTAAATCTTTTTCTTTGTGGTGAATTGGGAATTACATTTGATTGCATACATACAGACACATACATAAGTAAGTAAATCAGCTGTGCAGCTGCCGTGTTTGTGTATACGTCATATGTGGCAGGCTGAGTGTGTGAGTCTGTTCAAATTTCTTTGTCTGGCCTTTGTGGTGTTTGTGGTGTTTGTGTATACATTTAATATACGATATACATTATTACATATACGATATGTATATTACAAATTGGTTTCCACTCAACCAATGAGAGGTCATTAGCCAATTCTTTTGGGTTGTCTCAAAACAATTCATAAATAAACCATTAAAATAATACCTGACCTCGAAATGCATCTTTCTTTCTCACTTTTTCATAGTTTATTAATGAATTAAATGCATTCATGCATTTCAAATTAACAAAGTTGTTTTTGGTTAGTGGCACATTTTAATTTTGTGGTGTGTTTACAGCTTAACTTTACACTAGCCTCAAAGCAGTCTGGCAACGCCAATCGCCTTCACTGCTGTTGTTTTTGTTGTCTTTTGTTTTTCGTCTTTTTTTTTGTTTAGTGAAATCGTGTGTAAAAAGAAGAATCGCGAAAAATTGCAAAGCAAACTATGAGAGACGACACAACATAATAATAATAATAATCATAATAATCGTAAATAAAATAATTAAGGTACAATATGCACGAAGTGTAATGACCGTTTAACAAAACCACTGTACCATATTAAGAGGTCAAATTGCAATTTTTTTGTGTGCAACATGCACAAAAAAAAAACCCGACAATTTATTATTTTCACAGGCAGGCAGACATACGCACAGACAAACATTTATACTTACAAACCCATATAAACATTCATACTTACAAACACACACATATATATGTATATATATATTTATATACACTCCAACGCCCGAAACGAGAATTGACCAACCAAAGAAAATTCGAGTAGCGTACGAGCAGCAGAATAAAACCCATGTCGTGGCTGCGACGGCGACGCCGACAGCGATTGAACTCGTTTGAATTTTGTTCTTTATATTTTCTCGTGCAGATACACGCATACATGCATACATATATATATATATATTTATGCCAATAATTTGCATATGTCTGTATGCATGTATATATATTTTATGTGTATATGTATTCATCTACTTAATTTCTCTGCATTTTTGTCTTGTTCTTTTCATTCATTCATCATTCAAAGGTTACGGGCAAAATACGTTTGGCCCCGTAAAAAGCATAAATTATGCTCGGGAATTTTAGAATTTAATTTCGTCCTATTATTTAGACATGAGCGCAAAACAGACAGACAGACCAGACCAGACATTCAGACAGAAGAGCTCATTTGCCACAGCTGTATGACCTCCGTTTAAATCAATGTACACCAACACATATGCATACATGTATGTATGTGCATAAATATGTTGTACACACGCACATACACACAGTGCAACTAATGGCATGACTCATTTCATTTTTTAAATTCCAAAGAAACCATTTCGTTCGCTTGCTCGCTACTCCCCTTTGACTTGCGATTTTGTGATAAAAAAAAAATAAATAAATAAAAAAAAAAACCAGCCAGGCAGGCAGTCGAACACCGCACACACGCACAAATACAAACGCATCCGAGTTTCATGCGTATTGGTTTTGATGTGGAATAGGATGGAAATGGTAATGAATGAAAGCAAAAAGCATACGAACAACAATAACTTAATGGTATTTTTTTGCTTGCTGCTGCTCTTTTTCCGATCTGGCAACGCTGCCCTGCCGATAAAGATTTGCCGCAAAAGAGAATTTCAATTCAAAAAAACTAGTAGGCCGTGCGAACATAATGACATTTAATTTTTAATCTCTGTCAATTCAACTAACACATACAAATTCTTGTTCAAATTGCACTTGTTATCGGTTAAATATCATATCATTCAAGAAAGGTGCAATCGTCTGTTTTTTTGTTTTGTTTTGTTTTTAATAAATATTTAAGTAGTATTATGAGTTCAATGAACGATTTTGTACGGCGTGCGGTCTCCACAATGGACGCTGTGTTACAGTCATTTGTTCACGTAATATCATCATGTTGTGTTTTCTTGACTTTCCTAAGCAATCCAAATCAAATCAAGTTGAATCAAATATCAACCCCGCTATCAATTGGATTATATTGAATTGGGTTTAATTTACGTACATGCATTTTTAGCTTCAGTTATTTTTATTATTTATGTATGTTTCTTACGTTTCTCTTTATTTGTAGATCCTATTGGCATTCTTGTGTTTAAGGCCAGATCTCCTGGTAAGTTTCGCGTTATAAGTGCCACTAAAAAAATAAAAAATCAACAATAATAATTGAAGCGTTACAAACCTAGTTTTTGCCATTTTTTTTAGACCATTTGTTTAAACTTTGCAATTAGCTCTACTTACCAAACTAAAAAACCAGCAACGAATTTTTAACCAAATGCTTTATTAAGGTTAAACTAAGATTGTTTGGTAGTTTGGCCAAAATGATATACATTTTTTATTGTATGCACTTTAAATAAATCTACATAAATAGTTAATTAAAACAGCCCTGCAAACAGCAAAGCAAATTGGGTTGTTCTTGAAAATTAGTTATATTGATAATGATAATGATAATAATAATAATAATAATAATAATAATAATAATGATAATGATAATGATAATAATACTGCCACTTGGATTCTGTAACAACACACAAAACATCACATTGCTGGCCTTAGACGACAAGAATGTGCTCTTTAAGTGCTCCACTGATTAGCTCAAGCTTTAATAATAATTACAATATAATTTCCAGCAAACTCTTCTTTCTTTATTCACCCTTTAACTTGACGAGCACGAAACCATTTACATAAAAACATATAACCCTTAAAAAAGCAAATTTACCATAGATCTAATGGCAAATGTTTCTTATTTTCTTTGTATGCTTTTCAGGATGATATACCCGAGTCTGATCACGATAGCTGTCCGCACGAAGAAGGCGAAGTGCTCGAGGATGAGGACGACACGGAAGAGGAATCGGAAGAATCTGATGAATCTGAAGGTGACGATGATGAGGACGACGAAGAGAACGGTAAGCGATTGTGCTAAACAATAACTAATAAGAATTTTATAAAAATATTTTAATATACAAAAAAACAAAATTTAGAACAAGATGTACTGCAAGAAAACGATGCTGATGACGAGGACATCGATGATGAGGATGACGACGAGGATGCCTCTGAAGTTAAGAACTTTCTGCTTGAGCCAAACAACAAGCGTTCAAGTAATCTCACCGCGCTGCTCACAGCAGCAGCGAATGAGAAAGCGCCCGTACTCCGTCATGCCACCCATGCTATCGATGAAACCAAACAGGCGCTAACCAAAATGCGTTCTGCCAACAGTCCGAGGGACAAAAAGTGAGTAGCCAGAGACAAGAACAGAGAGAGACATGCGGGGAAAGCTGCCTGATAACAATTGTTAACATATATATTTATCCGTTAATTCACAGTAGTGGTTTCTCGCGCAGCCTTGCCACTGCCTGCGCCGACAATGATGTCAACACCGTGAAGCGTTTACTATGCAAGGGCAACCTGAACGATGCAGCCGCCTCCACAGATGAGGGCGAATCCTTATTGTCGATGGCTTGCTCCGCCGGCTATTATGAGCTGGCACAGGTATGTATAGATTGGGATTGTGAACTGATAAATTATGTTTGAAATATTCTTTAAAATTCGATGATTTTTTGAGTCTCGTTTTTATATCGATTTCTCAAACCAGCGTCTCAGTATTCAGTCTTCGCATCGTATTTTGACCTTCATAATCACGAAGCCTCTTTTTAAATGCTTTAGAAAAAATACGTTCAAAACGTTTAGCGAAGGGATAAGTTATAGCCTACAAGAATATTTGTATTCTGTTGAAATTTTATCAATTGCAGCTTTTAAAATTATTGTTTAGAATTTATCCTGTTTTTAAATATTTTTGGTTGATATGAATAAATAAAATTGTGAAATCGGGCAACTCCAATTTTATCGAGATCACAGAAATTCAATGCAGTCCTGGATTGTGTGGCAATATCATTTTTAGTTCCCCGGGTGGCAACATTCCATTGCACAGATAAATTATCGATAGTCAGGAAAAAAAATGCAGCAAAAAAAAATCTGTTCGGATGTTGTATTGAATAGCTAGCAAAAAATCAAAATAAAATTGGAAAGTTGCGCTAATTCGGTTCAGAATATGTACAATAATTTTTAACTGAAAACGAATCAAATACGTTGTATGCTCTTGTTCGGAATAGGTTTTGCTCGCAATGTCTGCGGCACAAGTGGAGGACAAGGGACAAAAAGACTCGACGCCATTAATGGAGGCCGCATCTGCCGGGCACTTGGACATTGTGAAACTGTTGCTCAGCCACAACGCCGATGTGAATGCGCACTGTGCGACTGGGAATACACCGCTGATGTTCGCCTGTGCCGGTGGACAGGTGGACGTAGTCAAAGTGCTTCTGAAACATGGCGCCAACGTTGAGGAGCAGAACGAAAACGGACATACTCCATTAATGGAAGCAGCATCCGCCGGGCATGTGGAAGTAGCTAAGGTAAATTAAACAATCTCCATATATAAATATTGCTAAATTTTAATAAGAAAATTCTAAACGAATTTTTGTGACAAGTGATTAAAATCCGAGATTTGATTGTTATTTGCTGCTTGCTCGAGAATCAAGTTACTGATTTCGATATTAGGTATAGCATCTTACATGATTTAGTTTGATCTTATCTGATGCACACGAAATTGTACTTTGCTATAATTATATATATATATTTATATACTCAATTAATCATATTTTTGATAAACCACTGTAGGTGCTGCTGGAGCATGGTGCCGGCATCAACACCCACTCGAATGAGTTTAAGGAGAGCGCCCTCACCTTGGCCTGCTACAAGGGTCACTTGGACATGGTGCGTTTTCTGTTGCAAGCCGGCGCCGATCAGGAGCATAAAACCGATGAAATGCACACGGCGCTGATGGAGGCATCAATGGATGGCCATGTTGAGGTGGCACGCTTGCTACTTGACTCGGGAGCGCAGGTTAATATGCCAACGGATTCATTTGAATCGCCGCTCACCCTGGCAGCTTGTGGTGGTCATGTAGAGCTCGCACTGCTGTTAATTGAGCGCGGCGCCAACATTGAGGAGGTCAACGATGAGGGCTACACGCCTCTGATGGAGGCGGCACGTGAGGGCCACGAGGAAATGGTGGCACTGCTGCTGACCAAGGGTGCCAACATAAATGCTACCACGGAGGAGACCCAGGAGACGGCATTAACGCTTGCCTGCTGTGGCGGTTTCAGTGAGGTGGCCGCCTTTCTGATCAATGGTGGCGCCAATTTAGAGTTGGGCGCCTCCACCCCGCTCATGGAAGCCTCGCAAGAGGGCCACACCGATCTGGTTCGCTTTCTGCTGCAGAACAAGGCAAATGTGCATGCAGAGACGCAAACCGGAGATACGGCGCTGACGCATGCCTGTGAAAATGGGCATACGGATGCGGCCGGTGTGCTTCTCTCGTATGGGGCCGAACTTGAGCATGAATCAGAAGGCGGTAGAACGCCGCTGATGAAGGCCTGTCGTGCCGGTCACCTGTGCACCGTGAAGTTCCTCATCCAAAAGGGCGCCAATGTCAACAAGCAGACAACCAGTAACGATCATACGCCACTCTCGCTTGCCTGCGCTGGCGGGCATCAGAATGTGGTGGAGCTGCTGCTGAAGAATCATGCGGATCCGTATCACAAGCTCAAGGATAATAGCACAATGCTAATCGAGGCCTCGAAGGGTGGCCACACACGGGTTGTGGAGCTGCTATTTCGCTATCCGCACATCTCGCCCTCAGATCTGGCAGCTGGGGGCGCGAATGCGCAGGCAGTGAATCAAATTCGCCAGCAAAAGCTATTGCAACAGCAGATCCAACATCAGCTGCAGTTGCAACAGCTGAATGCTCCACCCGGCCTCCACGAGGTAACCGAGGCGGCACGCGCCAACAATCAGCAACTGTTGTATCAGCAACAATTCACCGGCAATTCATCCAACAACAACAACAACATTGTTGCCCTAGGCACAGGTGATTTTCTCGACGCTGGTGAGCTACAATTAACGGCTGCATCTGCAGCAAGTATCTCGGATGCGTCCACCACAGAGGAGTATGTCACGACTGTGGGCAGTGCCGGTGGCAGTGGTGTCGGCGGCGGTGGTGGTATTGATCTAACCACATTGAGCGCACAACAGCAGGAGGGGCTGATTGCCAAATCACGCCTGTTTCATCTGCAGCCTGGATTTGAGCAACAGCAACAACAGCAGCAGCCGCAGCAGCAGCAGCAAACGACAACACTGCCCCCAACGGGTGCCCATTTGGTGCCTTGCAAGCATTTTGATCTTGATATGGAGCACATCAATTCATTAACGCCGCCGCAAAAGGCACCACCAGCGCCACCCGTTATGATGCACGCCGTTTGTCAGCAAACTATGTTACAACAACAACAACAGCAACAGCAGCAACAACAACAACAACAGCAGCAGCAACAGAAGATGCAACAACAGCAGACAAAGCTCAAGGGCGTTGGTGGGGCGCGTAAGAAGCTTTTAAGCGAGCTTAGCTATATTACAGACTTGCCGCTGGATGGGTTCGTATTTCCGGTTGAGCAGCATTCCGATCAGGTGCGCTCACAGCCTCTTGGCGAGGATGATAAACAGCAACAGCAACAACAATTGCAGCAGCAATTTTCCTGTGCAGGAGACGAACAACGTTCGCAGCGGCGACGTGGCTTTGATGCGCCCTGCGACGCAAGCGTAGGCAGCGATGCCACTTTGGAGACCACTCAGAAAGGTATGCTTCAAGAAATGTATGCAATAACAATGCACTAACGATGTAATCTTTTGATTAGGTACCGCTGCCAATGATAGCAACCAGAGTTCATTCGTTGCCAACGAGAACGGCTCGCAAATTCCAGCAGCGGTAAGTGTTACATACATTTACGCATTTGAGCCACGAATGAGATACTGATGATGAGGTTCTTTACATTTGTAGCTCAACACAGGCTCTGGTCCTGGTTCTGGCTCTGGCACCATCACCCACTCTTCGGAGGTGCTGCAAAGCACGGCAATTAGCGATCGGCCCAAGGTGAAGGCCATAAATAAGAACAATCGCAAGCATGCGGCCGCCTTAGCATTAGCTGGCGTAGCTTCTGTATCGGCGGCAGCACATCATGGCCAGGCATTGCCATTGCAGCAGAATCAAATGGTCTCCATCTACAACAGTTTGGTAAGCATTTATCTGTAATAAGAGCTAAATTGTCTGTTTCTGTAATTGTATATTGATTATCTTTGCTAACAATGAATAACATTCGTCCGATTGCAATTTTTTTTTCAAAATATTCTAAGCAAGGCGTAGATCTGATTATTAATATCAGAATTGTGATAATGGAAATAATTGCTCTTTGTAGAATTTCAATTGATTACTATTAAAGCTATTACAATTTCAACCCCGACTTAATGAATACAATTCATATGATTACAATAGCAAATGCAGCAGGAGCTTCATCTACAGCAGCAGACGCAACTACAATTGCAGCAGCATATGCAACTGCATCATCAGCAACAGCAGCGTGCCGCCGCCTCCGTTGTAGACTACTCCAATTCACCGGCTTCTCCCATGGCCTCGCCGACGGGTTGCAACAGCAGCAGCAGCTTTACCGACCAGCAGCAGCAGCAACAACAGCAGCAACAGCAGCAGCAGTCGCAGAATCCGCCCATCGTCGAAGGTGGGGGTAATGAGGTGCTGCAGCATAAGGTTACCATGGAGGACTTTCGCGGCTTGCTAGAGACTGCGGTCAATGAGTCAAGGGGCAATGGCGGCCATTCAACGCTGACATGTTTCAATGATAAACTGGCGCCGCAGATCTTCAAGGATGGCTGGCAGATGCACAAGTTTTTTGGGGAGCAGCCCAAGTCGCCAACTGAGACGCCACCCGAAATGGAGCAGACCATCATGTCGCCATCTTTGGAGCGCGTCGAAACACGTGCAGAGATGAAGAATTTGGCCACGCTGTGCTCGGCAGCAGCCATGGCGGCTGCCGTAACAGCAGTTAATAAGGAGCCCGAAGAGGTTGCAACTGATAACGAAAGTGACGAGGGCGAAGGCGGAGAGGCCGAGGGTGATGAGAATACGCTGCCACCTGAACCTATCGATCTGACTGACACCATCATTGAGGAGGAAGTGGAAGACGATGATGATGATGATGATGAGGATGATCCGGACACGCAAAGCGGTGAGATTGAGAAAGTTAACTACGACGACGATGATGCGGATGCTGAAGTTGATGATTATATCGATGAAGACGATGAGGGCGACGAGGAGGACGATGAGTTCTTCTTGGACGTAAATGTCGCCGCTGAAAATCGAATCGACAGCAATCCACAAAGTGGCGCAGATCTGCCGACAAAGCAACGCAAATTGTCCACAAGACTGGAGAATCTTATGCTAACCAAGCCAGATATGCTGGCAAAAACATTGTGCGATTTCCGCTCGGATTTGCCCAACTCGGATCTAATGCACATGCTACCCATCAAGGCGGCAGCCGCCAACAATGCAGCTTTAAACAGTCTACTACAACAGCAATTGGCTGCTGCCACAGCAGCGGCAGTCCATGCCAAGGCTCACAGTCAACAGCAACAACAGAACTCGGAGCAGTGTGGTAAGCATTAACGCATAGAACAAGAAATTTCCATATGATGCTCAATGTGGATCTTGATATATTTATTAGACGATGGCGGGGCAGTTGCAGCAGCTGGAGAGCTGTATGGTGGTTTGGAGCACTTTGCCAATGATGGAAGCGAGGGTGCACAGTATGATATCACCGGTGAAATGGAGGATATATTCCATGTACGTTATTGATAATGCACACTCTCTATTAGATTAGAGCATTTCTCGATGATTCACCTATTATTTTTCTGTGCAGCAGCTGGCAGAGAATTTGAACTATCCCGAGCTCGCCGAGTTCAGCCTTAATCAGATGTGCAAGGGTCGATTCACCGGCCATTGGTCACAGTCACCCGGCAAGTGGAGCGGACAGGAGCAGCTGTTGGCAGCAGCAGCTGCGCAGCACTCGCAGGCATTATTGGGTGCTGGCGATGCACCAACGGACGCCGCCCAGCAGCAGCAGCAGCGTCAGCCGAATCTCGTACTCCTTGACTATCCGATGCAATCGTCGCAACCGGGTCTGCCACAACGTTTGCTCGATCCCGAGGAGCTGCAGAGCATGCATGTATGTTAATAATCAAATCCTTATCTGTATTTCGTTAACGCTATTATTATCATTTTGGTATTTGTTGCAGCACCAGCAAACGCCTGTTGCATTACTGCCATTCTCTGCGGATAGTGCTGGTGTCTCTGCCTCTGGCGGAAGCACCCAACAGCAACAGCAAATGCATCAATCAGTGCACAACACCGAGTTCCAGCTACAGCAGCAGCATCAGCAACAGCAGATGGCACTGGAAGGTGATCCCGAGTTGAAGCAGCAGCTGCAACAACTGCATCACTTGCAGCAACAGCAACAACACTCGAATGCGCGCATCATTAAAGCTGTCGCTGCTGCAAGCGGTCAACAGCATCAACAACAACAACAGCCGGCAGCCAACTTTGTGTACAATGTGGAGAGCGGCGACAAGAATACGCCGCCAGTGCAGCTACTATTTCAACTGCCACCATCCATGTCACAACAACAACAGCCACAACAACAGCAGCCACTGCAGCAACAGCAGCTTGGCTTGGATCAGCAGCAGCAGCAGCAGCAACAAACACAACCATTATTGCCCACGGAGCAGCAGATGTTCCAGCAGATGTTCCAGCATCGCGCCGAACGACTGATTCAACAGCAGCAACAACAGCGACCACCGACACAAACCGAACTAGAATTGGTGGCACAAGAATTGCTGTTGCAGCAGCGGCAATCGCCAGCAGTCGGCCCGCCCGTTGTCGGTGTGCAGGCATTGGCCATGCCCCAAAGCCCAAAACAGAAACACTACCACATGCAGGACCAGCTCATGCTGCATCCACCGCCCCACATGCCGACAACTCCATGCGTACAGCATCAGGTAAATATGATTAAAAATTAATCGATTTCCAAGTGCAATGTACGAACCATTTCTTCTTTACTCTTAATATTTCAAGGTTGGCGCACATACTGGCTCCGTTGCAGTGCCTCAGCAATTTACCCAATTCGCACTTCAGCAGCAGCAGCAGCAACTGCAGCAGCAACAGCAACAGATGGCTCAGCAGCAACAACAACAGCAGCAGCAAAATGAGTTGTCAATTTGGCCAATGGCCACACCGAATGCAGCAGCAGGAGCAACGGTAGCTAGCGGCGCATCCAAATCAATGCCCGGTGGTATAGCCAAAAAGGCTATTGATAAGCAATCTCGCAAGGATCGACGCATTTTCCGGCAAACGCCCGCAGGCAGTCAAGGTAAAAGCAATATCAATTACGATTACTTTTTTGTGTAGTTTGTTAATTCTTTTTTTTTTACTCTGCAGTCAACACGAATCAACATCAGCAGCCAGTGGCCGCAGCAACAGCGGCGGCAGCGGCAGCAGCAGCAGCCGCTGCACAGCAGCAAGCACAACTACAGAATCAGCTAGCGGTTGCAGCTGCAGCAGCTGTCGATAAAACCATTGAGATTGATTCGGAAACGGAATCGAATCATGATACGGCCCTGACCCTGGCCTGTGCAGGTGGCCACGAGGAGCTGGTGGAGCTGCTCATTAGTCGTGGTGCAAACATTGAGCATCGCGACAAGAAGGGTTTCACCCCCCTAATACTGGCTGCTACGGCGGGCCACGAGAAGGTCGTAGAAATACTGCTCAAGCATAATGCTGAGATGGAGGCGCAATCGGAACGCACCAAGGATACACCGTTATCGCTGGCCTGCTCCGGCGGTCGCTATGAGGTTGTCGAGCTGCTGCTCGGCGTCGGCGCCAACAAGGAGCATCGCAATGTCTCCGACTATACGCCACTCAGCTTGGCCGCCAGCGGTGGTTATGTGAACATCATCAAGCTGCTGCTCAACCACGGAGCCGAGATAAATTCGAGGACGGGCAGCAAACTGGGCATCTCGCCACTGATGTTGGCCGCCATGAACGGACATACTGCTGCCGTTAAGCTACTGTTGGATGAGGGCTCCGATATTAACGCACAGATTGAGACAAACCGCAATACGGCATTAACGCTGGCCTGCTTCCAGGGCCGGCATGAGGTTGTCAGTCTTCTACTCGATCGTCGCGCCAATGTCGAGCATCGCGCCAAAACCGGCCTTACACCGCTGATGGAAGCCGCCTCCGGTGGCTACATTGAAGTTGGTCGTGTTCTCCTTGACAAGGGAGCCGATGTGAATGCAGCGCCCGTGCCGACATCTAGGGATACAGCACTGACCATTGCCGCTGACAAGGGACATCAGAAGTTCGTTGAGTTGCTGCTGTCGCGCGGCGCAAGTGTCGAGGTGAAAAACAAGAAGGGTAACTCACCTCTGTGGTTGGCCGCCCACGGTGGCCATTTGAGCGTGGTAGAGTTGCTGTACAATCACAATGCGGACATTGATTCACAGGACAATCGACGCGTCTCCTGCCTGATGGCAGCGTATCGCAAGGGTCACACCAAAATTGTCAAATGGATGGTTCAGTATGTGTCGCAGTTTCCCTCGGATCAGGAGATGATACGCTTCATTGGTACCATTAGCGATAAGGAGCTGATTGATAAGTGCTATGATTGCATGAAAATTCTACGCTCCGCTAAGGAAGCCCAGGCGGTCAAGGCCAATAAGAATGCGTCCATATTGTTGGAGGAGCTCGATTTGGAGCGGACGCGCGAGGAGAGTCGCAAGGCGGCCGCTGCACGTCGTCGCGAGCGCAAAAAGAAGAAGAAAATGGAAAAGAAGGAGGAGAAGCGACGCCAGCAACAGGTCAGCAGCAACGGCGGCGACGATGATCAGCAGGGCGACGACGACGATGCCAGCGACAATGACAAGGACGATGACACCGACAAGGAAGACGATGATGAAGAGGCGCCGCCAACACGCGAGGAGGGCGATTCTGGCATTGATCAGGGTTCATGCTCCAGCGGCGATACAAAGGCCACTCGCGTCTCCTCAGCTAACCAACAGCACGCGGACAGCAGCAGTGGCGGTGTCAATCCGTCAGCGAAAAAAACTAAAAAGCAACAGCAGCAGCAGCATCAGAAGAACAAACAAACAACGCAGCAGCAACCACCCAGCGAAGCAGCAACCATTGCATCAGCAGCAATGTCGTCATCCACCCCAATTGGCAAGAGTGCTGGTCTGGTTCAGAAGAAGACACCAACTGGCACTGAAAGCGTACAGAAATTGCCGTCCAGCAACACCAGCAATCAGCAAACGGTAGGCCAGCAACTCAAGCGCCAAGTGGAAGCTGCCAAAAAGGAGGAACAACAGCAGTTGGCTGCCACTTTACCCTCCAGCAGCAGCAAGAAATCAACTAAAGAACCCAGCAACAACAATAAGCGCGAGAAGGAGAATCTTGCGCCCAGGGAAACCCATGCAGCAGCAGCCGCAACAGCACCGAAACCACAAACTGCCGGTTCAGCCAGTAGCAACAGCAGCAAATTACAGTCGGTTAGCAATGAATCTGTTAGCAACATTGCCACACGCAAGGAGGTGGCAGGCATCACACACAAATCAAACAGCAGCAGCTCAGCGGCTGGCGCAACGCAAGTAACCAAGCGCAGCGAAGTCGATGGCTGGAAGGAGGTGGTGCGCAAAAGTAGCGCCCAACAAACTACAATTGTGGGCGGCTCCTCTTCTTCATCGGCAACTGCATTGTCGCTGGGCGCTGTCAGCTCAAGCAGCACAAATATGACCCCAAACAATTCAACAACGAGTGTAAACAGCGGTGGTGTTGCTGGAGGCGTAGGAGGCGGCAGCAGCATCATCCAGCATCATCATTCAGTGAGTAGTTCCAGCTCTAACTCATTGGGCGCCAACTCCGTGCCGGAGATGACGTGCAAGAAGGTGCAAGTGCCGGTGAATGCCATTTCACGTGTAATCGGACGTGCCGGCAGCAACATAAACGCAATACGCGCCACAACAGGCGCCCACATTGAAGTGGAGAAACAGGGAAAAAATCAATCTGAGCGCAGCATTACGATTAAGGGTCTGACCGATGCCACCAAGCAGGCGCACATGCTCATCCTGGCGCTGATCAAGGATCCCGATGTGGACATCCTGCAGATGTTGCCACGCATCAATAGCAGCATCAAAGCAAACGCCGCTGCACCAACAGCAACCACAACAACAACAATGTCCATGCCCGTTGGCACCTGGGATAATCGAACGGCTGCCGTTGGCGGCCTAACAACTGTGGGTAATTATTCCTCAGCAGCATCGACAACATCCACATCGTCGAGCTCATCGGTCAGCTCAACGCCAGCGGTGGCTTACAGCGGTGGCCAAGCTCACACTGCTCACAATGCTAAGCAGCAACAGCAGCAGCAGGGCGGACCCTCCTCGAACGGCATCAAGGCACAAGGCGGCCGGGGCACTGGTGGTGGTGGTACCTCCAAATCGAATGCCGCCGGCGGCAAGACGTCCTCTAGCTCAACGCGTGGTCAGAGCAGTCGGGCATACAGTAGCTCCACTCAGCAGCAGCAGCTATCGTCGAATCGTGGTGGTTCGTCCTCCTCCTCCTCGGCCAATGGCATTGTGCCCACTCAATCCTCGAAAACCAAACAGGACAATATCGCCGGCAACAGCGGCAGCAGCAGCACCCTCAAGTCCAGCACAACGTTCACCAGTCAACAAAAGAGCTCTGCAGTTGCAGCAGCGCAGAGTAGCAAATTGTCGCAAAGTTTTGGCATGAAGGCGGCTAACCCAACTGCTGTGACACAATCACCTAAAAAACTGGAAACAACTGTGGGTGGCACGGTTGGACGTAGCGGTGGCAGTGTCCTTGTTGCACCCTTTGGTCGTGGCAAACCAGTTGGTGGCAATACTATCTCAGTTTCGCAGTTGGGCAGCAGTACTAGCAACAGCAATAACAACAACAACAACACATTGGCTGGACCAATTGGCACTTTCAACGTAGCTGATGTTGCCGCGGTGAACGCAGCAGCAGCAGCTGCTGCTGCCAGCGCAATAAGCAGCATTGTTAAGCCGCGCGCTGTTACGCCCATTGCACCGCCCAAGCGCAATTTCTCTCCAATACCACAAGCCCAACAACAACAACAATTACAACAGCAGCAACAGCAACAAAAGCAGCAACAGCATCAACAACAGCAACAACAACCACTACTACAACAGCAGCAGCAGGCAGCAGCCCCAGCACAGCAACAATCGCAAACGAATAACAGCAACAATCAACATCAGAATCTGGTAATGTTGAATGATCTATACAACGATGGCATCAGTGCCTCCGTGCTGGCCGATAAGTTGTCCAGTGCGTATTCCCTCTTCGCCGACTATCATTCGCAGTGGGGCAAGCTGGCTGTTGACGGCAATGCAATTGCTGGCAGCAGCACAGCCACTGGCAACACTGCTGGCTGTGGTGGCATCAATGCGTTAGTGGGTGATGTTCTGCCTCAGGCAGATGCTTCCAAGGCGCCGGGCTATAATCGCAACATACTCAGCTCGCCCGTGGGCAGCTCGAAGGCCTCGTCGAATCATTCAACTTCGCCGCCCATCGGCAATGCAGCAGCAGCGAACCCAATACAACACCAGACGCCGCAACAGCAGCAGCAGCAGCAATCCCAGAATAGCCAGCAGCAGCAAAGTGTGCAGCAGGCGCTTAATATAATCACCAGTGGTGCTGCAGTCGTTGGTGTTGGCAACAACAACAACCCAGCAGCAGCCAGATCCCCACTTGTTGTCACAGAGGCTGGTGGCAATGGTGTCGTCGCCACATCGGTGGGAGTAGTGTCGGTCAATGGGGGCACACAGGGACATGCCGATGGACACAGTTCGGCACCACTCGCCCACTCGCCGGGTGTCATCAAGCCACCATCGGCCCCGATACAACGACCGACGCTGCCCATGCAGATAAACGCACCGCCGGAATCGATATCAGCAATATCGGCGAATGCAGCCATGATCGATCGCCAGGTGCAGGACTTGCAGCGTATGCAGCGTCTCTATGACAAGGGACAGCCGCTCAACTATCCCATGGAGCCAACAACGCCCTATATGGTGGATGGCATGATGCGTCTGAATCCACGATCCTCGGTATTTGCCCAGGGCAACAACAATAAGGCACAGCAGCAACAGCCGCCGAGTGGCGGGGTTGTTGGTAATCAGGCACAGGTACAACAACCGTCGAATATGTTTGCCAATCCGGCAAGACAAGCGCCTGGCGCACGTCTCCAGCCGGTCGGTGGGGGAGGCGGTGGTGTGGCCCCGGCTCGCTGGTATGGTGGCTCCTTAGAGTATCCACCGTACAGTGGGCGTGACATGCATCTGCATCTGGAGAATGGCGGCGGACCAATGGCCGGTTTGAGCTCACCATCTGCCATGTCACCCAATCATGATGACATACGCAAGATGCCGCGACCCATCGGTACCGAACGCGCTGCCTCCTGGAAATACAATAACTACAATGTGGCCAACTCGGCGCCCAGCATGGATGATACCTTAACAAGCGCACTGCCGCACTGGGCGCATGAGCCCAAGGCACAGCCGCCTGGCCTCCAGCAGCAGCAACAGCAACAACAGCAGCCCCAACAGCCGCCCAATTGGCTAAAGCAACACTACAGGCCATACAACAACGGACCCTATCCGCAGCAGCAGCACGAGCCAATGAATGTGAGTTGTGATTCTCATTTGTGTCTATAATTGTGGGTATTATTTTGGAATTGTTTACAGATGCCAATGGACTATCATAATATGCAGCAGCAGCCGCCACCGCAGCAGCAGCTTGTTAATTTGACGCCATCCTCGTATATCTTTCAGCATTTTATGGGCGCGGAGGAGGTCTGGGAACATGAGAAACACGTGAGTTGTGCTTGCGTTTTTTCAAATCTAATTAATTTGATAAACATTACAATAATGTGGTTTGTATTTAGCAGCAATCCTGGACAAATTACTCCAACTGGTCAAACTGATGCGCCAGCGCACAACAAGCAGCAGCCGCCAACGAATACAGGAGATCAGCCTGGCAAACGGCTGAAGATTAGATAGATCTAAATTGATTGATCTAATTGAAACGAACCAGCTAAGACGACCGACCACATCTCGAAAAACAAAAGGAACAAAAACCGACAGAGATATGAAAATGCCAATTAAATCAATTGTTTTTCAAATTTTTCTATGCAGCTGTACGCACAACACACACACACACATATATACATACACATACACCACACTCACAAGTCCACATGCAGATATCATTCATCGACAACCCAACAACATTTTTAGCTGCAGCGAAACAAAGATCTTTGGTCTTATTCATAATTAGTTAACAATTTAAGTATTCTTTACCTTGGGCAACTATTTAAATTGACAGGTCACTTGAAATTTGGCATAGAAAGAAGCCTGCACCAGGAGCAACACACGTACACATAGACACTCGCACACACACACACACTCGCGCACACACACACATGCAAGCCAGACAGATAAATCGTGGAAAAATGATATATTATTTAATTTAAATGTAATTTAAATAATTTGATATTCCTTGAAGTAAAAAATATAAAACTTATATTATTTCGTGTGATCAAAACGAAAGTAAAATCGAAGAAACAAAAAGAATTCAGATAAAGAAACACACTTTTATTGTTAAGCTTAGAACTCAGTCTAATTGAATGAAGAAGAAAATCACGCAAAATTCAAATCAAATTAGCGAAAACTTACATACATAAAAACCACCACACACAAGAAAAAGCGAAGAAACACTAAAACAGATTAAATATATATAAATATATTCATATTTAATGTTAATTAATAAAATGCAAACAACATGAATTGTGAATTCTGTAATCTAGGCGCGAACTTTCTCTACTTTTCCCCAAGACACACGGCTTGTGCGCTCGTCCTTCGTTGATGCAACAGGTGGACAGGTGGAAGAACGGGCAATCCGAAATTCAAGTTAGAACGGAAAAAAATCTAATACGATGACGAAAGAATGCCAGCTTTGGCAAAAAAATAACAAGACAAGAAGAGCAACAAGCAACAACCAGAAGAATATTACTTAAATACTACAACTATTTCTACTTATACCATGCATAAGCAAGAAACATTAGCCACAATAACTGTTAATACATTTGCGAAAAATCTACGAAAAATAATGCGAGAACACATTACAAATTACATAGGTATTTTTAGCTAAGAACAAATGACATACACAAAAAACAACACACAAAAACATTTAAAATGCAGAAAACTTTTTTATTTTGATTGTTTAATTTTGCATTGTAATTTTGACAGGTTTTTGGTTCTCTGTCGACAACTTGCATAGGGAAAGGATACTAAAAATGTAGCTAGTAGAAATTTAAATTTGCTTAATTGACTTGAAGTAAGATGACTATAAACACACGCACCTACCCATACACACACAAACACACACACACACATGCAAATACACATAATAAGGAAGATTAACAATTTAATACTCCACTTAAGGAAAAAGAAAAAATTACACTTCGAATGCATAGACGATGTGAAAACGTTAAAGATTTAAACGGCTTGCCAACTTTTAATGCTTATCCGACACAACGCTTAGAGGAGGTCTTTAGAGATAGAGCACAACAATACACATACTTACATATAGCGTATATATAGAACGTGTTTTCCACAAATACAAAACTATACAATACCAACAAAACAAACACTATATGTAAAAACACTTGATAAACAAAAGAACTTCAACTTGATGATAAACAACACGCTGCGAGCTTCGGAATTAGTAGCGTGTGGCAGAAATTGCTTTGTACAATGAAAAGAGAATATACTAAAAACAAAAACAAAAACATATAAATATAATATATATATATGCATGTGTGCATGCCTACTCTTGCATAACTACAACAAAATGAAATGAAATTAAAGCATAACTAATCTAAGAGAAATACAAAAAACCAATTGATTCCTTTTTTTTTTTGGCCTGTTTGGGTTTGTTTCAAACATTGTTTTAGCTGCAAGCAAATTATGTAATGAAAGCGAAAAAAATCATTTAAAACTTGTCACACAACTACACACAAACAAACACACACACGTGCATACCCATACATACACACCGGACGGATCATATAAACAAAGCAAAACAAAAGAAAGCAGAAGATAGCAAATAAAAAACCACAAGTAAAAAATGCTGCTTTTGCAGCAACAGCCGTTATTAAGATCCCTTATCGACAAAAGCATAATAATTAAATAGAATTTTTTTCAAGCGAAAAAATGAAAATTCGTAGATTTATTAATTTAAAAATTAAAATACACAAAAAGTACTTCAAATATGAATGCGGAATATATATGCGGAAAGCAAAACAAAACAAAAAAACATAAACTAAACAAATAATGAAAGCAAAATAAAAAGAAAAAAAAAAAACGAAAACAAAAAACCTACATACATATATGATATACATACATACTATACGGATTATTATTACTCTTATAATTATTATTGTATTGAAGGAAAAATATAAGAACATTAAACAGCATAAATAAAAAGAAATACAAAAAAAAGATACGCTTAATTTTTGTGACCATTTATTAAGACTTTGGGAAATTAAGAAACAATTTGATTGCTCATTAAACAAAGGGCTCAATCGTGAACTCGACGACGGAGCAGGGCGTGGTCAATTCGAATGCCTGCAGCACACTGGGATGCAGGACACCGATCCTGCCAATGACAGACGTGTTCAACATGATGTTGGCGCAACGACCCGGAAAATAGCTCGGATCTGTTGTGGAAGACGAAACAAGGATATGAATTACAATGGTTAACTCTGCACAGATCAATTGCGAAGCTCACCTTCCGTTGCCTGAAGATAGTAGCCCTTTTCAGACGTGCCCGTTTTCCAGGACACCGATAGTAATTGCATGACACGATCCAACAGACCATGCACCACCTCAAATCCGGCGCTCTTGTTGCAATTGATCGCACACAGACGTCGCTCATTGCGAGCGCCCACCTCTGAGTTCTCATCGACAACAACCACATCGGTAATCTCGAAGAGCTTCAGGGGCAGTGGCATCTTGCGATTGGCCACCAGTGTCTTCAACAGACCGGACACCAGCGTTGTGCGCACCACCTGAAACTCCAAGGTCTTCGGATTGCCAATATGCACTGCTGGCAGCGATTCAATCTCTTTGTTCAGCTTGCGCGCAATATCATCGCGTGAGCATAGCGTAAAGGTCAGAGCCTCAGTGAATCCGGCCTGGGCCACCTGTTCCCGTAATTGTTCGGTCAGTTTGTTCAGGGGAAACTGCTTGGCGATTTGCATGAAAGCTGGCAATGATTTCTTAATGTTGTTGTAGCCGAATGCAATCGCAATATCCTCATAAATATCACACGCATGTATTACATCGTGCCGAGTCGGAGGAATCTTCACGGTCAACGCATCTCCGTCCTTGGCATCCACTTTCGCCTCTAAATACATGCGGGTCAGCATATCGGCCAGTTTGTCTGCTGACTCATTGATCCCAATGTAGGCATTGGCTCGTTTCACCGACACGCGCTCCTCACGTACCGCCAGCTCTGGATAGGAGACGGTGGTGCCATCCGGTTGTACCACATTGCATGACTCCACCGTAAACTTCTGAGCACAATGCTGAGAGAAGAGGCAAACGATGGTGTCCAGGACCACCTTTGCCTTTGTCAGATCGGTGGCAGTGCATTCGATGAACACATTCTTCGTACCCAACGAGATCTTCGAGTGATCCCCATTAATAATGGGTGGCAGTGAGAGCACCACACGATTGGCATCATAGATCACCGGATAGACTGGCGAATCGCTTATGATGGGCAAATATTGTTTAAGCTGAGCGTGCGTCGCATAAAACTCCATCAGCTGCAGTCCGTTCAACTGTTGGGTCTGGTTGAGGGGCGCAAATTTGATTTGTTCCGGTGGCAGGGCCTCATAGCTGAATGGTCCCTGGATGGTGTCCAAATCGTGGGTGCCAATAGCGACCAACGTTCGCTTGCGACAAATGTTCTGATGCAGTTTGTCCTGCAGATCGATGAAGCTGTTGTATGAGTCCGGCGTAAAGCTCACATTACGCAGCACGGCAGCCACAGCGAACGGTCGAATCTGTGCTGTGGATGCGGCAATTTTCAGCACTTGACGCTCCACTGGATCCACAAGCTCAAATTTCGGTGGCTTCACTCTGGAAACAAGATCAGGATTATTTAAGTAACCATTTAAATTTCTTGCAATTTGGTGCAGTGTACTTACTTGCCCTGGAAGACTCGCAGAGCGGTGACCAGACCCTCCAGACACAGCAAATCATAGCGATTGGCTGGTATATCGATCCTGTAGATGATCTCCTCGCTGGCATTCTCTGCAGCTGCCACATCGCCCTGTTCTTTCGTCATCATTTGCTTCTCTGTTGTCTGTGTGATGCATGGTGCAATTAATGAAGGTACCTGCTCGTCACCATTCCCAAGCATCCACTTACCACTTCATCCAGCTCCAGCCCAAAGGCAAAGCATAGTTTCTGAAACTCGTCATCGGCTGTTGAAAAGGGGTAAACATTTCAGATTTGCAGTTCCACGTGGAAGTCGGCATTGCTGTTCAACTTACTGTACTTTTCGCCGAGCGCATCGAAGAGCAGATCACGTTTAACTCCAATTGTGGGCATACCGCTGGTTTACTAAGCTTACTAAGCGCTCCTTAGTTAAAATTATGCTAAAATTTAATTTTAAGAAATAATTTAAGTCTCTTTCTTGTAGCTTGTTTAGAGTGTGTACACACTTAAAATGTTATGTGCGGAAATGTTATTTAACATAACAGCGGCAATAAATTGGCATTCGCCGGCTCATTGCAAATTAAACTAATTACTATAAATATGTTCAGCTGGTTGATAAAACATAATAAAATAAAATACATACAATAAAAAATAAACAGTTGTTTAAGAGGAAACTGCTAGGATATCAAAGCGGCTGACGACTGAACTTGAATTTAGCAGTGACTATATACCGTAATGCAACGTACCATTGATATCGTTTACGATATTGGTGTTCATTGCTATCAACAGTATTTTTCGAAATACTGTTAAGTAAATACTAACTTTAAATTTACAAATAGTCGAATTGTTGTGGTCAAATAAAAACAAACGCATGTTTTTTATATCATTATTTGCGTAGCTTTTACGCCACATGCTACCGTTTTAAGTGCACTTCTGTTTCAAGTTAAAGTTTCTATGCTCAGAAAAAATGCCACACACTGTGTGTTATGTGTGTGTATGTAAGTGTTATTTTTGTTGCTTGTACGGATTCCAAATCATCGGAAAAAAGCGTGCGCTTGAGGCAGCTGTTGTCGCCTGTCGCTGCCTTTCCAAAATGCTCACATACTAAAAAAAATAATCGGAAGTAAAGAGAGTTTACCTTTTTTTAATCCATATTTTTTTTTAATTTTTGTTAAGAAATGTGCCCTAATAAGCAGTAAAAACGAGGTGTTTAGATCGCAAGCAGACCACGCACTACTCCAACTTCGGTCATCTTCGAGCCAGCTTAAGCAATTAAGCATGCAACGCGACGGACAACGAATAACGAGCGAAGGCGACGATCGACGCTCGACCTCCTTGGCAGACGCGCGTCAGACGGCACATAAAAACTATAAAAAAAACTTATGCTGCAAAGAAAACACCAAAAAAGCATTGAACGCGTGTGGCCAAAAACTTAATGAAGCGTTAAAAAATCAACTTGTGTTTCCAAAGAGGAAAAAAAAACTGCGCTCCACTTTAAACAGTTATTATAGCTGCGCATTGGTTGACATTAAACAAAGTATTTCAGGGTGTTCTTTTAACACGACTGCGAATTATCTTCAGGGCAAAGCAATGACAAAAATAACAGCATTTATATTCTATTATATTCCATTCTATTCTATTCTATTTATATAAAATGAAACTGTTTCATTCGGAATTTAAATTCGTAACACATTCAAAAATGAATTTTTTTTAATTTTTTAAACGGCCTTGGCGAATTTAAAGATCCAAGCCACAATTTTGGATACACTTCTGCCCAATTAAGTCCTTGTTTGATATGAAATAAATGTGTATTTTATTTAGGGATCAGTAAGGCTTTTTGTATGGCTGAGTACAATCATCTATTGTAGGTGATCTATTTCGCTCATAAATATGTATTAAATTGGTCAGACCAGTTAATATTTTGGGCAGGGCCCCAAAGGAATAATCAATTTAAAAACGCCTTCAACTCTGCTCGCTGTTGCATTTTTCATAAGCATGTCCTTGTGCTGCTGCATTGTGTTTGTTTGTTCAACCCTTGAAGAGATTGATTATTGTTTATATTTGTGTGCCTCTGTTGTAGTTGTATATGCATGTGAATGTGAATGCATTGCAAACATACGCATCGCATCGCATATTGTGGCATGCGGCCAGGACGACTCCAGGGCCGACGTCGACTTCGACGCCGACGCATCCATTTGAATTGGGGCAATTAAAGTGTGGTCCAACTCACGGCTGAATAACTCTATAAACACGTGATAGATAAAAGACCTGCTGGACTTGCCAGCGAGTTTATCCTGTGCTTCTCTACGTATTTATTTTTCCTCTTTCATCCCAACACAACAATGGCAATTAACATTAACCCCTTCGACCTGGGTTCGAGGCAGCGAGGGCGTTAATTCAGACACGAGTTCTTGGTCAATTTATCAAATAATGCGACCGTTTTCCTGGAAAACGAAATAAAGTGATTATCAAGGTATTCGGTATTGAAGCAATATAAACCCGAACATTTTTCATCTTTGGGATAGTCCTGGCATTGATTTTTCTTCAGCGTCGGCTCATTCGTTTGTAATTATGCTAAATATTGATTTTATATTCATTATCATAATGAAACCAGGCTATATGTAGAAGCGAGTGAATTATTCGAATAAGTACAAATTTGATTTCTTTTGCAATCAAAACAGAGGCTTCCCTACTTTTTTTTTTGTATTTAAAATATTGAGTGCCTAAATTTTATTTGCTTTGGCTCCATTAGATAATTACTTTGATTGCAGACAGCAGAAGTGAATCTAACAGACTAAAATAAATATATTCTTGTGAGAAAAACAATTTCTATATTTTTATTCATAGGTGAATGCTTTGTAAAATCTCCAAAATCCTTTGTTCTCATGACAAATACCGCAAATGGATTGCCCTAATTGCTAACTAGTTAGTTTTTCACACGTTTGCTCTAGTTCCAATTATGTGGCACGCCTCTTCCGGTTCAACCGGTTCAAAATGGCAAAGACATGAATATCAGATCTATTCATCATGTTGTTGATAGGATGGGAACTTGTAGCTGTGTTTTTCTCTCTTTGTTGGCAAACTCTCAATCTTATTACCTGGCCACAACACTTGCCAACTGACCTGCTGTTGTGTGGTCAGATTCATTAGAAGCTATCTATATACATACATGTAAGCATTATGCGATATCGCAGTAATCGTATATGCTGTTGAATATATCACTTTTCATAAAATGCAATTGTCACCTCGGGGACCTCCATGAACAGAAAACCGTCAACGAGGTTGCTGCCAGAAAATGCTTCTGTCTGCATGCGATTTGAGAATTAGAGAGTGAGAGAGGGAGGGGGAGGGGCAGTGGAATGCCTTCATCAAATTGATTTATAGTCACCCGACTCGTTGAGAGTGCAAGTGCAAGTGAAGGCTTATCTGATCAGCAATTTTTCAATTTCACTAGTTGATGCTGATGTGGATGTTGAGAAATGACCCAGCATCGATATCAGTTACAATTTACATTTTCAGCCAAAAGGTAAACATATCAATTACCAACAATCGAGCCCCGTTGACAGAGATGCTCAACTACAACATACCTAGATAGATACTTGTTTATACATGTATGTGTGCATTGATATATGTTGTACTACTGACTACTGGATTGCTTCCTGGAAAGTCATTTCTCACACTGGGCATTTGGGATTTGTTTGTGTTTCATTTCAATTTCAATTTCTTTTGTCTTGTACCCCGACCACGACACCGACTCTGACTCGGATCGAAGTGCAGATCTAGTCTCAAGTGTCGCTCTGAAAAGTGTTGCTACTTTCGACTTCTGGCTAAGTGTTTTTACGCAGACAGACAGACTAACAGACAGTTGGACAGAGCAGACCCTTCAGGTGGCAACAACTAACAGCACCTATGGGAAATTATATGAATTATATTAAACTGATTCCAGCAGGGACAAACAAAAATCCTTGAAACCGTTTGAAAGTTTCGCTTTTTTTCTTCTTCTTTGGGTGCCGTCGCGACGCATCTCAGCAGACTTATCCCCTGTACCCCCTGTAAATGAAAGAAAAGGCGTATTAGTTTGCATACAATTCATTCAAATGTTGTTGTCCTAATGGGTCCTAATGTACACATAAATATAAATATAATTTTTTGTTTGTAATTTTCCATACTACAAAAATACAAAAATATACAAAATAATATCTAAAATTATGCAAAGATATAGTAATGAGTCTTGGACTTGAGCTTGGATGCAGGGCATTCTGTAGTTGAGCTCACCCAACTATAGCATTTTAACTTGTCTTTAACTGCGATTGTTACCCTAATTTTTAGTCGTCTTCAAAAAATGAAACGGTCCGATCGCTGATCCAACCACGCGTTGGATCTCCACGTAATGGCACAATCAGCTAAAAAAAATAGCTCTATAGCCATATATATACATATATACAAATGCGCATACATATATATTTGTATATATGTATGTGGCTGCGGCGCACGCGTGTCATTCTGGGCAGCAATCAAAGTGATATGAAAATTGCGTTTGGGTTCAACAGGTTCGTTGTTTGCCTAAAGGTTAAACGTGCGAATTTCACCGATGGCCGAAAGACTGAGGCTCCAGGCCCAGGGCCTTTATTTTTCTTATTTTTTTTTGATCAGCGGTCGATCAATGAGAATGAGAATATGCGAAATGCGAATGCGAATAAGCCACGATTTCGCTTTTCGCTGTTAAACGTAATCGTCTGACTTTTTTTGAGCCACTGCTCCTGCTCCTGCTCCTACTGCTGCTCCTGCTCCAGCTCCTACTGCTGCCCATCATTGACCGACGCGTACCGTACGCGAATTTAGTGCTTGCTTTGATATATATACAGCTAAAGCTACAGCTACAGCTAAAGCTAATTAAATGTAATTTGGTACTTCCTTTTCAGCCGAAATAATACATATAAATAGTATCTTTAGTTTACATTTTATTCTCGCTCTTCTCTCCAGGCAAGGCCCTGGTCTCATTATTATACATTTTCGTTTTCTTTCAGCGCTGGGCTGAGACTTAAGGTCACTTCAATTCCAAATATCTACATACATGTATGTATGCAATGGTGTACGCATATATACTTGCATATACATATATATATATATATATATATATATACTTGCATGCCCCAGACGTAAGTTCAATGGAATTCGCTCTCGTACTCGCACTTCAAATGCAACAATGCAACAATTGCTATAGGAAGAGTACCTCAAGAACTATTTTAGAGGAGGAGCAGCGAAACCGAAACCGAAACTGAAACTTGTTAATTGTTTTGCGCTCGAGCAGCGCCGGCCGATGGACGAGGAAGGAGCGTGCACTTCAGTTTCCAGCGAAGAAACACTTTCCATTCAAGCCCAATAAACGACCCATTGTGAAAATACAAAAAAATACCGCCGGCCCATTCATAAAAGCACCCAAACAGGGGCACCGCGTTCCCTGTCTGAATCTGCAATTGTTGCTCTAACCGCCAGCCGCCGCAAATTAGACGCTCAATTACTCTGCACAAATTCCAGAGTAATTTCATAGCATTTTCAAGTAAGAAGAACCAGAGCATGGTCTAGCACCAGGTACTGTACACTCAGAAAAACATATGTCCTAGTCAAATTAGGAATAAGGGTTAAGTAAAGAATACAAATTGTGAATTCTAGTTTATTTAATGAATTGTGTAGAAATTAACTGAAGATAAAGAAACAGGGTATTATAATTTTCTACTCAGTTTTAAATATATCTTGATGAACTTAAGCTAACCAAGAATTTTTTGGCTTACCAAAATATCCAAATGATGCTGTAGAACATTTGTAGAAAATATGATCAACATCTGACACTTTGATTTACCAAGAAATTCAAACGAAGCTCCCAACCTTGGGAGAAGAAATGATCAACATTAGACATCTAATTCATATATCTTTTAAAACAATGTTTTTTTTTAATGTAATCTTCGGCGTGCCGAAGATAGCCTTTCTTTCTCCTTAATTTCATCAAATACGTTTATCGTAGATACTGAATTTCCTTCTATGATCTAAGGCATATTTTCTCAGAGTGTCGCTGTTGCGTCAATACGAAAGTGAATCTTGACCACGTGGTTCAGTTTTCTTTGATTGTAACCCTTCGCTTAGACGATCATTTCTCATAATTTATCCTGAAGCCACATCCTTCCGTAAAATATTCTCACACTTGACCCGCTGTGTGTCGGATACGCCCGCCAAGGATCGGAAGTTGTTCCTGTGCACCAGCATCATCATCATCATCATCCTAGTCGCATTGTTATTGTTGTTGTTGTTCTTGTTGTTTTTGGTGTTGTTCACGAAATGTTGTTGCTCAACAAGCGAGGAGAAAATCTTATTAAAAATTGTTATTTCTTTCGTGGCCCTTTTTTCTCTTGTTATTTCTTATATTTTGTTTTTTAGTGTGCGTTTTTATTGCTTTAATCATTTTTATTTTGTGCGGCTTCCGTGCCACCTGTTATGCTTGTCGAAGATGTAGCAGCTACAACAGCAGCAGCAGCAGCAGCCAGAGGTCCTCGGATCCTTGAGGTCTTTTTGATTTTTCTCAAGTGATTGCGTAGTTTTCATCTTTTGTGTGCGCTTCTTGTTGTATTTCTCACTGTTTCAAATTTGAATTGATCATTGCGCCTTGATCTGGGTAAGGGTAACGTGGGATCGCCTGGACACAGTCCCCAGTCCTTCGCCTATCAAAATAGTAATCATAATTTGTCGATTATAATGCTTACTTCCGATTCCGATTTCCAATTTCAACTCAAGAGTTGATGCACAGCCATGAAATTTATGTCTAAACGCCTAGGACAAATTGTGCATACAAGATGAATGCTAACGAATTAGTCAAAGTTGTTTTGAGTGGGATTAAGGTCATTGGTACGGCGCCAAGCAGTTGCCAAAGATCACCAAAGATAGCCATCAAATGTTGCCAAAACAAATACCCAAACGGGCTTCAAAGTCGAGCCGTGCGACAAAAACTGTTACGCTTCGCTCTGATCCCATCAGATTCAGATATGAATGTATATTGTATGCCGGCAATTGTGATAACCATCAGTATGCAATCTATAACAACAGGCTGGCTGGCTAACTGGCTGGCTGGCTGACTGGTGGTTGCCTGCAGGCGTGCCCAAACAATGACACAGTGGGCGCTGCATTGACCTGGCCAAAGGACAACGAGCAGCAGCAGCACAATATATATATATATATATATATCTATTTTTTTTTTTTGCCTACCCTCAGCTGAGAGTGTGTATAATCTAGTTTTAATTTTCATGGGAATTAACCCATGCCATTTGCAACATTTTTTCTTATTTGTGTAAGCAATATGCAATTTATGTATATATGTAAAAAAAAAAAATGTTCAACAGACTGCCACTGAACTGAGCTATTTGCTTTGATTTTCACTTGACTTTTTGCGCTCGAGCGCTGTTTGATTGGAGTTTACATATCATATTTTTTTGCTGTTTGCTACCCCCGTCAATATTTGCAAAGGCAGCAGTCAAACAGTTGGCGAACAATGTACGTCTCGGCAGCTGATTTCACTTTGGATTTACATATTTCATTTGGCTTTTAATGAATTTTCAATTTGACAATTGGCAAAATGCCGCACACGAACGCTTTGGGGCCACCCACCTGAAACCCGTGTATGTGTGTGTGTTGAGGGGATCGCATGTGGCAGTCCTGCTTCCGATTGACTTTCGCTCATTGCATTCCTCTCGATCAGTTGAAATCGTCTGAGTCGGCACAGTGTTAAATGCTAATAAATATAAATTTACGTTAAAAAAATAACTAGGCTACGGACTGCCGAAAGTGATCGCCGCTCTTTCGGAGTCTGGACAACACTTTCACGGCCTAGAGCGACTGGCTAATGGTAGTCGTTGACATGCGCCTACTTTTATTCATGATTGGCGTCTCTACAGCTCCTACACGTTTCCCATCAGTAAACTTCAAAAGCACTGGGCATATTGAGTTTATGCTTAACTTTAAAACTTTGTGGCATATAAGTGTAAGAAATGTATTAAAATAAATTTATTTATGTTGCATAAATAATTTTTTAGATCTCTTGAGAGGTTTAGAACAGAATTTTAGTGGATATCTGAAATATATTTCGGGGTTAACAGATTGCAATTTGAATTCTTCGATATTGGATGATAAAATTAAACATAATTAACAAATATGCATATTTTGTGTATGTTAAAAAATATAATTATTTAATTAATCAGATTTAGTTTATTCTATCATCAGACCGCTTCAGTTGAGCTGTCGTAACTTATTTAAACTACATTTCTTAATAAATAGACTATAAATCTTGGAAAATTTGTATATTAAATTAAAGCTTTGCAGACTCTTATGAGAGCATTAAAGCTTCGAAAAAATAATTTCGATTTCTTGTTAACAGTTTTTGGCATGCGCTTCTGGAAGCTGCTGTACATCAGATCCACATCCACATCCACATGACAGCGGACCAGAAACCGAGCTTCAGACACAAGTTGCCCTTATGCGTATTGACACGAAAAGTATGACCCGTTAACCAATGGATTGATGTGAATGTGTGTATATTGAGGTATATGCCGCATTCATTGTTCATATTTAACCGGCTATAAGTGGCTGCAGTTTTGGGATCACTCGTTAAGTGACAGGCACGCAAGGCGCCTCTGAGCATGGGAAGGAACTGCATGAAGATGACTCTCTGCATAGCTAACCCTTTTCACCCGCTCTCCCTATCTCTCTCTCTCTCTCTCTCTCACGCTCTCTCTTTCAGCACGTGTGCCCTTTTACATTATGTTTGTTGTTGTTGTAGTTGTTGCGCTTGTTAATTTTATTGTTGTGAGTTGTCAATGTGCATAAAATTCAAATCGAAATGCAAGCGTTTAGTTGGCGGATGCCTCAACATCAGCCAGGATCGATAAGCATTAACTTAAGCTAACCAGAGAGAGGGTTTCTCCTGCATCTGCTTCTTCTTTCGATACGATCGTTGGTTGTTCGTCTCAGCTGCAGGTGTAACCAAAGGCGTCACATGCACAACTGTCACTTGTGTGCACATCGCGCGTTCTTGCAACCGAAGCCGATGCAATGTACTCGTAAATTGCACTTGCAACAGGACACGCAGGGGTTGTTTTTGTCCTGCCTGACTGCCTGTCTTTTTTTGGCCAATAAATTTGTTGTGCTGCTCTCGGTGCGGTTTGTTGTGTGACATTTTTATCTAATTGACAACGTTTTATTGCCGCTTGTAGATGCGTTATCCAAGATAACCCTAGGGTTGCGCAAATATTCAAAAGCATCTTGCAACTTGGGGCGTGCTACTGCGGCCCACACATCGGCAAGCTGCGGCTGCGGCAGCGGCAGCATAAAGAGATTTTTTATATCAATATGATTTCCAACGAATCATTGCCGTATTTCAGGCGAGGAGGGCGTTGCCTAGGATTCTGACTCGACCACCATCGGCGCCTAAAAATGCTATCTCATGCTCGGGGTATAACTAAGATGCCTGTGCCTATACTAATTGTTAGCGCTAAAATGTTAGCCTAACTATTCGAGTTAGTTAGCGCCGGGCACGCTTATTAGGTATGCCCAAGAGCTGAGTGTACCAAGCGTGTCCCTGACGCTTGTCTAACAAGCAGGCGCCGAGTGTATCGAACCCTCACGAGCATATCAATTGGAAAATTTCGCCAGCTTGTTATAAACAAGATTTTTCATTGCGATATATAATTGTTGGGCATTGGTCATCGCAAGCATGCCGAATTGCCAGTCGGCGGCGGATTTGTAAAGGTGTGGCCAGCAGGTAGAGTTTTGGGCCATGAGGCATGAGTTTGCCTAGCGGCTCAGTCTTTTGGTCTTGTGTCCCAGCGATGATTTAGATAAGATGCTTCTGCTCTTTGGCTGCCGGCCAGTTTGGTGCTGACAAATCATTGTTGGCAATCTTTGTGGGTACTTATGTTTGGATATTTGCAAATTTAGCAGCACTTGATGGTTAACCTAATCCGGTTATAGGTTTTGTTTGCATTTCCGCCCCTGTTCCGGACGCCAACCCTCAGCCCTCAACCCCATAATCATCTTGTTAACGGCTTTAGATTGCCACCGATAGGCGCCAGCGCCTCTTCTTCTTCTTCTATTTTGCCTTTTTTCGCCAGCGCCATTTTGCACTTGAAACCGAAGACTGAAGCTGAAGCTGATGCTGAAGCTCAACAAAAATGTGCAGTGAATTCCAACACAAGGGCAGGCAACACAATTCACCACCGATTGCCATTGGCTGTTGGCCGAGGACGGCACGTGCTGCCAACTGGGCCGAGGTAAGTAGTCCGAGGAGGTAAGCAAGGCAACTTGTTTACCTGATTCCCTTGTACCCCCGACCATGTTTTACCTGCGTTTGCGTGGTGGGTTTTTCTGCTTCGCGTATAAATAGCGCTGCCAGGATGCGCCTTCAGTCAGAAACTCGCCAGCAACCACAGCGAACGGTTTAAGTTTTTATATTGCAGTGAATAATAATAAATAAATATTCAATCGACATGTCGTCCAGTGAGATATATCGCTACTATTACAAGACCTCCGAGGATTTGCAGGGCTTCAAGGCTGGCGCAACGGAGCCATATTTTAATCCCATGGCTGCCTATAATCCGGCTGTTACACACTATCAGTTCAATTGCAACTCGTTGGCCAACTCCAGCAATTATCTATCGGCCAATGGCTTCATCAGTTTCGAGCAGGCCAGCTCCGATGGTTGGATCACCTCATCGCCGTCCAGCCATCGTTCCGAGAGCCCCGAGTATGTTGATCTCAATACCATCTACAACAATGGCTGCAACGTCTTGCCACAAGCCCAGCAGTTTCCCTTGACTCTGGAGCAGGCAGCACCAGTTGCTATAGGCGCAGCAGCACCACAGCCCACTTTGGAAATCATGGGCTCACCTAATGTAGGCACTTGCAAGACGTTGCCAGCAGCAGCAGCATTAGCTTCAACGGTGAAGCCCAAGCGAAGCTATACCCGCAAGAATCAGCAAGTGGCAGCCACTGAAACGAACGCCTCAACACACACAGTCGCGCCCACATCTCAGAGCAACAACAACAATCCCAATGTGCAACTTTATGGCGATGACTTCCAAAGCTTTGATTTCGACAATTCGGCTTTATTTGATGAGAGCGTCGAGGATGACGATGATATGATGCTCTTCGATGATGACTTCGATGGCGATGGCAACGAGGGCTCCTTCGAGCTGGGCGATGGTGATAGCGAGGATGCCTCCGCCAATCCAGATGCAACAGCCAGCGGTTCCGGCAAGAAGCGTCGCAACAAGCAAATCTCACCGGTGGTCAAACGTAAGCGTCGTCTGGCTGCCAACGCCCGGGAACGTCGTCGCATGCAAAATCTGAATACGGCCTTCGATCGACTGCGTCAGTATCTGCCCTGTCTGGGCAACGATCGACAGCTGTCCAAGCACGAGACCCTGCAGATGGCCCAGACCTACATCTCGGCTTTGGGTGATCTGCTGCGCTAGTTGGACGCTGCTACCCATCCATTTGCCAAATTTTGTACCTTCTCTGTATATATAGTATTAGTATATATATGTATGTTAAACTAGAGCCCAGTAGTAATTTATTGCCTAAGTATTGTGCTGTTTAATGTTTAGTTACCATCGAATAATAAGACTTGAAATAAAAATTAAAATATACAATTTGTTGTGTTTATTCTGCTTAGCTTGTAGATTATTGAAAATATGTGATGTGAGCGATCTTAATGGATTCGGTCGTAAAACTGATGACCTTGCAAGATTTCTGAAATAAATGTACTAAAATGTTATTGGCAATCAAAGTTTTATATATTTATCGAGGGGACATAAAAAATTTAATTTGCAATTGGTATCTACGAACCATTTGTTTAGGAATATTTACGCAATAAATTTTTTCCCAGAAGTTATGTTTAAAATATATACATATTCACATTCCATATTCAAAAATTAATCAGATTTCCTAATAAACACTGGTTTTCTAATTTTAAAATAATCTCATTAGGAGAAAAGGCTTTAAGCTTAAGGTTTTTTCCCTTTTTCTACAAAATTTATTGAAGTATATTCGACTGTAAAAATTACTAGATTTATCAAGAGTTGAATTGCATATCTCAACATTTCTACCAAATTATAGATATTTTAACTTGTAAAGCATCGATAGTCTGATTTAATTTTAATTTTCATATTTTGATGCAGTTACTTAAGGGGGTTCGAACAATGCCCGTTATGTAATCTTAAGCCAGTTATGAAGAGTGGCTTAAGTAATACCAGTTTTATATGTATGTGTGTAATCTTAAGCTCTTAGCTGTTGAGTTTGAGTTGTTTACATTTGAGGCAGCTTAGCTTATAAGCCTGGGCCCCCGTCTCATCTTTAGCAATCTGAAGTTCACTTAATGTCTTCACCTTTTGCGCCATTTCTTGGCGCTTCCTTGCCAGGCACCTCATTTATCGCAGTGCATCGATTCTCACACACAGCTTGGCGAGTCGGTCGCGCGTTCCTTTGCTTCGACTTTATTATGTGGAGCAAGGTGATCGATTTGGCGCTTCGCGATCAATTTGTAGACAGTTCGGGTGAAATTAGTCGCCGGCACTCGGCTACATATACACATACATATACACATACATATACACATACATATACTATATGCTGGCCCAAAACAAATACGCGAAAAGTGATCCCCACGAACAGTATTGTGCCGATAATTATACGGCACTGGGCAGCGGAGTGTGGCTGCCAAATTAAGTTAAGTGTGGGGCTGATCTGCTTTTAGCAGTCGCAGTTCAACTTCAAGTCCCAAAAAAAAGAAGAAAAAAAAAATATTGAGAGCGCCACTCACACAAATCGTTTAAAGCGAACATCGATTGATGATCGCTGTTGGCGGATAACCGACAAAGGCAACGGCTAAGACTAAGCTGGCTTAAGCTCTCGGCCAATTCATTGAGTCAGTCAGTCAGTCAGTCAGACAGGTCAGCGATTCAATCATTCGGTAGATACAAAACCAATTTGTTGATAGCTCGACGACTGACGATCCGCCACTGCCACTAAACAATCAAACAATGGCAATTTCGGGGGCGGCCATTTGGGGGCGCGGCAGGACATTGTTACGTGGGTAGTTTTGTTGTTTGTTGCTGTTTGTTTTATAAAATGATTTTCGGGCGTTGCCAAAAAAAAAAAAATAAAAATAAAAATAAAATAAAACAAAAGCTCGGACAATCAAAAGGAAATTCACATAATTAGTTATCCGGCGCGACTTCGACAGCGCTTCGTTAAATTGTTAATGACTTAATTTAGAGTTGGCGGTGCGGGCGTCTCCCTCGACAGTGGCAATTATGAAGGTAGCCCTACAATATCCTGTCGCAGTCGCAGTTGCAGTCACAGTTCCTTGGGCTCGGGTTCTCTTGTTAGCGACAATTTACGGCTTTGAACGCTTCCGCACAAAAGCGTCGCCGTCAATTTGTCAATTACACAAATTGTTTAGGTCTCGGCTCACCACGATACCACCACTACCAACAACAACAACAACAATAATAATAATCAACAACAAAAGATGCGTTTCGATTTCGGTTGCGTTTTGGGGACCTTTTCCTGCCAAGCTTTGTGCAACCGAGCTACGTTTGCCGATCTTGTGTGTGCAGCTGCACAGATTCGATCCAGCTTCCATCTTTGAGCAAAAGATGCAACTGATCTCGCCAATACAATTAGTTAGAATTCATGAATGGCAACTGGGAACTTGGAATGGGAATGGGAACTGATGTACGTGCAAGCGACCCCAGGCTGCTTTTGGCAACGCTGCCGCCGCCGCCGCCGCTGCTTGTTGCAACCACACATCGGCCAGCCAAAAGCAAAAGTTTCAGTCGGTGTTTTTAGTCCAGTCCCCCCGTAGTCGGAGTCTTGCATGTCTTTGTCAATTTATAGACAGCTTGCCTGAGCATTATTAACACGTATTATTATGCATTCGAGTTTTGGTTTTGGTTTTGGAGTTCCAGTTTCAGCTTAAGGGTACGTCGCCCTGTTGCATCCACATACACATATACACATACATGTATGTATTCTGTGGGTTTTTCTGTGTTTGCCGCTTCGGCAGCAGGTCGTAAAAGAATTAATGTACCTAAAATTTGTCATGTCGATAATTGGCGCGCTTCATTTTGAGGTTTTTTGGGTTTACTGACCAGGAGTCTGTTTAAGCAGTTACCAATTCGTATTATACGTGTATCTGTATCTGCGTTAAACAAGTTAATGAGCTTTAACACCATCAATTTGTCACTTCTTATTAGCGTCCCCATGGGGCATGGTATCGAATTGGCAGACCGCATAACAAGCCCACTGAATACTGACAGCTAATTGGGCTTTAACTTTGTTGCAATTGCAACACAATAAGTTATTCATTGCTCTGTCTAACTTGTCAAGTTCTGCTTAATCCTTAACACAGTTCTTTGCTTGCGGTCAATATGGTTAACATCATTGTGGTTGGATCATGGATCGTGGAGGCAATTCGAATATGTAAGAAAACTCTTAGATGCTGCTTATCAGTCTGTCTTGGGTTGCACTTGTAGGAAATTCATTTAATTATTTATATTCTTATTTTGCACAAAAATATTTTAAAAATATTTATTTTTTTCCGATTCAAAATTAATTTAAAATTTGGTTAAACTATTTGCCCCGAAAATACACCATCGGAACAAAAAAATCAAAACGTGGAAATCAAATGTAAATGTATCTGTGTTCAAGCTGGTATACGAGAATCTATATTCCAAATTGGAAATCTCTAAAATATGTTGGTTCATGTAAGGGAAAGATAGACGGACATGCCTAGATCGATTCGAATGTTGATCCTGATATAGAATTAATATACCTTATAGGCACGGAGATATATTAATTTTTAATATACTATCAAACCAGTAGCGTACCGTAAAAATCAATCAAAGCAATAAATCGGAACATTTAAATAGTATTTATTTTTGTATAGCTAAAGCACAAGTTCATAATTAGTTTAAATCATCTAAGACCTAGACAAATGTATTATTCATTTTAAACAATTGCGGTTCTGGACTTTTTTCTTAAATGCATTTTTTCCAATATTGTTGTTTTCTGAAATCATTTTCCTTGCTGCAATTTAAATGGGCCATTAAAAAACCAGACAAACCGCAACATTTTTTAAGGTTTTTCTATTTTTTCGTTGGGGTGCAGAAGTAGTTTTGGATTGAAGTGCGCATAGTTTCCGTTTCCGGCGGTTTATTTTGGCATTGTTGTGTGAACATTTTACGCTGATCCCTTAATTGTTGCACAATAATTGCTAATAATAATAATGCGGACCTCAAAAAAGAAATAAAGAAAAAAAAAAAAAAAAAACATAAAACATTTGGCTGATTGATGTGGTGCGTGGCTCAAACACGACTGAAACTGAATGCAACAAAACCTTAGCGGGACTCGCCTCCATTCGCGTATGCAGCGAGATCTGTGTGTGGGCCCATTTTGGTCTTTGTATAAGTCGGAGTCGACAGAGCCAACTGATTGCAATTATTAAGCCATAAAACGGGCTATGTTAAATGCCCAGTCTGTAATTAGCGACACCAAATCACGCCGGCCACGCCCCCGCCCGCAATGTGTGCGGCACGTAAAAATAACCCAGAGAAATGGCCAAAAGAAAGAAAGATACCTGGCTATGAGGAAAAGTCAAAGTCAAAACCAATTATAGATCGTCGTTTGTTTAAGGAAGTTTTGCCCAGCGAAGGAAGCAAACACTGCAGGCGATTTGTTAAGGATTCGGTACGCTCCTCATTCAGCCATCAATCAGTAGCTCCGATTACTGTTTGAACGTTGCAGGGGCAACAACACAGAACAGATTTAACCGTTACACGTTGACAAATAATTCGCACGGCCGATCGCTCTTGACTGGGCAACTCAATTAGCCACACAGACGCACCGCACACAGTTGACTGACTCTTGGCCCTCAAAACAAAACTGGCCAAGTAGGTGGCAGTCATCAAAGTCGAACTCAGCCTTCGCCGAGTATTCAGATTCGAGTATCTCACGCTGCATTCAAGGAACAACGCACAACGATCGACGATCGTCAGTGAAAGTGCATCAAAAATCAAAGTCGACTTTGAGGGCGAGGCATCAAATTTACGCAGCAAAAACGATAAGATGCTACCAAAGATGCAGAGGCAAGAAAAGCAACAAAAAACAGCTAACAATACATTAAACAAATATTTACTAAACAACGAGTCAGAAATGCTCTTTACAATATTTCTTACAGCACCCAATCTGGGCATGCATTAATTTTAACGGAAATAAACGTGTTTTATTCGAGCTAACAAAATATAAAGAATTGATGAAGATCTTTAAAATCTCGTATGCATTACAAAATTAGAGTATCCTCATGTTAGAGTATTTAAGTCCATATTCGAAAGCCCTAGCTGTATTTTTTTAACTGAAATTGCCACACGCAAGCCATCGCTTTGTCACGTTAAGATGATGAGCCGGGCTGCAAAGTGGCAAGCGGGCAGGCGGGTGGGGAAGAGGATGCCAGAGACAGGCGCATTCGGCGGAGTATTTTTGGTGCAGATTCTTCTCTGGTCTGTAATTTTGTATTCGCATTCGGGGGTCATTTGATACAGTTTTCCAGCTCATTTGCTTGTAATTGGGCACCGAAGGAGATTCGCGCAGGCTCCACACATAAAATCCTCTGTCCCGTTGTCTGCGTCGTGTCTGTCCCCAGCAGGCTGCCAACTTTAGCTCAGGTTGACGACTTTTCAAATTATCAGTTCAATTTTGGTACTTATATATTTATTAATCAGGATTTCGTGTGAAAAATGCGACCAGGGTGCGCTCATATTTTGTGTTTAAGCTCAGCTCAGCAGACAACAAACAAAAACAACAAGAACAACAATAACATGCCACAGCAACAGCAGCAAATTTAATGTCAACGACGTCGGTGGCTTTGGCATCACTTCGAATTTTGTCCATCGGCCACTTGTCTGGGCAATTTGTGCCCCTCTCAGCTTGTGAATTGTTGTTGTTGTTGTTCATTTTTTTCGTCCTTTTTTTTGATTTCACGTCCACCTGCAGGGCCTGTGCGACTTGTTCTGGTTTGTATGGACTGCGTGTGAATTTAATCCCTTGGCCCCAATTATTCAAGTAATTAAGTATTAATGTGCGAAATTTTATCACCTTTTGGGCAACGCTGCAAGTCGTGATTTTCCAGTCAATTTGTATACCTAAACGATCATTAATGTGGGGCTTCAGATCAGATTGAAAATCGCACGGGAACGTAATTACTATTGTACAGATCTTACCAGTTAAAGTGTGGTAACTGCAGTTTCACAAACTTATTTTATTTTTGGTACTCAAATCATTTTATCATATCACTTTAATGATTTATATACATAAGATCCTTTTAAAAAATAACATTGGAACGGTTTTTAAAAACAAATTCCAACATCAAGTTTTTTGCAAACTTGAACAACAACAATAGGCTATAATCTATGATCTATAATCTATCTATAATCACTGAAAGACTAAAGTTAAACTCTAACTTATGGCTTATAGACCGGGCAGATCAATTGTGCCGCCAAGGGTTAGCTGATCCAAGTGCAATTAGCAGATATGTATAATCCGTGTGATTCCATCCAACTAAAATGTCAATAACAATAAATACCTGGGCAATGCATGAGACTCGCCTCTGATGTGGACTTCGAAGGAAATCAAGATATGGACACGACAAGGTGATTATATATGAGGAGCAGCTCATAACTGTCAAAATCAGGCAATCAATTGATTGGCGCATTGATCGGCTTGGTAGCTAGGCAGCTAGCTAGCGAGGACCGCACAGGATCGCACTCGGTTCGCACAATATTTTAGAGGCGTGTTCCGGCTGTCAACATTTTATGTTGGTGGTCAGAAAGTCAACTTGTGGTCGCAACTGCAACAGCAGCCAGTAGATACTGATGCTGAGAACCGCGCGGGTGTTCCCACTGTGCGCAGGTCCTTGAGCTCACCGAATAGTCGAACAATAGCGCTCACAATTTCCCGCCCCGATGAGTCCTTTGTGCGTGCGCAGTACACACAAAGGCAACTACTTACAACACATTATGACACGAATTTGGAAATGAAAAGCGAAAACTCCTTGACCATTAGAATAGGCATTTTATTGCCCAACACAAGAGTCCTTCTGATTCATTGCTATTACTCTATTTTGTATTTTTTTTCTCTCTGCGGCGCGGCGTGTCCTTTGGCTCCTTTTGATGCTGGCTAACCGCTTTCAATTTGCGTGAACCAAATCCAATTTTATTGCTTAATTTTTTTATATTCTGCGGCGATTTTCTAATTGAATTGCGCGCTCTGTAAAATTTCACATTTGTTTCTTGGGGCCAAGTTCATTATTTATTTCTATATCTCATCATTCTAATGTAAATTAACTTTCTGTTGTTACTGGCTGCCTTAATATATTCTTCTTCTTTCTTTTTTTTGTTTGGGCCCGTTTTTGTAAATAGTCGTGGATTTTTTACGCCGCTGTGCTTGGTAATTTATTAATCGCAGCAATTTATTATATTCATTTTTGTTTGGTAAAAATGTTTATAAAAAATGATCTAGTCCCAAGAGAAAATTAAATCTGACCACTATGAGCACTAATATCGAAAATAGCTTTGTAAATTGTTTTTATTTGAAATTTGTAGACATTTTTTAAAATATTTTATTAAATGTTGCTTGTACCTGTAAAATATCATTAAGAATTTAGTAATATTTTTTGTTTATTGTTTGGTGACATCTTTTATAATTAAATAATGTCGTTCGCTGAATTTTGTATTTATTTTTATTAACTTTTTTTTATTACATCAATAATTAAAGCTGGCGAATGCCAAATTTTTACTTACATTTTTTACTAAATAAATTGTTGAATCGTTTTAAGTTTACAAGTTAAAACTTATCGCTTTGTTGTGTGTAATATGGCCTTATCGATATTGTTGTTGATTTAGAATGTCATTTCAATAATTAATCAATAATAATTATTAAGAATTTAATATGTTACAGTGCATTCGTTGAGTTTCGAAAAAAATAAATAGGAAAAGTGAATAAAATATACATTAATGTGTAGAAATATATATTTTGTATTGAAGTTATACCAATTAAATTCAGGTATACAATCGCCATTCTTCTATGGTTTTTTCCTCTCTTGCAACTAGTATAATGGGCAGCCCTATGCCGTTATCCCTATATTCGTGTCCCGACCAGCTGACGTTCGTTGGGCACACGTGTTCAGAGCCATGCGCGCGAGTTTGAGTCTCAATTTGGATTTGTAAACTGAGCCCAGGAGTCCCGAGAGTGGTTGACTGAGCTGCTGTGTATCTGTGTATCCTTGTTGGCATCACACCTACTCCACACTGTTGCACTCTACTCCAACCAAGCAACCCTTTACCATTTGTCTTGGCGCACTGCTGTCCAAGTCCTTTAAGCGGTTTATCCTGCTGTTGCTTTGCTGCTGCTGTTACTGTTGCTGTTCCTGTTGCCTTTTTCTTGGTCGCTCTTGCACACTCGTGCTTATCGGAAGTCAACAGTAACTGTTGAAGGGGGAACGGGAGCATACTGCTTCCTTGAAATTGTATAGTTGTAGTTGTAGTCGAACCGTAAAAAGAAACAGCTACAAAAAAAAAAAAAAAAATACTCACGAAGGAGAGGCACTGACAATGGCAAATGCTACCCAATTTTGAAGTCAAAGTAGCACCAGATGACGGCATGCGCCGTCCGTTTGTTCTGAGCGATCCTTGGGCAGCATATGTTGAATTTTGGCTTGAGTGTTGTTTCTATCTCGTTTTGACTACCGCTCGCTAGTGATAGTCCCTTTTCGCTGGCTTTCACTCGCACGCCACGCGGCAACAGCAGCAGCGACAGCAACAAATAATAATAATAATAATAATGATAATTTCTTATTGTGCTTAGGCCCAAGACACGCCAGTTGGTTCCAAAAAAAACTCAAATACCTATGCAGAGCCAGCAGGTTATTCTACTATTCTAGTAAGTAGACAACTCTCGACTTCCTGCGGTAGCGTTGCGATCCCATATAGATCTGCATCAATCAAAATTAAAGTCCCAAATCGAGTCCAATCAAGTCAAACGGAGACAATCAGAGCCAGCTCAGAACACGATAATATAGATGAAAGGCCACGTAGAACCGAGAATTCGCATTGGCCCAAACCAAGCTAAAGTGATTAAAATCATATTAACAACGACATTGTTGTTCAATAAGTTAACGGATTATAAAAAGTTTCGTAAAATTACAGATAAAATGTTGCTGCGTTTCCAGAGAAAGAGCTGCAGTATTTAATTCTTGAGCACATCTGATCTGATCGAATGGTGTTCTGAATAAAATACTCATGCATAAATTTTAATTGATCGAATATAAGTGTTGAAACAGAGGCTGAATTAATGCAGATGAAGAATTAATAGTATAATAAGTAATTAAAATGAACACAACATTTATAGTTAATTAAAAAAACAAATACAAATAATAATTACAATAATTATTGTATAATGTAACAACAAGGTTTAAGAATATTTATAGTTTGGTGACCACTTTTTACAATTTAAATATGTTTTTGCTGATTCTAGGCCAAGTTTATTTTATTTCTTATATACTTCAATAATGTTCGAAACCCATCGGGATTCATCTCTAGGAAGAGAAGCACAGCGTCCATCCAGTCAGTTGTGGAGTTATAAACAACAAACATATTTAAGTATAAGAATATTTTTTATTTAAATTTCAAAAAACATTTATTTTGAATATATTTATACTTGATATCTGATCTTTAGGTATTCAATTTTGGGCATATCACAGATAGACTTGCAGTTCCTTTTTCAACTCTAAAGACTCTGTTTGCCCAAACTACATGTATCAAGATTTAAACTAGAAAAAAGTCGCGAGCACTCCGTCAGTTGTCTACAAAATACTTAACAGATGTTGGAGTAGGCATCGTATAGGTATCCCAACATTTGGGCAACTACAACTGCAACAAGAATGGCAACAACAGCAGCAGTAACAACAACAACAACAACATCAGCAGCAGATCATCATCAACAACTGTTACAAGCAGTAAAAATAAGATAAAATTCAGACGCTGACTGAGTAAAATTGCGCCATTGAGCCAAAAAAAAAACTGAAGTCGTAGTAAATTTCGTTTTGCTGGTCGTGGTCTCGGGTGCACTGCAAACAATTTTTGGATGAACAACCGATATATCTGATGTATCAAGCACAATTGCATTCATATTTTTTTTTTTAATTAACAACTTTTGTACAATTTTTATATTAATATATTCTGCAGGCATTATCAAAATCTTAACTAAAATCTTAAATATGTTTTGCCAAGTATAAAATTTAAAAATGCATAGTTAGTTTCCGATTTCAGAGTAAAAATACGTACCTTTACAATAGAAAATCATAAAATAAAATAGCTTTTATGCTTAAGCAAGATAACCCTTTAGTATTTCTAGATTGTAATACACTTGAGAAGATTTGGATCTACCAAATACAACACAAACTACCAATACATTTTTTTTAAGATGGGATTTTCATGACTATTTTGGTCTACTTACTTACTCGAATTGTGCGCAGTGTAAGTGCGCAGGTCAAAATAATTTGGTTCACTACGGAAATGCAGGAACGTAGACATGAGCTGACTGTCGTCCTCCACCTAACGCTATCTCTTTCCATGGCCAGCTGTTGCCTCTTGCAGACGAGCCATGCCTTTTTCTGTTTTTTGGTTCGTGTGTTTGCCACGTGTCGCTGGCAAAGCCCATTGACCAATTGGACAATGGCATAGCGAAGAGAAAGGGTTGCAGAAATATTTAAATGTGTGTATATAAATTTTATGCAAGTGACTTTGAAAAGTGAACTTGCGATTAGAAGAGCGAAATAAATGCAGAATGAGCAGCTGTAAAATCAATCAAAAACTTGTCAAATAAATGTCAGTGCAATTCCCTTTCCGCTGACTTATGCGCATGCATAAACAATGAGCACAATGCATCCTGTCCAGGTCATATCCTTTGGGTGCATAAATTGCCGTTTTTATTATATATTCATATACATTTGTGTACGTCACCATCAAACACAGTTTCTTTGTTTAACCGCAATTGGCGCGCTGAACGCTGAGGTACTCAATGACTTGGGCGGCAACAGCATCGCTGCATCGCTGTGCCCGAATCACTTGGTCCTGGGGCAGGCGACGTGCACCCACCAGCAGCAAGGAGCCCGAATGCATGGCTTGAGCGAGTCCTTGATTGATTGTTGTCATGCCACGCAAAAAGCAATTGTTGCTATCATCATAGTTGATACCCAGTGGGGCCAATGCAGCGCCCATTAGCTGATTCGAGCAGAGCATCGGAAGCTGAGCCATCTGCTGAACAAAGCTCTGCACATTGGCTAACACTTGCTGGCCATCGCGGCGATAGGTCTCAACCGTATTGGAAAGCTCCAATGTGCAGGCATCCAACTGTTCCGTCACGTTCAATGTAAACTCCTGCAGATTCCAGGCAGGATTGCAGCTTGGATTGCCTAATAGCAAATGATTTGTGTCATCGATAGCAATGCTTATCTCTGCCATGGCATTGGTGGTCAGTGCCTCAATATTGTCCGACACATTGGCCAATGCACGTTCAATATTCGCCTGCAGTTGTGTGGACGTCCTGTCACTGACATCCACTGCCAAATTGGATAGCTGATCCACGACCATACTAATTGGTCCGTATTCAGTGGTCTCTGTTTCCGATTCCGTGAAAGTTTCAGTGGTGCTAAGGGTTTCAGCTTGTGCCTGCTGAAGGATTGAGTATGGTTAAGGGAGAATCAGGAGTGAATTACTTCTTGGAATACTCACAGCCCATGTCAGCAGTAATAAGCTCAATATTCCAGTTGCTCTGTTCATGATGTTTTGGTTTCTAATGTTGGTCGCCACAATGTTTTCCCCATATATATGTATATATTGTATCTGCCATTTGCAGATAGTCGATATACGCCGAACACAACAGCTTTACACAGCTTCTCAATTTACTTGATGAGAACTTAAAGATAACAACTGAAGGTTGAGCAAAACGATATTTTTCCACACTATCAAAATACCCAACAATAATATTCTTTAAGTCTGAAATTAATATTAAACCATTATGTCATAGAAATGTATCTAAACCCATTAATATTAACTATCCTTTTTATTTGCATATTAATCGATGCTTTTTATAAATGTATAATGGTAGTAAAAGTAGGTGGCAGCGATTGTTTTAATAAATAAGTATATATAATAAAATGTAAGTAATACATTTATAATAAATAAAATTGTAAATAAAAGTTTATTATTTATTTGTGACCCCTTTGTATAATTTAAATATGTTTTTCGATGGATCGAGT